>JARQOC010000006.1:336880974-338087548 GCA_033576535.1 Allobates femoralis
CATCTGCAGCTGCACTACATTCCAGTATGGAAGAGGAAAAAAAAAAAGTTTTCCAACTGTCATTTCCTCTTTGTAATGAAGACCTAACGCCGATCTAAAAATGGAAACAGGGATTTGTTTTCGAGGCCTCAGAACCAGAAATCCCAATTGCTAACTCGGGGCTCTCTTGCAGCTGCATTGCGTGGAGTTAACTTCTCATGGACCTTGGGGGAGTGCACAGCAAATGTTCCTTTCCACAAAACTGGAAGTGATAACCCAAAGTTCAAAGAATGTTTCCTACACATGCAACTAATTGACGATTTCTGCCTTGATTAGGGCCCCGGTGCACATGGGCATCAAAGGCTTCTCTACATTATACAATTACTGTATGCAGAACAAGGGACAATACAAAAGGGATGGACAGAAAACATCAGAGAAATCCACATCGGCATTATTAAATGGCATCAACTTAAAACCACACCAAATATGAGATGAGCGATGATCTATATGCCACAGAAGCTCTGGGTGCCTAAAGGCCTATGGCATCCATAAGGTTCTCCTCAACAGTTGACATCTTTTGGGCATCCATCATGTTGGTATAACTTTTTTTTTTCTACTGTATACAATAGAATAGTTGCTATTTTATTCAAATAGAATACTGCAAAAAATCTCATACCTGGAGTCGATATGGGTGACGTATGTCCACATAAGGCCCCGTTACACGCTGTGATGTACTAGCGGTCGGGATCGCTGCGACATCACTTTCTGATCGCTGGTGAGCTGTCACACAGGGAGACTCACAAGCTATCAGCGACCAGCGAGAACGCTGGTAACCAGGGTACGCATCGGGTAACTAAGCATGGCGCTGCGCTTAGTTACCTGATGTTTACCCTGGTTACCATGTCCCAGCTCATACTGCGAGAACGCTGGGCACCAGCCGGGAGGTCGTTGATCGTTGGTGTCCCACTGTCACACACGCCGATGCTGGCCGGCCAGCGGAAGACCAGCGATCGAAAAACGTCGCTGGCCATTTACCAACGATCAGCGATCTGATCGCTGGTTGTTGGTACGTCACAAGCAGTGGCATCGCTACGAGGTCGCTGCAATGTCACAAAACCGGTGACGTTGCAACGATATCGTTCACATAAGCCAGCAGTTTATGTTGCAGTCATACATCACAAGGAGAATCAGCATCAAAAACAAGGTACAGTGCAATGCAAGTAAATGTGTAGTAACTATTGATATTTCAGCATCCATATTAGCTGCCATAAAGCAAGCACGCTTACTGCATTGTATGGTTTAAAGTTTTTAAAGGGGTTGTGCCACGAACAACTGTACATTTTAATTAATACGCAGATCTTAGAATAAAAATAAGTTCCTCTATTGGATGTGTTTAGAAAAAAAATGTTCCTGTCCAGAGATATTCTTATTAAACAGTGCCCCAGTGTAATGTGTGTGTCCGACCATGCAGAAACAGGCCGGATATACCACAGCTCCTGGGCGGGAGGGGGAAGAAAAGGAGTATACAGATATTGTATAGTGGAAGAGGTAAAGGGAATACAGACATTACAGCCGGGGATCACAGCTGATTCTGAGATGTAAAACAAGTTTTTAAATAGGCAATTAAAATGTTTTTCCTTACAGAAAGAATTAGTTGTGATCCCCGACTGTAATGTCTGTATACTCTCTTACTTCCTCCCCTGCCCAGGAGCTGTGGTATATCCGACCTGTTCCTGCATGGACGGACACATCCATTACACAGGGCACATTTATAAGAATATCTCGAGACAAGAATGGTAGATCAGGACCCAACAGGAGGGTTTAGGTTAGGCTTCCCCAAAAACAGTGCATGAAGGAATTCTGCTATTACAGGTAATTAAACTGCAGCATAAGGGCACTTAAAGGGCTATTCCGGATACATGAAGTTATCGGGATCCTTCAGTGTGCATAGACTGCGCTCGGCGGCTCAGGTCACACAGAATGATATGCTACCAAGAACAAAGCAAACCAAAAGATTGTTTCATCTGATAAATAAGCATTTTGCGTGTTCGTCCATTCATCGGCAGCCTGTTTAGACTTCATGATCATTGGGAATCAAGTGAATTTAGGAATGTAGTACAATGTGAACATCAGGCTTTAATCATTTATTATGATACAATAATCAAGCTATTTAGCTAGAACCAGAGCAGTGAAGTCGGGAGTTCATTTTAGGTAGAGTTGGGTTCAGGGAAATTGTGGAATAGGACTCAGATGTTTGGCTTACTGACTTCATAGCCATGGTTGTGGAGTAAAGAGTCGGAGATTTATTTTGATGAAATTGGAGTCGGGAGTCCATTTTGGTGGAATTGGAGTTGGATTTAGGGAAATTGAAGAGTCTGAAGGGGCTGTCACACGCAACGATTTTTTTAAACGATATCGTTCATACGTCACATTTTTGGTGACGCTGCAGCAATATCGAGAACGACATTGACACCTGTCAATGATCAGTCGTTGATCGCAGATTTGTGAACATGTTCACAAATCTATCGATGGTCGCCCGCTGGACATGCAGCATCGCTGTGTGTGACAGCGGGAGACAAGCGATCAGCGAGCTCCCAGCGCCGCACTGCCTATGCTGGGAGCTCGTATCCATGGTAAACATCAGGTTACCAAGAGCCGCGCGGCACCTAGTAACCCAATGTGTGCCATGGTTACCAGCGAGAACGCTGGTCCACATCGCTGGTGAGTATGCCTGTGTGACAGCTCACCAGCGATGTGAACGATATTGTTAGTGATCGCGCGTGCATGTGATCGCTAACAACATCGTTCTGCAAATTGATGCGTGTGAAGTGGCCCTACGTCGGATGTTTGGCTTACCGATTCATAATCATAATAATATTCAGAACATCCTGCACTGATGTCCTATACCCAATTTATTTTATATTTTAGAAGTCTGAGTTGGTTCATTTTATACCGACTCTAACCCCCAAAATGGACTCCAACTCCACAGCCCTGCATGATAGACCCATTAGGTACGTTGCATAAACCATGGCATGGCACGCCAACATTTTCCGAGCAGCAAAATAGATAAAAGACTCTCAAAAAGTAAGTCTCCTAATTTTATATTTCAGTGGCTGAATATACCCTTTGTTACCGCCACAATATGAAATCAGCAACATGGTGATAAAACATATCAGTCTCATTAAAAAGCAATGATTCACAAGGGTAGCCAGACATGGCTATCTGTAACTGATAGCCTCCCACTCATACACTGCACCCAATCTAGGGAGGTTCCAGGCAGACGCCTTGTTCAGGTCTTAAAGTTTGGAGATACACCTTCTAATGCAGTCACACAGCATTCCTCTGAACCACAGTACAACAACACAGCTCAACCCCAGAAAGTCAATTAAGATAAAAACAGACTGCTATTTGCATAACGATCAACAAAATGTTCTGCATCAATGCACTTATGTAATAGTCATGTAAACACTGACTTTTTGCAGGTTGCAAGAATGTGTGTCATTTTCTGAAACCAAGTATAGAAGAGGACAAAAAAAAAGTGTCCTTGCTGCCATTAAGCAGTTAACCATTATATGCAAAAAAAATTAAAGAATTTATTGCCTGAAAATAAAAAATAATTTTTTAAAAAAAAAGTAGAAATAGGATAGATTTGCATATTCATTTTTAGCAAAGTCCTCTATGTTTACAATATACCGTATATACTCGTGTATAAGCCGACCCGTGTATAAGCCGACCCCCCTACTTTTGCCCCAAAACCTGGGAAAATCTATTGACTCGCGTATAAGCCGAGGGTGGACCCCAGCACAGGTATACAGCCCCCAGCAGTGGTATACAGGCCCCAGCAGTATGATATACAGCAGCCCCCAGTGGTATATACAGCAGCCCTAGTGGTATTGCACTCCCTATATACAGCAGCCCCAGTGGTATTGCAGCCCCAGTGGTGTATACAGCAGCCCCAGTGGTATTGCAGCCCCAGTGGTATTGCAGCCCCTATATACAGCAGCCCCAGTGGTATTGCAGCCCCAGTGGTGTATACAGCAGCCCCTATATACAGCAGCCCCAGTGGTATTGCAGCCCCAGTGGTGTATACAGCAGCCCCTATATACAGCAGCCCCAGTGGTATTGCAGCCCCAGTGGTGTATACAGCAGCCCCTATATACAGCAGCCCCAGTGGTATTGCACTCCCTATATACAGCAGCCCCAGTGGTATTGCAGCCCCAGTGGTGTATACAGCAGCCCCAGTGGTATTGCAGCCCCAGTGGTGTATACAGCAGCCCCTATATACAGCAGCCCCAGTGGTATTGCACTCCCTATATACAGCAGCCCCTATATACAGCAGCCCCAGTGGTATTGCACTCCCTATATACAGCAGCCCCAGTGGTATTGCAGCCCCAGTGGTGTATACAGCAGCCCCAGTGGTATTGCAGCCCCAGTGGTGTATACAGCCCCTATATACAGCAGCCCCAGTGGTATTGCAGCCCCAGTGGTGTATACAGCCCCTATATACAGCAGCCCCAGTGGTATTGCAGCCCCAGTGGTGTATACAGCCCCTATATACAGCAGCCCCAGTGGTATTGCAGCCCCAGTGGTGTATACAGCCCCTATATACAGCAGCCCCAGTGGTATTGCAGCCCCAGTGGTGTATACAGCCCCTATATACAGCAGCCCCAGTGGTATTGCAGCCCCAGTGGTGTATACAGCCCCTATATACAGCAGCCCCAGTGGTATTGCAGCCCCAGTGGTGTATACAGCCCCTATATACAGCAGCCCCAGTGGTATTGCAGCCCCAGTGGTGTATACAGCCCCTATTATACAGCAGCCCCACACAAATGCTGGCACACGTCCCCTCCTGTTGTAAGGCCCCCCCTGCTGATTACTTACCATCCCTGGTCTTCAGCAGCACCCCGGCGCCGGTCCTCTGTGCTCCGGTCCTCCGCGATCCCGTCTTCTGTGCTCCGCTCCACGGCTGCATCCGGGTTCCCCGCGCGTCGCAGAAGCAATGACGTCATCGCGTCTGCGACGCGGCTGGTCACATGATACAGCCGGGGAACGGAGCACAGAGGACGGGATCGCGGAGGACCGGAGCACAGAGGACCGGCGCCGGGGTGCTGCTGAAGACCAGGGATGGTAAGTATTCAGCAGGGGGGGCCTTACAACAGGGGGGACGTGTGCCAGCATTTATGGGGGGAATTATCTACCTATATGCACTGCTCCCCCTGGCGCTGATTGACAGGGGGATGCAGTGCATATGTAATGAGCGGCCCCACGTGACGGGGCCGCTCATACAGCGGCCTCCCCCCGCCTCCTCCTGCCTCCCCAGCACCCGGACAGAGCCCCCACCCCACTCACCCCGTATAGTGACTCGTGTATAAGCCGAGGGGGGGGGACTTTTCAGCCCAATTTTTGGGCTGAAAAACTCGGCTTATACACGAGTATATACGGTAGTTCCTTACAGATCTTACTTTTTTCACTCTTTTGGGCCTACCTTTCACAGTTGTCGCATGGATTGAACTCCAGGTGGAGACAACAACAAGAACAATGTTGACAAAGTGAAAATAAGTATAAGCAGCATGATTATCAAACCAAACCAAAGCTTGGGATCTTCAACAGTACATTGTTCTTGATTGAAATTTGGATAATATTCCTTGGTGGCATTTTATAAATTGTTCATAAGAATAGAAATTAATCAGTTTTTTCAATACCAAGCCCAATGAATAGACAGTCTAAAGCAAGTATGCAATAAGAATATTCCACAAGTCCAATGGCATATAAATAGTTCAGAACACTTGATGCAACATAAATATCCAAGTAGACCCGGGATCCCCAACCTCTAACTCGGGAGCCACATGTGACTTGCAGCCCATGATGAGTGGTTCGCGACTGTCTTCCAGCTTGTCACATTAGCACCAGATGTAGCAACCAGCTATGAAGAGCAGGTCCTCAGATGGGGACTTGTGAGTAGCTTCACAAAGTAGAGCGAATCTGAATAAGTGTAGTGTAGGAGCCCCTGAATCTAAATACACTCACTCATTGTGATTTCTGTGGAAAAGCTTTGG
This sequence comes from Allobates femoralis, assembly GCA_033576535.1. Lineage (NCBI taxonomy): Eukaryota > Metazoa > Chordata > Amphibia > Anura > Aromobatidae > Allobates > Allobates femoralis. The sequence continues at coordinate 336,887,010 of JARQOC010000006.1, forward strand.
CTGTCATTATACCTGTAATGGGGGGTTTGGGTGTCACTACTGAGAGGGGACAGTAGCTGCATGTGGCTCCCAAAGTCGGAAAGGTTAGAGCCTTCTGCAGTAGACCCAATTATATGGACAGTACAGAAAATGCATTGTCCATTGACAAATAGACAGTAGAAAATGCATGACAAGTGTACTCTACTTGATACAAGCCATCCAATATTAACTTTAACAAATATATACTGCCTAAAGTGTTAATAGTCTTCAAAACTCAATATGCTGTTTAGCATAACCTTCTTTTGCTACTTAAAATTCTGAAAAAGTCTTATACCTATAGCTAATAGACCATGGATAGCAATAACATTCGACTTGTTTATTAAAAAAACAAAACAAAAAAACTTATGCCAACTCCTCTACAAGACAGGTACAGAGGAAATTAATAGTTCTTCAGCAAATGGAGTCCATGTGCATGAAGACTGCTGCCTAAATCAGTTGAATGGGGTAAGACTTATTCATCTTAATGTAAATGTAGCCAATCCACACAAAATAAACTAATAATTCAATTACCCCATCCCCTATATTCTTCTATTATTCAATGTTGGCTCGTGGCACGAAAGTGAACCCCATCGCGGTGCCTAATAAGTTCTACATACTGCCATTTGCTTTACAAACAAACAAAATGTAATGTGATACTGGAAGAAGTTTGCACTTCAAATGATTCTTAACGTCAGATTTCTTTGTAGCTTTAATGATAAATGTGCATTAAATTAAAAAAAGGTTTCCTTCCTCAGGAAAACCAAAGCTTATTTGCCTGACAAAAAAAAAATGAAAGAGACATGATGTGAACATGAGTTCCGTCATCTGGAATCAGATTTAACCAGTAGCACAGGGCTGTTCTGTACATTGAGCAAACAGAACATTAAGGAGTATTAAATAACCACTCAATGGGAAATCTCTTTTAGACAAATGGAAAATTCATTCACCTCCAGAAATACACCTCCCGGGACTGAGTACTGCATAATCGGTTATGCAAGGTAAAAATGCATTTAAATAAAAGCAATTGTGGCCTAAAGATTCAGTGCACAGAGTGTAAATGTGCTGCTCTATGAACCAGAACTACAAACTACCAAACACAGACCCAGATTATACTCACAGATTAACGGTTTCTGCATACAGCCCTAGTACATATGTTGTACATACCCCATAGAAATCCATAGGCCTATAATGTACCTATGGCTCCAATTTCACGCAAGGATTTTGCAATCAGATTGCCAATTTAACAGAGTGTTGTAGAGAGAAAATCAATGTGGCATTGTGCAGCTCTAAAGCATATTCAATTAACATGAATTTAAACCAGGATGGGGGAGAAAAAAAAAATTGATCCTTTAGGTTTCGTTCACATTTCTACAGATGTATGACATGCGTCAGACACACAAGTTAAAGTGAACCTGTCAGGCCTTATATACAGCATCTGAAAATAAATGGCTTTTATTATACTTACCTGGGGGTAGTCCAGTCTGATGAGTGTCGCAGGTCTCGGTTCGGCTAAGGTATACATCGGGTATCTAGGCAGCACACGCTGCCTAGTTACCTGCAGTTTACCCTGGATACCAGCTCCCAGCGCTTCCCGAGAGGTGCTGGAAGCTGGCTGATCGCATCTCCCGGTGTCACACGCAGCGATGCTGCGTGCACACCAGGCGACCATTGCCAGGTTTTCGGTCCAGTCCGAAAACCTGGCGACCACCCACCAGCGATTTATCGCTGGTTGATGCGCCCTGTCACACACGTCAATATCGCTGTGACATCACGTGCAGCAGTGATATTGACGTGTGTGGCGGCCCCTTTAAAGTGACTCTACCATCAACAGGTGCTGGGCTTCTGCACCTACACCGCAGCCAAGATGAACAGGCAGAGCTTCAGTAGTCGAGAGTGGCAGCCTGAGTTTATGATGAGGCTCCACATGGATTTCACAAGTTTAATAGATTACAACTAAAAAAGCCTAGACTATACATGGTTCTTTAGGAAAATTCAGCATAAATGACGTGCAAGAAATGGTTTGTCTTGTAAAACTGTGTGCGGGTGGAGGAAGCTTGCATCAATATATTCTCATAGAAAGCTTTCACAATGTCCATGTAAGAAAATAAAGAAGTGTTTCATAGCCACTGAACTTGAATTATGGCATCAGTCTCTTAAGAAGTGAATGCCACATGATTTTTTTGCACAGGGTGGAGAACATTTTTTTCCGCCACATGATTCACTGTTATCTATGAGCAAACAGTAGACAGTGCAGTACAGTTTTCTGAGTCACATTTTAGGAACCCATGATACATATGTGAGGAAGCCAAGATTCATGTCAAAATGATGAAGCCGTTGCTCAAGCAACTGTGCCAACATTACAACTTATTTTATAATATATAAATACATTTAATAAACCTATGTTAACCAAAGTTATAAAGTTATATAGCTTTTGCAGTTTTGACATTGGGAATTCCCTCGGGGGCAGTGGGTAATCATGGTGCCCTGGAGCAATATAGGATATTCCTTCCAGGATATGTGGCATGTATGTTTGTGCCACGTTGGCATGTATTACCTGTAATGAGTCTGGTGAAATCATAAGGGGGAAAGCAATTTCTTATTATTCAGCTTGATCCAGAGTCATGGCGACTTGATGGATGAACACTCTTGTAGGAAGGTCAGTCTTGTGCTAGATAGGTTCATCAGGGTCTTCTATGACATTTTCTTGATAGAATCAAGCCATCAGGTTGATGATTAAAAAGATCTATTAGGGCAGGTTCACATAGCCATTTTTACTGTCCAGTGGAGATCAGGCTAAACCCACATCTGAATGGATACTGTTTTAGCCCTTTAACCGGATGCAGCCGAATGAAACAGTGCTGGTATTATGACATCCGTTTGCCGGTATGGTTTCATCCAGCTGCATTCGGTTTTGTCCGTTTGCCTGTTTTGGATCCATACTGAACACCTGAGAAGTCTGTAATTAAGTGATATACTCACTGGTCTCTGCGCTGCTGTCACTTCCGGGTCTGCTCTGCACTGCCTGCTGAACAGCCAATCACAGACGTCCAGTCTCTGTGACCGCGTCTGGGATTGGCTGATGCGCCCCACCCATTGCATCTGTGATTGGTTGAAAATTACCAGAGTGCAAACTGAAAATCAATGGCCACAAACCGGATCTGGTTTGGATTCTGGTTATTAATAAAGCAACGGATGTCTGACAGATAATAAAAAACGCCCATGTGAAGCCTGCCTCAACTACTTATCTTCTTTAGAATGGCTACAAGCTCACTCATAAAATGCTCATTTTATTATTAGCCAGGAATACTTTCAAAAACAATAGTATATCCATTCTAAGGAGTATGATCGTAAACAAACCAGCCCCATCAAGTCTAACAAATCTGTTTCATCGTGTATACAGTCTATACCGGAAATATGGTGATGTATCTCCTTAGAAAAAAAATCATTTGGGCTTCTATAAGGATCAACATATAATATTTCCATTTGGTAGGCATAGGAATATGCTATGTAACATCGGCACACAACAAACTTTCACTTGTCAGATGATACTCCTACTGAAGCTCAGTTACTCTCACTTTACTCTTATTTTTGGCTAGATAATGAATGGAATATTTTAGAGATGGAAAGACATTGGGGCTGAACGTGCATCAGTCATCTCAACAAGGAAGGAATGGTGGAAAGTAAAACACTCCAAGAGACAGAAATAAAGTTTAAATAAATAAATACATTTCCTTTAATGAGTCATTTACTGGGTTCCAGTCAATGGTACCTTAACCACAACTGCCCATCATAACGGAGTTACTGACATGTGCGATGCTCCATGGAGGGGGCACGGAAACTAATTTTAATAGAATAGTTATAGTAGTTCTCCATCATGGGTAGGTTACTTGGTTGTATGCACCAACCTCAGTCTGGTCAATTTTTACAAAAAAAAAAGATAAAAAAACATTATACCGTACATGCCTTGTTAAGTATTTGTAGATTTTTCTGCTGCAAATAATGGAGAGTGTAGGCAAAAAATCTGCTTTTTTCCTCTCAATCATTTCAATGGGTCCAAAACGCTGAAAGAATTGACAAGCTGCAGATTTGATTAAAGGCATGTGCATGAGATATCAGAAAACTCATTCCTTTTCTGATACTGTAAAATGATTATTTTCTGAGCAAAAAAAAAGCAGCAAAAGTTCAACATGTTACAGGCCTTAGTAGAAGCTTCTATTTATTGGGCTCATGAACAATAACGCATCGGATGATAGACATTGATATAAAACCATCACATACTCCACATAATTCCTGGATCAGGCTCCAGAGTGAGTGTGTGTGTGAGAGTGAGTGTGTGCGAGAGTGAGTGTGTGCGAGAGTGAGTGTGTGCGAGAGTGAGTGTGTGCGAGAGTGAGTGTGTGCGAGAGTGAGTGTGTGCGAGAGTGAGTGTGTGCGAGAGAGTGTGTGCGAGAGTGAGTGTGCGAGAGTGAGTGTGCGAGAGTGAGTGTGTGCGTGTGCGAGAGTGAGAGTGTGCGAGAGTGAGAGTGAGTGTGTGCGAGAGAGTGTGTGCGAGAGAGTGTGTGCGAGAGTGAGTGTGTGTGCGTGTGCAAGAGTGAGAGTGTGCGAGAGTGAGAGTGTGCGAGAGTGAGAGTGTGCGAGAGTGGGGAGTGTTGCGAGAGTGAGAGTGTGCGAGAGTGAGAGTGTGCGAGAGTGAGAGTGTGCGAGAGTTGAGAGTGTGCGAGAGTGAGAGTGTGCGAGAGGGCGAGAGTGAGAGTGTGCGAGAGTGAGAGTGTGCGAGAGTGAGAGTGTGCGAGAGTGAGAGTGTGCGAGAGTGAGAGTGTGCGAGAGTGAGAGTGTGCGAGAGTGAGTGTGCGAGAGTGAGAGTGAGTGTGCGAGAGTGAGTGTGTGGAGAGAGTGAGAGTGTGCGAGAGTGAGAGTGTGCGAGAGTGAGTGTGTGCGAGAGTGAGTGTGTGCGAGAGTGAGTGTGTGCGAGAGTGAGTGTGTGCGAGAGTGAGTGTGTGCGAGAGTGAATGTGTGCGAGAGTGAGTGTGTGCGGGAGAGTGAGTGTGTGCGAGAGTGAGTGTGTGCGTGTGCGAGAGTGAGAGTGTGCGAAGAGTGAGAGTGAGAGTTGTGCGAGAGTGAGAGTGTGCGAGAGTGAGAGTGTGCGAGAGTGAGAGTGAGTGTGTGCGAGTGTGAGTGTGTGCGAGAGTGAGTGTGTGCGAGAGTGAGTGTGTGCGAGAGTGAGTGTGTGCGAGAGTGAGTGTGTGCGAGAGTGAGTGTGTGCGAGAGTGAGTGTGTGCGAGAGTGAGTGTGTGCGAGAGTGAGTGTGTGCGAGAGTGAGTGTGTGCGAGAGTGAGTGTGTGCGAGAGTGAGTGTGTGCGAGAGTGAGTGTGTGCGAGAGTGAGTGTGTGCGAGAGTGAGTGTGTGCGAGAGAGTGTGTGCGAGAGTGAGTGTGCGAGAGTGAGTGTGTGCGTGTGCGAGAGTGAGAGTGTGCGAGAGTGAGAGTGAGTGTGTGCGAGAGAGTGTGTGCGAGAGAGTGTGTGCGAGAGTGAGTGTGTGCGTGTGCAAGAGTGAGAGTGTGCGAGAGTGAGAGTGTGCGAGAGTGAGAGTGTGCGAGAGTGAGAGTGTGCGAGAGTGAGAGTGTGCGAGAGTGAGAGTGTGCGAGAGTGAGAGTGTGCGAGAGTGAGAGTGTGCTGAGAGTGGAGAGTGTGTGCGAGAGTGAGAGTGTGCGAGAGTGAGAGTGTGCGAGAGTGAGAGTGTGCGAGAGTGAGAGTGTGCGAGAGTGAGAGTGTGCGAGAGTGAGAGTGTGCGAGAGTGAGAGTGTGCGAGAGTGAGAGTGTGCGAGAGTGAGTGTGTGCGAGAGTGAGTGTGTGCGAGAGTGTGTGTGTGCGAGAGTGAGTGTGTGCGAGATTGAGTGTGTGCGAGAGTGAGTGTGTGCGAGAGTGAGTGTGTGCGAGAGTGAGTGTGTGTGTGTGTGGAGAGTGAGTGTGTGTGTGAGTGTGTGTGTGTGTGCCACGGTCCACCTCTCAATGTGGAAGTTGCGCTGAGAGATGGATGGGATGGGGGTGTGTGCATATTGTGTGAGCCTGCTGTCACCCCCGTTCTGCTCACACCCCCTCCATATGGCCCCCTCATCCTGCACTCACCCCCCACATCCATTGTGTAGATGGCCCCCCTGTCCTGCACTCACCCCATCACTCTTAGATGTCCTCATGCTGGCCCGCAGCAAGTAAAATAAAAAAAAGCTGCTTACTTACCCTCTGGCAATCTGTGCTCACAGCATCACTGATTTCTTCCTGGTGTCTGTCCTGCCGGACATCTTCCAATCATGTGACCAGGCCCATAGGCTGGGCAGGTCATCTTTGTGAGCCTGGTCACGTTATCAGATACTGAGCAGCACAAAGACCAGGATACGACGGTGACGCTGTGAGCACAGATTGCTAGGGGGTAAGTAAGCAGCTTTTTTTTAAATTTTACTTGCTGCGGGCCAGCATGGGTACATCTAAGAGTGAAGGGGTGAGTACAGGACAGGGGGACCATCTACATAATGGAGAGGGTGGGTGTAGGACGTGGGGGTGAATATGGAGGGGTCGAGTGCAGAACCTGGGGGTGAGTGCAGGAGGGGGGGGGCCATATGGAGGGGGTGAGTGCAGGATGGGGCTACCATAGCCGGTTGGAAAGCTATGTACCATCACTGGGGGCCATAGCCAGGATGGGGGGCTATGTACCATCACTGGGGGGCTATGTACCATCACTGGTAGCCATATGCTGAATGGTGGGCTATGTACCATCACTGAAGGGCATATGCAGGAAAGGGGGCTATGTACCATTTCGGGGGGGGGGGGGGGGGTATATGCAGGATAGGGGGCTATATACCATCACTGGGGGCCATATCCAGGATGGAGGACTAGCTACCATCACCAGGAGCCATATGCAGGATGGGGGGCAATGTACCATCACCGGGGGACAGATGCAGAATAGGGGCTATGTACCATCACTGTGCCCAGGGCAGCCCTGCACCAATGAGAATGCAGGGCCAGTGATTTCATGTAACCGCCCCTGCGCTGTGATTGGCTCACAGCGGCGACCACATGACACAATGGCGGGGATCGGCAGGAGGAAGCAGGAAGCGTCCCCATTGCCCGGAGCCCACACCGATAATCATGTTACCAGCCTGGGGCACAGAATGTACAGTAACACAGCACCGGCCAGAGCAGCGGGCACAGCACCGGCCAGGACTGCAGAGACGGCACCGGACCAGGTACTACATATTGCACAGCGCTCCACCCCCCCGGCCGTTAGGTTACGCCCACTCGGCAATATTTTTTAAAGTTTATAAAGCTATAACTTAGATTCTACTAATCAGTTTTTTTTAGCAAAAATGATTGCCCGTAATGTGTCTGCTAGGTGTATGGACACATATTAACAGCCCGGGGGGGTCATTTGGGGTGGTTGGTTCCCTTTAAAGATGTTGTATGGCTGAAAAAATGATGCTTTGTGGTGTACAAATGTAATACAAAGCATGTAACGTATATACGCCAATGATCTAAATTCACGAACCACCTGCCTTCATCTGGTAATGGAAGACTAGAGCTGTCATACACTGAAGGGTAGAGGAACTTCCCTGTGTTGGTAACATATGAAAGGGCTGTTTAACTGGCTTTGTTCATTTGCAAGCCAGCCCCCTTCTTAGTCTCTGCATAAATCGTATTAGAGAAAAGTGCTGGTTTATCCATTGAAATGAGACCATCAGTCAGTCTCCATCAGTCACAACATTGACTCAAAGGCAGCTCTCTCACACTGAGCCTGAAGAAGTGTGTCGGAGCTTTCACAACCATACAAGAGCAAGCAAAATCGGGCAGTCCATGAAGCTTTTTATGGACATGGGTAAATCAAAATATACATATGCACTAATGTCTCTGCAAACGGATCTAGCACCAGGCATAAGATGGCGTTCTCACCTGCTGGGCAGAAAATGCATCATTTGGTGAACTCTTGCAGGTCTGAAACCTTTTTCTCCTGTGTATATAGTGTTCAATCTGATGCTGAAAACAAGTGGTGACCATCAAAGTAGACATATGATATTGCAATATGCACAAAAACTGAGTCAGAGCAGGCAATAGTGAACATGCCTGTCAGAGCATGTTCACACTGGCCACCAGACATGCTAAACCTTAAGGAAAAAAGCATATACATAAACGTGTGAAAAGACCCTGCAATAAATAAATAAAAAGCAAGTGCTATAAAAAAACAGGGTACTTAGTACATGTTTTTGCAAAAAGGTACAAAGCCGCCTCCCACCAACATAAAGGTGTACCCAATCCGGGACGGTCCTACTCTGTTTTTAAACCTGCCCTCGTGTCTACTGACCTCAGAAAAGCAGGATGCAGAGTGTGACCTGGGTCCCAGAATGGACACGGACTGTACGCATTCTATTTAGCTCCTTGTATTATTACATGTTGGGAGAGCCTTGCCCTTCCTTTTCTGAGCAGAGTCTTTATACTGCCTCTCACTACGGTGTCCAGTCTGGGACCCAGGTCACACTCCGCATCCTGCTTTTCTGAGGTCAGCAGACACAAGAGCAGTTTTAAAAACAGTTAGAGTAGGGACTGTCCCGTATTGGGTACACCTTGACGTTGGGGGGGGCGGCTTTGTACCTTTTGCAGAAATGTATGTACTAAGTTTCCTGTGTTTTTATAGCACTTACTTCTTATCTATTGCAGGGTATTTTAACACGTTTATGTAGATGCTTTTTTTCCTTAAGGTTTAATATGATATTGCAAGACTCCTGCATGCTAAAGTGTGGCCTTTTTCTCCACTGTGGCTGTTTTGGGAGATCAGTCCTTGCCCCAATGATGATTGCCAACTGTCTCATGATGTCTCTACTAATATAGGAGGGGGTATATAAACACTAGTGGGCATTACCGTGGGGGTTAGGAATACTCCACAATGAAGAGGGATTAACCATCCCTAAAAACGTTGTGAACTTGGCCCAGGAATAACCAGCTGATCTCTCCAGTGACAGAATGACATGTAAAAATCAAAGCATGTAAGTTTTAGTACATGTACGTAAGGCAGCAAGTGCTGACCGGCAAATCAATGGAACCACAAAAGGTTTCTTTTCTTGGAGCAGGGTACACGCCTACATTGTTCATAAAGAAAAGGAAGTGAACCATAGTCTGGAGCTCAGCCAAGTAAAATGAAACGACAATGTGTAAACACTTTAAACCTGACATTTATGGTCCATGATGAAATCTCATCTGTTGCCTGCTCGCTCTGCCATCTTCAGTCATTGATGCCACCTACAATAACTTCCAGCTAAAGAAAACGTAATGCCACATGGCGCCATCTCTGTCAAGGACAGACAATACCACAAGGAATATGTCTAGGGTGCAACAGGGTGTGAAAGGAAGAGGTAACTATTTTCAAGATTTTTGCCTGCTGTCGGTCCTTTTTTGCATAAAACAAATTGCTACAATTCTACTTAGTCTAGAAATCTATATTATTTTACGGCAGCAACTAATGACACAAAAAGATAGATCCTTGCTGCTGAGCTTAGGCTGGTTTCACACTAGTGTTTGTGTCTGCATGCGTCTATGCAGACGCAAATGCAGTGCCTAACACTGTCATACTGATGTGAACGTAGCGATGATTCTCCGCATGCGTTCACATAGTATGTTATTGTAAATGTGCCTGGCCATCCAATCAGCGGTCTTGGCGGGGGCCGGGAGATCAGCGGCAGCCGCTGGGAGACCTCCCGGCAGCTGCTGCTGATCTCCCGGGTACCGCCGAGACCGCTGATTGGGTGGCCAGACACATTTACAATGCATTTCTATGGAGATTTCAATGGTTCCGCAGCGTCTGCCTGCGCTGTCATGCGTATGTTACTGTGTATCCATTGAGCTCCATGCGCTTGCGGACGCTCACTGATCAAACAAGCACCGGCGTATGCACAGAAAATGCTACGTGTTGCTTTCGAAGAGTGCTTTTAAAAAACGCATCTGAACGCAAACACAACCATACGCAGGTACTATGGATTCCCATGTTAAACATAGGAACGCAATGCACATGGTGCATTCGATTATGCTGCGTTCCGAACGCAAATGAGAAACCGGCCTTAGTGCACAGGGGAAAAGTTGTGCAAGAAGAAGATGCTTAACGGGACCTGTCACCCCCTTTGGGCATTTTAAACTATGCCCACCAACATTTACATGATGTAAATGGGGCTCTAGGAACCCCTGTATACCCAGAATGGCCCCCTCATACCTGAAATATGAAGTTTTATTATGTCCAGAGCTGGCCTCCTACTTAGACCGGGAGGATGTTGTTTAGACCTGGGGGATGATGTCCTCTCCGCCCCTCCAGGCTACTAAACACACCCTACAGTTTTCAAATTTCCTGCCCCTCCGCTGGCCGGCGCGGTGTGACAGCCGCACTCACACCGGCGCAGTGGAGTGGAAGACTGCGGTGCATTGAACAGTGCAGATGTCTCACGAGATTTGTGGTAATCTAATTACAAACTGTCAAATTCTAAGGAAATCCTGAAAACCTTGACTGTGTGCGGCCCTCCAGGCCTGGAGTTGCCCACCCCTGTTGTAGATTCTTGAATTTCAAGGACTACACAGACAGGCACTGATCTGTTCAAACAGATGTCAACTGATGTCCACGGACCGTTTTTTTTAACGGATCAGTCATCAGTTAGCATAAATAGGGCTGGTAAAAGCTGTACCTTGCATGCTCAATACAGCAAAACTTATTTTTCAGGATCGCTCCATAGACCATAGGGCTATGTTATTTGACAAGGACAGCGGCGGATCCATGTCTGTCCGTTGGTGTCAGTGATTTGCAAGGCAGCCCAAAATCAGAGCAGATTCTGAGTGCATGAAAAAAACTGACACAAACGGATGAGTGACAAAACTGACACACACGGATGGCCACTTAGGACTAATCTGTGCCCATATGGATACATGGGAGGCCAAAACTGATCTGTGGCCATCCGTTTTAAAGCGGATAGACACAGATCACAAATTATGCAGTGTGAAGGCAGCCTTACATTGTGCAAAACTGTAGAAAAGAGAAGCTTTGCCGAGCCTCTGCTTAGAAGACGTCAAACGTCTCAGGTTATGGCAATCCAATCTGTCATTTTTCGTTCTTTACAAAGCTCCAGTGATGACAATAAGCTTGTATTAATCTATTATAGAAAAGTTAAGATAGAAGAACAGACATGAATTCTAGATTAAATGTTTCTGCGGCCAGGCTTAGTCATCTGGGACCAATTATAGCTCAATCCATTCTAAAAAGTTGGCTTGTTCAGGGTTGTTGAAAATGTATGTTTTTAAAGGAACACAGACTAAAAATACCGTAATACCACTTAGGCTGCATTCAGGCATCTGCAAAAAAACACCTGACCAAGATTTTTCAAGCAGTCGGTAAAAAGACTCTGCAATAGGCCGGGGTCACAGTAACGTATGTCTCATGTGAGTGAAGAGCGTCAAAATCGTACATTGCACTTGGCCCAATGTTAGGCAATGGGAAAGCTGAGTTTTATGATGTTTTCCTCAGCTGTGACTTTTAGTGACTCTCGGCTTACTCGAACCCATCCAAGACTATGGGTGCATGTAACACTTTAGACTGCAGTCGGATGACACTTGAGTGCAGTGCGATGTACGCAGAGAAAAGCAATGGAGAGATTAATCTCTCCCTCTCCTCCAAACCTGAGATCTGATCGCAGTAGAGCCGGAGCTGGGTGTCATTAGTATATCACATCCGATGTCATAGGATTGCGGGACCCCGGTCTTAGGATACAAGTAGTCTAAGTTTTTCATGTAGCCATAGACTGGAATGTGCGATTTTGATGCAAGTCTCAGATTAAATTGGAACATGTTCGCAAAATATCTAAACAAAACTGACATGTGAACAGCCCCACAGACTATACAGGGTGTTTCTTTTGCCTATGGAAAGCAAGCATGCTCATTTAGCAGGTATGTTTATTGTTGATGAGCCAATAGTAAGACATTCGGGTTCGGATTAGTCTCTAACCGAATACTCTTGTTCCAGTATTTATTACGAATAATGATCCTAATGCAAGTCAATGGGGAACTTGAGCAATTTTAAGTAAAGGGGAAATATTAATTACCAACTTTTTATAAAATATAAAGAATCTTTATTGAAATTCTTAAAAGGTTAGAAAAACCGATCCACAAATACAGACAAACGTCAAATCTTAAAATCACTCCTCCGGTACATACAGCCACATAATTGACAGGTACAAGATCTAGACACTAATCCTCAATGACTGGACCCTACCTTACAATGGAGGATTTTACATCTTACTTTTTTTGGGTGCCCCCATTCAACGTCGGCTTTCCCTAGGAGTATCCCTCCTTAAGGAATAAAAAGTAAGGTGTAAAATCCTCCATTGTAAGGTAGGGTCCAGTCATTGAGGGTTAGTGTTAGATCTTGTACCTGTCAGTTATGTGGCTGTATGTACCAGGGGAGGAATTTTAAGATTCGATGTTTGTCTGCATTTGTGAATCGGTTTTTCTGACCTTTTAAGAATTTCAATAAAGATTCTTTATATTTTATAAAAAGTTAGTAATTAATATTTCCCCTTTAAAACAATTAAAACATTACCTCCTAATTAATCAAAATAATTTAAGCTTAAAACATTTTTTAGTAAAACTTTCCAGTGAAAAGGCTCTCGAGGTCTCCATTGACTTGTATTAGGTTTGTTATTTGGGTGAACACTGGAATAGTTCATGGTATTTGGTATTAATAACACAAACCCAAATCGTTTAATATTCGCTCATCACTTAGTAGGGAATATGGAGAAATTGCTGTTATGTCTGGCAAGTACTTCCTTCCCAAGGGAACCAATTATCGGCATTCTGAAACCCAAAGTTCCCAATATTTGTTTCCGGACTACGGAAGTTGTAAACGAAATATATAGATCTACTTATATAAGGTGACAATCAAGGATCAAGAACCAGGAACCCACTGTATCGACACCATCAACAGCAACCTGGGTGTAGACCATCGGTGAACTGAAAGATGCAACACAGGATAGGATCACCTGGCGAACAAAGATCCATAGAATGACAGTTGTCCTTGACTGAATACATATCCTCCTACGGTATCTACTCAGTAGAGTACATCTCTCAGTCATTCTATGGATCTTCGCTCATCAGGCGTTTCTATCTTGCAGTGCTTCTTTCAGTTCACCGATGCTCAACTCCCTTGTCGCCCTTATGATGTTGATCCAGCAGGTCCTTGATTGTCCTATTTACAGATTGATAGCTAGATAGATATTTATATTGCCTTCAACTTCTATAGTCAAGAAATAAAGATCCGGAATGGTTGGTTAAAACATGCCAATGTAGGAGATATATACACATATTCCCCCCCGCACACCACCTTCTTGTGGGCATCATCTATTGGATTCGGTCTAGATTATCCCAATAAAAACAAATTCTGCTATTTATGGTACAGTCATGGCCATAAACACCCTCAATAGTACACACACAACAGTCCATTCACCAGATGCTCTGCTCGTGAACACATACCGCCACGATGTCAGTGCTCTTACATTTTGTCCAGCAATTATTTTCATAAAATCAGCAGAGTACATCCGTAGTCCTAAACTAAATAAAGGGTTCAGGCAAACAAACTTAACGAACGTTAGTACATTGACCCCACTGAGAAAACACTAGGTCCAAATACTAAGAAAAAAAACTAAAAAGGAAAACATTTCCAAGTGTCCCCATGAACCATCTGAGGGACTCCGTTACATTTGACAGGGGAATGCTTTCAAAAAGGGAAAGGGAGGGCAAACGTATCAGTTATGGAGGAATTCAGACTGTTCTGCACTTTTGCAGTGGAAGAGAAAAGCCAAAGAGCCAGTTGTGAAGTTTCACTCTTTTTTAAGATTGCTAGGAAGGAAATATTTTAAGAATGCAACCTTTTCTGAGGGTAAAGTCCGCCTGGTTCCAAAGAATGAGGAGATGAGAACTTCCAGGATGTCTGGAAAAGCAGAAAGTATTATACCATAGAAAGTGACAAGACTTTTTTTTGCACAAAGTACCTGCCTGGTCATCAACTTCATATGTCAATATTTGACTGGAGACACACTGGTATATGCATCCGACGTGAGAGCATTTCATGCTATATACTACTGACACTCGGCTCAGGCTCTGCTGCGAGTGTGACCGAGTGCTAGCCTTTGTGCCACCTAGTGTTTTTCATGCGCTTTTTGCTTGCATATTTTGTTGAAATCTGCAAGGGTAAATTGTATCCCACAAAGTTTTTGGGATTTCTGAAGTTTTTATTCTGAAGTGCTGTGCCCACCTTCAGGTTATTTTTCTGAAGTGCTGTGTCCACCTTCAGGTTATTTTTCTGAAGTGCTGTGTCCACCTTCAGGTTATTTTTCTGAAGTGCTGTGCCCACCTTCAGGTTATTTTTCTGAAGTGCTGTGTCCACCTTCAGGTTATTTTTCTGAAGTGCTGTGTCCACCTTCAGGTTATTTTTCTGAAGTGCTGTGCCCACCTTCAGGTTTTTCGCCTGAAGTGCTGTGCCCACCTTCAGGTTATTTTTCTGAAGTACAGTGTCCTTCAGGTTATTTTTCTGTAGTGTTGTGCCCGCCTTCAGGATTTATGCTGAAGTGCTGTGTCCACCTTCAGGTGTAAACTGAAGTGCTGTGCCCACCATCAGTTTTTTTTTTTTCTGAAGTACTGTGCCCACCTTCAGGTTATTTTTCTGTAGTGCTGTGCCCACCATCAGTTTGTTTTTTTTCTGAAGTACTGTGCCTACCTTCAGGTTATTTTTCTGTAGTGCTGTGCCCACCATCAGTTTTTTTTTTTTCTGAAGTACTGAGCCCACCTTCAGGTTATTTTTCTGTAGTGCTGTGCCCACCATCAGTTTTTTTTTTTTCTGAAGTACTGTGCCTACCTTCAGGTTATTTTTCTGTAGTGCTGTGCCCACCATCAGTTTTTTTTTTTTTTCTGAAGTACTGAGCCCACCTTCAGGTTATTTTTCTGTAGTGCTGTGCCCACCATCAGTTTTTTTTTTCTGAAGTACTGTGCCCACCTTCAGGTTATTTTTCTGTAGTGCTGTGCCCGCCTTCAGGTTTTATTCTGAAGTGATGAGCTCACCTTCAGGTTTTATTCTGAAATGCTGTGCCCACTTTCAGGTTTTTCTCGTTACAAAACCTAAGGAAAAACTGTATGAAAAAATACCCTGACAAAGTAAAAAGTGAGTGCTAATAAATAACTGGGTACTTTGCAAATACATTTTTTGCAAGAAGCCACCCCATCAGTCAAGGTGTCATTTTGTGATAGCACCTATCTCTTTCCAAGCATCAAAACTAACCTCAATGTGAACAAAAGAGTGACCTGTGTCCCAAAATGGAGTCACACAACAAAAATGTATTTACTACCATAAGTACCCTGTCACTTATGAGCACTTGCTTTTTACTTACTTATTTAGATAGAGTATTTTTTCATAGTTTTTTTCTTAGGTTTTGTCTATTCAGTGGCTAGTGTGAACATGCCTCCAATTCGCATGTATACCAATTTTTGCTTCAGTTTAGTTTTTTAGATTTTTTTTCTTGCAGATTTTGGTGTAGAAATAAGAAGTAACATGCTCATTTTATTGTGCATTTTTCTAATAGACTAGAAACACATGGGGAAAAAAAACACAGAAAAATGCATCAAAAAGCAAAAAAAGACTGCGTTTTGCTAGCCAGAAGATGTTTTTGTTTTTCCCTGCCAGGAGATGCAGGATAAAAACTGCTAGGTGGGCACATAGCCTTACTATACAATGATTCAATCCTGAGATCCGATCAGACGGAGAGAGGAGGGAGAGATTATTCTCCATCTTCTCCATTGCCAGTCTCTGTGTATATTGTGCTTCACTAAGAGGTCATCCGAGTGCAGTGGGATGTTTCACTTGCTCCCACAGACTCATATGGGTGCTAGTGATCTGTGACCCGCTGACAATTGCGGCATGCTGCGATTTCTTTCCCGATTAGGGTTCGGGAAAAATTGCAGATCTGAGCTGCAGTATTGTTTAATATGGGGCTGAGTGCAATACGAGATTTTCTCACACGCCAGGAAACGTCATTAAAAATTAAAGCTAGTAATTCAAGTTCAGGTGTCATGGCAGTAACAGCAAACCTTGCCAATCATCCACTACTTGTCATAATAGTAAAGAAAGGGTGAAGGAATCTTCCTATGCAAATGCCTAGGTATTTCATGCCAATTTGTTGTGGAATTGATGGACTATGCACAGGTTTAGCTAATATAATAGTCCAGAACTCCAGAGGAACTGTGTGTCATTACAAGTGTCACAAAGAGAAAGCCGGGTCTGATACTCTCTGGGAAGAATCTTCTTTTTTTGTTTTTCCCCCTTGTTTAACACTGGTGCAACAACATGCAGGGGGGGGGGGGGGGGGGGTGGATTAACTGCACCCAAAGAGGTATATTTGTCAACACTCCCTTAGCTGAATGAGAAATTATAATCTAAACTTTAAAACCTAATACATCCACAATTTAGATAAAAAAATGAATAAATAAATAAATAAATACACTTTAGCTCTGCAGCCACTGATGTGGCTATTCTAACATGCTAAAAACTGTGAAAGGTCCCTTATAGAAGGACCCTGTCACGTTCCCTGTACACACAGAACCACAAGTCGTTCTGTGCACATACCTATAATCCTGCCTAACTCCCTTCTAGTAGTAGCATCCATAAAAAGTTATTTTTAAAGACTGCTTATGAAATGCTAATTAGGGCTTTGACTAGTCGACGGGTTGTTTGTTCCACAGACTAGTTGGCCCTTTCAAGATGTTCTCTCTCCCCTGTGGTTGTGACAACATGCCTTACGCAGCCAGCATCATCGGCAGCGCTATACAAAGCCGCGCATGCAGCATGGCTTCAGAGAGGCTCAATGCGCATGATCGGAACCTGTCCACACTGTGCATCCAGGCTGCAAAGATGTGTAGTGCGCATGACCAGAAGTCACACCAAGAGACGAGTGCTATGGGGTACAAGGCCTTGAGCATGTGCGGCTTTGTATAGTGGTGCCAATAACACGGTCTGTATAAAGCATGTTATTATGCCCACAGGGGGTATGATAACATGCCAAATGGGCCAACTAGTTGGGAAACTATGCCCCCCTCAACTAGTCAAAGCCCTAATTTGCATCTCCTAAACAGTCTTCAGAAACACTTTTCCTAAAGATCTGTTTACGTATGCTACTACAGGAAGGGACTGTTAGTTATGTGTACAGAATTGATCATGGTTCTATTACACAGAGATGCTGACACCTTCCCTTTAAGTTTACCTGCATTCCAAGTCACCAAAGATTTACCTTACTAATCATGGTTATTAGTCAAGACACAAACAAGCTAAGGTTCAGTCATTTATTTGCTTCACTGACATGTCTTTGAAACAAATAAATACATTTAAAAAGGGAGGGAGCCTCATTTTAAACCAACCACCACCCTTCCACCATGATCACTCATATGTCAACTTTAAATAGTGAGTAAACAAGGCAAAGGTCTAAGCAGGTCGCTTATATCAGTGTGGCTAAAAGCCGTGTAACCAAATGGTCAAACATGTTAAACAGATCAAACAGTGATCATACATTTGCTCTACATAATGTCTTTTCGAAAAACGGATTGGTCATCCAAGTCGAGCCCATGCCAGATGAATTATAGTTAGACTGAATCACATATCAGAATTACTAACACTCCCAGTTTTACTGCTTTTAAAAAATGACTGACTTCTATCATTGTGCCGCAGATGCCGGTTCATCAAGTCTAAGTTTAGCCTTCAACATCGGTTAAACCTGTCCACCTCATAGAAGATACATATCCTAGGGCCAGAAGAGCGCAGCACAACAGGCCATCATTGACTCGTGTTAGGCCCCTTTCACACTGGCGTTTTTTAAAAATGTGGCAGATCCGGCAGATTTACCGCACCTTCCGCCTAATGGCCACACTTGCGGCACCAATCCGGCAAGCCCCATGCATTGTCTATGGGGCTTGCGGCAAGTGCGGTTTTGCTGTTTGCAGCCGCGAAAAACAAAAAGGCTGCTGACCGCAGGTTTTTTTTTTCTCGGCCGCAACCGGCACTTGCCGCACCCGACTGCAAGCCCCATAGACAATGCATGGGGCTTGCCGGATTGGTGCCGCAAGTGTGGCCATTAGGCGGAAGGTGCGGTAAATCTGCCGGATCTGCCACATTTTTAAGTGTGCAAGGGGCCTTATACACACATAGCCAGCTTGGGCCACGTGCACATGATGAGTTATTAGTGAGTTTTTTACCTCGGTATTTGTAAGCCAAAACCATGACTGGAACAAGCACCAAATACTCAATGTGTGCACATGACCTTATTAAGCATATAACCCCAAAATGACTGACAGGTGACATCCATTGAATCAGTGCCACACACCTTGCTTTCTGGGATCTGACCTCATACATCATAAGCAGTTTGTATATATTAGAACAGCATATAGGCCCACAAAGAACCCTAAAGGGGATATCCATTACTTGAACAATTCCTAATTAAAAGGGGTGTCCGATCTAAAATGATAGTTCTGCAGTCACTCCTGGTGAATGCACATTTGTCAATTCTCCAAGCGCTCGCACCTTGCACTGCCAGGTTTCACTGGTTTCTAAGCCAGGAGCAGACCACAATTTTGTGATATGCATGTTCCCAGCAACCACACAACTAAGGGCGCAGCCTCGCGCAATACAAGTGTATGGAGTGGACATAGTAAGTTTAATGGGCGCCGCCTTGTTCCATACATTTGTATTGACTACACTTTACTTTTGCAGCATCTGGAGCCTGGGACTCAGAGGTGGTGAGACGCTCTGTGCCTAGCAGCCTGGCCACCACTGACAGACAGATGCCCTATAACCTAGACGCTGAGCAGTAAACTAGAAAATAAAAATTCCCTCCATTGTTGAAATTTGAGGGGACTTTTAATAAGTGAAATTCAAAGTTGCTTAAAACTTAGAAATTTTATCCATTCATCATATAGGGGAAACAGAATACAGATCCTATTTTTTTCATGTATGGGGGTCTAAAATACAAAGCTAGTGCAGATTATGTATAGATATAATGTACCCAAAAAGTTGAGTTGCATTGTGTATTGTAAGACTGCTTGATCTGAAGCACACACCCTTTATAATGCAAAATTGCATGATCTACAAAATAACACATATATTGCCCAACATCCCATATGTCCCTTGAAGAACACCCTGCCCAGTTATACAGCATTGCATAATATTGGCATCTGGTTTAAGTATACACTTCTCAGAAAAAGTCATGTAAAACTAAGAAGCAGCACAACAAAGTAGAAATATATTTGCACAAACTAAGAAAAGCATGAATTGGCACAAAGGAACCAAAAGAACTGGACAGATTTCTGTTTAGACTTGTGCTTTATTACTGTTCATTATTGGGCAATGACTTGAACAATTTTCCATTTTTAAAATAGTCCAAAACTGCACATCTAACCACTGTAAATATAATAACTATTACTGATGATAAATAATACAAGCAACATGCGCAGACACATTGTGAACAACTGTCAGTGGGAACCTTGCATCAATTGGTACTTTCATACGGAGTCATGTCTAAACATCTGCAAGATCCATATTGTTGCCAGAGGTGCTACTACCACACCGCAAGTACTGGCACAGGAGAGGCGTCCACATTCCCACCGGTTTGCACAGCTGTCACAACCAAAAGGATTTCTAGGTTTACTGACGAGAACTCCCTACTTACTGGGAGTGTTAAAGGGATCCTGTCACCCCAAAACACCTGCTAACCTATTAAAACCTGTCCCTAGAGCATATTAACACTTTCCCTACACTATTTCTACCTCCTAAATGCAGTAAGTGACATTGACTAAAAACGTTTTATAAGTACCTGATTAGTGATGATAATGAGTGACTATGCTATTCATAGTCACTCATCAAGACTGTCCCTCTGCTTCATAGCACGCCTGAATAGGCGTGATCTTCATAGCAGATTCAAATTGCCGCCTCCCTGCTGTGCCCTGTGTCGTCCGAGGCTGCTGTGTGGCTTGTGACGCGATCCGCGTCATTCCCGGCGCCCTGTGACGTATTTACAGCGGCGCCGCGCTGTTAGCTTCAAAATGCGCACTGCGCATGCCCAATGCGCATGCGCAGTGCACATTTTGAAGCTAACAGCGCGGCGCCGCTGTAAATACGTCACAGGGCGCCGGGAATGACGCGGATCGCGTCACAAGCCACACTGCAGCCTCCTACGACACAGGGCACAGCGGGGAGGCTGCAATTTTAATCTAGGAGGACGATCACGCCTATGGAGGCGTGCTATGAAGCAGAGGGGCAGCCTGGATGAGTGACTATGAATAGCATAGTCACTCATTATCATCACTAATCAGGTACTTATAAAACGTTTTTAGTCAATGTCATTTACTGCATTTAGGAGGTAGAAATAGTGTAGGGAAAGTGTTAATATGCTCTAGGGACAGGTTTTAATAGGTTTACAAGTGTTTTGGGGGTGACAGGATCCCTTTAAGCAGATTGCCATTCTCCAACATACAAGCACTATTGTATATATGAATACAAGTCTTAAATAACCAAATGCAGTAAATCCAAAAATTCTCCGAGGGAATTCCTCAAACAACCTCCTCCCACACGGTAGAAAACCTACCATAATGCATACATTAGGCCACGAAACATACATAGCACAACACTTCTCATACCCCAATGAGTTCATCAGCTAATTATCTCACAATCAAACTTTCAGCTAGAGATTCCTTGACTGGATCCTAAGGGCTTTTGGATGGGAAACAGTGCGGTAGTGTCATAACAGGTATAAGTGACATACTTACAGATAATACAGTCCGGCTTTCTTATGTATCTTTTTGTGTGGGCAGTCACTATGTTAAAGGAGACAACCCACCTGTTGTGCAGATAAGAACTATCCCAATTGTTAGGGAGTGTTGTACACTAGTCCATCAAAATAGAATGACAGATTAGTGCACAGGCTTTCTCCATAGACCTTTACTAACGATTTGCTGCCTACACTGGACAACAATCAAAGGATATTGGAGGAACTGATTGATGAGAACAATGGACGCTACCATTCTAATAAATTGCTGGCATTGTACACCAAATGGCTGACAAAATCCAACTCAACAAAATGATGTCAAACTCAGTATCTCATAGTATCCAAGGACATGAAGACCAAAAGGAACGACGGTGGGGTGCATGTTAGTAGCCAGTTACATACTAAAAGACGTGCCGTATGTAATCATAGTTTGGATGTTCTGTATTGTACTTTGCCGTGTAAAAATGAGTAAAAAATAAATACATTTTCAACAAACTAATACCTTGTTCTACCTGCCCTTATAACAGCATCAATGTAGGTCGATTGCACCTACTTGGCACAAAAAGAGAAGACTGAATCCCTTCACTGCATGCCTTGTGGCACAATGTACGCTTTAAACCTTCAAGACGGCATATGCCTTTTATGAAGCAGCTAATCCCTACAGATATATTAGAATTGCTCTTAATTAGGTTGTGAATCCATGCCTGTTGACTTAATATAGCCTGCTACTCCCTTCTGTGGGATGTGTGCATGTTCAGCAAGTGCCTACACCAGCAAAGCAAACACACCACCCTTCGCGAAAAGGAATGGCGCTACAAACTACTTCTTCTGAAAACTTATTTTGTTGAGAAGTACAAAAATATACAGCAGAGTGTTCTCCACTATAACATGACGGACAGCTGTTCATATTCTCTATTAAGGCGTACTGCTATAATAGCGGGGGTCCCTCTCGTTCAGACTACCCTCATAGCCACTTGGTAAAGGTGCTCATACACCATCAACAGCTGTTCCCCTGATCCCAAATACACATAAATGATCTGTTCAGTAGAGTCCATATGTTTTCAAAGTGGAAAGAAAAGTTGCTGCCAGACCGCTCTGGTTTTGGCTTACCCCAGCTGAGAATAAATCAACTGCAGGTTGAAACTCGCCATGCCAATCACCCTTGTCCTTACAATATTTATTGGGGAAGAATTAGGAGGCACTCATGTATCTGCCTCTGCTTAAATGGGCACCTAAAACAACAGGTTCTGTGCTGGTAAACTCATTTAATCCATACATTATATGGCCACTGCCTGGTCTGATGTAGACTTCCATTACTATACCATATGGAAAGTCCATACTAAGAATGCAATGCATGGACTATCACCGATAACACTATGGATGGTTTCACACTGCAGTTTTTCCCTGATCAGGGACCATCCATTTTGTGTGCCAAAACCAGGAGAGGAACTTGCAGAGAAAAAGTATTATTGAAAGATTGACACCTGTTCTGAGTTTTGGAGACACCACTGGTTTGGGCACACAAACCGGATGGACACTGATCAGGGAGAAAACAGCAGTGTGAAACCAATCTATGAAATTAAATTCAAATACACTGATGACACGTATAATTTTTTTTACTTTCGTGAACAAACACAGTCGTCCCAACGAGGCCTTAGAGTAGTATATGCTATTGGTAAGGCTGGTTTCACTAAATCTCCAAAGGAGTGCACAATTAA
Source organism: Allobates femoralis (assembly GCA_033576535.1). Classification (NCBI taxonomy): domain Eukaryota; kingdom Metazoa; phylum Chordata; class Amphibia; order Anura; family Aromobatidae; genus Allobates; species Allobates femoralis. The sequence continues at coordinate 336,909,612 of JARQOC010000006.1, forward strand.
GATAGCTTCTTTTATTTAATTATTATTAAAATCGGTCAGTAGTGTGTGTATGCCCTACACCTGTAATCCAATGAATACTGAGCAGTAGAGGAAGGGGGGACCTATAATCCCACACTCACCCTATCCTCTGCCCCTGCCTGTCTACGGAGTTTTATACACATAACGTGTCAGGTGTCCCCGTTCCACGGTGGCTAGCCCTAGTGTCCCTGTTGCTGCACTATGGCCTTTACCACCCCTGGGAATCTGTCCTGGTCTCAGGTGTATCTCAAAGTAGATGTGGGTCGACCCCCATCATCTTCCCTGTGTGTGTATGATTTAATTTTGCATCGAAGGGTGTTTTATTTGTGATTTTTGGTGTATATGAATGCTATGTAGCATAACCTCCACTGGCTGATGGTATCTATTACGTACAGAGTAGACCCTAGAAAGATATAGTGATATGTCTCAAGCACCACTCTGTACTACAAACAGGGGTCCGGTCTCAGGTCTGCTGTGTCCTATAAACCACCCCCATTGGATATATGGTTAACATCAGTGTCAGTGTCCAGGTCGCTACATGCACACATTCCCTTGATCCTTATACATACATCATACATATCCCCTATTCAGGGGTACACCAGGTACAGAGATAACACTCAATCCCAGACAGATCGATAGTTCCCACAGGCAGGTGTATAGAATCGTTACTTATCTGATGCACATGATCGTTTCGTCAGTCCCAGTCATAGATCTCGACGCGTTTCTGCCCGCTATCATCGCTGGGCGTCCTCAGGAGAGACTGTGCTGTCAGATACCGGTCCAGCCTTATTCAGGTCACCGGGGGCGCTGTACAAGGTGGTGTGATAACCTCCCCTCCTTCCTCATTGGTGTCAGCGTCACAGAGTGCCCCTCAAGGCTCCCTTATATCTCCCATGTACTCAGGGGAGTTGGAAATATGTGTGTCAGCTCCCACCATGTATTTAGGACGCTACTTCCGGTTTCGCGGGTCCCGGACCGGAAGTGCGTCATCCGACACGCTGGGCGGGGCTATCCGCGCTTGCGTTCCACCTGCTGCACATGTGACTTCCGGTATGCGTTCCAAATACCGGAAGTCCATCAAAATCGTCATTTATACGCCCCCATCTCCTCTGTAAGACACACAGGACGTGCAGGGACATTACAAATCCCCTGTGCACATCCTGTGCACCCGGAAATAGGGAAGGGGGGAAACATATACCAGGGAAGGTAGTTCCATGAGGATCCCATATTGGTTTATAGATAAACGTGACCTGACAAATAATATTGTATATACTTCCAGGGAACAAATAGTGTCGTATCCTATCCTAATGGGATGAAACATCATATAATCCCATCATTCCAGGATTAGGAGGGACTACCATTCCGAACCCCGGTACATGTTCACCCGCCCCCAGTATGTGTGGTGTGGAGGTATTTTTGTATGTATATATATAGTAGTGATGAAGAGGTCTACTCGGGATCTCAGCACAGCGTGCTCATGTCGTATATTTATATGAAGGTGTTATTTCACCCAGTTCCTCTTCATCTCTATCTCCACATCGTTTACAATACCGTGAGAGATTACCAATGTCTCAGTTCAAGTCTCTCATACTGTATATTGATTTTTATCATACATCTCTTTCCATCTCATAAGATAGTTTAGAAGGAACGTTCCCTCAATATTCTACCAGAATTATCCTGTTGATATCATGTCCATTATATGTGGATCCGATATTACCTCACCCTCATGTCCCTTTTTTGGGCTAATAGGTTATACAGGGAGATTATACAGATATATGGGAACAAAAGTGTAATACACGAAATAGAACCGGGGGACCATAGGTCCAGGCATTTTCGTCTGAGGGAAAGGGCAGCCTACAAGAATGGGGTATAGGTTAGCTGTTCATTGAGGCCTTCTTTCCCAGTGGATTCCATCCTATATATCCACTTTGTTTCTCTTCTGAGGATCTCCCCATCCCAATTGCCACCACGTTTCGGTTTCTCCACTACCTCCAGGACCTGAAATGAAATGTCCTTTATGTCCCCACCATGGGTATCATGCATGTGTCTGGAAATGGGAGTGTCCCTTTCATTCCTAATATCTCCTATATGGTCCCCAATTCTTCTTCTCAGTTCCCTCTTCGTTTTTCCCACATAGTCTTTAGGACAGCTACATTGGAATAAATAGATGACCCCTTCGGTTTTACAGTTGCCGAATTGTCTATTCTGATATATGGCTCCTGTAGTGCTACTTTGGGCCATCTTAGTTACCCTTATGTAGTTGCAGAAAGAGCACTTCCCGCACCTGAAGGTGCCAGATTGTCTCTTATCCAGCCACGTGCCTTTCCTCTTGGGAGGGCAGTAGTGGCTATGGACCAGTTGGTCTCTTAGGGATCTCCCCCTCCTATACGTGATGGCCGGTTTACTCGGTAGCAAGGGTGCAACCTCCTTATCTGCCATTAGTATGTCCCAGTGCTTACAGATGATATCTCTCACCTCTGTGGCCCTGTCATCAAATGTCCCTATAATCCGGGTAATATTTTCCTTTGAGGACCTATTATTTGTTCTCAGCAAGGTATCCCTGTCACTCTCCTTGGCATGATTATAGGCCTTACTCAATATATGAGGTGGATATCCCTTCTGTGTAAAGCGCTCTTGCATCCGCCTTGCTTCACCATAGAATTTGGCGGTATCGGAACAATTCCTCCTGGCTCGCAGGTATTGCCCCCTCGGTATACCTTCTCGTAAACCTCTGGGGTGGTGGCTATCCCACCTCAGTAGATCATTTGTCGCGGTAGGTTTTCTATATATGGTGGTTTGAAGACCCCCTTTACCATCCTTGTATATACTGACATCAAGGAAATTTATGGATTGTTCTTGTATTTCAGATGTAAACCGTAACCCAAAGGTGTTCACATTTAACTGCCTGATAAAGGTCTCAAAGGATACACCATCGCCCTTCCACAGCACCATCACATCATCAATGTAACGACCACAAAACAATATTTGGGGTCCCCACCATGACGCTTCATCCTCCGGGAAGACGACGGTGTCCTCCCACCAGCCCAGGAGCAAGTTAGCATAGCTAGGGGCACAAGAACTCCCCATAGCTGTGCCCCTGAGCTGGTGGTAGAACCTCCCGTCAAACTCAAAGCAGTTATGTGTCAGCACATACTTCAGCAAGTCCAGGACAAATTTGTTGTGTCTCACGTATTGATTCCCCCGGCTAGATAGATAGTACTCAGTTGCACGCAGTCCCATCTCATGCGGGATACTGCTGTACAGGGCCTCCACATCAATGGAGGCCAACTGTACACCAGAGTCCACAGATACACCATCAAGCTTCCCGATTAAATCCAGAGTGTCACGGATATAAGATGGAAGGCTTGTGACAAAGTTGCGGAGTATCTTATCCAAATATACCCCACATCTCTGGGTGCTTGAGTTGATACCTGACACTATAGGTCCCCCCTCAGGGCGACCAGGCCTTTGTGTATCTTCGGGAGTGAATAAAATACCGCTGTTACCGGGTGAACATTATACATGAAGTCCATCTCGTTCTTGCTCAGGACACCATCCTCAAATGCCTCCGTTAGTATGACGTTCAGTTCGTATTGATATTCTTCTATTGGATTTTTATCCAGTTTCCTATATGTGGTCCGATCCTCTAGGATATTGGTGCACATGGTTTTATAGATGGTATGATCCATCAATACCAGGTTACCCCCTTTATCTGCTGGTTTCAGTACTAGGTGATCGTTCCTAATGAGACCATCAAGGGCTGTCTTTTCCTCTTTCGAGAGGTTCTGATGAAAACTGCCCCTATGTTCTCTTAATTGTCTAAGATCTTTGGTCACTAGATTCAAGAATATATCAATACTCGTAACGTCACTGGCAGGTGGCATTTTTTTGCTAGGTGGTTTACAGTCTGTAAATGGTCCTTTCCCCTCCACTCTAAGGGTATCTCTGTGTAAATCCAGAAGATCTCCAAAGGTAGAGATATCCTCTCCCTCAATGTCAATATTCTGGTATCTTTCTTCGTTAGTGAGTCTGAAGTGCCTTTTCCATTTTAGCTTCCTTCCGAAAAGGTTTAGGTCTTTAACCCAATCGAAGTCGCTAAAATGGTTGGTGGGGACGAACGATAGGCCTTTAGATAGTACACGTTTCTCGATGTTCGAGAGGTCATAGTCTGTTAGGTTGATAATACGATTCTCATCTATTGGTTCGATCCTGTGGGTGTTTCCAGGTTTCTGCCTCTTAGAGGGTATGGATCTCTCCCTAAAAAAGGACCTGTGACCACTGTTCCCAACAAGGTGGGTCTGGATTGAAATGACCCATATGAATAGGAACCACCATAGTTTGAATCTCGACCTACAGGACTCGGTTCTCGGTCCCCAGGTCCTTGACCTCCTTGGAAACCTCTGCCTTGACCACCAACATCCTTTCCTCCCTTTTTCCTCCATTTTCTCTTCCCTTTCTTTGGTTTATAGCCTAGTGGGTTACCCCCTCTGTTCTCTCCTCGTCCTTCTTTGTCAGAGGGCTCTGGTTCTGACGCAGAGGTATCTGTATTGCCAATATTACGGTCACCTCTCTGTATAAATAGGTATGCTCGTTTATCCTTGAATTCAGCCAGATCTCTTATGAACTGTTTTTGTTTCCTTTCTTTGATGAAGGATTGTAGGCGTCCTAGATTGTGTTCAAGTGAGGCCTCACATTTGCTGAAATCAGGATCCTCTTTGTGTTTCTTCGCCTCTTCCGTCAATTCACCCAGTTTTTTTGAGGTGATTTCGAAGGACTTTTTTTCTTCTTCAAGAAGTAACCTCATAAACCTAAGTGAGCTGTTTATTGATTCTTCTTCCCACTTTTCTAGTAGAACCGGTGTCCTGGATCGGTGGGCAGGGATGATATATTCTTGAATCTAGTGACCAAAGATCTTAGACAATTAAGAGAACATAGGGGCAGTTTTCATCAGAACCTCTCGAAAGAGGAAAAGACAGCCCTTGATGGTCTCATTAGGAACGATCACCTAGTACTGAAACCAGCAGATAAAGGGGGTAACCTGGTATTGATGGATCATACCATCTATAAAACCATGTGCACCAATATCCTAAAGGATCGGACCACATATAGGAAACTGGATAAAAATCCAATAGAAGAATATCAATACGAACTGAACGTCATACTGACGGAGGCATTTGAGGATGGTGTCCTGAGCAAGAACGAGATGGACTTCATGTATAATGTTCACCCGGTAACAGCGGTATTTTATTCACTCCCGAAGATACACAAAGGCCTGGTCCCCCTGAGGGGGCGACCTATAGTGTCAGGTATCAACTCAAGCACCCAGAGATGTGGGGTATATTTGGATAAGATACTCCGCAACTTTGTCACAAGCCTTCCATCTTATATCCGTGACACTCTGGATTTAATCGGGAAGCTTGATGGTGTATCTGTGGACTCTGGTGTACAGTTGGCCTCCATTGATGTGGAGGCCCTGTACAGCAGTATCCCGCATGAGATGGGACTGCGTGCAACTGAGTACTATCTATCTAGCCGGGGGAATCAATACGTGAGACACAACAAATTTGTCCTGGACTTGCTGAAGTATGTGCTGACACATAACTGCCTTGAGTTTGACGGGAGGTTCTACCACCAGCTCAGGGGCACAGCTATGGGGAGTTCTTGTGCCCCTAGCTATGCTAACTTGCTCCTGGGCTGGTGGGAGGACACCGTCGTCTTCCCGGAGGATGAAGCGTCATGGTGGGGACCCCAAATATTGTTTTGTGGTCGTTACATTGATGATGTGATGGTGCTGTGGAAGGGCGATGGTGTATCCTTTGAGACCTTTATCAGGCAGTTAAATGTGAACACCTTTGGGTTACGGTTTACATCTGAAATACAAGAACAATCCATAAATTTCCTTGATGTCAGTATATACAAGGATGGTAAAGGGGGTCTTCAAACCACCATATATAGAAAACCTACCGCGACAAATGATCTACTGAGGTGGGATAGCCACCACCCCAGAGGTTTACGAGAAGGTATACCGAGGGGGCAATACCTGCGAGCCAGGAGGAATTGTTCCGATACCGCCAAATTCTATGGTGAAGCAAGGCGGATGCAAGAGCGCTTTACACAGAAGGGATATCCACCTCATATATTGAGTAAGGCCTATAATCATGCCAAGGAGAGTGACAGGGATACCTTGCTGAGAACAAATAATAGGTCCTTAAAGGAAAATATTACCCGGATTATAGGGACATTTGATGACAGGGCCACAGAGGTGAGAGATATCATCTGTAAGCACTGGGACATACTAATGGCAGATAAGGAGGTTGCACCCTTGCTACCGAGTAAACCGGCCATCACGTATAGGAGGGGGAGATCCCTAAGAGACCAACTGGTCCATAGCCACTACTGCCCTCCCAAGAGGAAAGGCACGTGGCTGGATAAGAGACAATCTGGCACCTTCAGGTGCGGGAAGTGCTCTTTCTGCAACTACATAAGGGTAACTAAGATGGCCCAAAGTAGCACTACAGGAGCCATATATCAGAATAGACAATTCGGCAACTGTAAAACCGAAGGGGTCATCTATTTATTCCAATGTAGCTGTCCTAAAGACTATGTGGGAAAAACGAAGAGGGAACTGAGAAGAAGAATTGGGGACCATATAGGAGATATTAGGAATGAAAGGGACACTCCCATTTCCAGACACATGCATGATACCCATGGTGGGGACATAAAGGACATTTCATTTCAGGTCCTGGAGGTAGTGGAGAAACCGAAACGTGGTGGCAATTGGGATGGGGAGATCCTCAGAAGAGAAACAAAGTGGATATATAGGATGGAATCCACTGGGAAAGAAGGCCTCAATGAACAGCTAACCTATACCCCATTCTTGTAGGCTGCCCTTTCCCTCAGACGAAAATGCCTGGACCTATGGTCCCCCGGTTCTATTTCGTGTATTACACTTTTGTTCCCATATATCTGTATAATCTCCCTGTATAACCTATTAGCCCAAAAAAGGGACATGAGGGTGAGGTAATATCGGATCCACATATAATGGACATGATATCAACAGGATAATTCTGGTAGAATATTGAGGGAACGTTCCTTCTAAACTATCTTATGAGATGGAAAGAGATGTATGATAAAAATCAATATACAGTATGAGAGACTTGAACTGAGACATTGGTAATCTCTCACGGTATTGTAAACGATGTGGAGATAGAGATGAAGAGGAACTGGGTGAAATAACACCTTCATATAAATATACGACATGAGCACGCTGTGCTGAGATCCCGAGTAGACCTCTTCATCACTACTATATATATACATACAAAAATACCTCCACACCACACATACTGGGGGCGGGTGAACATGTACCGGGGTTCGGAATGGTAGTCCCTCCTAATCCTGGAATGATGGGATTATATGATGTTTCATCCCATTAGGATAGGATACGACACTATTTGTTCCCTGGAAGTATATACAATATTATTTGTCAGGTCACGTTTATCTATAAACCAATATGGGATCCTCATGGAACTACCTTCCCTGGTATATGTTTCCCCCCTTCCCTATTTCCGGGTGCACAGGATGTGCACAGGGGATTTGTAATGTCCCTGCACGTCCTGTGTGTCTTACAGAGGAGATGGGGGCGTATAAATGACGATTTTGATGGACTTCCGGTATTTGGAACGCATACCGGAAGTCACATGTGCAGCAGGTGGAACGCAAGCGCGGATAGCCCCGCCCAGCGTGTCGGATGACGCACTTCCGGTCCGGGACCCGCGAAACCGGAAGTAGCGTCCTAAATACATGGTGGGAGCTGACACACATATTTCCAACTCCCCTGAGTACATGGGAGATATAAGGGAGCCTTGAGGGGCACTCTGTGACGCTGACACCAATGAGGAAGGAGGGGAGGTTATCACACCACCTTGTACAGCGCCCCCGGTGACCTGAATAAGGCTGGACCGGTATCTGACAGCACAGTCTCTCCTGAGGACGCCCAGCGATGATAGCGGGCAGAAACGCGTCGAGATCTATGACTGGGACTGACTAAACGATCATGTGCATCAGATAAGTAACGATTCTATACACCTGCCTGTGGGAACTATCGATCTGTCTGGGATTGAGTGTTATCTCTGTACCTGGTGTACCCCTGAATAGGGGATATGTATGATGTATGTATAAGGATCAAGGGAATGTGTGCATGTAGCGACCTGGACACTGACACTGATGTTAACCATATATCCAATGGGGGTGGTTTATAGGACACAGCAGACCTGAGACCGGACCCCTGTTTGTAGTGCAGAGTGGTGCTTGAGACATATCACTATATCTTTCTAGGGTCTACTCTGTACGTAATAGATACCATCAGCCAGTGGAGGTTATGCTACATAGCATTCATATACACCAAAAATCACAAATAAAACACCCTTCGATGCAAAATTAAATCATACACACACAGGGAAGATGATGAGGGTCGACCCACATCTACTTTGAGATACACCTGAGACCAGGACAGATTCCCAGGGGTGGTAAAGGCCATAGTGCAGCAACAGGGACACTAGGGCTAGCCACCGTGGAACGGGGACACCTGACACGTTATGTGTATAAAACTCCGTAGACAGGCAGGGGCAGAGGATAGGGTGAGTGTGGGATTATAGGTCCCCCCTTCCTCTACTGCTCAGTATTCATTGGATTACAGGTGTAGGGCATACACACACTACTGACCGATTTTAATAATAATTAAATAAAAGAAGCCATCTTAATTGTGCACTCCTTTGGAGATTTAATAATTTATTTTGAGTCACATTTATCATTTTTTGAGATTTAAGGCTGGTTTCAGATTGCGTATATTTTCCTGTCTGTGGGATCCTACTTTTTGCAGGACCCGTCATACAGGAATGGACACCATCGGGGGTGACCTATTTGTGTGTCCGGGTCTGTGATTTTCACGGGTCCGGACACAGAAAGTTGTGCGGGGCAATTTCACTTCCGCAATGTATATATACACCGAGGGAGTACAGCAGGGTAAGTAAAAGCGCGCCGAAAAAGCGCAGGCCCGTTCATACATAGAACACTGCGTTCTGTGAGGATGAGCTCTTGGTGCAGTTTTACACCAAAAACACATCCTCACAAATACACTGTGTGTGAACGCAGCCTAACAACAATCCTGTCCTTGTCTGCATGCTGCCAACAGAGAAGCCTGGCAGTGGCTCTCTCATAGAGGACACAAGACTACTCTGCAGAGCGAGCACTACTATACATGGTGGAATCAGGGAAGATAGCTGTCGGCCAAATGATGGTTCAGCTGGCAACTATCTATTGCGTTTGGGGGTCGAATAGGGGTCTTTGGAGGGTATGAGATTATTTTAAGATCTATAGCTAGCTTATTGTGGATGAGAGAAGTGCAAGATATCTGCCTGCCAGATGATCAGCAAAACCATTGCTCAGCTGGCGGCTATCTAAGGCTAAGTTCACATGTCCAGTAATCAGCCTTCAAACAAATCTAGGAGAAGTCCCATGAAGACAACTTTTTTGGCCAGCTAAAAATAAAAATTGATGTAACTGAAAATATAGATGTGTTAAGTAGCCAGCCAAGGATATGGATCACTATTAGATGAATCTGTTTTCCATAGAGTTCAAACTAAAAAACGAAAGAAAAAAAAACGTATCCAGATGAATATCAAAATCTGGACATACATAGGACAATATGCATATAGAACAGATGCCACTTTTGTATAAGTACGCCTCCTTTTCTTTCCAAAGAAGATTCTTTTGTGAAGGCTAAGAGGCAGATTTAGGAATTCACACATCATATCTTTAATGTAGCAGCCACTCAGTTCTGAGAGCGTTTTATCTATAGCAGACAGAACAAGGGCACTGTAGAGAGGTCATTCATGGCCTACATCTGGGAGTGTTGACTGTAACTCCAGATCCCTGGGATGTTCAAAGCAAACAGACACCTCAAACACAAGCTGAGCAGATTTCTTATCACCTATCAGAGGAAAATGCTACAGTAACACCATGCTATAATAAAAAATTGTCATGTAATTAAAAACATGCAGACACAAAACAATATAAAAGTATCAAGTGGTCAGAATGTTCATCTAAGGGCTCAGGCAGACATCCATGGATCTCGGACTGCCAAGGGTCTCCAGATATTGGTAGAATTGAGACCAGGTTTATATACCAAGTACCTACCGTATATACTCGTGTATAAGCCGAGCCCCCTACTTTTGCCCCCAAAATCTGGGAAAACCTATTGACTCGTGTATAAGCCGAGGGTGGACCCTAGCACAGGTATACAGGCCTCCCCAGAGGTGTGTATACAGCAGCAGCCCCAGAGGTGTGTATACAGCAGCAGCCCCAGAGGTGTGTATACAGCAGCAGCCCCAGAGGTGTATACAGCAGCAGCCCAGAGGTGTGTATACAGCAGCAGCCCCAGAGGTGTGTATACAGCAGCAGCCCCAGAGGTGTATATACAGCAGCAGCCCCAGAGGTGTATATACAGCAGCAGCCCCAGAGGTGTATATACAGCAGCAGCCCCAGAGGTGTATATACAGCAGCAGCCCCAGAGGTGTATATACAGCAGCAGCCCCAGAGGTGTATATACAGCAGCAGCCCCAGAGGTGTATATACAGCAGCAGCCCCAGAGGTGTTATACAGCAGCAGCCCAGGTGTATATAGCAGCAGCCCCAGAGGTGTATATACAGCAGCAGCCCCAGAGGTGTATATACAGCAGCAGCCCCAGAGGTATACAGCAGCAGCCCCAGAGGTATACAGCAGCAGCCCACCCGCCACCCCCATCAGTATACAGGCGCCCCCCCATCAGTATCCAGGGCCCCCCCCCTTGCTCCGCAAACCTGTAAAGTAAGATCAGTATACTTATCACTGTTCTGTCACCGCCGCTGCTCTGCATCGCGCTCCTCCGGCTTCATCCGGCTTCCTCCTCTGGCGCAGAGACAATGACGTCATTGCCTGCGCCCACCAGAGGAGGAAGCCGGATGAAGCTGGAGGAACGCGATGGCAACGGCGGGGACGGCCACAGGGATAAGTATAATGATCTTACTTTACAGGTTTGCGGAGCAAGGGGGGGCCCTGGATACTGATGGGGGGGGGCCTGTATACTGATGGGGGTGGCAGGTGGGCGGCCTGCCGTATGACTCGCATATAAGCCGAGGGGGGGACTTTTCAGCCCAATTTTTGGGCTGAAAAACTCAGCTTATACGCGAGTATATACGGTATCTTTAATCCAACCAGGGACATCAATCTTCATCATCTAGCAGTCTTGGTAGGGGGTTTATGCCTCAAATCCTCCATAGATATTAGGTCAAAGTTAGGTGAGCCTGCCAATTTTGGTGGGACCATCCGACCATCTAATATGTATGAGGTCTCTAAATTGTTAGAATTGGTACAATTTAAACATTGGTTCTTTTGTTTTCAGTCTTCTCCCCATTGAAAATACATGAACGCTGATGTACATGGAAGGGTAGGGACAGATAGTGGTCTGATGACCGAACAATAGCCCAAAAGTTCTCATGTGTATTGATCATCTTTCGGTTTTTTAGTAAAGGGTCTGCTTGGACCTTGTGTGACCCATGTCATCAAAGCTATTTTTGCCAAAAAAGCAGCAAATTTTGGGGTAAAGCCCCAAAATTTGGTGACCTTTGGTGTTTACACAACTTTTTCTTTTCCTCAATGTGGGCAGGTCCAGGGGTGGTATTCCAACTAGTCAAATTTATGACGTGCAGCGGCATTCTTTAAGCCACAAATCTTACTCCGGTCTCTGCACATATGGAGGCGCAAGACACTTTCCCAACTCACTTTTCTTAAGAGTGCATCTCTTAATGAATGAGGAGCCTCTGATCCAGCACTCCTCCACATCTAGACTGGCATGTAAAACACCAGTCTTGATGAATCCAGATCTACTGTCTCCCCATGATGCTTTTGGAGAATATATAGCATGTGAGGGAACATGTACACAATTGTTCCAAAATCTGTGCTTGTGCTGAATGAAGTTTGAGGTAGTGTGGTACCGTATAGGAATGAGCAAGGTGGTTTCCTATACACTGGCACTAAAAAGATTATGCCAGCCTAAAACAGGATATGAGGATGCCACATAGGCTACTTAGTGCATCTAAATGGCCTCAAAATATGACAAGAAAAATTATTATAAACAGATTCATAAAGGACATGATGTTTGACAGTGACTGCAACACGTGTAGGGCTGTCTACATGTTGACCGAGAAAAATCTATATAAGGCTTCATTTATCAAAATAGTCTACAAAGAAAATGACTTTTGTTACCTAAGGCAACCAGAGCGCAGCCTTTAACTCTGGGAAAATTAAAGCGGCACGGTGATTGGTTTCTATGGACAACAGGCAGTTTTGATGAATCTGCTCCAATATGTTTGTAGACATGATATTTGTGTACACGTGAATGTAACATGCGCATAATCTGTGTATGTAATGTAAATGACAAGTTATACCATCTTTTTGAAAAACTCATGCTTGCTTTGCAAAAAATCCTTCGTATTTCTTTAAAGTTTAAAAGGAACCCATCAGCAGGTTGTTAGACCCCTAACTAACGTCGTCTATGTATGTAAAGCATCAGAATTGTTTATTAGGTCTTTCCTCTTGTATTATAAGCAGGGCTTTGGAGTCAGAGTTGTGGAGTCGGATTCAGGAAAATTTAAGAGATGGACGTTTGGCTTATCGACTGCACACCAGGGCCGTTGAGTCATTGTATATTATGGTGGAGTCGGAGTTGCATTCAGGGAAATTGAGTAGTTTGAGTCAGAGGTTTGGTTTACCGACTCCACAGCCCAATTAAAAGCCCATTTCTCCATTTTCTATAAATCCATCGAAGAATATGTAAGTAACTGAGCTTGTATGTGCAGGGATTTCAACAATGTGGGACCAGATCACAGAAAAGTTACCGGTCAGTCAATGTAACAGGACAGAAACAGAAGGAGAAAGAGGGTGAGAGGATGGAAGGAGAAAGAGGGTGAGAGGATGGAAGGAGAGAGAGGGTGAGAGGATGGAAGGAGAGAGAGGGTGAGAGGATGGAAGGAGAGAGAGGGTGAGAGGATGGAAGGAGAGAGAGGGTGAGAGGATGGAAGGAGAGAGAGGGTGAGAGGATGGAAGGAGAGAGAGGGTGAGAGGATGGAAGGAGAAGAGGGTGAGAGGATGGAAGGAGAAAGAGGGTGAGAGGATGGAAGGAGAAAGAGGGTGAGAGGATGGAAGGAGAAAGAGGGTGAGAGGATGGAAGGAGAAAGAGGGTGAGAGGATGGAAGGAGAAAGAGGGTGAGAGGATGGAAGGAGAAAGAGGGTGAGAGGATGGAAGGAGAAAGAGGGTGAGAGGATGGAAGGAGGAAAAGAAGAGGTGAGAGGATGGAAGTTGTAAGTGCAGGACAAGTCCCCTACACAAGCAAACTCAAATGAAAAAAAAAAAAAAACTTGCAGATGGATTTCTTGAAATGAAATCGCGAACCTATAATACGAAGGTATAGACAATCATCAATTCACATGCTTTAAATACATGATATTCGTTTAGGCTCTAAAAGCTTGCTGACAGGTTCCCTTAAGGCTATGTGCACACGGGGGCGGGTTAGGGGCGGCGGCGGCTGGGCGGACCCGACAGGAAGCTCCGGAGCCGTCCACCGGCTTCCTGTCGGGTCCGTGCTGCGGAAGACGGTCGGGTGTGCGGCGGTGCACAGCGGGTTAGTGGCGTCGGCTCTGCAGCGGCTGGAAGCAGCACATGATTCTGCTTGCAGCCGCTGCAGAACCGGCCGGTTTATAGGACATGCACATTCTTTGCTAACCCGCTGGGAACCCAGCGGGTTAGCAACGGATGAGCATGTGAAAACCGCCGGTGTGTGCACACCGGGTGTCGGTTTCCATAGGTTTCTATGTTGATCCAAAAGCCGCTTTTGGATTAACATAAATTTGCATAAACCTGATGGAAACCGACCGGCGGTTCCGCTCCTAAACCTTCACTAAACCTTCCTGTGTGCACATAGCCTCAATGTATCATTTTTGTTCCAGTGATCATTTTTATTTATGGTATATAGGGCCAAGATATTCTACAGCAAAGGTATACAGCACATAAGGTTGACTTCACACCACGGTTTGTTCCTGTCCGTGGGGATCCTGTTTTTTGCATGACCACACGGACAGGACCGGATTTGTAACTCCGGATGCCATTTCTGTGTCCAGATCCGGGATTTTGAGAGATCCAGACTAACAGAAAGAGCTGGAAGGAGCCGAGCCTGCAGAGCACAGGCAAGTATGTCGAGGTTGTACTTACGCTTTCACAATGTATCTACATACACTGCGAAAGCGAATTAAAAGAAAGCAATGGTCTTAAAAATAAAAAAATACTCACCTCTCCACCGAGTGTCCTGGGATGTGAGGCGTCCACGTCCGATCGCTGCAGGACCTGAATCAGCTGACAGGGCGGGGTGGCAACCCGATCAGCTGATGTGTCACCTGACAGCATCAGCTGTTTAAATTGCCCGCCAAGTGGGTGGTTTAAACCGATCAGCTGATGCTGTCAGGTGACACATCAGCTGATCGGGTTGCTGCCCTGCCTGGTCAGCTGATTCAGCTCCTGTAGCAACCGGACGTAGATGCCTTGCCTCCCGGGACACTCGGCGTAGAGGTATTTATTTTTTTTATTTTTTAATACCCATTGCTTTCTTTTATTTTGTTTAGCAGCGTATGTAGATACACTGCTAAAGCGAAAGTACACACGTCTCACGCAGTGAATTTCTTCTGAGCATGCTCAGTACACTAAAACCGGATCTGGGCAACAATGCTGTTGTTTCCCGGACCCGGCAACATGGACTCCCATGCTAAGTGCTCCGGACTGTGCCGGACTCGTTTCTGTCCGGTTTTGTCCGTTTTTTTCACTGGAACACAAAAACAGTGCAGTCTCTGATTTTGGGCATGGTAAAAAACAGGACAGAAACGAAGCCCGGACTGAATTCACAAAACCGGATGGCCATTTATGACCAATCTGACACCATAGGGATGCATGGGAGGCTAAAAACAATCCTGTTCTGTCCTTTTCAAAATGGCCAGATCAGGATGACAAAAAACATGGTGTGAAGCCAGGCTAATGGCAGTTTACAGCCAAAATCACAAAATGGTTTAGCTAGATTGTCAGTGGGGACCTGCTGTGTGACTTAACCCGAAATATGAATACACAGAATAGCTGGGGAAGTGGAGATGCCGTTCCCATGCCTGGATTAATATCCACATCTGGTATATCACCACAAGAGAGATCTTACCCCTAACAGGATGCAACAAATCCTGTGTGTCACCTGCTCCTCTGCCTGCGGCTCCTGCCAGATACAGAACGGGACAAACCAGTTTACAACTCTTTTTTAAATATCTGACGCAGGCAAAACCTAGGTCCTGTGATGTGAGTGATCATAACCCTCAAGGACTGAGTACTGCAAAGTGAAAACCCCTCTTCAGAGACAGAAGAACACATTTAGGAGATCTTCTTATCATAAGTTTATTTTCCTTTCTGCTTGAGATCTTATTAACAAGCACAGTAATGAGAGGCTATATAGAGGAGGATTCCCTGCCATAAACTACTATCATTATCAGACTGTAAATCAGTCTTGCAGATTCACTTTGCAACCCTATTATTTCTCCCTAGATGTTCTGTTAGCCCCAAACAAGGCCAGAAGAGGGTAAACTGCAAGCAGATGAGATCTTTGGTCTACCATAGGCGGCCGTCACACGGTTCAATTTCTTGAACGATATCGTTTAAGTGATCTGCTTTTTGATCGCTTAAGCGATATCGTTTGTGCATCGTTACGTGCGATCAAGCGATTTTACAATGTAAAATCGCTTGATCGTGACATCGCAGATATGAGAGCCGGAGCTCATATCAAGCGATAATCGCTTGTTCAATCTGCTTCATCGTGGTGTGTGACACCACGATGAACGATCTCCCAGCGGCAGAGCCTATGCTGGGAGATGGTACCTATGGTAAACGTCGGGTTACTAAGCGCCGCGCGGCGCCTAGTAACCCGATGTTTACCATAGTTACCAGCGATTTCGCTGCCCCACATCGCTGGTGAGTCTGTCTGTGTGACAGCTCACCAGCGATGTGAGCGATATTGTTAGTGATCGCGCGTGCATGTGATCGCTAGCAATATCGCTCACGATATTGCAGCGTGTGACGGCCGCCATACACTAGGATCATTATAGATAACATCCACCATCACTAAACAAGGCCACACAAACTAATGATACAATGACACTTATTGATTCATGTTCCCCTTCATCAGTAATTGTCCAGTGTAAACAAGCTGATAATTACATAACGAAGTAGCAAAACGCTCATTTTTTGGTGAAATTATTTTTAAGCTAGCTAATGTAAACACGACATGTGCTGCAGAGACCAATAACAGGCTATTTGCTCAAAACGATCCATTACTAATCTTTCTGCGCCATCACAAGGCAGTCGGTCTATAAACAGGCTGTTAAATGACCACCAATCAGCTATGAATGGCTGGTTCACGAGATTCAGGTAATGTAAATGGATCTCAAGGTCCACCATACACAACAAAGGCCACATGCATTGAAATTAGACAAAACAGGAGATTTCAATCAAAACATTTGTGCAGTGAAATGTAACAATATTATTACTGTAGTTTAAGCCAAATGTAAAGAATAACCTTGAAAGTAGTTGGCCATGCTTAAAATTTTAGGTTGTTAGTTCATGAAAGAACATACTTAGAAGGATTCCTAAAGCCTTGTGTCATTTAACATGTATGGTCAGCAAGAATAAGTGTAAAGGTCAATATTGACAGAAATGTGTATGACCGATTACCATGATCATTTACCAGATGATTATACATGCAACAATCAACCTACTTCTATCTAATGTGTATTGTGTGTATGGCCACTTTCAAGGCCCATTTACATTACACTACTGTTTGCCGAAATATAGTTCAACTGACAGCCATCCCTCCTGACTCCTCCTATACATACAAGCACCTGGCTCAGCCGTACGTTCATGTGTTTTCCATATGAGACGATTTAAAGGGAACCTGACCCCTCATAATCACCCCCAAGCCTCTGAATACCTTCTCCCTGCACCCTCACAAATCATTTCCAACATTCCTCGAGTTGGAAATGCTCCCTATAAAAGATGAAATCTAGCCTTTTATACTTACTGATGAAAGTGTGACTTCTGCTCCCTGAATAAATCTCACAGGGGGTTCCTGTGCACTCCTAAGCCTGCCTGAGCCGCTCATTATCACACCCCGATGGGCGTGATAAGTAATCCAAGTCCTCCTTGCCCTGTTGTATGGGTGCAATAGCCGGAGTGACGCTATTTGCGTCACATCCGGTCATGGAGACGTCGTACACATTGCGCATGCACAGCTTTTGCTTTACGGCGCTCCCGGACGTAAAGCAAAACCCACGCATGCGCAATGCGCATGGTGAGGTCGTCGGTTCACACGTCATCCTGCCCAGATATGACGCTATTTGCGTCATATCGGCTATTACGACCATACAGCAGGGGGAGGAGGACTTGGATTTCTTATCACGCCCATCGGGGCGTGATAATGAGCGGCTCAGGCAGGCTTAGGAGCGCACAGGGAATGCCCTGAGAGACTTATTCAGGGAGCGGAAGTCGTACTTTCAGTAAGTATAAAAGGCTTTTATAGGGAGCATTTCCAACACAAGAGAAATGTTGGAAATGATTTGTGAGGGTGCAGGAACAGGTATTCAGAGGCTTGGGGGTGATTATTTTGGGTCCCTTTAAATTTTTGTTTAATAATAATGTAGAGCTAGTAATTATAATAAACTTTTAAATATTCTTCATAAAGTGAAATCTGGAAGAAAACCTTTCAAAAACCTTCCAGTAGATGTTCCCACTAAGCTGTTTCTAAACCGGACATATGCTGGTTGTCCACGAAATCAGTCTTCAGCTCCACACATGAATACGACCATATAAGGGTGGGGCCTACACAGTGATCATAATACAGCTGATCAGTGTATCAGTTTACCTCAGGTACAGTGCTGAGCTCAGGCTGTCAGTACACACAGACCACAGCTTACAGCTATGATCTCATCAGATAATAACATGGACTAGAGCCATCAGATAGGATCACAGCTGTGATCTGTGTGTGCTGGCTGACAGCCTGAGGTAAACTGATACACTGATCAGCTGTATTGTGAACACGGTATAGGTCCCACCCCCATACCCTTATATGGCTGGATTCATGTGTGGAACTGAAGCCGGATTTCCCTGACATCCATCATATGTCAAGTTTAAAAAAAGCCTAGTGGGGACATAGTCTGGAAAGTTTTTGATGTGAAATCTGGAAGAAAACATTTTTGAAGTATTATTGAAAGTTTATTATAATCGCTTGCTCTACATTATTATTATCAAATAAAAATGTAGACTACGGTTACACTTTAAACTGGATTATTCCCCACAGGTGGCATCTCTAGCTGCTACATCCACTTTACCAAACAAGTAAATTGGTGAGTGACTTCACATTCTTCATCAATACTCCCTACATTGCCATGGCTCACTGTGCCATCTCCGAAAGCTCACTAGTTCTATGAAGGATAAGGTTACATGTCTTTTAGTGAAGACTATTTATAGTCTGCAACTTATTGACTTAAGCCCTGATACATTTTAGTATGTTGGAAAATGAAGGCAAATCTTTCCTTACCTGTCTCATTAACCACTCCCAATAAACTAGCTGATGCAAGCAAAAAAAAAAAAAAAAAAACAACTTCAAAAACGATGGAATGCAATCTCAGGACTGAGTTCAATGCCTTAAGGGGCAGCAAGATGCCAGATCTTCAGGCGACAACATACCGGTAGTATATTTCCTAGGCTGTGGAGCAAACACTTGTAAAGCCAAAACCAGTCTATCATTGGTAATTGACAACCTTGATCTGCCGTGAAATTTGCAATAAATGTGATGCTAATAAATCAGTAATGTGAACATATGCCTTGGGCGGCCGTCACACGGTTCAATATTGCGAACGATATCGTTTAAGCGATCTGCTTTTTGATCGCTTAAGCGATATCGTTTGTGCATCGCTGCGTGCGATCAAGCGATTTTACAATGTAAAATCGCTTGATCGTTACATCGCAGACATGGGAGCCGGAGCTCATATCAAGCGATCATCGCTTGTTCAATCTGCTTCATCGTGGTGTGCGACACCACAATGAACGATCTCCCAGCGTCAGAGCCTATGCTGGGAGATGGTATGTATGGTAAATGTCGGGTTACTAAGCGCCGCGCGGCGCCTAGTAACCCGATGTGTACCATAGTTACCAGCAATTTTGCTGCTCCACATCGCTGGTGAGTCTGCCTGTGTGACAGCTCACCAGCGATGTGAGCGATATTGTTAGCGATCGCGCGTGCATGTGATCGCTAACAATATCGCTCACAATATTGATGAGTGTGACGGCCGCCTTGGTTATAACTCTGATCAGCTGCTGCAGACATTAGGCTGGATCCATATTTGTACATATACAGACAAATGACATCACAAACATATGCAAGCGTGTGCCATACAGTGAATGTCTGTGACTATCGAAGACTGCATGCATCTACATCTATATACATTCTTTATTAGGGGGAAAACATTTTTTTTTGTTTTATTCTTTTCACTATAAGTACAAATATATGCTGTTTTTTTAAACCTTTTGAAATGTACCACTATATATTTCAATATGTCTCTCATTAAACATAAAGGAGAAAACAGTGCATGTGTCTTTGATACTTTTTTGGAATCAAAAGAAGGGGGAAGAATTGTATTTGCACAAGAAAAAGGGGAAACACAACATAAATCTGACAAAACATTGAAAAGAACAGTTTTTGACTGTCACATTTCTATGGATACGCTGCCATATACATCAGATAATATTCTGAAATTCAGTCATATATGTACACCAGAATGCACTGTGTAAGACCAGAAGCACACCGTTCCTGTGCACTTAGGCACAGTGTACGTCACGAGCAACCACCTCCTCTTTGTAACATACTGTGATTTTGCCATAGGCCCCTATTCATAACAGAGGCCTATATCTTCACAATGAATGTCCATGGTGAATAGAAGCCCCACCATCTAACCTGACAGGGACCACCATCGAGCACTCGATTACAGACACAAATGTAGGGTGCACCTAGCCTACATGTGACCCTAGCCGTATCCGCTACTTCCAGACGACTATGCAAATTCAACTTTATCTCCAGACAAGATTGTTATGCACTAGCTTTATATAGCTTGGAGGATGGTGTTCTTTCTTAATATGCCCCTTCATATTGTGATGTGGCCCCTAAATCAAGGACATACCTATTATAGAACCACATTGGCTAATATGACTTGGCACAAAAACACTAATGTCAACATTTGTGTAGACATTACCACATCAGAAGTCATAAGGCTTGAGGAAAACTTTGCAAAAGATCATCAAACAGAAACTTTTTGTCAACAACCCCAACGTTCCAAGAGTCACAAGTCCAATTTCACAAACAGAAGGTGTCATGCGGCTTCTAAGTGTCTACTGAACTGTGGCACTTTCATCTTACAGGACAGGCCCAACAACACAGTGCACACATGTCTACCCGACAAATGTCCCAGACAGCTGTTCTCCACGTTCCTCCTCCTTGTCATCTGTCGTAAATATAATAACTGCTTTACACAGCTGCATGGCGGCTCCTTTTACATTTAGAGTTTACCGTAAAACTCCAATATCAGTGATTGGGGAAAAGGTGGCCATAGGTGAAAATGTGCAGCCAAAGCCAGGAACAGAGGGCTAATAAATCTTCAGATCATCATAAGAGATGTGCACCTACAGCTGTGCAGGGTAATAAGAGTGCTCGTTACCTGCTGGATTAAATGAGTAATTGTATGGGTTAACAAAACGGATAAATGCAAATCTCTAATTATTTAGTGTAAACACTGGAAACCCAATTCTGTTTAGAGCAGCTCCTCCTTAAAGGGGTTTTACAACCAAATTCATATTGACAGCATATCTTCAAAACAGGACATTAATACCAGATTGGGAGGAGCTATCAGCCACCGATCAGATGTATACAGAGTCATGAGAGGCCAGATGAAAGCATTGTGGGGTCCAACTAATCCTGAGAACAGGCTCTGGAGTTCCATAGTTTTTTGGCAATTTTTTGTTTTTGTTGTTCTTGTCGGTGTTGTCACCCTTTTTTATGTGCTTTAGTTTTTCTACATGTTCATACATTTTATACTTTATCTCTACTGTAAATCTAATAAAATTTGCACAAAATTATTCCTGTATTCTCTGTTTTTTTAATTTAATGGGTTTGTATACTAAGGACTGTGTTTGCCGTCTTGTTTTAACATCATAATAGCCAATAGAGGCATTGCTTTTCAATTATATATATACCTACATATACACACACATTAGTATTTCTTTTTTCTTTTAGGCCCCCTTCACATCACGTTTGAGGATCAGTGGCTATCTATTGTAAAACTGATAGCCACGGCTCCGATTTGGCTCCCCATGTATCCATGTGCCAGTTTTATCAGGGATCCGATTGTGTCCGCTTTTTTCACATCCCCAAAATCGGAGACTGCTCCGATTTTTGAGCTGCTTTCAAAAAAGTGGACATAAATCGTACTGTATCGGATCCGATGCTGTCTGGAGCTCTTAACATGGGAGCCCATGGTGCTGGATCCGGGCAAAAAACAGGATTGTTTTCCGGATCCGTTTAGTGTACTGAGCATGCTCTGTACACTAAAACTGCTCTGTTCAGTGTAATTTCACTTTAGCAGTGTATCTACATACACTGCTAAAGTGAAATTAAAGACAGCAATGTGTTAAAAATAAAAAAATCCTCACCTCTCCGCCCAGTGTCCAGCAATGCAAAGCGTCCACGTCCGATCACTGCAAGGAATCAGCTGACGTGTCACATGACAGCATCAGCTGATCGGTTTAAATTGCCCGCGAAAACCAATCGGCGGGCGGTTGAAACTGATCAGCTGATGCTGTCATGTGACATGACAGGTCCTTGCAGCTATTGGACGTGGACGCCTCTCATCACGAGACACTTGGCGGAGAGATGAGCATTTTTTTTCTTTTTCAATTTTTGACCATTGCTGTGTCTCGCAATGTATGTAGATATATTGCGAAAGTGAAAGTACAGCTCAGACACCACTTGCCTGTGCTTTGCAGGCTCGGCTCCCCCCAACTCTTTGTGTGTCCGATCCCTCAAAATCCCGGATCTGGACACAGAAATGGCATCCAGAGTTTACAAATCTGGTCCTGCAAAAAAACAGGATCCCCGTGGACAGGAGAAAAATGTGATGTGAAGGGGGCCTTAGCAAACAAGAAGATCACTGATGAAACATGAATAGTAAAAATGAAGTCACTGGCCAAACTATGTTGAAAATCAGATCTAGCACCCTAAAAAATAATAAAATATTAGTAATAGGTCTGTTTTTTTCATGCATATGGAATAATAGGGATGTGTGAGAAATAAGTGGCATGAAAGCCAGATTGCTGGCGGTCCAACCAGTCTAAGGTCTTATTACACTAGCTGATAAACACCAAGAGAGCATCTGTAGGAGCAATTATTAGCTGCTGGACCCATCCCCATAAATCGACGAGCAAACAAAATACTCATTCAACAGGGGATTGGATTATTATAAATCCATAAAAATCATTTCAAGTAGCAAATCACTCCGTGTAAACAGAACATGTGCTGCCGAGAACATCTATTGCATATGGGGCCAAACGATCGCATTAGCAACTACCCTGTTATAATCATTACAGCAAACTTCACTAAAATCGATTGTTGCTTCCATAACCAATGATTCATTTGGAGGGATCTCGACCACATTTTTGCCTACCTTTTCCCATACATACTGCCATGCCATATTAACAAGCAGACTATGCAGTCACTGAGGCTCTGATTTTTCTTAACATCAAGTATTCTGCCAATGAGCCGTAGAACAACACAAAGAATTCCTAAATTTAGACGGATTATGTCATTTTGGCTGGCTAGTTCTCCCTGCAGTATTGTCGTACTGCTATACTGACAGCACGGCGCACACATGGAGATCGGGAGAATTAGTACATGGCTGAATCAAAACACAGACTGTTTATCCAACAAGAGGGTGCGTGAAACCCAGACGTGTAGTTTATATGTGAAGTGGGCGAGAAAACAATGATAAAAAAGGAA
The DNA here is from genome assembly GCA_033576535.1 of Allobates femoralis. Lineage (NCBI taxonomy): Eukaryota > Metazoa > Chordata > Amphibia > Anura > Aromobatidae > Allobates > Allobates femoralis. The sequence continues at coordinate 336,932,843 of JARQOC010000006.1, forward strand.
AAAAAGAAAATCAATGGCTCAGCATCAGGCTACCCTGTAATTACAGCAACCGCTTATAGCAACAAGTGTTGCTTTTGCAGCAGGAATGGATTTCCAGAACCACTATGTAGATTGGGGCAGAATTTTCCGCAGACCTGCCGCATCTAGATATGTTCTTAAGACTGTTCTTTTAAGTATGTCAATAAGCAGCCAAACAACTATTCACAAGAACACTCATTGCCAATCATTGGCCGTGTAAATATGGCAGTGATCAACTTGCGCGAGCCTAAGGTTTACGCAGGCGTAATGCAGTCAAACAGTCTGCACACAGTAGGGCAGAGCATAGAGGAAAGACGACTGGGACCTGAGACGAGTGAAGAGGCGGAGGAAGACCACAGAGGCGGTGAGGACCCAATGGAATAAAGACCCATCGACCCATAAGTATGAATTAGCATAAAGGGAGGGAAAGCTTTATAAAGTTGTTTTTTCCGGTGTACCGGGAGGGTAGGGGGATAAGAACCACCTTCATAGCACATTTTTGAGGACAATGTATTTTTATATACCACCTTCTCATAGAAAGCTGCAGTCTTTACAATACTGATCGAGGGGGCCTCTATCCATTCATTTCATGGCGCTAGCCTTACAGGCCAATAACAGACTATCCCTGAGAAGAGTGTGAGGTAACTGAAGCTAGGGCCCCTCATCAAGGATTCCTAATTACACACCTTAGAGGAGAGTGGAACAGGGATTGCATGACCTCGATGAGGATGGCAATGACCTCCTTCCAAAAGTCTAATAGGAGGGCAACACCACATCAGATTCATAAAATCTGCCGCCTCTTTCCCACACTGCTGTAAATCTGCAAAGGAAAATCTACCCATTCTGTATAGTGCAGCTCAGTGTAGGCCACTATTTATGGACTATATACATTTGGATTAGTAGATCATTATTAATTGCCAGTTACACATAATACAGGGAGGTCAAGGCCTCACCACAGTCCTCCTCTGATGGGGTGTTAGGCTATGTGCACACGTTGAGTATTTGATGAGTTTTTTACCTCAGGATTTGTAGACAAAACCAGGAGTGGAGCAATCAGCGGAAAAGTCTAATAGAAACACCTGCATCCCTTCTGTATTTAATTATCCACACCTGGTTTTGGTTACAAATTCTGAGGTAAAAAACTCATCAAATACTCAGTGTGTGCATGTGGCCTTATCGTCCTCCATTTGGCCTCAACTAACAGTGGCGATAAAGAGCACCTCCTGATTAGTAACTGGGTTTATGAAAGGACAGCAACCCCCTGGTTCCCTGGCATCTCAGAATCCCAATCAGGGAATATGAGGATATAAGAACTCTGGCACCTGGGTATTCAGCTCGTGCCTTAGTTGCAGACAACTAAAATAAGTGGCTGAAGAGTTGATGAAGCTGTAGATATTGATCAAAGGAAACAAGAACACTCTGGATATATGCCTGACGCCTAATAATTTCAAATAAATTTGCCACCTACCACGACTGTGGCACAGACACAAAAGTTTCCAAATGTGTGGTATTCACTGCCACTGGCCACACCCGGTGACATTTGCTATAGACTTCAATGAAAGCCACACATGACTTATCTCTGATTTAGCTGTGTTTCTTTTCCTTTTACAGTAAAATCACATCTCTAAAATACATGTAAGTTGGAGACAATTTGTACAGATGTTTTTGGTCACGCGACTTGTCTGAAAATTGCTGTCGAGTAACATGTCAGAAAGTGGCTCCAGCCTTATACCTTTTACTGAATACATTTCCAGCTTTGGCTATGTATCATAAACTACATGCAAGATTCCATCCTAAAATAAACGGCCACCAAAAACGAGACGCAGGACTCTTCTCCACTAGATACGCCCCAGCAGTCATACACTTGTCTTTGCTTACTCAAAAAGGACAAGCAAAAATAGAATTATTCTTACCGTTAATTCGGTTTCTAGGAAACCTTCCACGACAGCATAGGAGGTAGCCTCGCCACGCCCTAATGGGGACAGGAACACAAGAGAGGTTAAAAGGCCCCTCCCACCTCCCATTAGCCAGTGTCTTACAACGAACCCAGAACGCATAAGAAACAAGCATAAATCCATAAACCAGGAATTTAGGGAGGGAAATAAGTGCTGTCGTGGAAGGTTTCCTAGAAACCGAATTAACGGTAAGAATAATTCTATTTTCTCTAGTCACCTTCCACGACAGCATAGGAGGAATGCCCACGAATCCTTACCTAGGGAGGGACAACAGCTTGCAGGACCTTTCGCCCAAAGGCCAAGTCCCTGCCAGCCATCACATCCAAACGATAGTGCTTGGTGAAGGTATGTAGCGAAGACCACGTAGCTGCCTTGCAGAGCTGCTCCGGAGAAGCCCCAGCACGCTCAGCCCAGGAAACCGAAGTGGCCCGGGTAGAATGGGCCGTAAAACCAGTAGGAGCCGAGAGGCCCTGACCGAGATAGGCGTCCGTGATTGCCCTTTTTATCCAATTAGCGATAGTGCCTTTAGCCACCTTCCGGCCCTTGTGGCGACCAAAATGCTGAATGAATAAATTCTGGTCGATACGCCAGGGAGCCGTGACCTCCAGGTAGTGTAACACCAGGCGACGGACATCCAGGGAGTGAAACTCCACCTCCTTCGTAGATCTAGGATGTTGACAGAAGGACGGCAGAACGATTGACTGAGACCTATGGAACTCCGACACTACTTTCGGCAGAAAGGACGGATCCAACTGAAAAACAATGCTGTCATCCCGCACCGTCAGATAGGGCTCACGTATGGACAAGGCCTGAAGTTCACCAATTCTCCTTGCAGAAGTAATAGCCACCAGGAAAGCGAGCTTGTGAGACAAGGACCTCAAGGAGCAATCCGACAGGGGCTCATAAGGAGAACGAGTCAGGCCCGTAAGCACAACATTCAGATCCCACGAGGGGGCGACACTCCTCCGACAGGGACACCGTCTGGAAGCCGCCACCATGAATCGTTTGACCCAACGATGATCAGCCAGTCTCACGTCAAACACCGAACTCAGGGCTGCCACCTGGACCTTAAGGGTGCCAGGTTTAAGTCCCAGATCCAGACCTTGCTGCAAGAAGTCCAAGATCTGAGAAACGTTTGGAGCAAAAGGATCCGGCACCCGGACCCCACACCAGGAGGAGAACTTCTTCCAAATTTTATTATAAATGGAATTAGTGACCGGCTTACGGCAATCTTGTAAGGTTGCGATAACCTTATCGGAGAGGCCCTGAGCTTTTAGCACTCGGGCCTCAGAAGCCAAGCAGCCAAACTGAGACGCTGCGGAGCCGGATGGAAGAACGGACCCTGTGAGAGGAGGCTTGGGTCCTCCCCCAGATGCACAGGACCGTCCACCCCGAGAGACCTGACCAGATTGAACCAGCTCCTCTTTGGCCAGAAGGGGGCAATTAGGATAGTAGGAACCTTCTCGTCCCTGATTTTCCTCAGAACCCGGGCTAGGAGAGGGAGCGGTGGAAACGCGTAGGCTAGATGAAACGGCTAAGCGTGGGAGAAGGCATCCACCCCGATTGCCCCGTCCTTGGGATTGAGGGAGTAGAATGTTCCTACTTTGCAATTGAGGCCCGAGGCGAACAAATCCACCTCCGGGACTCCCCAGCGCCCTACCAGGCTGCAAAAAACCGCCTGGTCGAGGCTCCACTCCCCTGGATGGAGATCCTTGCGGCTTAAATAATCCGCCTGAGAGTTCAAGTCTCCCTTGAGATGGACCGCCGAGAGAGACAGGAGAGACCTCTCGGCCCAGAGGAAGATGCGGCTGGAGATGACTTTCAGGTCGCGAAACCTGGTGCTGCCCTGATGACGAATGTGGGCCACAGTGGTCACATTGTCCGAATACACCAACACATGTGACCCCTGGACCAGATCCTGCGCAGCCAGAAGAGCTTCCTCCACTGCTAGGAGTTCGCGGAAGTTGGAGGATCGAGAGCTTATCAGAGGACCCCAGATACCCTGAAACGGGGACCCTGATACCACCGCCCCCCAGCCCCGTTGGCTGGCATCCGTCGTCACCGTAACCAGGGGAGTCCGAGACCAAGAGACTCCCCGGGCCAGATTCACCGGGGACAACCACCACCTGAGGGAGGATATCACCCTCCCCGACAAACCAACCCTCTGGTTGAGAGAGGAGGGGAGACGATTCCAATGCAACAGAATGTGGTCCTGAAGGCACCTGGAATGCGCCTGGGCCCACATGACTGATGGGATGCACGCCGTCATAGACCCCAGGACCGACATGGACTCCCGGAGCGTGGGGGACCGGTGAGCCCTCAGGGAAGAGATTCTTGACATAAGGGATGTCTTGTGATCTTCTGGCAAAAAGGACACCTGTCTGTCCGAGTCCAGAAGCACCCCCAAGAATCTCCTGACTGAGGAGGGGCAAAGCTGAGACTTCGATAGATTGGGGAGCCACCCCAATGACTGAAGGAAGCCCAACACCCTGTCCACGTCCGCCTTGAGGACCTCCACTGAAGGCGCGACCAGAAGAAGGTCGTCCAAGTATGGTATCAGACAGACGTCTTGTAACCTTAGGAAGGCCACCACTTCCCCCATGATTTTTGTAAAAATCCGAGGAGCAGAGGAGATGCCGAAAGGCAAAACGTCGAACTGGAAGTGGTGGATATCCCCCCGGTAAGACACCGCAAACCGCAGGTATCTCCTGTGCCGAGGATGAATCGGCACATGGAAATACGCATCCTTCAGATCTACGGTGGCCATCTGGAAGTGGGGTCCTATCAAGGGGATCACTGACCTGATTGATTCCATTTTGAATCTGCGGTAGCGGACATAACGGTTGAGCTGCCTCAGATTGATTATAATCCGGGCAGCCCCTGACGGCTTCTTCACCATGAAGAGCCGGGAGTAATGTCCACTGCCGCATTCCGACTCCGGAACCCTGGAGATGACATTGGAAGCCTGGAGTTCCAGCAAGTTGGAAAACAGGAGATCCTGAGATCCCCGCGTGGGCAGGGTAGTGACTCGAAGTACCGGAGGGGGAGGAGACACAAACTCTATCAAGAGACCGTCTGATAAGATGTTGAGCACCCACTGGCAGTTGGTAATATCTCGCCAGCGGGGGAGAAAGGCAGAGAGCCGTCCCCCTACCTGCACCGAGTCACTGTTTGTCCTGTGGAGGACGCTGGTGGGGAGGAACGAAGATGTTCCTCCCTCGACCTTTCGGGTAGGCCCAACGACCACCCTTCCCCTTACCTCTGGGCTGGGAGGCCTGAGGCACCTGGGGACGAAAAAATGACTTTTTCCCCACACGGTGTTCGGGAAGCGCCTTCTTATCGGAGGCCTTCTCCAGGATGTCATCCAGTGCGGGCCCAAAAACCAAATCCCCCTTAAAGGGAATGGAGCAAAGGCGCATTTTAGACGTGGAATCCCCCGCCCACATCTTTAACCATAGAGCCCGCCGAGCCGAATTGGAGAGTACGGATGTACGGGCAGCCATGCGTACTGATTCCGCCGAGGCGTCGGCCAAGAATCCAGAAGCCTTTTTTAACAATGGCAAGGATTCTAGAAGCTCCTCCCGGGAGGTACCCTGGGAGATATGGCACTCAAGCTGCTCTAGCCACCTGAGGATCGAACGGGAAACGCAGGTGGAAGCGATATTTGCCTGTAGGGTAGATGATGACGCTTCCCATGAGCGTTTCATCAGCCCCTCAATTTTCCTGTCCATCTGATCCTTCAGCTGGGACGTATCCTCGAAAGGGAGGGCAGTCTTTTTAGCCACCCGAGTGACCTGGACATCCACCTTGGGGACATCCCAAGAAAATGGGGTGTCCTCCAGGGGAAACCGATTCCTCAAACCGCCCTTAACCCTCTTCTCAGGAAACTCCCACTCCTGAGCAATGAGATCCTGAATGTTAGGATGGACAGGAAACCCCACCGGCTTGACAGGACGAAGGCCAGAAAACATAGAATCCTGGACAGAGTGGAGGACCGGCACCTCCTCCAAACCCATAGTGCTGCGGACCGCACTAATGAGCTCAGCCAAATCCTCTGAGGAGAACAGGAATCTGCTAGAGTCAGGTGGCCTGGAGGAAGAACCATCATCCCAATTATCCGAGCCCGAGTCTAACTGGCCCTCGGAGTCAGATGGGTCCTGCTGCCGTTTCCTCTTTCTGGGAGACGGAGGAGCCGGGACTGGGGTGGGAGCAGCCGTAGGCAGGGAAGCCAAAGAAGCCTGAATCTCATGCTGCACCATGGAGCGCAGTTCCTCCACTAGGGAGGGGTGTTCAGCCCGAACCACATGATCTGTACACTCCTGGCAGAGTTTCTTATCCCAGGGGGAAGAAAACTTCCTATTGCAGACCGGGCAACGCTTCCCACCGGGCTTTTTTACTGCTGGCTTCTCTCCCTGTAAAACACAGAGAGGGTGCCATAAGCATCTGCCTGAATACAGGCACATGGACCCCCCCCCTCGGCACAGACTTACTGTGGCTGGGGTAGAGCTGGTCTCAGCAGCTGGATCAGCCATCCTGCCAAATAAAGGTGCTCACCTGACTGCTGACTTCAGGGCAGCTTAAATTACATAAGCCTGCCCCACCGCTCCAATCAATGTGCCCCCATCCCCCCTGCAGGGTCCGGAGCAGGCCGCAGTACCACCGGGCGTGCTCTGCACGCTGTCATTCCGGCTCCGACCGCCGGAACCGGAAGCGCCGTCATCGGGAGCACAGGAACCGGAAGTGACGCCCGCTGATGTCACATCCGGCCGGCGCGCAGCGCGCACACAGGGGAGAAGCCGGCGGGCCCAGGGAACACCGAGAGGCCGCCGGCGGGGCTCCCCCACCCCGCATCACCTCCGCAGAGGATCCGGAGGAGTGGAGGACGGTCCTGCCGCCCAAAGCCCGCGGCAGGAGCAGTAGGAGGAGGGGAGCCGCAGCACCGACCAACACTGCCCGGCTATCCAGGTATGCTGCAGTCGCCGGCCCCACAGCATAGGAGACAGAAAAACCTCTCCATGCCCCATGGGGACAGGAAAGACACTGGCTAATGGGAGGTGGGAGGGGCCTTTTAACCTCTCTTGTGTTCCTGTCCCCATTAGGGCGTGGCGAGGCTACCTCCTATGCTGTCGTGGAAGGTGACTAGAGAAAATGGAGTGGTGTTACCATGCATATAATAAAAATGCATGGCCAGATGTTGTTGATGTGAACTTTACCCCTACCTGTTTCGGGATGGGCACCCTTTCTTCAGGAAAAAAAAAATCAAGTACACCCCATCAAGTACAGAGATTTTATCCTGAAAATAAAGATCCCATCAATGATATCAGACCGTTCAATATTATTACATGCACGGTAGCGCAGTTATACTACACCCCATTTCTGCTTCTACTACTTTTTGGATATCCACGACTGGGGACTCCTGCCAGCTGTGCAACTTTATAATGCCATCAGAGCAATTGTGACTCCCTCGCAACATTTCCAGGTGAGCAAAGACACAATTGTGATATACCGGTCTTAACACAGGCAAACCCTATGTGCCCCATTTTTCTTTCCAGTCTTCTATTATATTCTTTGCTTATGACATGTTTGTGATGGCAATAGCCCTTCACCTATTCTCATTATGAGTTAGGTCACACAAAGATTTCAACTATGTTACCTGTTTTACTGGCACAAGCTGCTGGGGGGCAAATTAAGCAAGACAAGTCAAGTTTAATAGCTCATAGACAACTTCTATTCAACAAGACCAGCTGATACTCCATTATTGTACAGTGCCATCTGATGACAGATACAAGTGTGCAAACAATCTTGGATTCTTCCAAATGTGCTCAATAGTAAGGAATGTTCTAAAATAATAGAATAAGTATTACCGCTGTTCTGGGGGAACAGATGACATTGGGCGCATTAGTCACCTGATCACTGTAGCCAATCACCGAGTTTAAATGTGCAGCGCATAACCACTGAGATGATCAAGTGACTGATGTACAGAACTAAAAGAAAGGAGAAAAGGGAGCGCACATAGGGTCTTATCTGTGATTTGCAAAATCAATGCCCCACACTTCGTTCAACTCACCTTTTGTAGTTGTGTGAGTCACAACAAACTGTAGGAGCCTCAATATAATGGTCGCTGCGTGCGCCTGGTTGCAGGATAAATTATATATAAAGGAGGAGAAAGAAAAAAGAGGTTCCAATTCCGCGCTGACCACCAACAAAGAATTATTGTATATAAAAGTCTGTTTTATTGAGCCTACGCGATTCGTAGCAGGACCTGCTGCTTCATCAGGGCACTGATGAAGCAGCAGGTACTGCTGCGAAACGCGTAGGCTCAATAAAACAGACTTTTATATACAACCCCTCTTCGTTGGTGGTCAGCGCGGAATTGGAACCTGTTATTTTCTATCTCCTCCTTTATATATGATGTACAGAACATCACCCCTTTCAATATCATGCCACTGGTTGGTGAACCAGATGACCTGATCCTTTTTATTTATATACCGTATATGTATTTTTCACTCAGGTAAAATCTGGATTTACTGAAGACAAATTTTCCCATTAGTAAGATAGGAGATAGCAGTTGGTGCTTACAATATTATATGGAATAGGGAAGAGATAGAGGTAGACACAACCATTCTGCAAATTCTTCTGAAATGACAGGGACACTAAAGGCCACGTCACATGCTTCAACATTGTTAACGATCGCACAAGTTAACTCCCGTGAACGAGATCGTTCGGTCAATCTTTCGAGATCGTTGGTGAGATGTCACGCGTCTAGTTATCATGAACGAGGCGCCAACGATGCGGCGAGCAGCTATCGTTCGCACATCCCAGGAACAATACTTGCTCACTGTTGTGAATAGGCGAAGTCGTTCACAAAATCGTTATCGCTGTGCCACACACAACGATGCAGCAGTTTGAACGCTGGTTAATAAAACGACGCTCAATATCGTTAACGACATTGCTGAAACGTCACTGTTTTTTAAATCGCTGAAACTATATAGTTTGTGCGTCGTTGCGTGTAACCAAACAATCTTTTCTTGAAAAATCGTTTGATCGCTCATCACAGATTTGAGATCCTGACCTCAAATCCATTATGCGTCGTTCAATTAACCAGAATTCAACCTGCTGCATCGTTGTGTGTGACACCTCGATAGCGGTTTTGTGAATGACTTCGCCTATTCACAACATTGACCAAGTATCGTTCGCTGGGTTGTGCGAATGATAGCTCCTTGCAGCATCGTTGGCGCCTCGTTCACGATATCTAGACATGATACACCTCACCAATGATCTCGAAAAATTGACCAAACGATCTGGTTCACGGGAGATCGCTCATGCAATCGTTAACGACATTGAAGAATGTTATGTGGCCTTTAGCTACTTTCACATCAGCAATTTTCGCCATTTGCGGCAGATCTGGCAGTTTTACCGCATCTGACACGTGTGTAAAGGCTCACTTGCAGCAGGCCTGCGTTCCGCCCAATTCATTCCCTATAGCACTTGAAGTCATGTGTGGTACTTGCGGTTTTGCCGCAATCCGGCAAATTTGGCACTTGCGGCAACGGAAAAATAAATACGCTGCTAGCTGTGGTTTTAAACTTGTAAGATCTGCATTTGCCAGATTGCGGCAAACTGCAAGTACTACATGTGTCCGCAAGTCCTACGGGAATGAATTAGGCAGAACGCAGGCTTGCCGTGATCCTGTCACAAGTGTCCCGGCTTCTGGCAGATCAGGCAAATTGAGTTCAAAAGTTCAAGCTTGCCTGATCTGCCGCAATTGCTAAAAACCGCTGATGTGAAAGCAGACTTAGTGTGGGAAGAAAACAGCCGAGACATTTTTGACATCAGCGGTACTTTTTCTGTCTGAAATATCCAGTTTAATGCTAATAGGCACCTAAAGATGACCCTCTGAGGAGATATTATTCCTATTACATAGTGTATCCCTATACACATTAGACTAATGTCGACTGAACCCGCCGATATCGATGGGTATGGCTAACAGGCCAATGTGTACTGGCGCGCCAACCTACATGCAAGTCCTGTGGCTGTCAGAACATAGAAGCTCTCAGCTGAGTTTGTGCTTCAGGGTATGAAGAGTTGGCTGAGATGGCAGTAGAAAGAATCTAATATACGGTAAGTGGTCAGTTACACATACATATAGCTTACCAAGATCAGTGCAATCAGGTCACTATCAATGGAAATTTACTTGTGTACGTTTGCCACTTTATCTGATAGAATCTGTTAGTAAACTTTTATGACATGCTTAAAGGGAACCTGTCATCAGACTTAGGCGGCCGTCACACGCTACGATATCTTAAAAGATATCGCTTGAACACGCCTGATTAAAAATCGCGTGAACGATGTCTCTGCGTGTGACGGCAAGAAACGACGAGCGAGAAGTGTTCAAATCGCAAGATTGAAATCTGAGCTCCGGAGCTCAGATCTAGCGATGAACGATTTTACAAACAGCTTCATCGTGGTGTATAACACCACAACGATCTCCCAGCGGCAGAGCCTATGCTGGGAGATGGTAACTATGGTACACGTCGGGTCACTAAGCGATGCGCGGCGCCTAGTAACCCGATGTGTACCATAGTTACCAGCGATCTCGCTGGTCCACATCGCTGGTGAGTCTGTCTGTGTGACATCTCACCAGCGATGTGAGCGATATTGTAAACGATCGCGCGTGCACGTGATCGCTTACAATATCGCTAGCGATATTGTAGTGTGTGACGGCCACCTTATGCAGATTCTGACTGTGAGACTGCAGCAAAGCGTGATTCACTACAACACTGCAGCATTTCAAAGTAACTGTTGTGAAGGGTCAGGACTTTGCGCCTCAGCTGACTAGTCCGATGCTTCTTCCCGCCCCACTCCAGCTGACCGAGAGGTCCCTCATTATGTGAGCGTATATAGAAAACAGTTACTAAAAGCAATCATGGCATGGGGAAGCTTTTCAAACTATTTTTACTATGAAATACTGAGTTTCATAGTAAAACATACCTGTTACAATGGCACTCCCAGTGTCTGATTCTTGCTGCCCGAGCAGAGTGAAAGAGGAGAAGCTACCATTCATGTAGATAAAACTTTTCTGTTTCCTATAATGGAGTTATTTCAAGATGATCAGAACAGATGAGAAATCGTTCAATCCTGAGATAATGGCAGTGAGTGTAAATAGCAAACACACAAACCCCCTCATCTATAACTGGTCAGAAATCTGTGGAAAGCAACAAGTGAAAGTGAGTGATGTGCTGGGAGTAAACACCACATGACAAAGCACAGGACGAGCAGTGGCAACATCCTTCTGGAACCTAGGATATGAATGATACCATAAGATGATGGGCTTAGAAGACCATGCACCAACATGAATAAGAAGACAACAATACCGCCCACTACATGTCTGTCCACAGCACCTGTAGTCTCAGTGGATCAGTCCATAGGGTTGAACATTTCTACCCTTCCAGTTGTAAATGAGCAGCACCCAGTAACCAGATGTGTACACAAGTATGCAACCATTAGTCATGTACATGAGAGTGCACCCATCAGACAGTGGTGTAGACGGGCAGGCACCCATTAGCTCCGTCCCTCGCCACACAGCACTGCGGGGGCAGCTCTGTCCCTCGCCACACAGCACTGCGGGGGCAGCTCTGTCCCTCGCCACACAGCACAGCGGGGGCAGCTCCGTCCCCCCACCACACAGCACAGCGGGGGCAGTTCCGTCCCCCCACCACACAGCACAGCGGGGGCAGCTCCGTCCCCCCACCACACAGCACAGCGGGGGCAGCTCCGTCCCTCGCCACACAGCACAGCGGGGGCAGCTCCGTCCCTCGCCACACAGCACAGCGGGGGCAGCTCCGTCCCTCGCCACACAGCACAGCGGGGGCAGCTCCGTCCCCCCGCCACACAGCACAGCGGGGGCAGTTCCGTCCCCCCGCCACACAGCACAGCGGGGGCAGCTCCGTCCCCCCGCCACACAGCACAGCGGGGGCAGTTCCGTCCCCCCGCCACACAGCACAGCGGGGGCAGTTCCGTCCCCCCACCACACAGCACAGCGGGGGCAGTTCCGTCCCCCCACCACACAGCACAGCGGGGGCAGTTCCGTCCCCCCACCACACAGCACAGCGGGGGCAGTTCCGTCCCCCCACCACACAGCACAGCGGGGGCAGTTCCGTCCCCCCACCACACAGCACAGCGGGGGCAGTTCCGTCCCCCCACCACACAGCACAGCGGGGGCAGTTCCGTCCCCCCACCACACAGCACAGCGGGGGCAGTTCCGTCCCCCCACCACACAGCACAGCGGGGGCAGTTCCGTCCCCCCGCCACACAGCACAGCGGGGGCAGTTCCGTCCCCCCACCACACAGCACAGCGGGGGCAGTTCCGTCCCCCCACCACACAGCACAGCGGGGGCAGTTCCGTCCCCCCACCACACAGCACAGCGGGGGCAGTTCCGTCCCCCCACCACACAGCACAGCGGGGGCAGTTCCGTCCCCCCACCACACAGCACAGCGGGGGCAGTTCCGTCCCCCCACCACACAGCACAGCGGGGGCAGTTCCGTCCCCCCACCACACAGCACAGCGGGGGCAGTTCCGTCCCCCCACCACACAGCACAGCGGGGGCAGTTCCGTCCCCCCACCACACAGCACAGCGGGGGCAGCTCCGTCCCCCCACCACACAGCACAGCGGGGGCAGCTCCGTCCCCCCCCACACAGCACAGCGGGGGCAGCTCCGTCCCTCGCCACACAGCACAGCGGGGGCAGCTCCGTCCCCCGCCACACAGCACAGCGGGGGCAGCTCTGTCCCCCCACCACACAGCACAGCGGGGCAGCTGTCCCTGTCTCCCATGGATCCTCCGATCACACAGAGGGTGAGCTCCTCCGATCACACAGAGGGTGAGCTCCTCCGATCACACAGAGGGTGAGCTCCTCCAATCACACAGAGGGTGAGCTCCTCCGATCACACAGAGGGTGAGCTCCTCCGATCACACAGAGGGTGAGCTCCTCCGATCACACAGAGGGTGAGCTCCTCCGATCACACAGAGGGTGAGCTCCTCCGATCACACAGAGGGTGAGCTCCTCCGATCACACAGAGGGTGAGCTCCTCCGATCACACAGAGGGTGAGCTCCTCCGATCACACAGAGGGTGAGTTCCTCCGATCACACAGAGGGTGAGCTCCTCCGATCACACAGAGGGTGAGCTCCTCCGATCACACAGAGGGTGAGCTCCTCCGATCACACAGAGGGTGAGCTCCTCCGATCACACAGAGGGTGAGCTCCTCCGATCACACAGAGGGTGAGCTCCTCCGATCACACAGAGGGTGAGCTCCTCCGATCACACAGAGGGTGAGTTCCTCCGATCACACAGAGGGTGAGCTCCTCCGATCACACAGAGGGTGAGCTCCTCCGATCACACAGAGGGTGAGCTCCTCCGATCACACAGAGGGTGAGCTCCTCCGATCACACAGAGGGTGAGCTCCTCTGCCTCCCTGATGAACAGGTTGCACGTTGTGCGCCCGGCATTGCCGTCCCCGCTCTCCCCTTTGTTATGAAGTTTCTCGGACACGCCTGGCAGACATTCTCACCTTCATATCGTTCATTATGGTTTGGAAGAGTCCACCCAGCGCGCTGCACTCCTTCTCCATGCCCGCGTCCATGGTCGCTGCTCCGGGCAGAGCCCCGTGTCTCTCGCTGCACGTATCCGGTGTGCGGCTCCTGCCAGCAGCAGACAGATCACCAGTGATAGATAATGAGAGGAGCGGAGCTCACACTGATCTCATGCCGCTGCAATGCACTGGAGCGGGGAGGGAGGAGAGGAGGAAGACCTGGCTCCGGGAATACGCAGTTTACGCAACGGCACAGAGCCCCCTAGCGGCCACACACGGACACCTAGCACCGCCTTCTACATAGCCACGCCCCTCACCTTCCCATCCTGCAGTAAACCACGCCTCGTCGCACATTTCCTCCTCTAGACTGTCTCCTAGGAAAGAACCGCGAAGTGGGGTTGTGTGGGTGATGTCATCCTTAGAGGGGCGTGGCTCACCTAGCGACTTTTGCGCCTCCCTGAGAACGAGGCGGGGTTGTTATGTGGCCCCGCCCCCAGGTGTGAGGACTCATTCACCCGGGCGCTGTGCAGTGTGTCCTTGAGAGAACATGTGTCAGTGGACAAGTGCAGCCATGACGGCCGGTCACCGCTCAGGACACAGCCTGCTGCCGACACTCACTCACTCAGGCCGCTCTTTAACCCCTTGCAGTGTGGTGTTCGTGCTTTGCTCCTCTTCTATGTGTCTTATTTCTCAGTGGACTTTGGTGTATGAGGAGAATAATTAGAGAATGGGAAAAAAATCACAAATTCCAGCATTGTGTGTTGGTGCCACCATTCACTTTCCCCTGGGTCGGTGGCTCTGTCTGGCTGTGGTGAGGTGACTGGAATCCATGTCAGACAGCGGTGGGGTATTTAATGCAATATTTATTTATATAGCGCCATTAGATTCCATGGTGCTTTACATATGGAAAGGGCAGACAAGGACAGGTACATATATATGGACGGCCAGGTCATACAGATACAGGAGGGGAAAGGACCCTGTCCGCGAGGGCTCACAGTCTAAGGGTGGCTTCACACTGGCGTTTGTGTCTGCATGCTGATGGCATGCAGACACAAACGCTGTCAAAACCAGTGTCTTATGATGTGTCCGCAGCGGATAATGTCCGCCTGCGGACACATCACTAGGGAGCCCGGCAGCCAATCGGCGTTGTCCGGGGGCGGGCCGGAGGAGGAGTTCAGCGCCGGAGATCTCCTCCTCCCGGCCGCCGGTAAGCTCCGGGACCTGTTGGCGGGAGTACAGCTGATCTGACAGCTGTTTGAATCTTCCCGCACCGACACCGAGAGGAGATGTCGGCGCGGGAAGATTCAAACAGCTGTCAGATCAGCTGTACTCCCCGCCGACAGGTCCCGGTGCTTACCGGCGGCGGGGAGGAGGAGGACAGCAGTGGCTCAGCTGATCTCCCGGTGGCCGTCGGTGATCTCCTGTGACATCACCGGCGGCCACCGGGAGATTTTTCAATGGGTCCGCAGCGTTCTCCCGCGCTGTCAAGCGCTGAACACTGCGGACCCATTGAAGACAATGCATGTTTTGTGCGCTTGGGGACGCTTGCCGATTTTCCAAGCTCCCTGAGCGCACAAAAAATGCAACATGCTGCGTCCCGGGCGCGGATGCTGGACACCGGAAGGAGCAGATATCGTCCGCATCCGCACCCGAACGCAGCAAACGCGGGCACTATGCGTTCCTATGTTAAACATAGGAACCGCAGTGCGCATGCGTTTGACTGCGTATGGGAACGCAGCATACGCTGCTTTCCCATACGCAAATGTGAAGGCACCCTAAGAGGGCCAGGTGGGGATACTGTAGGAGGGGATGTTATTAGTGATACCCAGTGGGGCACAGGTGTATCTAGGTTTTCTGGCACCGGGGGCAAGACTTCAGTTTTGCCTCCCCCCCCCCCCAGTGGTCTGAGTAATCTTCATGTGACCGATAATCCATATGTGATTTGCATCCTTACACTCACGTGCCGTCGACCTGCTCTACCTAATTTTCTCCATGTTCAGTGAAAAATTAAAATATAAATACAAAGCAACCTCATCGTCCTACATAGAGTACAATGCACCCTCATAGTCCTCCATAGAATACAACGGACTCTCATAGTTCTCCATAGAGTACAATGCACCCCCATAGTCCTCCATAGAGTACAATGCACACTCATAGTCCTCCATAGAGTACAATGCACACTCATAGTCCTCCATAGAGTATAATGCACACTCATAGTCCTCCATAGAGTATAAGGCACCCTTATAGTTCTCCATATAGTACAATACACCCTTATAGTCCTCCATAGAGTACAGTATACCCTCATAGTCCTCCATATTGTACAATGCATCCCCATAGTCCTCCATATAGTATATTGCACAATTATAGACCTCCACATAGTATATTGCATCCCCATAGTCCTCCATAGACATTACCACAGTCATCTGTATAGTATCATGCTGTTCCCCATAGTCTCCATCTCTGTGCTTACGGATTTCCAAGGGAAAAAAAAGTAAATACTCACATCGGTTCTCACTGGCTGCTCCGGTCTCATCCCCCCAGTGTGCGTCTCCTGGTTGCTGCCCTGCTCAGCACAGCGGCGCACAGGGATGACGTCATCGCTCCTTGCCATGCTGCACTTGCAGAGAGGCTGGAAGACAGCGGCGGCCACGACCAGAATACGTATGATTAAACTATATGGAGCAGGAACGGCTCCCGCAGGGGGCCGGGATTCCCACAGGCACCCCCGCAAATACCACCCTCTGTTAAGCAGCAGATGGCACATCATTCCTGCCCCCCTGCCTGCTGAGCCCGGGGCAAATGCCCCGCCAGCCCCCCCTGGATGCGGCCCTGCAGTGGGGTAACTTGAAGCTCATGGGCGATGAAGCTAAAGCTCCAATGGGGCCCCCAATTATTGCAAATCTTTAATAGCATGAGTCTTTTTCTATAGGCCAAAGGGACCTTTTGTCCCCCCTAGGCTTCAGGGCCTGGGTGCGATTGGAATCCCTGTTCCTGTTGTAATTACACCACTGGTGATACCAGGTTATTTAGTGAATCCTGCTTAGAGCAGATGACCCAGGACTCAGAAGAAAGAACATCCAGACAGCGCCCAAATACACTGAAGGTCACCAAAGCCTTAGTTTATTCTGCCATATACAGCAATGTTTCAACCCTGAATGGCTCTTTATTAATGCCAGCTTGATAAAGTCCCACTGAGTGTTAAAACATCGCTGTATATGGCAGAATAAACTAAGGCTTTGGGGACTTTCACTGCATTTGGGCTCTGTCTAAATGTTCTTTCTTCTATGTGTCCCTGCTTTGGGTGGACTCCCTGGAAAAGTGATGTGCACCCCTCTGGGTATCTTTACCTGATTTCATCTTCAAAAGGTGCTGCAAATCATCTGTTTTTCTGGACTAGAGATGAGTGGACCCAAGGAAGTTCGGGTGCTGCAGCCACCGCCGCAGCACTATTCTGCACCTGAACCTCAATGGAAGTCACTGATTGGGCAGTTCAGCTCTCTGCCCACATACAGTCAGCCATAACACTTTTGGGGGAAGGAGAACGGGGATTATTTATTTATTTTGGAAACACACTACACCCAAGAACTGTGATTTTAACCCCGATGCGATGAGACACTGCAAGCAGCTCAAACTGGGCCAAGTACTTTGCACACATGAGCACAGCGATGCTCACTACGGTGCATGGGAGAATGAAAGTGACTGTTTGTGACGCCAAAGCTGACTCACCCTGGGCAGGGACCATGGGGCACTCGGAACCGGGCCTCTCCGGGATGTCGCAGTGGCGCGACCATGTCCGTGATCCCCTCGTCAGATGATTTCAGTAAAAAGGGGAAATTGTGAAAAGCAAAACAAAAAGAATAAAATTAAAGTCGTGATGCCACCCGAGGGCTGTGGAAAGTGTGAGCCACCACTGCCGTGCATGTCTCTGGAGATGGTGATGACAATGGCAGCGGGGATGTTAATTCCTCCACGGGCAGGGCTTGGGTCCCCAGGGCAGGTGTAGGAATACAGTCTATGTGAGTGGTGAGTGTTGGGAGTGCAGCTGTCACATCGCCATTGGACTCGGTGGCTGGTGTTCCTGCCTCGGCCACTGGGAGGAGCCGGATTCCTTCAGCGGATGGCGCCGGTGATAGGAGGGCCTTGTCCTCATATGGACCTGCTCCTGCGACGTCTGCCTCTGTCGCTGAGCGCCGACGTGTTTCTCCTTTGGGTGGTGTTGGTTGCAGAGGAGCGGGCCCTGTAGAGATGTCTGTTAGGCACAGCCTTCGTTCTTCTGTCAGAAGTGGGATGGGTGGAGCCAGTCGTGCATCACCATCTGGCCTGGTTCTAGGGGCGGTCCGGATGAGATCATCAGGCTGTGAGCTCCAGCCTATGGGCGGTAACCGCGCCCTTCAAATACATTGGAGCCTGTCTTGCAGGCCGCCAGATATAGTTTTGGTTCCCCAGTGATATAATGTATGTTTAGTTTTGTCTCTGACCTTGGCCTGGATTTCTGACTCTGCTTCTTCCTGTCGATTTTGTACCTCAGCTTCCCTCTTGGTTTTGCCCTTGACCCTAGCCTGGATTCTCGACTCTGCTACTGCCTGATGATTTTGTACCTTCGCTGCCCTCTCGATTTTGACTCGGACTTCTGACTTCGTTTTTCGGGTCTTGATTTTTTCCCCTGGCGACCTTCCCTGCTCTGTTGCTCATAATAGGCAGCTACCCCCTGGGCTCCGCTATAATTCCAGATCCCTGTATAGGGGTTAAGGGTCTCGGGGTGCTGCCTTGCCAGCAGCTCAGCTTCACAGCGGATGGTCGTCACAGCAGCATGCGGGAGAACAGACACAGAGGGCACAGTTCTCTTTTACCTTTTATTGAGCAGGTTGTCCGGGTACTGTCCACAGTGGTTGTTGGGGATCTGGACTTGGAAGCAAATTGGGACAACCCACTCCAGGCAAGTTCTGAGACCTACCTTCTGCTTTAGTGTTTATAGGTCCTGGCTGCATGTAGCTGTGCTGAGGCCTCCTTTAGTCTGCTATGGCTGTGTGACAGGCGGCGCGAGCTCTGTGTTGGTATCCTTTAATCTTTCAGGACTCCTGAGCTCTATATTGCGGCTGTGTCTCCTAGACTTAAGTTGGGCAGGCAACGTGAAATCACCCACCCTCCGGGTTTGGTTACTGAATATAGAATTCCAGGCGACCTTGGTCTCTGGTGACCGTACTGCACTAGGTACTGGGGCAAACCGGCACTGGCTCCACTCCCCGGAACTAGTCCTCACTTCCCCAGACCCTCACCACGGGTCTCACACGCGGTCTCGTCAGTCTCCTAGGTCAATAAACACTAAAGATGAAGATGTGAGGTGTTAGTGGATATTTTGGTCAAAATACGTAAGTTCGTAACCCGCGTCAAGGGCCCTCACGCTTACGAGTCCTAAATATATGTTTCCCAGCCATATGCTTGTTTGTTTCACAAAAGATCACCGAAGAGGACACAAAAATTCAGAAAAAAACTCACCAAAAATCGGCCATGTCAAATACCCATTGTACCTAGCAGGAGGCTGCCAGCTCCACTGAGAGGCAACACAAGTGTCTAAATACCAGTGCGCAATCTCCTGCAACCCAAGCGATGGGCACGGTTGTGGCACCTGCGACCAGCCATGCTAATAAGGAGGTGATTGGTGGTATATGAAGACTCAAGGTTATCATTTTGCATCAGTCACACTGGTGTATATGATGCATAGTGTCACTCTGCAGCCTATTGGTCACGCCCATGCTATTAGCAGGCGGGCTCCTCTGCACGACATACCTGCATCACAAATGACAGACGCCCCCCAGTGAGCTCAGCTTCAAACTGCAAGATAGCATGGCCGTGACCAATAGGGAGGTTGTTTTCAGGGGTCAGGACCCCCATTTCGAGATCAACAGGTAGCTTGCCAGGTCTGGCTCTCATCAGATAGGCAGGACTGAAGTTGGTGGAATTTATGGGAACGTTGTTATACAAGTCCACTAAATCTGGCAGCTTCTCTGGCCACATGTACCTCTCATCTAGTTGAAGTGTCTTCAGTAGATCCATCACTATCTGGTTAATTTTTTCGCAGAAGCCGTTCGTCTGCAAATGGTACGGTGTAGTCCTAATCTTTTTACACCCATAGAGGCTGAAGAACTCTTGAATTACCTCAACCTCGAAGGCTGGGCCTTGGTCTGTCAATACCCGGTCCGGGTAACCACTGGGTTTGCAGAAGTGTGCCTGGAAGGCTCGTGCTGTTGTCATTGGATACAGTCCAAACACGCTTTTCATTCACTCACGGAAGTCACTGGGGGTATCGGGGACTTCCCAGTATTGTGGGAGCCACTTCACACCTGGGAGGTACAGCAGGGTGAATGGCATGAGAGCGGCGCCCGGATGTGCCGCCACCACCGGCCCCTCTTCGGTAGCACCAGGTCTCTCGTTGTTCGGGGCGGACATCATTCTACCCCTTGAAGAACTGCAGCCCCCCCTTTGGTTTCAATCAGTACAAGTCTCTCGTTGGGGTCTTGTCGTGCGGGCCTTCCGGTGCCGATCTGATGATTTCAGAGCATAAGGCCTCGCCCGGCGTTCACGCCCTTTCACTGGCTCCGCCCCTCGCCCTCCCGTGCTCTGCGCCAGCGGCAAAAAAGAAGAATAGCGATCGATCACAATTTATCAAAGTCTTAGCCACACGTGACCCAGTTTTACCTGGTCGGTAGATCCTGTTTGTCAGGGGCGTATACAGGGGGGTGCAGCCGGACCTTTAGCACCGGGCGCCACTTTAGCGGGGGGCGCCGGCGGCACTTCCGCTTCCGCGCCAGTCGGGGGCCCTGGGAGACTTGGTGCAGGGTGACCGCAGGAGACGCCGCCAGTGTGCGATCGGAGGACAGAAGAGAGACAGCCTGGATGGGACGGGAGACAGCAGGGGTGAGTGACCGAGGAGCCGGGGGAGGAGGAGGGGGGGGGCAGCATGGGTGACTGACCGAGGAAAGCCCCCCCCCGGTCCTCAATCAAGGCTGCAGGGGCAGCGATTTCCCCCCATTCCCACCCCCCAGTCCTCACCTCCTCCCCTACCTTGGGGAGGGGGGGGGCCAAAATGAATCTGTGCCCCGGGCGCCATCACACCTAATTACACCACTGCTGTTTGTTATGCCAAAGCTGACTAGCCCGGGGAGGGGACTGTGGGGCACTCGGAATCGGGTCCTCTGGAGGTCGTTTGGGCCTCTCCGGGATGTCACAGTGGTGCGACCCGGTCCGTCATCCCCTCCTCGGGCGAGTTCAGTAAAATGGGGAAATTGTGAAAAGAAAAAGAATAAAATTTAAGTCGTGATGCCACCCGTGGACTGTGGTCTGTGTGAGCCACCGCTGCCGTGCAGGCCTCTGGGGATGGTGATGATGGTGGCAGCCGAGATGTTGAGCCCTCCACGGGCAGGGCTTCAGTCCCCAGGGCAGGTGTAGGAATGCAATCTATGTGAGTGGTGAGAGTGCAAGATGCAGCGTGCGGGAGAACAAACAGACACAGAGGACACAGTTCTCTTTTACCTTTTACTGAGCATTAAGGTTGTCCGGGTACTGTTCACAGTGGTTGTCGGGGATCCGGGCTTGGAAGCAAGTTGGCACGATCCACTCCAGGCAAGTCCTGAGGTTTTAGTGTTTATAGGCCCTGGCTGCGTGTAGCTGTGCTGAGGCCTTCTTTAGTCTGCTCTGGCTGTGTGACAGGCGGCGCAAGCTCTCTGTTGTTATCCTTTAATCTTTTAGGACTCCTGAGCTTTATATTGCGGCTGTGTCTCCTAGCCTTAAGTTGGGGAGTGTGAGACAGTGCGGGGGATCATATGCGAGGGGCGCTATGTCTCCCCCAGAATGCGTACTGTCACGTATTGAGCCCGGTATAGGGTGTGAGAGAAAGGGACGGTCCGCTCCCTCCGCTCCGGGTCTTGCAAGGTCCCGGAAGGAGACACGGAGTTAAAAGCCTGGTCAAGAGGCAGGGCGGGGTCCCTTGTACACAGAATTGTGCCTTAGCTGCAGCAGCAGCAGAGATAGACAGGAGAGGTCTAGAGTTCCAGGGGGCCGTGTGCTATACTAACACGGCCTAGCCCAGGAGGGCTGAAGGAACTCGGGGTGACCCATAACGGAGGCCTTTGGCCTGAAGGAGCCGGGTTACTTTATATGAACTGTGTCCTGTGTACCCGGCTGCGACCCGGATTCCGGCAGACTGTGCCACCGCTGTGTGTATCAGCAATAAACACCGGGTCCTGTTTGAACTACTACCGGGCTCCACGTGTTTCCTGACTTGCAATCCAGGCGCTGCCCCACATATGGTGGAGAATGCGGGCAAATGCCGGCCCGGTGAGGTGTAGCCTACATTCCTGGTGAAGCCCGCGCTACTGTCGCCCTTCCTTCCGGAACCGCTGGTGAAAGTGACTGTTTCATGAGGCTAATGAGCGGCGGCTAAGTGAAAGGAGCAGCAGTCATTATAGCCGCCAGTCTCTTGTGGGGTGCCCGGCACTGCATGTCCATACTTAAGCCGGCCACGCTACAGTTCAGGCCTGTCGCTGATATGGAGGAAATCCTAAGGCAGCTGGTACCTACCCAGCAGCGGCAGCAAGAGCAGCAGGAGCAACAGCAGAAAACAAATGAACTGCTCCTGCAGCACATCGTGGCCCTACGAGACCCGCCAGCAGTGCCTTCCCCGGAACGGCGTGAGGCCCGGGACCGGGTCCGGTCGGCCCTGCGGAAGCTGAGTCCAGAGGACGACGTAGAAGCCTTCCTCACCGTCTACGAGCGCACTGCAGAGCGAGAAGGCCTCCCTCCTGCTCAGTGGGCTGAAGTTGTCGCGCCATTCTTGATCGGCGACGCCCAGAAGGCCTACACCGACCTCAGTTGGGAGGATGCCCAGGACTACGGGAAACTCAAAGGTGAGATCCTTGCGAGACTGGGGGTCAATACTTATGTTCGAGCTCAACGGGTGTTTTCCTGGTCCTATGTGGAGTCCAAGCCGGCTCGCTCCCAGGCGTATGACTTATTGCAGTTGGTCAAACGGTGGCTCCAGCCTGAGAGCTTAACTCCAGGACAGATGGTGGAAAGGGTGGTGGTCGACCGGCTGGTTCGGACTCTGCCGCTTGCGATACAGCGTTGGGTGGGGCAAGGGGACCCGGGTAGCTTGGCCAGGTGGTTAGATTGATAGAGCGATATACAGCCACCCAGGAGTTCATACGGGACTGTGCCCCACTGCGGCAGTTACGCCGGCCTCCGGAGCCGGGTAGAGGTATTCGTTCATCTACAGGGGACTCTCCTAAAAACGTACCCGCTGAGAGGATACCCCAGAATGGGGCTGGCAGGAGACCAGGCTCCCCAAGAAGGAGCTTCCGACCCGGCGATGCCACCGCTACGTGGTGCTGGCGGTGCAAAGGACCGGGACATGTGGCTGCCTACCGCCCACTAACAGTGGAACCCATGGACTGCGGGTTCACACGCCGGCTCTCGATGTATGCCAGCCCCGTGTTCACCGCAGATGCAGTGGTTCCCCTAACGGAACCACATCTGTGCCCGGTGCTCATTAATGGACACAGAGCAGAAGCTCTCTTGGACTCGGGCAGTTTGGTGACGCTGGTTTGTGCGTCCTTAATCCCGGGGTTGCAACTCACTGGGGGAGTGATCGGGGTCCGGTGTATACAGGGGGACCTTCGCGAGTATCCGACCACAGAGGTGACTCTGTCCACTCCATGTGGAGAGGTGACCCACGTGGTCAGAGTGGTAAAGTCTCTACCCTACGGTACGGTGCTGGGAAGAGACTTACCATTGTTTTGGTCCTTATGGGGAAGGAGGAGTAACCCTCCCCTGATGCCAGGGAATCAGGGTGCTGAACCCGACGACCCTGAGATCGGGACATCTGCCGTAGGGGTCGCCAACATAGGGCTAGAGTGTTACCCCGATAGGTTCCCGTTAGACGTCTTGGCAGGCGAGGTTGAGGAGACCCCACCGCTTCCAGAGTTGGAAGTTTTTCGGGGAGCGTTTGGGACAGCCCAGCTACAGGATCCCACACTGACCCAGGCCCGAGAAAGGGTAACTGAAGTAAACGGAGTAGCTCAGCATCCAGGGGCAGAGAATGTATTTCCACGCATGGTGATTAACCAGGAGTTACTCTATAGGCTGGACAAAATCCGGGATGATGTCGTGGACCAACTGGTAGTACCACAGCCACACCGCCGGGCGGTTCTAGAGATGGCCCACTCCCACCTGCTAGGGGTCACCTTGGGGCTAAAAAAACGCAAGAACGCATCTTGCGGAGGTTCTACTGGCCAGGCGTGTATGCGGATGTCCAGAGGTACTGTGACTTCTGCCCGGAATGTCAGCTGAGCACACCCATTGCTACCTTCCGTAGTCCATTGGTACCTCTACCAGTCATAGAGGAACCTTTTGAACGGATCGCGATGGATTTGGTGGGGCCCATAGTGAAGTCAGCACGAGGCCACCAACACATACTCGTGGTTGTCGACTATGCCACCCGGTACCCGGAGGCGATCTCGCTACGCCACCCCACGGCGAAACTGATTGCCCGGGAGCTGTTTGCCATGTTCTGTCGCCTAGCACTACCTAAGGAAATCCTCACAGATCAGGGGAATCCTTTTATGTCCAAAGTGACCCGGGAACTGTGTAAATTGCTCAACATAAAACAGCTGCGCACCTCGGTGTACCATCCCCAGACCGACGGGTTAGTCGAGCGGTTTAACAAAACCCTGAAGTCCATGCTCAAAAAGGTGGTGGCCAAGGACGGAAAGGATTGGGATATGTTATTACCCTATCTAATGTTCGCCATCCGGGAGGTACCACAGTCGTCTACGGGGTTTTCCCCTTTGAACTGTTGTACGGCCGACATCCTAGAGGGCTCTTGGATGTCGCCAAAGAGACATGGGAGCAGAAACCCACTCCCTATAGGAGTGTAATCGACCACGTGGCGAAAATGCAGGACCGGATCACGGCGGTCCGGCCTATCGTGAAAGAGCACCTAATGGATGCCCAAGGAGCTCAAAGCCGCAGGTATAATACACGGGCCACCGTTAGGACCTTTGAGGTGGGGGACCGGGTATTGGTCTTAGTGCCCACTACGGAAAGCAAGTTATTGGCCAAATGGCAAGGGCCATATGAAATCCGCGAAAAAGTAGGGGAGGTGAATTACAAGGTATACCAGCCCGGGAAAAGGAAACCCGTGCAGCTATACCACGTTAACCTGCTTAAGGCATGGAAAGACTGGGAGTGCCTGATCATGGAAGCATCCGATGCACCCAGAGACTCTTCCCCTTCGGCCACCAGGGATACCGAAGGGGTACGAATAAGCGACACCCTCACTAAGGCCCAACGACGGGAAGCTCACAAGTTGGTACAGCAGAATCCCGATGTGTTTTCTGACCTGCCTGGGCGTACTTCGGTCATTCAACATGACATTGTCACTGAGCCCCGGGTAAAAGTGCGAATGAAACCGTACCGGGTACCCGAGGCCAGACGACAAGCCAACGCAGCCGAAGTTAAACACATGCTTAAGTTAGGGGTGATAGAAGAATCCCGGAGCGAATGGGCTAGTCCCATTGTGCTCATTCCAAAACCGGACGGATCGCTGCGGTTTTGCAACGATTTCCAGAGGCTGAACGAAGTATCTAAGTTTGATTTATATCCCATGCCCCGGGTGGACG
Source organism: Allobates femoralis (assembly GCA_033576535.1). NCBI lineage: Eukaryota > Metazoa > Chordata > Amphibia > Anura > Aromobatidae > Allobates > Allobates femoralis. Next base: position 336,958,080 of record JARQOC010000006.1, read on the forward strand.
AGCTGATTGAAAGACTGGGGCAGGCCCAGTACTTCACGACGCTCGATCTGACAAAAGGCTACTGGCAAGTGCCACTGACAGAGTCGGCCAAGGAAAAAAACCGCGTTTGTTACTCCGGAAGGCCTCTATCACTATGTCGTGTTGCCTTTTGGGTTGCATGGAGCCCCGGCCACATTCCAGCGGCTCATGGACATAGTGTTAGAACCTCATCGGAAGTACGCGTCTGCCTACCTAGATGATATCATCATCTTTAGTCTCGATTGGCACACCCACTTATCCCAGGTACAGGCCGTGGTAGATTCGCTCAGGGCTGCCGGCCTGACGGCCAATCCAAAAAAATGTGCCATGGGGCTCGAGGAGGCCCGGTACCTGGGCTAAGTGATTGGACGAGGGGTTATTAAACCCCAAATTAACAAAATCGAGGCCATTCAAAATTGGCCCCGGCCGGTGTCTACCAAACAGGTGAGGGCGTTCCTCGGCATAGTTGGGTATTATTGACGCTTTATACCCAATTTTGCTGGGCGGACGGCGGCCCTCTCCGACTTGTTAAAAGGGAGGAAATCTGCTTTGGTGCGTTGGAATCCCCAAGCAGAGACAGCCTTTCAGTCCATGAAGTTGGCCTTGTGTGGACAGCCCGTCCTCATCAGTCCTAACTTCAAACGCGCCTTCGTTGTGCAAACGGACGCCTCGGAGGTGGGACTGGGGGCTGTGCTATCGCAAGAAGTGGACGGAGAAGAGCATCCGGTCACTTACCTGAGCCAAAAATTGTCCCGGCCGAAAAGAATTATAGCGTAGTGGAGAAGGAGTGCCTGGCTTGCTCGGGCGACAGTTCCGGTTGGTTACGGATCACGCTCCCCTGGTCTGGATGCGAAACGCCAAAGAACGGAGCGCTCGGGTCACCCGGTGGTTCCTGTCCCTCCAAAACTTCAATTATACGGTGGAGCATCGGGCTGGCAAGTTGCAGGGTAATGCGGATGCCCTGTCCCGGGCACCCTGTTTGATGGCTGGGGTTCAACCCCACAAGTTTGAACTGAGGGGGGGGGGTGTGAGACAGTGCGGGGGATCATATGCGAGGGGCGCTATGTCTCCCCCAGAATGCGCACTGTCACGTATTGAGCCCGGTATAGGGTGTGAGAGAAAGGGACGGTCCGCTCCCTCCGCTCCGGGTCTTGCAAGGTCCCGGAAGGAGACACGGAGTTAAAAGCCTGGTCAGGAGGCAGGGCGGGGTCCCTTGTACACAGAATTGTGCCTTAGCTGCAGCAGCAGCAGAGATAGACAGGAGAGGTCTAGAGTTCCAGGGGGTCGTGTGCTATACTAACACGGCCTAGCCCAGGAGGGCTGGAGGAACTCGGGGTGACCCATAACGGAGGCCTTTGGCCTGAAGGAGCCGGGTTACTTTATATGAACTGTGTCCTGTGTACCCGGCTGCGACCCGGATTCCGGCAGACTGTGCCACAGCTGTGTGTATCAGCAATAAACACCGGGTCCTGTTTGAACTACTACCGGGCTCCACATGTTTCCTGATTTGCAATCCAGGCGCTGCCCCACAGCAGGCAACGTGAAATCACCCACCCTCCGAGTTTTGTTACTGGATATAGAATTCCTGGCGCCTCAGTCTCCAGTGACCGTACTGGACTAGGTACTGGGGCGAACTGGCACTGGCTCTACTCCCCGAAACTAGTCCTCACTTCCACAGACCCTCACCACGGGTGTCGCACACGGTCTGGTCAGTCTCGTAGGACGAGCCTGGCGTGGCTACTGTCTGTAGGGTGTCTTCGACAGTCCTCCCGGAAACTGAACTGCTTGACCCCTCCCCAGACCAGAATTTATAGGGGACCTGCCCTGAACCCGGGCTTTAGAGCTACCCCCTTCTGGCCTGGAGTCAGGAAAGTGTTGTGTGTGTTACCCGTTGGATGCCTTATCTTGCTTCCAAGCTTGTATTGTGGCAACCGGACCCCGTGGTGCAAAAGCACCCAAACCGGCTCGCTCATCTCTACTCGGGTCCCTTCTAGCGCTAACATTCTATGATTATATGTTATGATGCTATTCAATGCATCAGGAAGCCCCTATTCTGCCCGAACCTACAGATGACCACTTCCCATTCCTACTGCAGTGCACTACCAGATGGCTGCACAGAATGGCATCACAGGGTGTACACCCTAATCTAGAGGAACCTGTTGGGCAAACCATAGTCCACACAAATCCGACAATGGCTGAAGTATTGCATGTTTTATTCTGAAATGCTGCAGTCATTGAAAAGGCTGGAGACCATGTGTCTCAGATAACTAGTCCAATGGGCAGGTCCATAGAGGCTTCTCCACACACCCCTGGACCTGAAGGTCTCACCCTACATGCACACAGACCTATCAGTCTTAGCAGTTAAACATCTAAGGGCCCTTTCACATCAGCGTTTTTCGTAATTCGCGGCAGATGCGGTGAAAAAACTGCATCTGCCGCGTTTGCCGCATAACCGTTCCACTTGCGGCGCGGTTGCGGTTTTTCCCATACAAAGTATAGGGGGACTTGCGGCAGATGCGGCAAGTGCGGTTTTGCACTTGCGGCAGGTGCGGCAGCGAAAAAAAGCGCGGTCAGAACATGTCAGAACATGCTAGGAAACCTGATGTGATGTCACAATCATGTGACTATAATAGGCGGAGCTAAATCCCCATAGCACAAAATGAGTTTGCTCGCTTAGGTCCACCCACTATGGTCACATGATCGTGACATCAAACAGGTCCTTTAGACATGCAAGTTAATAGTGAGTTAACTATTAACCTGCCAAACAGTCTACCTCTTCCAAGCTGTAGACTGACTGCCTCATTCACATAAGAAAATGTAAGTCTATAAATGCTTTTTTTTTCCACCTTTCACAACACACTATTAGCTCACAGACTAGTATTATAAAGCTACAGGTACAGAGTAATAGCTGGGAGGACATAAATGAGCTGACAGGTTCGCTTTAAACAAATTGTTCTTGGTAGTACGTTCCAGAGAATTGGCGCAACTTGCGAGAAGTCTTGGAGATGGGAGGTTCTGATTATTGAGGACACTACTCTTAGGTCATTAGCAGAATAGAAGGCACAAGTACTAGTGCATCTCAATTAATTAAAATATAATCAAAAAGTTAATTATATTCCAGTAATTCAATATATAGAGTGAAACGCATATATAGAGGCATTGCAAACATAGGGATCTATTGCAAGTGTCCTTGTGGCGCCCCGCAACAAGTGCGTCACAAGAGGGTATTGCAGCCATAAATGCAGCCACAATATTCTCTGACTCAGCAATGATCCGGTTAACTTAGAAATCCAACCCTGCATGCATCACCTAGAACAGAGGGCCAATCCTAGGTCCTGGTGGGCGGAGTGCTAGGGTAGTGTGTAGGAGAACACAACACATAGTCTAGACAGTAAGAGTCTGGAATCTAGAGCAGAGTCTAGAACACAGAACTTGGAGAGGAGCGGGGGCTCCGCACCCCGTGCGGGCCCCTGGGCCGTCACCGGTCGGGTGTCAGCACCTGAGGCCTTAACTACCGGGATTGGGCATTATTCACACGGGTTCCCAAAAGACTCCCGTGCCCACAACTCACAGCCGGTTCACTGGTACCGAAGCTGGCAGCAGTTCACCTCTGCTACGCGAACCAGAAAGCGTGGAGGAGCAGCTTTACAGGAGCATCCCACCACCAGCCAACTTCCAGTCGTCTAACCAGCGGAGTACCCACCGAGGGATCCAAGGCTCCCCAAAACATCCAGGACGTATATCATGGATAGGGCATTGAAGCAGCCTCCCCGTACCCGACCTGGCATTCCTGGGCGACACTGGCAACCAATTAGTTAGAATGGAGGAACACTGTGGATTTCTAAGGGACACCATCACTGCTGAGTCCACCCAGTCTACTAATCAACCACTGTATGCCATGTACTGCCTGCTGGTTACAGTAAAGACCCGTTGCAGAGACTACCTGTGTCCGTGATTCCTTATGAACTGTCCGTCCGCACTACAAGGTAACCGCAGCTGCCGCACAACATGTTCAGCAGCTCCAGCCTCCGGGGATCACCGCTCAGCCTGTGGGGAGCGTAACATCTTGCTGCTGTCCATCCCCCGGAGGTTCCGCAGTGTCGGTAGTCCTTACCGAAACTACTCATAGGTGGCGTCACGAATAAATTAAAAACCCCTTTAATCTGTTCCCGCAAGACGTCTTCAACCCTTTTGATCTGTACTACACCGGACCCCACTACCGGCAGGCGCGGTCCACCCGTGACAAGGAGGAAGGAAGCATCGCCTGTCTAAACCGGAGTCCCGGCCACGGTGAGTCAGAAAATGGCGTCACGAACAGGATACGAGCAGGCCCGTTACCCAACGGGTATAATGTGCTTAAAATGGACTTTATTGTCTACAATCTGGACTTTGTTCGTCCCTAAAAGAACTTTCCCGCCTTTTCACCGAGGGCCAAGATGGCGTCCAAGGTGGCGTTCCCGCCACAAGAAACTGCCACGTGCAAGCCCAGGAGTGAGTCGACCCCCCCTCATCGTGGGAGGGCTAAAGACAAAAGGCGCCAAACTCTTTGTCTGCCCTGATTGCTCGAATCAACCATGGGGGCGGACCCCAAAGACTTTTCCCATGATTGGACTACAAAAGCCCAGAGGAAATGGGAGAGACAGACCTTCTTCACCAGCTCTACCAGAACGCTTACCGGTTGAACGGGTGTGGTTTCCCTCCGAAGAAGAGAATGGCCAGCACGAGACTTCAAGACCTAATGCGGGAGGTCGAGGCGGAGGCCAGAGCAGCCATAGGCCAACCGGGTCCGGGTCCTGCCCTTACCATAGACGGCAGCCCCGACTTCTGGCTAGAGGCTCTACAAGACCTCCGGGTGCAACTAATCGAGACAGTAGAATGGACGATTCGCAGCTGGAGTGCGACCCTAGGCAGACGACTACACCATGCGATGCAGCAGAGCCGACCGGGTACCGCTACTCCAAGCCCAGACGACGTCACCAGCTTCTCAACAGCCTCACCGTCGCCTACCACCTGTCCTGCTTCGTCACCGGAGCCCATAGACTGTATCATTCCTGCGAGGACCACAGCTCGACCCGTACCAGCGGTCGAACCCGCAGCCGACCCCGTTCCTGAGCCGGAGCTTCCAATGCGCTCCACAGAAGAACTTGACCTTTACCAGGTTCCCACTGAGGAACCCGCGACGTGTTTCACCACTACAGAGACAGTCGCTTGTTTCGTCCCCGTACCGGAGGCTTCCTTTGCAACTGTCGAGGCCTACCTGGTAACCGGGATTGAAACCCCTCTACCAACAGAAACAGATGAAGAGGCAGGCAGCCTGGAAGCCCTGCAGGACGTCTCTGTGGAAGGATCCGCAGCACCACCGCCCTGTTGTACAGAGGAACCAGCTTCAACATCTCCAACCATCAAGCAGCCTGATGTGGTCATCGAGGAAGAGGTCGGAGAGGATGACGATGAGACCCGCAGCACCGCTGAGGATTTCGACACTGGGTTCGCTTGGGGAGATAACGAGGAACTTCCCACCGGGCATACAGCTCGGGTACACTGGTCGGGTGCAACGCTGACACCTTCCCCTGTGCCGTTCCACCGGGTGCCGGTCCAGACAGCCCACCAAGTTCAAGCTTCCCGCCAAACCACCAGCTCCGTTACTCATCTCTACACCCCGAGCCGTAACGACGGAGATGTACGCCAGAGACGACGAGAGGAGTGGCAAGCCCGTGAGCGCGCCAACATGCAGGCCCGTGCCGAGGCTCGCCGCCAGCCGCCGCTGCCTGCTGAACTCCGCCGTGAAGGTAGAATTTCCACCTTTAATTTACATACCGGGTGGGGGTTCGCTTGGGAGGTGGGTTTGAATGAGGAGGTGTTTGTGGGGCGCCGGGACGTTGAGTCAAACTTGCCAAGAGGACATCCCGATCGCGACCTATACCGGGGCGATGTAATCACCTATGAACGCTATGCTTGTCCAGATGGGTGGTTCGCTATCCGGGTGCGCCATCGTTCTCAGTGCCAGTGACTTTAAAACTTGAACTCATTCAATAACTCTGTTCCTGTTAATCACTGACTGTGTGATCTCGCGGCCACAGACTGAACTTTTACAAAAGGACAGTCGATCGCCCGTCGGATCCGCACCAAGTGTTTTACCTGTTTATTTTGTCTACCTCACTTTTATGCCATACAATGACCTGTCATTAATAAAAGTGTAATACCTGTTATAAAATATAAAAACCTCTGTAATGTGGGTAGTGTGACGCTTGGGGACAAGCATATTCAACCAAGGGGGAGTGTGGCGCCCCGCAACAAGTGCGTCACAAGAGGGTATTGCAGCCATAAATGCAGCCGCAATATTCTCTGACTCAGCAATGATCCGGTTAACTTAGAAATCCAACCCTGCATGCATCACCTAGAACAGAGGGCCAATCCTAGGTCCTGGTGGGCGGAGTGCTAGGGTAGTGTGTAGGAGAACACAACACATAGTCTAGACAGTAAGAGTCTGGAATCTAGAGCAGAGCCTAGAACACAGAACTTGGAGAGGAGCGGGGGCTCCGCACCCCGTGCGGGCCCCTGGGCCATCACCGGTCGGATGTCAGCACCTGAGGCCTTAACTACCGGGATTGGGCATTATTCACACGGGTTCCTAAAAGACTCCCGTGCCCACAACTCCGATCGCCATAAGACTCAATCGTATTGGTGCCTAAGCAGGAGCAGCTCCTGATGCTCCCAGTGGGGGCAGGCCAGAGCCTGAATGAATTGGAGGTCTTGCTCAAACCCACCCCAGAGAATTCTTCATTTGCCAAAGCATATGTGGCATGTGCACTGGTGGTAATGAGGGGCAGACATGTGCCTCTTAGATGCATCAATGTGCTGGACAAGGCAGTTACCATCCCAGCGGGAACAATCCTGGCAGAAGTTTCCGTGCCCACAGGAAAGGTGCCTGAAGGAGCCAGATTTGACTGCCCACTTATCAACAGTTGTCCTGGACCTATGTGGTGGAACGGATTGACAATAGGAATCTCATTGAAGACTAGAATGGCCACATGATCATGGCCAGATGGACGTTGACAGGGAGAATCTGACCCCAGAACTCCTGAGACAGCTGGAAGGTGTGCTATGGGAGCTCCAAGAGGCCTTCTTGTGGCATGTAGAAGACTTTGGCTGCTCCCTGACAGTCGAGTACAAGATCTCCACAGGAGACACCTCCACCAACCAGGTACACTATCTGCAGATTCCCCTGAAACTCTGTCATGAGGTTATGGTCATGGTGGCCAGTATGCTTGACCACCAGGTGGTACATGAGAATCAGAGTCTGTGAGCAGCCCCAGTAGTCCTAGTGAGGAAGAAGTATGTGGTCCTTCAGTTTTGTGTTGATTATCGAAAACTGAATAGCCACACGGTGTTGGATGACTACCTGCTGCCTCAAATTAAGCAGACTCTTTCTGCTCTGGGCCAAGAAAAGTGCTTCCATATGCTGGATTTGGCCAATGGCTACTGGAAGGTGCCTCTAAGATCACATTCATCCTACCCATAAGCCTGAGTTCAGTTGGATGTCCTTTGGGCTCACTTATGCCCCGGAGACCTTTCAATGCCTAATGGAGCACCTTAATCTCTGTCGTAACATGTTGCAGCAGTGTTGCTTCAAAGACCCGGTATCAAACCCAGAGGAATCCTGAAGGACCCTGCCAGTAATGTTCAGTGGTGGGCTGTGTCCGCACCTGCACCTGCTTGCCTTTCCGCTTTTCGAATATTGCCACCAAGAGGAGATATGTGCCCTATGTTTCATTCTAGGTATGGAGAACAAGAGCGTGGCACATTCGCAAAATACGGCACCTGTGTTAACAAATTGGTGAGACTAGTTAATTTCTGTTTTCGTACTTGCTTAAGAGTGCTTTCACATTACGATTTTGGAGGATCCGTGGCTGTCTGTTGTAAAACAGACAGCCACGGATTTGATTCGGCCTCCATGTATCCTTATGGGGTGCAGATCGGATCGGATTTGGCCTAATTGCCATCTAATTAGTGTCGGATCCGATTCTGTCCAATTTCTTCCTATGCTCAAAATCAGAGACTGCTCCCATTTTGGGCACAGCGGACCGAATCGGATCCAACCCGATCTGCGGCAATTAACATGGGGGCCTATGGAGCACAGGTCCGAGAAAACATCGAATCATTTCTCGGACCCAATTTTAGTGTACTGAGCATGCTCAGTACACTAAAACCGCTCTGTTCCCCTTTAATTTCACTTCCACAATGTGTATACATACATTGCGGAAGTGAAATTAAGTAAATGAAGGGTTAAAAATAAAAAAATATCATGGTCACCTCTCCGGTAGTGTCCCTTGCTGTCTCGCTTCTGGGGCTTAAGGATCTGGTGTTGCCTGGCAACCCGATCAGCTGAGCGGTCATGTGACCGATCAGCTGATCGGGTTGTCACATGACCGCGCGGTTTAAATCTTCGGCCCGACGATCAATTTTGGCAGGCGCAGGATTTAAACCGCTTAGCTGATGCCAGTCATATGACAGGTTTAAATCTCCCACGCGGTCATGTGACAACCCAATCAGCTGAGTGGTCACATGACTGCTCAGCTGAGTGGTCACATGACTGCTCAGCTGATCGGGTTGCCAGGCAATGCCCTGTCCTTAAGGAGCAAGACAGCGCAGGACACCGCCGGAGAGGTGAGGATGTTTTTTTTTATTTTTAACTCTTTGTTCACTCCTGCAATGTATACCGTATATACTCGCGTATAAGCCGAGTTTTTCAGCCCAAAAATTGGGCTGAAAAGTACCCCCCTCGGCTTATACGCGAGTCAATACGGCAGCCCCAGCAGCCTCAGTAATCCAGGCCCCCCCCAGCCTTGCTCCGGTAACCTGTAAAGTAAAATATACTTATCACTGTCCCGCTGCCGTCCGCGCCCGCCGCTGCTGACACCGCGATCCTCCATCTTCATGCGTCTTCTTCCGGTTTCCTGTGTTCATCGCAGGCAATGACGTCATTGCCGGCGCCGAACACAGGAAGCCGGAAGAAGACGCATGAAGATGGAGGATCGCGGTGTCAGCAGCGGCGGGCGCGGACGTCAGCGGGACAGTGATAAGTATATTTTACTTTACAGGTTACCGGAGCAAGGCTGGGGGGGCCCTGGATTACTGGGGCTGCTGTATACTACCGCTGGGGATGCTATATACTACCACTGGGGCTGCTGGGGATGCTATATACTACCACTGGGGCTGCTATATACTACCACTGGGGCTGCTGGGGATGCTTTATACTACCACTGGGGCTGCTGTATACTACCACTGGGGCTGCTGTATACTACCACTGGGGCTGCTGGGGATGCTATATACTACCACTGAGGCTGCTGGGGCTGCTATATACTACCACTGGGGCTGCTGGGGATGCTATATACTACCACTGGGGCTGCTATATACTACCACTAGGGCTGCTGGGGATGCTATATACTACCACTGGGGCTGCTGGGGCTGCTGTATACTACCACTGGGGGTGCTGTATACTACCACTGGGGAGGCCTATATACCACTGGGGGGGCCTGTATACCACACTGCTGGGGGCTGTATACCTGTGCTGGGGTCCACCCTCGGCTTATACACGAGTCAATAGGTTTTTCCAGATTTTTGGGGCAAAAGTAGGGGGGTCGGCTTATACACGGGTCGGCTTATACACGAGTATATACGGTATATATACATTCCCACAATGTATATATATATACATTACGGGAGTGAAAGTGCCCGGCTTGCCTGCGCTTTGCAGGCTCGGGCTTTCTGTGTCGGGGTCCGTGACAATCAGAAATAACATCTGGAGGTCACCTCCGATGCTGTCCATTCCTGTCCATGGGATCCTACAAAAAGTAGGATCCCACAGACAGGAAAAAAAAACATGATGTGAAAGCAGCCAAAGAGAGACTATTTTGTTATATACTACTGTTGGAGATGGCTTTGTTGTTTTAATAATAATCTTTATTGATGTATCACCTATATATTCCACAGCGCTTTACAATTCAGAGGTTCATATACAAACAGTCATAAGTAACATTGTTATAAAAAATACAATAATTCAAGCAAAAATAATAACGACTCTGCTCGTTACAGTTTACAATTTATAGTTGTCGTTTCAGTTACTGAACACCGAAGTTTATTAAGGAAAATAAATTTTACAATTTGGTTTGAAAAACCTGTGCCTCTGCCTCTACATGTGATTACCAGGGGTGTGAAACCCTACATGCTAAAGGTACCGTTACACAACACAAAATCGATTCGATATCGCCTGCAATTTCATGGGAGTACGCACGTTTATGGCACTTTTCCAAGATTGCCTTGGAGATGTCACACGGGGAGATATTGTAGGCAACACAAGTAGGATGGTAAAAGCAACTTTCATTCGCTGGGTATGAGCAATCCAGCGAGTGATATTTTTCAATGTAATGAATAGGGGAGATTGCTTGCAACATTGCAATTGCGGTATCACACTGAGCGATCCTACAACATCGCTTATGCAATATCACCTGATTTAATTGTCTGCACATAAATCAGGCGATGTTGCTCCAGCGATAAATTGCAGTCGCATCGCCCTGGTACACGACACGACGCACTCACGATATCAATTGCAATTGACCACACTATGTGACTTTGAGGTGATATTGCAGACGATATTGCGTTGTGTAATGGTACCCTTAAAAGGAACTGGTGTTCTTCATGTCAGTCTGATTGGTTATCTGCTCCTGGCCAGCCGAAGGCAACAGCAACATGTGGCCTGTAGAGGGGTACAGCCGGCACTATACAGGTCCAAGCAGCCAGCCAGGACCATGGTTTTCATGTAGCGTGCTGAGGCATCTGGAGCCAATCCCTCTCCCACCACTTCAGCCTCATGACACTGTACAGGAGGATATTAAAGACAAGCACAGGAGTCTTCAGAAGACCCCCAGTTGTCATGACAACCCATTGGCACCTTGGAATCACATGACATGCTCAGTGCTGGGCGGCATCAAGGATGCCCTTCCTGTCTGCACATGTGAAATGGCGCTGTCAGTACTTGACAGTGGCATTTAACAGCTGTGGGTGAATCTAGGATCCACCTGCACCCGTTAGAGGTACTTGATGGCCAAATAAATCAGCCATCAAGTTCAAGAAAAGATACAGTCTCAGTGTGTGACTCAGATGTGCCGCCTCTCGCTGTGAGCAGACACTGTAATGTAACCTTTCATCGCGATGTAGCAGAGCTGCAGAGCTTCGTTGAAGGACACAATGTTGTGTATCTACTGTCGGAGCTGGGTATATTTGGGGTTAAATAAGTAAAAGAGGGTGTCTGTGTTTTATTTCAAATAAAAGATTTTACTCTGCGTGTATATTTTTAGCTATTTACTTACAGGATTGGTAATGTGGGGCTTATAGAGGCCTGAACATCACCAACCTAGGGCTTGATGACAGCTGTTAATTTTCATCTGTCATTAATCATTTTTATTACCCTATTTGCCACCTCACCAGAGCAGTGGGAAGAGCTGGGCGATGCGCCAGGATTAGTACATCTTATGGAGGCACCAATTCTGGGGTGGCTGTGGGCTGCTATTTTTTGTATAAATCAGTGTTTATTAGGCGGCCGTCACACGGTTCAATTTCTTGAACGATATTGTTTGAGAGATCTGGGTTTTTTTTTGCTTAAGCGATATCGTTTGTGCATCGCTGCGTGCGATCAAGCGATTTTACAATGTAAAATCGCTTGATCGTGACATCGCAGATATGGGAGCCGGAGCTCATATCAAGCGATCATCGCTTGTTCAATCTGCTTCATCGTGGTGTGTGACACCACGATGAACGATCTCCCAGTGGCAGAGCCTATGCTGGGAGATGGTATCTATAGTAAACGTCGGGTTACTAAGCGCCGCGCGGCGCCTAGTAACCCGATGTGTACCATAGTTACCAGCGATCTCGCTGGCCCACATCGCTGGTGAGTCTGTCTGTGTGACATCTCACCAGCGATGTGAACGATATTGTTAGCGATCGCGCGTGCATGTGATCACTTACAATATCGCTCATGATATTGTAGCGTGTGACGGCCGCCTTAAACAGATATAAAAGCGTACAAGCATTTTTCAGAATTCAAGAGCATAACCTTGAAAAATAACATCGGCAACAAAATAAGGTTCTGAATAGCGGGCTCTAGGATCCTGTAGCTCTCCTCTGTCAGAATGATACAAGGGGCAGAGGTCCACGAATGGGGCATTGCCACCCCCGTGTAACATGTCTATGTTGGAGCATTTATTAAGTACAGAGGGGACAGATAAGTTTCAGTATTCAATAAACCTCAGGTGACATGAAAATCAACTTAATATAAATTATATAAAAAAATTAGGTAAAGAAAAATAGAGAAATTGTGTAGGAAAGAAGGGAAAGAAGATTAGGGACAAAGGGACTTGTAGGGTCGACAAGCGATAATTTCTGTTAAGCCGTCAGCATATATATTATGAGCACTAACTGTCGTCGTTCATGTCAACCAGGATCTCAGCGACTCGGACTCCCTAAGCAGTATCCACGGGGCCCACAGATCACAATGTTGTGTGACACTAGTCTCGTCTGGCATGGGCTGCTATTTTTAGCCTATAACCATGGCCCTTTCCACTCTGAGAATAACAGACCCCAGCTCTCAGCTTTACCTTGGCTGGTTTTGCAAAATGGCATAGACCCTACACCTTTTTTTTTCTCAAATTATTTATTTATAAATATTTAGCAAAAATAGTGTGGGGTGACCTCTGTTTTGGGTTACCAGCCAAAGAAAAGCCGCCAGCTGTGGTCTGTAGCCTCCAGTCATCTACTTTATCCTAGCTGACGATCAAAAATATGGGGGATCCCACGTTATTTTTTTCTTAATTATTTATTTTTGACATAAACACAAGAAAAACACCCTTAAGTGCTATATGAAAGGCACTAAAGGATGCAAGCTTAGAATATATAGGGAGGTTGGGACATTATAAAACTGTTTGACATCCATCTTGTCGATTCTAGCTTTTTAGAGCATGTTAAAGACCATGTTAAAAACACATTCTGTGTGATGTCAATTATTTTTCCAGCACCCATCAACTTGCATTTGCTGAGTCTCCGGCGAGATGTGCAGCCATATGCTGCATGTTGCAATTTTTTCCTCAACTTGTTTCCAGCTGAAGAAAAGCTTGCAGATAGACACTGCCCTATTCATTTAACATTGGTTTGAGTGCAACTCAATTTATTATCGGATTGCACTCATTGATTTTATTTTTGCAAATGTGAGCACACCCTAATATTGCTTCACGGCTATGTATAAAATCTTGTGCAAATCCTCATCAAATAATTTAAGAAGTCTATGTCAGCTTGTGTAACGAGAACCTGTTTTCCCAGTTTTCTTAGTACAAGTTGAAGAACTCAACAGATATAATCAATGCCAAAGTAAATGTGTACCCTGAGAAACAGTATATCTTACATGAAGAGATAATTACGTACAATGTGCTTTGTGTTCTCAGAGACAGGTGATGAGCTTAAAGGGGTTTCCCAACCAAAATACATAAATTAGCATAAAAAAGTATGTTATATAATAATATAACTCTCTTACTAACTTACTACTTTAGTACAACTATGTAACATGGCGTTCCCCCCCCCCCCCCCCGACACAACCTCCCCGGTCTCACTGTCCCACGGCAGACTCACTCTCTCCCAGAAATCTCCGCCCCAGCAACACCTGTGGTTGAGTTGTTGGCCTACTCCTGGCCAACAGCTGCTCCTTCACCCCAGTTACACCACCCCCCTCTGACCCCTCCCCTCCTTTGAGGCACACTCAGTGCACATTTTCTCCCCCTGCAACCTCCAACTTCACAACCTGGCTTCTCCAACTCCTCTCCTGCGACATCCTCACCATCATCATGGGTGACTTCAACATCCCCATCGACACCCCTCACACCTCTGCCTCTAGACTCCTATCTCTAACCTCCTCCTTGGCCTCTCCCAATGGACCTCCTCCTCCATACACAACGGTGGCAACACACTAGACCTCATCTTCACCCGCCTCTTTTCCCTCACCAACCTCGCAAACTCACCCCTCCCCCTATCCGACCACAACCTGCTGAGCTTCTCCTCTCTCTGCCCCCAACCATGCTCCTCCCTCTCTGGAAACTCCCCCACCCCCACAGAAACCTTAAACTCATCGACTTCCACTCAATCTCCGAGTCCCTCCTCCCTCTCTCAGACTTGGCTTCTTCTCAAGATGCTGACGCAGCCGCCACCCTCTACACCAGAGGTTCCCAACTCCAGTCCTCAAGGCACACCAACAGTGCAGGTTTTCAGGGTTTCCTTAGTATTGCACAGGTGATAATTGAATCACCTGCACTAGGGATGATTCAGGATGAAATCCTGAAAACCTGCACTGTTGGTGTGCCTTGAGGACTGGAGTTGGGAACCTCTGCTCTACACCACCACTCTCACCACAGCCCTCGATCAGGCTGCACCCCTCTTATACAACACACCCACAGACAACCCTGGCTCACCGCCCTCACTAAAAAACTTTGACGGACGTTTAGGGCGGCTGAGCGGAGATGGAAGAAATCCCACTCCGCAGAGCACTTCACCTTGTACAAACAGTCCCTCATCGTCTTCAAGAGCTTTCTATTCAACTTTACCCACAAGTGTTCAATTGGGTTGAGGCCGGGGGACTGTGTTTGTGTGCATCAATCCAGCACCTCTACTTCATTGTCATTGAGCCATTTCTTTACCAATCTTGACATATGCTTTGGGTCGTTGTCCTGCTGGAACACCATGTCATCCTTTGAATACTCATAGTACTCAAGTGTATGAAGTAACCCATCTTGTAGAATACTCACATATAACTCAGCATTAAGACTACCATGGTCAAGAATCCAATGCCTTTGGCTGTTATATGAGGTTGTTTCATGAGGCATCTTCCACTGAACTTGACAGTTCCTTCAGTTTCTTGATTTGTTAAACCATTTCTCCCTTGTTTCTTCCAGACACATTTGCACCCATTAGTACTTAACCTAATTGACTTTCTTCTAGTTTCTACTTTTCATACATTTTTGCAAACACCAGCCAATGCTTCATATGACAATATTGAAGTTGAGGCTTCTTCACTTTTTTTTTTTGGGCCACCATTCTAGACTTCCGTAGCATGCCTCACATGGTGCTTGCATGGGAGTCTGTGATCTCACTATGCCGAAAAATACGAGCCCCTCCACTGCCATCTATTTCACGCCAGAAGTGATAGACCTTGTGATGAGCCAACTTGTTGACTCCAATATTTTGCTTTAATTTTCACCTCTAGGCTTTTGAAAGGATGAATGTACTTGATTTCATATTCTTCCAAATGTCACGGCACTCACTTGATGCAGTTTGTCAATTCCCTTGGCCTAGAAACCGCTAGCGAGGAGCTGGATGATGCTCTCTCTTTACTTGGGAAATCTTCATGGCTGCTCCTTGATTCAAAGCAACAACCTTTCACTTAGGAATCAACCTAATAACACACTGAACTATTAGGGAATATAAGAACAGGTGGTAGTTTGCAATATAGAGGAAGAAAAAGATTTTTCAAACACTAGGAGCAAAACAGTAACACATGCAGTGATGGGAATCTGCATAACTAATCATATGCTAAATAATTGCATGTCAAATTTATTTATGATATAGCCATATGGTTGTCTATAATATAAAGGTAGTCTCACGATCAAACCTAAAGGTGAGATATGGAGCCTGAAAGTCAAAAGTTCAAAACATTGTTATCCTTTTGCTTTTCAGTATACTTTAGCAGCAATAGACTCAGACCCTTTTTTTGTATTTAAAAGGGTTATTTGTGACTATTTTTACTTTTTACTATGAGTCTAAAAACTAACAGGCAGGTAATCACTAACTACCTGCCTGTTCTACTCCACAGCGACACTAGATGACATCGCCGGCGATTTCGGCGGCGATACAGGGGCGTGGCCTATTGCCGCTGACATCGCCCCTGCGTCGCCTAGTGTGACGCGGCGATAATGAGGTGAAATATCGCCTCAAAATGATCGCCAGGTTTCACAGCAGTGTTGTGAAACCTGGCGATCAGAACAGGGCGATCAGGCATGATTGCCCTGTGTAACGCGGCGACCTGCAATGTTTAACATTATGGGTTACCAGTCGCTGGGTTACTGGGCAACCCAGCAAGCGGTCGCCGACGCTACTTGCCGGCGAGTACGCCGGCGAGTTGCCACGTGTGACATCTCACCGGCGATGTCAGCGGGGATGCGCGCACCCGTGATTCCCCGCCGACATCGGCGGCGAGGTGGCACCATGTAACGGTACCCTAATGGTACCTTTACACGCCGCCACAGGAAGGGAGAAACCACCAGGCATCGGACACAATTGTGCCTGTTGCCATGAAATCACTACGAAATGGCGGCGTGTAATTCAGGGAGTTCCTTCCCGTGTCTAGCAGTTCCTTCGGATACCTGTTTCTGAGCCGTGCTCAAAAACAGGAAGGGACAATTCCTATGGTGGCGGCGTGTAATCGGGCACAGGCACTGTATTTGTGTGGACTAGCAAAATCCCTGGGGCGTGCCACGGCGTCATGGATACCACGCCCCATCAGCGATCATTGGTGGGGGCTACTGTGTAACCATTGGCTGTCCCTTCACAGGGCGCCATAATTAAAGAGCTATCCATTCACAGTCCACAATTGCAATGGCGTCATGTATTAGCCAGCCTTCCTGCGCAGCCTGGCCAATCATGATGCTATTGCGTTGTCCAATCACCGTACGAGAGTCACGTAATACACAACTCTGTCACGCCTATGTACTTGAGGCGCGAAATATGTACGCCCATATTCCTTTGTGGTAGCGGCGTGTAAACCAGGGAAGGTACTCCACAGGAGGTAATCCGCGGCACCCGTCGGCATTCCTGGGGAACAAAAATACCTTCAGTGGAGCACGTTTGTGCGGCGTGTATATGCGGCATCGGCGATCGGTATCCACCGTTAAAAATGCGCGCGTGCACGTGCGGTGCCTACCGGTTGCTGCACTCTGTGGTGGCGTGTAAAGGTACCATTAGAGGTAAGGACTACTCTTGCTGGCGATTCTGCTGCTTTATGTCAACATAGCAGTTTTTCCTCTTCCGGGCTTCTGCCTCAATGGGGTGTGACTGCCAACATCATGATGACAAACAGCCCCCAGCACACAGCAGGAGGCCTCACAAGCTGTACCCTACATAGCTTTTTTATGCAGGCTTTGCTCACATATCCCCCTGTATATAATCTGTGCCCCACATATCCCCTGTATATAAACTGTGCCACACATATCCACAGAATACAGCCTTTACCTCACAGGGCCCCCAGTATGCTGGCTGGGCCCCACTTAGCCCCGTGAATAAATGGTTTGCCCCATACAGCCCCTGTATATAGCCAGTACATATAATAAAAATAAAAAACATATACTCCCCTCACTCCTGTCCTTCCGTCAATCTGCTCTGACCCGCCTGTGTCCTTTGGTCTCTTGGTGCCGGCATGTACATGATGGCACTGGCTGATGGCTGAAGCTCCCTTAAGCTGTGCTGCCGCTGTGAATTGCCAGCAGCATAGTTCCAGGGAATCTCCCTGCTGTGAGATCTGTTCCTGCACAAAACATTATAATGATGACAATGTGGCTATGGGCCTCCCTGGAGCTGCAGGCCCCGAGGAGTAGCCCAGATTGACCTCATTATAATCCATCAATATGGATGACATTCCCTTTAAGAAGATTGCAAATGAGGTTTTTACAGGTGCTTAATACATAAAGTTACACAAAGATTGGTATCCCACAAATCTATTAGTATGAGACATGTCTTGTTTCAAGCAATGTTAAGAAAACCTTTATAAAGCTGTAAAAAGTTCAAAATCACTGCTTAAAGACCTCGGCGTACATTAGTCCAAATTGCATAGAAAATTCAGGTCTGCTGGAGTGGGTTTACAGGAGGTGATCGCTGCTAAGGGGCTATGTAGAGATAATAATAAAGGGCTACGTAGAGATACTTAAAGACCTATAGATGACAAGAAAAACATAAAAGTAGTATGGAATATAAAGATGACAGCACCTCTCCTATGTATGAACATAACAGAACCTCAACTGTGTATGAAGATAACAGCACCTCACCTGTATATGAGTGTAGTGTCGTAGTGCACATGACGATGAATCCAGAAGCACACACAGATACGCTGAACTGCTCAGTTGAGCAGCCATACTTTAATGAATCGTCTTCCCCTTTCCAGCTCCCCTTTTCCTATCACAGCTCCTCCTCTATCTTACATCACTGTTACTAGGCAGAAAATGCAAACAGGGAAGACAACAAGCAAATTACAGAAGATATAACAACATTACATCTCTTATCATCTTACAAAAAAAACCAATGTAAATGGTTAACCGTTCAAAAGTTTGCATTGTAGAAAAGTTTTTTGTTTTTTTTCTCTACTGCAGAACATAGTCCGCAAGGTGGACTGGTGGCCCTCGATTTGTTTCCCAGGATAACGTCGAGACATCTCATTTCCAGATAAACTCGGGGGGTCTTCTGAGGTATCTTCTATTGGAACAGCTTAGTTCATTGTCTCTGGCAGTACGTCGTCGCGATCTACTTCCTCTGCATGCGTGAGCCACGAAGTTTTTTAAAATGGGACACATTTCTAGTGACCTGATGATTTTGGTTTTTAGCAGTAATCATGGTGCCTCTGATTTGTGTGGCCTGAAATGGCTCGGGATAGTATGGCGATGCAAACTTGTCGCTAGGTCTCAGTCTCTTTACAAGAACCCAATCACCCACCTTTATTTCTGGATGCTTGTAACGGCGGCTACTTTTTTCTGCATACTGCTTCATTTTATCCTTCGAGACGGAATCATTAATAGCAATTGGGGTTTGGACAGGGACTGACGGAATGCATGGGATTTTGACGCGCAAGGGCCTGCCAAACAATGCCGTTGCTGTTGGTATCCCAGTAGTGGAGTGTAGTGTGGCTCTGTACTGTCTAAGGAATCTATGTAATTCTTGTTGCGAGTCCTTGTGCTCCATGGTAGCAATCCTCAGGGTCTTGTTGATTGATTGCATGAATCGTTCCACTTCTCCATTGGATTGAGGCCAATAAGGAGTTATTTTCCTGTGAGAGAAACCAAGATAAGTTGCCAATGACTGAAAGTCTGTGCTATTGAATGGAGGTCCATTGTCCGTCTTCACTGTCTCGGGTATGCCATAAGCCAAGAAAATCTTGTCTAATTTTGGTATAACAGCCCTGGCCGAGGTAGTTGAAACATGTTCAATGACTGGAAAACGAGAATAGTCATCCATGACCACCAACAGGTAGGAGCGGTCCAGTAAAACACAAAAATCAACACTGACAGCAGTCCATGGGCTCTTTGGCAGGGGTGTCATTTGTAGAGGCGCACGCCTATGGTCAACTATAGGTGCTTGACAAGGAATGCATGTTTGAATCAATGCCTCTACTTTTTTTGTCCAGTCCTGGAAACCATACTTTTTCTCGAAGTAATTGCTTTGTTTTTACCACCCCTTGATGAGCCTTGTGGGCTAGATCAAGTACACGGTCCTCCAGTTTCTGAGGTATCACCAGGCGATAGTCACGCAACAGCAGATTTGAGTCCGACACTGCGAGTGAATGTCGCGCATTAAAGAAAGCCTCCAAGTAACCTACTCGATCGGGTGGTTGAAGGCGAGCCTCAGCATAAAAACAGCTCCATTTCTTAGACCGAACAGATTCTATCACCAACTGAAGTTGGGGATCAGAGTCCACCGCCTGTTGTATTTCCTCCATGGTCATAGCTCTTGGCACTGAATGTGCAGCAACGAAATGTACATGTTCCTCCGCTAGAACAGTTGCTGGAATGTTGTCCTTAGTAGGTTGTGGTATTGGGTGTCTGGAGAAATAGTCCGCCGGGTTTCCAACTCCTGCCTCATATCTCAGTTGAAGATGGTAGTTCTGTAAGCGGAGCAACTAGCGTTCAATTCGTGGAGGGGGTTTGGAAGAGTGTTTGTTGAAAATTGGAACAAGTGGTTTGTGGTCACTTACGACTGTGAACTTGTGTCCAAAGAGGTACAGTTGAAAGTGAAGGCATCCCCACACAACTGCAAGAGCTTCCCTTTCAGTTTGTGAGTAGCGCTGTTCTGTATCTGTTAATGTCTTGCTTGCGTAGGAAATTGTAGAAATGTTGCCATTGTTGGACACTTGTGTGAGAATTGCACCCAGGCCTACCGGGCTAGCATCTACAATCAGTTCTGTGGACTTTAATGGGTCAAAGTAAGCCATGACAGTGTCACTAGTTAGGCTGGACTTCAATGCGTCAAACGATGCTTGATG
Organism: Allobates femoralis; assembly: GCA_033576535.1. Classification (NCBI taxonomy): domain Eukaryota; kingdom Metazoa; phylum Chordata; class Amphibia; order Anura; family Aromobatidae; genus Allobates; species Allobates femoralis. The sequence goes on from JARQOC010000006.1 coordinate 336,978,433, forward strand.
CTCAGTACCCCATGACCAAGGAATATCTTTCTTTGTGAGTTGTCTCAGGGGTTCAGAAATAGTGGCTAGGTCGGGTATGAATCGTCCACAGTATGTGACCAGTCCTAGAAAGCTGCGAACCTCTGAGACATTTTGAGGTTGACCAGCAGATATGATGGCAGTTACTTTCTGAGGATCTGCTGACACACCTTGTCCTGAAAAGATGTATCCAAAAAATTTTAATGACGTTTGGTTGAACTCACATTTTGATGGATTGACAGTTAGATTGCAGGCTTGCAGTCTCTGAAACACTTGCTCTAAGCGACTGTCATGTTCTTCTTGGGTTGTTCCATATATGAGAATGTCATCACTGACGTTGAGGACTCCCGCTATTCCAGACAGAACCTGACTGATAACATTTTGAAAGATTTCTGCAGCTGATGAGATACCAAAGTTCAACCTCTTGAACCTACGCAGGCCCATATGAGTACTAAAAGTTGTGATGTACCTGGAGTCTGGATGCAACTCAAGTTGATGATAGCCGGATTTTAGATCAATTTTTGAAAACACCTTTGCACCATTCAGATCTGTGAGAATGTCATCAATAGTAGGCGTGATGTGCCTTTCTCTTTGAATAGCTAGATTGGAATGCCGCATATCCACACAAAGCCGTATCTTACCAGGCTGTTTTGGTTTAGGCGCAACAACGATTGGTGAGACCCAGGGAGTTGGGCCTTCTTGCTCCGCAAGTTTGCGGACATGAAAGGGAATGCACCTGTGAGGTTGGATGGAGGGCTGATCAATATGTAACTTTATCTGAACGTCTTTTAGCTTACCAAGGCCTTTAAAGAGACTGGGGTACCTCTGCATAATATGTGGGACTGAAGAACCTGTAACGCTGTTGACCAGGTTCACCAGGCCTAGAGACACTGCGCTGCTGCAGCTGAGAAGTATATATGCAGAGCACTCCACTACGTAAAAAGTGTCCGTGATGGATTTCCCTTCAGCTGTGAGTTCTGACTGAAATTTGCCACACAGGGGCAACGCAGCTGTGGAACCATAAGGGAAAATCTGTAGGCTGGTATTTTGTAGAGCAGGTCTATTCAGGAGTTGATTATAGATTGTATGACTGATGACATTGACTGATGCCCCTGTGTCCACCAGGGCTTCCACTTGATTGCCATTTATGAGGATGACTCGTTTTGGATTGTTAATCATGTGCACTGCCCGAGATCCTTCTTTAGTCACTGAGAATGAGTAAGTGCTTTGAGCCTCGTCATTAAGTTGCAGTGCTTGGATCTTCTGTGACCTGTGCTGTACTGTGGGACGAGCAGATTGCTGCGGTGTAGATCTGCACACTTTTGCAAAATGGTTTTGTTTTCCACAATTATGGCAGGTTGTACCCTTTGCTGGACAAACGTTCTGGTGAGGATACGACCCACCGCAGTTGTAACAAGTAGCAGCCTGTACTTGTGGTTTCTGTGTAAGCTTTGCTGTAGAAGAAGATGGTGCTTCTGGCTCACTGTTCTCTATGAGTTTTGCCTGTTTCTCTGCAGTATCATTTATACGTGCTGTGTCTAATAGTTTTGCTAGGGTCATGGTAGGGTCTCTGAGTGCTTGTCTCCTTAACTTTGAAGAAACACATCCTTGTAATATCTGCGTTTGGATTTCTTTGTCTACATCTGTAAACTCACAGTAAGCTGCAAGGTGCCGTAGCCGGACATGATATTCATCAATGCTTTCTGTGGCTGATTGCTTTGATTGTCTAAACTTGAAGATTTCAAATGCTGCATTTCTGTGTGGGGAGAAGTGTTTGCTCAATGCTGCTTTGCTGAGCTCATAGTCCTTGTCCTCCCCTGTGTTAGGCAGAGTAGTGACGATATCATAGACTTGCTCCCCTGCATAGTGTAATAACATGGCTTTCTTTCTTGTATCATCAGCTATGTTCATGGCTTGCAGAAATATCTCAAAGCGCTTCAGCCATTTATCCCAACATGCTGCTAGGTTTGCTTGGGACTGATGCACATCAAAAGCTGGGAATGCAGGTAGACAGGCCATGGTGAGCACTGATGGTCTTGTGGCACTGAAATACCTTTAGCTGATGAATGAACGCTTCCTCGTCGCCAATTGTAGTGTCGTAGTACAGATGACGATGAATCCAGAAGCACACACAGATACGCTGAACTGCTCAGTCGAGCAGCCATACTTTAATGAATCGTCTTCCCTTTTTCAGCTCCCCCTTTTCCTGCCACAGCTCCTCCTCTATCTTACATCACTGTTACTAGGCAGGAAATGCAAACAGGGAAGACAACAAGCAAATTACAGAAGATATAACAACATTACAATGAGGATAACAGCACCTCCCCTGTATATGAGGATATCAGCATCTCCGATAAGATAACAGCACCCCCAAGGATGTATGATAAGATAAAAGCACCTCCCTGATTATGAAGATAATAGCACCTTGTGTTTATGTAGATAACATATCCCCACCATAAAGAGATAACAGCACCTCCCTGGTGTATTGTATGAGAATAACAGAAGTTTCTGTGTATGTAGATAACAGCACTTCCCCTTAGTATGAATATTACAGCACCTTCCCTGTGTATGAAGATCGCAGTGACTCGCCCAGGGCAGGGTACTCAGCTCTCAGGCTCGGTCTGGGATGTCACGGGTGGCTGCCTGAGGCTGTGGCCCTGGTGGTCAATGAACAAGGGGTAAAATAAAGTATATTCAAGTTCGTGACACCACCACCTGCAGTACCTGGTGATGCTCACCAGCGCCGCTACAGTCCTCCGGTGGCCGATGGTATTGCGGTTTGGATGGTGCAGTCCCCCGCAGGCAGGACTAGACCGCCGGGGCAGTGATTCTGCAAGGAAACAGTTTATGTAGGGAAAAATTCAGCAGAGGCGATAACTCACTTCACCGGGTACTTTACTGAAAACTTCGCCAAAGTTATACAGTTGAGCAGTTCAATTGGTGGTATAACGGCAAACAGGGCCGCCGATACGGCCTTACAGGACATACAGCTGTACGGAGCCCGGCCATCCGTGGAGGGGGAGTGGCCAGCCAAACAGCTGGGGGGGCCCGGGCGCGCTGGCTGTGGGCGGGGCCGTTTGGAGCAAGGAGGCCCTCCCCTTTTGGCCAGCAGTGCTCAGTGTGACTGGCAGTGTAGTGTGACGCTGCATCCGGCGCCGCCCACACATGAAATAGACCACGGCGCCGGCTGCAGGCCTGCAGCGTCACACTACTACATATGACAAGCAGAGGCGCCGGAGCCCGGAGATCAGTAACTGCAGTGCGGTGCGGTGCCGCCGGTAAAGTAACAATGGAGAGGGAGGGGGAGGCAGCGCTAAGGGGGCCCTGAGGATGGTGTGGGGGCAGTGGTCAGGAGCCCCCTAGGATGACATGTGGGGGCAGGTAGAGGCAGAGGTGTGGGGGCCACTCTCAGGGGCCTCTGAGCCTCGAGGCTAAGGTGTGGGGGCAGCTCTCAGGGGCCCCGAGACTGAAGTGTGGGGGCAGCTCTCAGGGGCCCCACACTTCAGCCTCAGGGGCCCCTGAGAGCTGCCTACCCCCACATGTCATCCTAGGGGGCCCCTGAGAGCTGCCCCCACACTTCAGCTTCAGGGGCCCCTGAGAGCTGCCCCCACACTTCAGCCTCAGGGGCCCCTGAGAGCTGCCCCCACACCTCAGCTTCGGGGCTCAGGGGCCCCTGAGGCTAAAGTGTGGGGGCAGCTCTCATGGGCCCGCTAGGATGACATGTGGGGGGAAGGCAGCTCTCAGGGGCCCCTGAGCTCCGAGGCTGAGGTGTGGGGGCTGCATTCAAGGGCCCCGAGGCTGAGGTGTGGGGACCACTCTCAGGGGCCCCTGACCCCCGAGGCTAAGGTGTGTGGGGGCAGCGCTCAGGGGCCCCAGAGGGTGAGGTGGAGGGCAGCGCTCAGGGCATGATCGCTTATGCCACACAGCTGCACACAGGTTAGGAGAGGGGAGAGAAGGGGGGCCCCCCAGCACAAAGGGAGCTGGGCCCCCAAGCACACAGGTTGCCGGGCCCTCCAGCACACTGTCGTCTTTCCTCTTCGTCCCCCTCCTGTCGTCTTTCCTCTCCGTCCCCCTCCTGTCCTCTTTCCCCTCAGTCTCCCTCCTGTCCTCTTTCCCCTCAGTCTCCCTCCTGTCCTCCTTCCCCTCAGTCTCCCTCCTGTCCTCCTTCCCCTCAGTCTCCCTCCTGTCCTCTTTCCCCTCCATCCCCCTGCTGTCCTCTTTCCCCTCTGTCTCCCTCTGCCCTCTTCTCCTCCATCCCCCTCCTGTCCTCTTTCCCCTCAGTCTTCCTCGCTCCTTTCTCCTCCGTCTCCCTCTGTTCCTTCTCCTCCGTCTCCCTCCTGTCCTCCAGATTTCTCTGTTCACCTCTGATCTAGGACTTTGTGTTGTCAGCTCAGGGCATGGCAGATCTTTGTGTGAGGGTGGTCCAGGTCCCTTCCCTGATGATGACATCACAGTCTGTTGCCCTCCCTTGTAGTGCTTGGAGAATCTGATGAAGTCACAGGATCTGACCCCGCTCCACAGGACGCTGCCGCTCATCCTGAAGATCAGAAAGCCAAGATCACCGAGGCTCCAGCGCAGGAGGAACCGCCTGAAGCTGTCAACGCTGAGGCCGAGCCAAGGACAGAGCGCACGATGAAGATGAGAGGTCAATGAATCAGCCCACAGCTCTCTCAAGTGTGTCTGTATAATATATATATATGAGAGAGAGAGTAAAAAAAGGAAAAGCAGCACAAAAAAATAGAAAAGAGTGGACCTTATAGCCCAATGAAGTGGCCACGCATTGGGTAATACAGTCCACTTTTTTCTATTTTTTTGTTCTGTTTTTCCTTTCTTTATTCTGTTGTAAGGAACCATCTGGGTTGCTGGTTGGGAAAGCTTTGCACATTAATTGAGGTAATTTTTGGTGCTGTTCCCATTTTTCACTATATATATAATGTATGTTTGGGTGGAGGCGGAGCCTGGGTGGAGGCGGAGCCTGGGTGGAGGCTGGGCGGAGTCTCAGGGGGGCCCCAAAATTTTGGCAGTCAGGGCCCCGAAATTCCTAGTGGCAGCCCTGACGGCAAATGCTCCCGATGCTGCAATTGGAATGTCTGGATGTAGATGGATCCCTCCTTATGTTCCTTTCTTTCTCCCCTAGGGTATGTAGATGACAGCACCCGCTGTTTCAGCACCTCCCAGAAAGCAACAAGTCTTGCAGAAGTGTGAAATAGTGAGACATACATCCTTTCACCAACACACTGAAGACATGATATCAGTTGTAAATGGTGAGGTCAGAAAAGTTAATTAACCCTGCTTCTCTGTTCGGTCAAAAATGTCTGAATTTGAAAATTTTGATTTCATTTTTCATTTGTTTATGAACAACCATGTTCACTTGCAGTATAATAATGCAACAGGTATTCCAATAAAACACTTAAATTTGCTTAAACTCAAGACTAGGTTCTGTGTAGTTAAGGTGGAGATTTGACTTTCCTGCTACATCAGTGTGGTGTGATCAAAAATCTTGTCAGTTTCCGTATTTTTCGTACTATTAAGACGCACCGGACTATAAGATGCACCCAGGTTTTAGAGGAGGAAAATAGAGATAATAAAATTAAGCAAAAAATGTGGTTATAATGCAATGTTAAGGGGGGTTTGTACTGCTAAAAATTATGGGAGTAGTGCCCCATCCTGGGCCCCTTCCAAGTAATATATGGCCCCGCCATCCTGGTATATAATCGCCATCCTGGATATGGCCCCCAATCCTGGTATATAGTCCCCCATCCCGAATATGGCACCCTGTTCTGGTATATAGCATCCCCCATCCTGGATATGGATCCCCATCATGGGATACAGCCCCCATCCTGGTATCCAGCCTCCCATTTTGGATATAACCCTACATCCCGGGACACAGCTCCCCACCCTATAATACAGCCCCCATCCAGGGATACAGCTCCCCATCTTGGAATATAGCCCCCCATCCTGGTATACAGCCTTCTATTCTGGTATACAGCCCCCTATTCTGGTATACAGCACGCATTTTAGTTTTCAGCCCCCCATCCTACTATCTAGCCCCCCCATCCTGGTATATAGCCTCCCATCCTGGTATGTAGCCCCCCATCCAGATATATAGCCCCCCATCCTGGTATATAGCCCCATCCGCATATATAGCCCCCCAATCCTGGTATAGAAACCTTTATCCTGGGATATAGCCCCCCATCCGTAATATGGTCCCCCTTTCTGGTATATAGCATCCCCCATCCTGGATATGGCTCCCCATCCTGAGATACAGCCCCCCATCCTGGAATAAAGCCTCCCATCTTGGAATATAGCCCCCCCATCCTGGTATACAGCCCCCCATTCTGGTATGCAGCGGCCATCCAGGCATATAGCCCCATCCTGGTATATAGCCTCCAACCTGGTATACAGCTCCCCACCCTGGGATATAGCCCCCTATCCATGTATACAGCCCCCCACCCTGGGATACAGCCCCCCATCCTGGTATATAGTTCCCCACCCTGGGATATAGCCCCCACCATCCAGGATCATTACCTCCCATCCTGTGTATGCCCTCCCCATCATCAGATATGTACCACCATCATCCTGGATATGCCCTCTCCATCGTCCAGGATATGCCTGCCAATCCTACTGAGCTCCTCCGATGGTGCCGAGCTCCGCCCAAAGGTGACTGAGCTTCCCCGATGTCCCCCATTGTCCTGGATATGCTCTCCCCCCGATGGTGCCAAGCTCCCCCGATGGTGACTGAGCTTCCCCAATGCCCCCCATGGTCCTGGATATGCCCCCAATACTGCCGCACACAACAAAATAACAAACTATGTAAAACTCACCCCTCCAATGATTGCCTCCATCTCTCCTGGCTGCCAGCACTCGTGGTCTGAGTTCTTAAGCGTTGCCGAGGTAACCAATCGTGATCGGGGCGCAGTGATGATGTCACTCTGCTGTGCCGAACACATGATCGGTTACCTCAGCGATGCAGAAGGACTCAGACCACGAGTGCTGGCAGCTGGGAGAGATGGAGGCAATCGTCGGAGTGGTGAGTTTTACATAGTTTGTTATTTTGTTATGTGCGGCAGCATGGGGGGCATATCCAGGACAATGGGGGACATCAGGGACGCTCAGTTACAATCGGGGGAGCTAGGCACCATCGTGGGAGCTTGGCGCCATTGGGGGGGGAGAGCATATCCAGGACAATGGGGGGGGGTATATCCAGGACAATGGGGGAGTATATTTAGTGATGCGGAAGGGAACACTTTATTTAATTTAATATACAATGCATCCGTTAATCATCCCTCAGCAATGCTTCAGCACTGAGCTGATGGACAGCAGCAGTTGCAGTACATATTAAAGTAGTGGGAGCACGTGACCTCCCGCTGGCTCAGCAGCCTCCCACAGCCTCCTCACAGCCCGCTCCAGAGTCGCATCTCCCCCCAGCACAGCCCCAGAGCCACACAGGTCCTATGTTTGGACCATAAGACACACTCTCCACTTTCCCCCAAAATTTTGGGGGGAAAAGGTGCGTCTTATGGTCTGAAAAATACAGTAGGTACCAGTAAAAAATTGTAAATACTGTGTGCATAGGTCTTACAGTTATGGGAAATACATAATTGGCACCGTGATCACCGGACGAAGAACATGCATCATTTTTCATAAGTGAGAGACATCCCTATCAGCCCCAAATTAATATTGGCCAGATAGATAACAATGGCCACACAATGTTTCCTATGAACAGATAAATTCATGATAGGAAAGATGACAGTAATATTTCTCACCACGGACCTTCAGGAAAGTGAGATTTCAGATTTTTGGGAACTGCAGCCACATCCTGTTATCTTCCGTCATGAGTCACCAGAAGGATGGTATGTGCATGTAACGTGGGTTAATAAAAACATTTGCCACATTATAATCTTGCCCTTGGAGGTACAGCCAACTAGCGGTGGTACTGTCCATTTTTCTTTCTAAGGAGCCCCTCCCTAAACTTGGGAAGCCATCACTGTGGCATGAGATTTAGCAAGTTTGTTTGTTTATCCTTTTTAATTTTACGTACTTGTCTATATTGTATTGTATTGTTTCCCATTTGGAAAATCTTGTATATTTTTATAAACACAACTCACTCTTTAAGATTAAATATATAACATTTAATAGCTTTGTTTCTCATGATTTATAAACCATTACACCGAATAAATCAAATGCTACCGGTAATGGGTGTCCAGTCAGCAAACAATTGGTGGCAGACAATATTTTTCTATGGTTATTGTGGAGCTTAGCAGTGATAGTAGCAAGGCATATATTATATTTTTAGGACCATAAGACACACTTTTTTTCCCCAAAATCGTGAAGGAAATTGGGGGGCGAGTCTTATAGTTCGAATATGCAGGCTGTGCTGGCTGTGGTGCTGTTAAGGCCATGCTGGTGGGAGCAGCGGCTCTGGAGCGGCTGGAGGATGCTAGTGTCTGATGCAAAAGCAGCCGGTGGTCATGTGTCCCCACTCATTAGCCTACTGTAATATTCACTGCACCCAGCTGTCCTTCACCTCTCAGTGGTGACCCCCCTATCCTGGATATGGCCCCCTACTGCTACTCACACTAAAATAATAAATGGTGTAACATACCTGTCCGCTGTCACCTCCGTCTCTCCCTCTGCAGCATTGCCTGTCTTGCTTCATGTCTGTGCATCCCCAGGGCATCTGATTCTGATCATGTGACCGTCACAGCACAGTGATGTCATAGCTGTGAACCCTGGTCACATAATCGGATGCCTCGGGAACGCACAGACAGGAGGCAAGACAGGCGATGCTGCAAAGGGAGAGATGGAGGGGACAGCAGGCAGGTATGTTACACTGTTTGTTACTTTAGAGTGTGTGGCAGCGGGGGGGCCATATCCAGGATGGAGGGGCAATATACCAGGATGAGAGGTGCCATATCTCAGAATGGGGGGGAGGAGGGGCAATATCCCAGGATGGGAGGTTATAAATCAGGATGGGGGGGGGGCTATATACCATGATGGGAGTTTATGTACCAGTATGGGAGGCTATATTCCAGGATGGGAGGCTATATGCCAGGAGGGGGACTACATACCAGGAGAGGAGGCTATATACCAGGAGGGGAGGCTATATACTAGGATGGAAGGCTATATACTAGGATGGAAGGCTATATACTAGGATGGAAGGCTATATACTAGGATGGAAGGCTATATACCAGGATGGAAGGCTAAATACGAGGATGAGAGGCTATATCCAGGATGGGAGGCTGTATACCAGGATTGGATGCTATATCCAGGATGGGGAACATATTACCTGGAAGGGGCCCAGGATCGGGACAATACCCACATAACAGTGTCAGCAGCAGATCTCCCCCCCTAACAGTTCATTTTAACCACATTTTTTATCCCAACTTTCCTTATCTAAAACCCATTCGTTTTTTTACAGCAACCAAAAAACAACGCAGTGTTTTTTGAAATGGTGAAAAAAAAACGCATGTGTTGTTAAAAAACGAAGCTACACTTAAGTGCACCATGCGTTAACGCTTGTGCGTTTTTTATAAACAGCTAAAAAACACAGAGAATGCCAAAAAAGCTGATATGTGTGAACAAGGCCATAGGCCCCCATGCAAAAAACGCATGCCCTAATAGCAAAATCGCATGCCTTAATAGCAAAAACGCATGCCTAAAGTGCCATGCGTTTTTGGCATGCGTTTTTGTACTTATGTGAGGAGCTGCCTTCAAAAACACATGCAAAAACGCATGGTACATTAGTACCATTTAGTACCATGCAAAAATGCATGCGTTTTCCATAGGGGCCCATGTTAAAAAATGCATGCGTTTTTAAATCAGCACCAAAAAATAGTTCATGAACTTTTTTTGGGTGCTGATTCAAAAACGCATGGAAAAACGCATGGGTGCCTAAAGGCACCTAAAGAAACACATGCAGAAATGAAATAAGCACGCAGAAACGCATGCTTATTTTTAAGGCACTTAAAAAACTCATGCCAAGTGTGACCCTAGCCTTAGTCTGGAATTTGGATTTAGACATCAATCCGGCATTATTTCATTAGTAACCAATGCAGAATTATGGGTAGTTCCAAAGGGTTTACCTTCTTTACTGGACGTTTATATTTTATGTTATGAATATCTTTTTTTTCTTCAGTGCTCAGCATTATGTAACTTATACAGCCCACATAATGTAACATTTCATAACATCTTAATGTGTCATAATGGCAGAATGCATTACCATTCCTAGTTAGCACTTATTTGTCTTGCAGCCTTTGAATTGCGCTGAAGGGGTTTTGTTTTTTCTTAGTATATTAAAAATCATGAAAATACCTGTATGGACCTTTCATGTCACAGGAATATTAAACATATTCTGTTCACTCACAGGCGTAACTAGGGGTTCAGCTCAGACAGGGGTACCAAATAGCTGAGGGGACCCTTAACCAAGTAACCATGATTAAAACTATGGAGGCACACTCTACAGTAACAGTGGATGTAGGAGAAGCTCAGCAGATGACCGCTCTGTTAGTAAAAAAAAAAATCTCTATACAAAGATCAACACTGATATTACTGCTATATGGTGGCCATGTAGTGGTAGAATCCAGTCCTGAAAAACATGAGATAACAGTAAAGTTATAGACTTAGCTGTAATGTTCTTTCTTATGAAGTTGTCCTTTTTCCATTTGGTCCAGACCGACATGACAATTTTTACAGCCACGACTCGACTACAGAGATTACAACAAAGACACATTTGATTTCTCACATTTTTCAGCCCTGTCCCCATCTATTCCCAACCTGCACAACCTCCCCATCCCACTGACAGCCCTATACTGAGCCGCCGCTCCTGCCATATATGTCCCTATCATTGGACCTCCTACGTGGTACTGTGTGCCCTCTACATGGTAAAGCAAACCAAGTACCATAAAAAACAGGGCCCATATTTTTTCCCTCTAGAAAGTAATAATACCCTCTATATGCCCCTTTGACAGTCACAATGACCTAAGTGCACCTATGACAATAAGTGCCCACTTAAAATTTAATAATATCTCTTGATTCCTTCTTGTGCAGCTCCCATCAACAGAGTATGATGCCTCCACACTGTATAATGACCCCCTCAGTAACTGTATGATGTCCACTTCAGTAGCCCTCACCATGTGTCATGGCCCTATTAGTAGACACCACACTGGGTCATGACCCCATTAGTAGCCCCCACGCTCAAGGGTTGGAATCATATTATTAACAACAGGTTCCCTGTTTTTGTTAGAAAACCATGCCCATGTTAAATCCATACATATGTTAAAGCAACACCCAATTTTCACACCATAAAATACAAGTATAAACTAGAAGCACTTTCTGCTTCTTGCCCCACCTCTATGTTCATGTACAGTCTCATTGCCTCCTTTCGGGTATAGGCATTTCCAGTAACTGTCAACTAATTCTTTGTATGGTGAATAGCATTAAAGAGTTTTCTACACATTTTCAAAACTAGTACTAAGGTAATCCTGCTCAAATTGAAAGGGACAACCTCATGTACATCTATCACCTCAACTATCTGCTGCAAATAATCTCTGGCCTCAGCAGCCACAGGCCAAATATGTGTCATCTACCACTACGCTGTGACCAGACCACATATTACCACTGCATAGTAACCGAATAATACCACATACTGAAAGAAATAGTTCGTTAGTTCTTCCTTTGTTCGATAAACTCCATAGACTGCGTCTTCAGAACCAAAAGCGGGTTTTATTCGGGTAGGAAATAATACAGAGATATACGGCAAAAGTAATATGACAGGCAGGTTTCAGAATGACAGGCACGGGAGCCACAGGTGTCACACTCAGGATGGATTCAGAATAATGGCTCCCCGTCTCATGGACGGGGGTTTCTTTATACCAATTTTCCCCATAGAAAGACATTGGTACCATGATTCTCTATGGAAAAATGGTTACATCATCCTGTCATAAGTGATCCATTCATATTACTTACAACATATATTGACATGAAAAAAGCACATTAATTTCATTACTAACTATATACTACACTTAAATTTATCCACACAAATTATCTTAAATTAGCCTTTTTGGGGCCAAGCACAAATCACAACTTATTGACATTAATTGGCTCTGTTCTTGATTATAAGAAACGTCATATTAGCCTTGAGGGATACACCACACCGTAAATATCGAGAAATACTTGAGAAAAAGGAGTAAATAGCGAATTGGTTAACTATTATCTTGATGAACTTTTGATATATGCTCGGACCAAACCTAATTAGCTCCATGCCTGTTCTTCTTCTAGAGCTTGTTTCCATTTATTACTTGAGACTTACAGCAAAAATTCAGTAGTTCCATTTTCAAGCTTAAACTGAAACTTTTACACAAGACAAAATGGCTGACAGAGGCCTTGGTACCCATGGCCTCCGTCTAACACATACAAGGGACAGATACCGCCATACCATGACTAGACCAAATAGTGACCAAATAGCACCACATAAATGGAGAAAAATAGCCACACCTTGACCAGACCACATATTACCGCCACAGTGACTGAATACTACAATACTGATCATTAATAAAAACCACAATACTAATAACACTGAAATTACCATCAGTACCATTATACACAGGAGCTGTGTATATAAAGTAGAATATAGTGTACAGGAATATAAAGATCATCGATGACATTATACACAGGTAATCCTCAAAAGTAAAATGTATAACAGCAATGATAATGACCCATAATTGGCCCCTATAGTAATTAAAGGAGTTTTCCCATGAACAAAGTTCATTTTAATCAATAGAGCTTGGAATAATAATAATCTCCACAATTGGATGTGTTTTAAAACATGTTCCTGTGCTGAGATAATCTTATATATGTGACCCTGTCATGTGTTGTGTAATGGCCGTGTCTGACTGTACAGGGACATGGAAAAACAACAAGAAAAACAAGAAGTGAGCAAATACCCTAAAATTATAAAAGTTAAAATGCTAAAGTGCAAGAAAATAAGTTGGCTACTTGATGACATAGATATCTCCTATATAATTGTCTATGCGTCGGTCACAGAAATCGCACGCTAGACAGAGGCGAGCGCCAATGAGCGCAGACTATGCAAATAGGCGCGAGAATTCAAAGTTCGAATTTCACGCCTATTTGCTGCCTGGCTACACGGCGCTGTAGCTGGATACAGTCTCTGCTAACAGCCCCCCGTTCCTCCTGCCCGCGCTCCCTGTGGCCCCCCCGCGGCACCCCCGCTCCTCCTGCCCCAATCCGCTCTTCCTGCCCCCCTTGCTCCCCGCAGCCCCCCCCTCTGCCCCCTCGCACCCCGCGGCTCCCCCTCCCTCTGCCCCCTCGCTCCTCAATGGTGATAAAAATAAAAAAATCTCATAAGGATACTTACCCTCCGCAGGCGCACTCCACCTGTCTTCTAGCTACTAGAAGACTTGAGGACCTGTCGTTGCCTGGGAAACCGATCAGCTGATCGGTTTCCCAGCAACAAACAGGTGGAGCGCGCCTGTGGAGGGTAAGAATCCTTATGGGATTTTTTTATTTTTATCACCATTGAGGAGCGGGGAGGGCAGGGGGAGTGGGGGCCGCGGGGAGCGGGGGGGCAGAATGAGGAGGGGCCACGGGGAGCGAGGGGGACAGGAAGAGCGGAGGGGGCAGGAGGAGCGCGTCCATCCTGCCCCCCCCCGCATTCATCCTACCCTGCCGGCTCCATCCTGCCCCCCCCGCATCCATCCTGCCCCCCCGCATCCATCCTGCCCCCCCGCATCCATCCTGCCCCCCTCGCATCCATCCTGCCCCCCTCGCATCCATCCTGCCCCCCTCGCATCCATCCTGCCCCCCTTGCATCCATCCTGCCCCGCTGGCATCCATCCTGCCCCGCCGGCTCCATCCTGCACCCCCAAAATCATCTTGCCCCCACCCCACCATCCTGCCCCCACCCCGCCATCAGCTTGCCCCGCCGGCTCCATCCTGCCCCCCCACCACCATCCTGCTCCACTGGATCCAACCTGCCCCGCTCGCTCCATCCTGCCTCGCCGGCTCCATCTTGCCATCCCCCCCGCATCCATCCTGCCCCACCAGCTCCATCCTGCCCCACCAGCTCCATCCTGCCCCCCTGCATCCATCCTGCCCCCCTGCATCCATCCTGCCCCGCCGCATCCATCCTGCCCCCTGCATCCATCCTGCCCCCCCGCATCCATCCTGCCCCGCCGGCTCCATCCTGACCCCCCCACCCCCCGCATCCATCCTGCCCCACCGGCTCCATCCTGCCCAGCTGACACCATCCTGCCCCGCCGGCTCCATCCTGCCCCGCTCGCTCTGTCCTGCCCCCCGCCACCATCCTGTCCCCCCATCCTGCCCCCCCCCCCCCGCCACCATCCTGCTCCTCCGCCTCCATCCTGCCCCGCCGGCTCCATCCTGCCCCCCCACATTCATCCTGCCCCGCCGGCTCCATCCTGCCCCGCTCGCCACCATCCTGCCCCGCCGGCTCCATCCTGCCCAGCCAGCACCATCCTGCCCTGCCGGCTCCATCCTGCCCTGCCGGCTCCATCCTGCCCTGCTGGCTCCATCTTGCCCTTCCAGCTCCATCTTGCCCTTCCGGCTCCATCCAGCCCCGCCGGCTCCATACTGCCCCGCTGGCTCCATCCTGCCCCGCTCGCCACCATCCTGCTCCTCCGGCTCCATCCTGCCCCCCCGCCACCATCCTGCTCCTCCGGCTCCATCCTGCCCCCCCCCCCCCGCCTCCATCCTGCCCCCCCTTCTGGCTTCATCCTGCCCCCCTTCTGGCTCCATCCTGCCCCCTTCCGGCTCCATCCCGCCACCCTTTCGGCTCCATACTGCCACCCTTCCCGCTCCATACTGCCCCCTTCCCGCTCCATTCTGCCCCGCTCACTCCATCCTGCCCCGCTTGCTCCATCCTGCTCCCCCCGACACAATCCTGCCCCCCCATCACTATCCTGCCCCCCTTCTCCATCCTGCCCCCCTGGCAGTTAGCGGTCAAGTGACCGATCAGCTGTTCGGTTTCCCAGGCAACGACAGGTCCTAAAGGCCTGTAGGACGTAGAAGACGGAGGTGAAGCGAGGTGGCGGACAGGTGGGTATCCTCACTGAGGATTTTTTTTATTTTTACTTTTTACTGTCCAGGAGTCGGGGCCAGGAGGAGCGGGGGGCCGCGGGGAGCGGAGTATCGCCATATACCATAGTGCTGCTATACATGTGCTATAATGTACCGCCATATACCATAGCTCTTCTGTACATGTACTGTAATGCACGGCCATATACTATAGTGCTGCTATATATGTACTGCAATGTACCACCATATACCATAGCGCTGCTATACATGTACTGTAATGTACCGCCCTATACTATAGTGCTGCTATACATGTACTATAATGTTCTGTCATATACCATAGCTCTTCTGTACATGTACTGTAATGTACGGCCATATACTATAGTGCTGCTATATATGTACTGCAATGTACCACCATATACCATAGCGCTGCTATACATGTACTGTAATGTACGGCCATATACTATAGTGCTGCTATATATGTACTGCAATGTACCACCATATACCATAGCGCTGCTATACATGTACTGTAATGTACCGCCATATACTATAGTACTGCTATACATGTACTGTAATCTACCGCCATATTCCATAGCGCTGCTATACATGTACTGTTCATGTACCGCAGGGAACTACTGGCATAACTGATGACTCTCTCATGTCCATTTTGTATCTGAGACAGTACTGCACCAAGTCCATAAAGCCTACCATCTGTGTACAGCAGGGATGGTTGATCGAAGTCTGTGTAGGCCAGAATCGGGGCTGAAGTAAGGGTCTAGCCTGATAAGCCTCATCTTGTCTCTGAGCTCAAGGAATGCCCTGGTTCTTCGGCACTTTGGCGGTCCCCCTCAGAACTTATTCAAGAGACCCGCCACTTTTGCAAAGTCTTTGACGAACCAGTGGTAGTACCCAGCACGTTCAAGAAAGGCCGTGAGTTCTCTCACCGTTCGAGGAACTGGCCACTTCTGGATAGCAGCCACGTTTTCTGGTGAGGGTAGGACTCCATCTTGTGACACTGTGTGGCCCAGGTACTCGATCTCTCTCTTGAAGATGTGGCACTTCTTTGGCTTCACCTTCAGGTTGTGAGCCCGCAGTCTTCCCAGTACCTGTCCAAGCCAAGCAAGGTGTTCTTTGAACGAGGCAGAACACATGATCATGTCATCCAAATAGATCAGGGTAGCTTCAAAACTTAGGTCTCTCAAGCACTTTTCCATTAGCCGTGGAAACGAACATTGGAGAGCATGAAGGGCCTCTAGTTAAACTCAAACAATCCCATAGGGAGGAAGAAGGTGGTCTTCGCTTTGTCTTTCTCCACCTCCGCCATGGGTACTTGAACCAGACAAATATGGGTTATGCATAGATTGGGCGCTTATGTAAAACCGCGTCCAATGCCCACCAAAAAACTGTATTATAAACTGGTGCAAAAATCCGCATGAGCGTCACACATAAAAACACACTGTTATAATAAAAAATTACAATAAATAGCAAGTGCAATTAAAAAGTGACAAAAAACAGGGTTTTTGGTTCTTCCTTTTTTTGCAAAAAAGGTAATTTAAGCTACCTCACCTCGACAAGGTAACCCTGATCGAGACAGTCCCTATCTAATGTGTTAAAAACCTGCTAGCGTGTACATACCTCTAAGCAGGACACATGAAAAATCTCTTCTAATATGGGCGTCTATGTAGCAGACTTAAATATGCAGACCTCATAAAGGAGGGGCAGGTGACCCATGGGTACTTGTCAGTATCCGCTTGCTAGATCCAAGGTGGAGTAGTACTTGGCCTTCCCCAAAGCTGTCAAGGATTCTTTGATGCGGGGTAATGGATACGAGCCTCGGACAGTGCAGGCATTGAGTTTTCTGTAATCTACAAAGAACTGGAGGGTCCCATTCTTTTTCTTGACGAGTACCACCGGGGCTGCCCAAGGGATCTGACTACTCTGCACTACTCCTGAATCCAGCATCTGCCTCTGTAATGTCTTTATCTCTTGGTACATCTTGGGAGGGATCTGCTGGTACCGTTCTCGAATTAGACAAGCTTCCCCGGTTGGTATCTTGTGCATGATGGCTTCAGTGCAGCCGAAATCTTTGGAAAATGCGGCCAGATTTTCCCACAGCATAGCTTCTATTGCTTGCATACGCTCAGGGCAAAGAGCCTTCACATCCACTTCCATTTGATCGAGGATGGCCCGTCCACTCTACTCCGGGGTTGGCATCTCCTCAGACCCTGCAGCAACTACTTGAGTCCACCCCACACCTTCTATCAGCGATAGAGATATCTCCTTCCAACTCACCACTTCGCCCTTATGTAGGTATACCAGAGCCAGATCTGTCCCTTGTGGTAAGGTGACCTCCCTGGGGCTCACATTCAAAGCTCTAATAGGGACGCGCCCTTGCTGGACCACAGCTATTGTACGAGCTATCATAACTTCTTGGTCCACTCTTCCGGCTACCGCAGGCTGAACAATTATTTCCATCCCATCAAGGTTGCGATAGGTTCCCACTTTCTCATCCGGAAGGCATGATTACAGGCTCTTTCCCAGGAGGCTTGATGTCCCCTACTGTCTGACCCCTAAGATGGCCCACTCTTCTGTGTCCCAGAGTCGCGAATCAGTCATTGAAGGGCTTCTTGTATAGACTTACGTGTAGCCTGCTTCCAATAACCGGGTCTCTGTTTGGTAAACCTAATCTGATCTAGTTCACATAGGACATTCATACCCATTATTACAGGCATATCTTCTTTAA
Organism: Allobates femoralis; assembly: GCA_033576535.1. Classification (NCBI taxonomy): domain Eukaryota; kingdom Metazoa; phylum Chordata; class Amphibia; order Anura; family Aromobatidae; genus Allobates; species Allobates femoralis. The sequence goes on from JARQOC010000006.1 coordinate 336,996,248, forward strand.
TAGGTTCGGGAACTAGCAGGATGCCTTTTCTCCCTGCTTATTGCCCACAGATTCGAACATTCATCCACACGATCCCTGTGACCGGGATCGGTTGATGGTTAGCAGCGATCACCCAGTTCAATGACTCTTTCTCTGACCTGGCCAGTTTCCGGAAATGTTGATTGAAGTATGTTTCTGGCATCGTCGTCACTTGTGATCCGGTATCTATCAAGCAATCCACTGGGACAACCATGAATTCAACACATAGGATGAGACACCCAGCAATCAAGTGTTTGTTATGATACAGAGCGGCCTCTCTTCTCGCCTCCCCCACAGAGTGACACACTACTGGGGGGTTGGTAGTTTAATGGTGGCTTCTGCTGACTTTGAGCATAATTCCAGCACCCTCTGGCAAGATGCCCCCGACCTCCACATTCCCAGATTTGGATTTCTTCCCCTTGCCGGGAGGTACCTCGAGCTTGCCCTCATGCCTCTGGTGGCTGACGGGAGGGAGCCTTCACCCACCTGTCACCTAAGCGTCGGGCCGAGGAATGGTTCCATGAGTATGATGGGCCAGGATGTTGTAATTCCCCCACGGCAGATGATGGACAGGGCTAACAGGGGCGCGGCAAAACCAAGTAGGGACATTCGATGGACAGATCTCCCATTCTTCGTTCCATCTGGGTCAGCTTCTCTTGCACGTGATAAGGGATCATTGTAGGTCTTGCACCACCTGGACCAGCACCTCTTGGCAGTTTGGTTCCACTCTGGAATTTGCTGCCAGGATACGCACCACCCCAGACGCGTAGCTTTCTTCTTTGCCACTGTTTCTGCCAGGATTTGACAAAATGTAAGAACCGGACCTGTCCAGACCCATTCTGATAGGGCTTGCCTCAAGGATGTGCTGTGTAGTCCCAGAATAAATTGTTCCCAGAGTATCCGGTCTGTAGAGCCCATAACGTCGAGTCCATCTGATTCCTTTCTCTACACCTCTGCTAACACTTCTTGCAGTGCTGTCACATGCTGAGAAATTCCCTTCCTGATTTTTTTCAATGTTTGGTGGCTTGCCCACCAAACAAACATATGGTCAGGCATATTAGGACTAGGTTAGGACTCGTAAGCGTGAGGGCCTTTAGTGTGGGTTACGAGCTTACTTATTTGGCCAAATATCCACTAAAATCTCACATTTTTATCTTTAGTGTGTATTGCATCTTTTTATCTTTTGCAGTATGTGGCTGAGCCCACTGGGAGGCGAGGGTCATTTGTGATGCATATACAAGGTGCGGTGCAGCCCGCCTGATCTAATAGTCGGGCGTGACCAACAGGCTGTGCTCTGACACTTTGCTTCACTTAGACCTGTGTGGCTGACGTTTTGTTGGTAACCTTGTGTCCATGAATGCCACCAGTCTCCTCCTTGACAGCATGGCTGGACACAGGCGCTACAGCCGCCCCCATGCTTGGGTTGCAGGGGATTGAACACTGGAGTTCTTACACTTGTGTTGCCTACCAGTGGAGCTGGCAGCCCTCTGCTAGGTGCAACGGATATTTTACCTGGCTAAATTTCAGTGAGTTTTTTTTTAACCTTTGCTGCAGCCAGATAATGTTTGAAACGTTCCGTGACAGCCCAGACTACTGCCAGGAATTCCAATTTGAAAGAGCTGTAGTTTTCCGGATTTCTTTCTGTAGGACGGAGCTTCCTGCTTACAAAGGCTATCACTCTTTCTTTGCCTTCTTGCACTTGAGATAGCACGGATCCCTTGTTGCTGGCATCCGTATACAGAATGAATGGCTGGTGATAATCAGGATAAGCTAGGATCTCATCTCCTGTCAGTGCCCACTTCAACTTCTTGAAGGACGCTTCTGTCTCACTACCCCATTTGAAGGGAGGACTCGGGGTTTTAGCCTTCTTAGACTGACCTAACAGGAGATCGTGTAGAGGGGCGGCCATCTTTGTAAACCCCTTGATGAACCTTCTGTAGTAGCCCCACCAGCCCAAGGAACTGCCTCAACTCTTTAACAGTGGTGCATCTTGGTCAGTCCCTTTTCACTGTGACCTTCTCAGGGTCTGGTGCTACTCCTTCAGAGCTTACTACGTGACCAAGATACTGTACCTTTGGTTTCAGCAGGTGACACTTGAATGGCTTTACCTTCATGCCATAACCGGACAAGGCTTCAAACACTTCTGCCAAGTGTTCCAGGTGTTCTTCATACATCTTCCAGTGTACTATGACTTCATCCAGGTACAATAAGACTGTTCCAAAGTTCTTGTGTCCTATACAGCATTCCATCCGCCTCTGGAATATTCCTGGTGCGTTGCAGAGTCCGAATAGCATACAGTTGAACTCGCAGAGGCCCACCGGCGTGGTAAACGCTGTCTTCTCCTGGTCAGCCCCCGCAGTGTTCCAAGAGTTCGTCAATAACATCTTCTGTGATCCGTTATACACGTGTGTGGTGGTATATTTAGATGACATCCTCATCATCTCCCCGGATTTATCCTCTCATAGACGGCACATACAGCAAATCCTCCTGCGACTGAGGAGGAATCGGTGGTATGCCAAGATGTAGAAATGCGTCTTTGAGCAGACCTCTTTGCCCTTTCTAAGATACATCATCTCTGATTCCGGATTACGGATGGACCCTGAGAATCTCTTCGCCATTCTGAAGTGGCCCCATCCTGTGGGGACTAAGGCTATCCAGCGGTTCCTTGGCTTTGCAAATTATTACAGGCAATTCATTCCCCATTACTCTTACTTGATCAAACCCATCACGGCTCTCATCTATAAGTGAGCAAAGTCCTGCAACCGGACCCCGGAGGCCAAAGAAGCCTTCTCCATGTTAAGGCTCTCCTTCTCCGAGGCTCCTACCTTGGACCGACTAGAGGTAAACAGACAGTTCATTGTAGAGGTAGACGCCTCCTATATAGGAGCAGGGGTTCTCCTCTCCCAGAAATCCACTTCGGGTCGGTTAGTCACCTGCGGGTTTTTCTCCAAAGCATTTACCTCGTCAGAGCGCAACTATTCTATCGGGGATCGTGAATTGCTGGCCATTAAATTGGCATTAGAGGAGTGGCGACACCTCCTCGAGGGTGCCGTTAATCCGTTCATTATCTTCACCGACCATAAGAACCTGGCTTATCTCCAGTCCGCCCAGGGGCTCAACCCCCAGCAGTTCCGGTGGTCCCTGTTCTTTGCCCGTTTTAATTTTGAACTGCACTTCCGGCCTGGCAGCAAAAATGTCAAGGCTTATGCCCTGTCAAGGTCCTTCCAGCCATTGGATGTGGAGGAGGAGTCCTTCCATATCATTGACCCGACCAAGATAATCACTGTGGCTCCCTTACGTATAGCTGGACTTCTGCCGGGTAGGACCTTCGTGGCACAGGATAAGAGGAAGACGGTCCTGTCATGGGGACACTACTCGAGAATTGCCGGCCATGTTGGAGTTAAAAAGTCTCTCTCTTTGATCTCTCGTCACTATTGGTGGCCTACTATCCGTCAAGACGTCCACGATTTTGTTGCTGCATGTCCGTCTTGTGCTAGAAATAAGGTGTCCAGGAAGTTGCTGGCTGGACGTCTACTGCCTCTCCCAGTTCCGTCGGCTCCTTGGCAACACATAGCCATGGATTTCATTACAGATCTTCCCTGCTCCTCCAGCTGTACGGTCATATGGATAGTTGTGGATCGTTTCTCTAAAATAGCCCACTTTGCTCCTTTGCCCGGTCTACCATCCTCTGCTGAGTTGGCCAAGATATTCATCGAACACATCTTCCGGCTCCATGGATTTCCTCGTCATATCGTGTCCGATAGGGGAGTCCAGTTCACTTCCCGGTTCTGGAGGGCGCTGTGCAAGCATATGGACATCACGTTGGACTTCTCTGCTTATCACCCTCAGTCAAACGGGCAGGTGGAGCGCACTAACCAAGTCCTCACCACCAATCTTCGGCACTTCGCCACTGCTCATCACGATAACTGGACCTGTCTCCTCCCTTTGGCAGAATTCGTTTACAACAATCACTCTAGTGAGTCGTCAGCTAAATCTCCTTTTGTTGAGGTATTCGGGCAACATCCTGGTTTGCCTCTTATGATCTCCTCAGCGTCCGGCAACCCGGCGGCTGATGCATTGTCCGTGGACTTCTCCAAGATCTGGAGAGAGACCAGAGACGCCCTTACAGAAGACTCCGGCAGGATGAAGAGACATGTGTGACGCCATGCTCACGCAGGTAGCCACAGACTTCTCTAATGCACAGTTGGGTTTCCACAGCAGGTACCTACTACATGCAACATCTTACACCCCGACACAGTAGGGGGAGCCCAATTTGCTGACCTTAGGCAAGATCCCTTATAAATACTGCTGCTGGGGGAGGAGTTAGTGAGAGTGTGCAGACGCTAGGAGAGCTGCGAAGACGTCCTGGTGGTCGGTGCTGCGGTTAGGCCCGAGCCAGTGACCCGGAGTAGCCTTTCTGACGTCCCGCAAGCCTGAGTGGGGACAGAAGGCAAGGAGCAGACAGCCTAGAGGGAGTGAGGAACTAGTGGAAGTTCGCCCAAAGGAGTACCGGACATCGGAGATAAGCACCTGTAGGATACTCCAGGACTACAGAAAACCCCATCACACCGTGGAGGCTTCAGCCTCCCGGTCCCCCTGTGGGTCAAAGAGAGGGAGCCAGACATAGCAGTGTTCCACCACAGTGATCAGAGAGGGTAACCCGTGGACCGCACCAGAGGAGAGGACAGATATCAGAGTCAGGAAGAGAGAGGAGGCCAGTCTGGCTGCATGCAGGCTGGGCTTCAATTACCAAAGAGGAACAGTGGAGGCCTTATACCCACTTGCTGTGGGGACCCACTGTGCAACCTGGTCACCTGTCAGTGCCCTGGACATCTTTACCTGCGTACCATCAGTAAAAGAGACTTCTGCAGTGTATGTGCGTCATTCCTCTCCGTTCCCAGGGTCCCTCATAGACTGTTCCAACACTCCCCATCCTACCTACAGCTCCACTCCAAGCTGCCCCTTCAGACTACGCTGCCCCGGAGGTCCAGCCCTACCTGTAGAGGACTTTGCCAACTAAGCCGCACTACCATCTACCTCCGGCGGACTGTGGAGGGGCTGGTGACCCATCACCAGAAACTACAGGTGGCATCACGACAACTGTATATAAAATCCCCTGTAAATATATCCCCCTTTTCAAAGAAGTCCCCCAGGACACAGGATCAGGCGCGGCCACCACTCCCCATGACACAGGAGTGTTAACCCCTTGGAGCCTGATACCCGAGTACCCCAAAGCCTGGGGTTCGACACATGCCGATAAGAGACGTCTGGATTCGCCATCTTTCCTCCCGGGCGATAAAGTGTGGCTTTCTTCCAGATATCTGTGTACAAGTAACTTCGGCACTCAAATGGAGATGAATAAAAAGGCTTTATTGTGAAAAATTCTTGTGATATTCTCATAAATGATTAATACTGACGTTTCGGTCACATTGACCTTGTTCACAGTGTCAAGAATATCTATCACAAATAAAAGTAAAAAAATAAAATAAATCAATGGTACATCATGTTTTTACATTCTTCACATGAATATACATAGAAACATGGCATTACAGTTTGAATCACAATTTGAAAAAATATACTTCTATATTATCATGTATCTGACTGTATTTATTATAACGCTCTTGGTGCATTCACCATTATATACATGAAAAAAATCGATTTATCTTGTTCATAGAAGTCTATGCATAAATGCTTCCTCAGAGAGGTATACTTGCTCCTAGAAGTATATGGAAAAAACACATAACAATGAAAATCAGCAGTAAAATGTGTTTTACCTTATATCAAAAAATTTCCATAGAAAAGCCAAAAGCAGTTTTATTCTTGTTATAATATCAGTCAACTGCAAAATGGAGAATACAAATTAATACTGTATCAATCACATCTTCCTCAAGATGTCAGTAACAATATATGATACACTACCTTTGCGGTGAGTGAATGATATTGTGGGTATACTACCCTATTTGGGCGCAATGTTAAGGATAAATCCTACAAATATGGAAAATATGAATGTATTTGCATCTTTAATTATTCAACAGAGGACATCTCACAATGCTATGGTAAAACTCTTTACCTTGCAAACATTTGGACCAATGGAAATGAAATAACCGGGATTAATTCTCCCCAAATAGGACCTTATTGCGGTCACTATAAACAAAGGAATGAAAAACAATGGAAAAAACATCAAATTCCATGATTGTTATAATGCCAGTAGCATATGAGAGTAAAGTGCTTAAAGTCTAATGAGAGAATGTCCATAACCTGCTAATGAAATGAAATTTCCCCATAAGCAGTCAATTGAAATGGCCATCAAGCGTTACCTCACATTAATAAAATGTATAGTAATCTATGAGAACAAGTTATAGCATACCATGAGCGTGGTAAAATAAAGGAAAAAAAACAGTGCAATGTACTGTATACCTTATGCGTGTGACTGGAAAGCGTGGACTCGCCGCACGGGATGCAAGTGAGGCTCGCAGTGAGCCGCGCCATTAAAAAGCGGCGTGTGACGTCATTTCCTGCTGACGCCCCTGGGAAGTGCGCGTGTGCGGGAACGCCGGACAATGTAGTATACATGTAACCTAGGTAACCCATCTAATGCCGCGATACCAGACACCCGATGATGTTAGTGTCTATGGTGAGGTATATCTGTTAGTATCTCACCTATAAAGAGGAAAGAAAAAAGAAAAATTGAAATAACAACAGAGAGTAATGTTTGTTATGTATTATATAAAGAGATACAAAGGTAATAATTGGAAAACTGAGTATAAATGTGATTACCGCGATTTAAAGAGACAGTGTGTCCAATATTCATAAATTCAGAAACATGATATAATCCTATTGTAATTCTCTACTCAGGAATGGCTATCATATTCTCTGTTAAGTCCCAATGGAAATAGGGTTTGTAATTCATGTATCCACTTGGCTTCAAGGGTTAAGAGCCTATTAACCCTATCGCCACCCCTTCTGAGTGGTGGAACATGATCTATAATTTGATACCTGAGCTGGGATACACTATGACCCATAGACACATAATGTGCAGGAATGGGTAACAGTGTCTTGCCACACCGAATGGTGGACTTGTGTTGACTAATGCGGTCTCGGATATGCTGGATGGTCTCCCCAACATATCCGAGACCGCACGGGCATTTTATTAAATATACTACAAATGTACTATCACAGGTATAAAAATCTTTGATCTGGTACCTTTTACCAGAGCGTGGATGGGTGAATGAACTGCCCTTCATTACATTGGTGCATTGGGCACAGCCAAGGCAGGGGAAGGTGCCAAAACGGGGTGTTCTAAGGAATGACTGTATTCCTTTCTTTGAGCTGGAGCCTATATCAGCCCTGACTAATGAGTCACGGATGTTCGGTGAACGTTTGTTACAAAGAATAGGTTTAACATTGAATTCTTTTATATTTGGATATGATTCTTGCAAAATGTGCCAATGAGATAAGACACTTTTATTGAGGAGGGGGGAGAGAAAGGATGATAAGTATGGACATATGCTATCCTAGTTATATCTGGTTTCTCTTTTCTTATCCTTTCCTTGGATAAGACCTCTGACGGGTACCCCCTCTCTGTAAACTTCTGGAACATTTCATCGTGACGCATTTTACGGGTGCTGTTCTCTGTCACTATACGATCAACTCTGTCAAATTGAGACTATAATAGTATCTTAGCCACATTAGATGTCAACTCATTGTATACCAGCATAGGGCATACCGAAGGATGTGAGGCTGTCCAACAATTTTTACTTAAAGATTCTACATTGGAGCCATTAGAACAGGCTTTCTGTCTGGACACTTTACAACTGATTTTACATAACAATTATTTTCTATTCCAGGATCAGTTTTACATTCAGCGACAAGGTACCGCAATGGGGAGTAACGTGGCACCTCCATATGCCAATATTTTTATGTCACAGTTTGAAGAAAATCACATATATACACACTCTTCATTTTCTTCTCAAGTCAAAATATGGCACCGTTTCATTGATGACATTTTTTTGATATGGCAAGGCGACTTACATTCCCTACATACATTTGTTACTGACCTGAATAGTATATTACCATCTTTAAAATTCACATTAAATTGGCACTATAGTGAAATCAGTTTTCTAGACACGATGGTGTTGCTTTCACCCGAAGGTAAGATCATCACTGATCTATACAGGAAACCCACTGATCGGAATAGTTTGCTACACTTTCAAAGTAGCCACCCACGTCACATTAAGATAGCATTACCTCTGTCTCAATTTGACAGAGTTGATCGTATAGTGACAGAGAACAGCACCCGTAAAATGCGTCACGATGAAATGTTCCAGAAGTTTACAGAGAGGGGGTACCCGTCAGAGGTCTTATCCAAGGAAAGGATAAGAAAAGAGAAACCAGATATAACTAGGATAGCATATGTCCATACTTATCATCCTTTCTCCCCCTCCTCAATAAAAGTGTCTTATCTCATTGGCACATTTTGCAAGAATCATATCCAAATATAAAAGAATTCAATGTTAAACCTATTCTTTGTAACAAACGTTCACCGAACATCCGTGACTCATTAGTCAGGGCTGATATAGGCTCCAGCTCAAAGAAAGGAATACAGTCATTCCTTAGAACACCCCGTTTTGGCACCTTCCCCTGCCTTGGCTGTGCCCAATGCACCAATGTAATGAAGGGCAGTTCATTCACCCATCCACGCTCTGGTAAAAGGTACCAGATCAAAGATTTTTATACCTGTGATAGTACATTTGTAGTGTATTTAATAAAATGCCCGTGCGGTCTCGGATATGTTGGGGAGACCACCCAGCATATCTGACGCACACCAGGGGCCAGGGTTACTCCCGGTTTAGACAGGCGATTCTTCTCCTTCCTTGTCACGGGTGGACCGCGCCTGCCGGTAGTGGGGGCCCGGTGTGGTGCAGATCAAAATTGAGGTCGTCTTACGGGAACAGATTAAAAAGGGGTTTTAATTTGTTTTCTTCGTGACGCCACCTATGAGTAGATTCGGTAAGGACTACCGACGCTGCGGAACCTCCCGGGGTGATGGACAGCAGCAAGATGTTACGCTCCCCACAGGCTGAGCGGTGATCCCCGGGGGCTGGAGCTGCTCAAGATGTTGTGCGGCAGCTGCGGTTACCTTAAGTTAATGACGGACAGTTCATAAGGAGACACGGACACAGATAGTCTCTGCAACGGTTCTTTACTGTAACCAGCAGGCAGTACATGGCTTACAGTGGTTGAGTAGAAGACCGGGTGGACTTAGCAGTGATAGTACTCCTCAGAGATCCGCAGTGTACCTCCTCTCTACCTCCTTAGTTTCTCTTGCCAGCGTCGCCCAGGAATACCAGGTCGGGTACGGGGAGGCTGCTTCAATGCCCTATCCATGATGTACGTTCTGGATTCTTTGGGGAGCCTTGGGTCCCTCGGTGGGTACACCGCTGGTTAGACGACTGGAAACTGGCTGGTGGTGGGGTGCTCCTATAAAGCTGCTCCTCCACGGGGCTGGTTCGCGTGGCAGAGGTGAACTGCTGCCAGCTTCGGTACCAGTGAACCGGCTGTGAGTTGTGGGCACGGGAGTCTTTTGGGAACCCGTGTAGATATGCCCATTCCCGGTGGTTAAGGCCTCGAGTGCTGACACCCGACCGGTGACGGCCCAGGGGCCCGCACGGGGTGCGGAGCCCCCGCTCCACTCCAAGTTCTGTGTTCTAGGCTCTAGATCCCAGACTCTCTTCAGTTCAGTTCTGTCTGTCTAGATTATTGTGTTCTCTTCACTACCCTAACACTCCACCCACCAGGACCTATGATTGGTCCCCTGTTCTAGGTGTTGTATGTTGGGTTGGATCTCTGAGTTAACTATTTCACTGCTTTGTCTAGAGAATATTGCGGCTGCAATACTCCCTTGTGACGCACTCGTTGCGGGGCGCCACACTCCCCCTTGGTTAAATCAGCTTGTCCCCAAGCGTCAAACTACTCACATTACAGAGGTTTTTACATTTTTATACATATATGACACACTTTTATTAAAATAGAAAAACAGGTAAAGAAATGCTTTGATGTTATAAGCAAAGAAACAGGTAATCACTTTGTGCGGACCCGGCGGGCGGTCGACTGTACTTTAACTAGAGTCCAGGCTGTAGCCGCGAGATCACACAGTCAATGATTAACGGGAACAGAGTCATTGATGAAGTTCAAGTTTTAAAGTCACTGGCTCTGAGGGTGATGGCGCACCCGGATAGCGAACCACCCATCTCCACAAGCATAGCGCTCATAGGTGATAATATCGCCCCGGTATAGGTCGCGATCGGGATGTCCTCTTGGCAAGTTTGACTCAACGTCCCGGCGCCCCACAAACACCTCCTCATTCAAACCCACCTCCCAAGCGAACCCCCACCCGGTATGTAAGTTAAAGGTGGAAATTCTACCTTCACGGCGGAGTTCATCAGGCAGCGGCGGCTGGCGGCGAGCCTCGGCACGGGCCTCCATGTTGGCGCGTTCTCGGGCTTGCCACTCCTCTCGTCGTCTCTGGCGTACATCTCCGTCGTTACGGCTCGGGGTGTAAAGATGAGTAATGGAGCTGGTGGTTTGGCGGGAAGCTTGAACTTGGCGGGCTGTCTGTATCGGAACCCGGTGGAACGGCACAGGGGAAGGTGTCGGCAGTGCACCCGACCAGTGTACCCGAGCTGTGTGCCCGGAAGGAAGTTCCTTGTTGTCTCCCCAAGCGAACCCGGTGTCGAAATCCTCTCCGACCTCTTCCTCGATGACCACATCAGGCTGTTCGATGATGAAAGACGTTAAAGCTTGTTCCGTTGTACAACAGAGCGGTGGTGCTGCGGATCCTTCCGTAGGGACGTCCTGCAGGGCTTCCAGGCTGCCTGCCTCTTCATCTGTTTCCGCAGGTAAAGGTGTTTCAATCCCGGTTACCCGGTAGGCCTCGGCAATGGCAAGGGAAGCCTCCGGTTCTAGGGAGAAACAAGCGACAGTCTCGGTAGTGTGGAAACTAGTCGCGGGTTCCGCAGGTGGAACCTGGTAGAGATCGAGTTCTTCCATGGAGCGTGTTATGAGCTCCGGCTCAAGAACGGAATCGGTTGCGATGTTGGTCGCTGGAACGGGTCGAGTTGCGGCCTCCACCGGAATGACACAGTCTATTGGCTCAGGTGACGGAGCAGGACAGGTGGTAGGCGAGGGTGAGGCGGTCGAGAAGCTGGTGACGTCGTCTGGGCTTGGAGAAGCTGCACCCGGTCGGCTCTGCTGCATCGTATGGTGTAGTCGTCTGCCTAGGGTCGCGCTCCAGCTGCGAATCGTCCATTCCACTGTCTCTAGTAACCGCACCCGGAGGTCTTGTAGAGCCTCTAGCCAGAAGTCGGGGCTGCCGTCTATGGTAAGGGCAGGATCCGGACCCGGTTGGCTTATGGCTGCTCTGGCCTCCGCCTCGACCTCCCGCATCAGGTCTTGGAGTCTCATGCTGGCCATTCTTCTTGGAGGGAAACCACACCCGATCAACCGGTAAGACGTTCTGGTTGAGCTGGTGAAGATGTCTTCTCTCTCTGTCGGTGTGTCTAGGTATGACACTCCCATCTCCTCTGGGCTTTTGTAGTCCAATCGTGGGAAAAGTCTTTGGGGTCCGCCCCCATGGTTGATTCGAGCAATCAGGGCGGACAAAGAGTTTGGCGCCTTTCGTCCTTAACCCTCCCACAGTGAGGGGGGGGGTTGACTCACTCCTGGGCTTCACGTGGCGGCTTCTTGTGGCGGGAACGCCATCTTGGGCGCCATCTTGACCCAATGGTGTAAAGGCGGGAAAGTTCTTTTAGGGACGAACAAAGTCCAATTGTAGACAATAAAGTCCAGTTTAAGCACAACATACCCGTTGGTAACGGGCCTGCTCGTATCCTGTTCGTGACGCCATTTTCTGACGCACACCAGGGGCCAGGGTTACTCCCGGTTTAGACAGGCGATTCTTCTCCTTCCTTGTCACGGGTGGACCGCGCCTGCCGGTAGTGGGGGCCCGGTGTGGTGCAGATCAAAATTGAGGTCGTCTTACGGGAACAGATTAAAAAGGGGTTTTAATTTGTTTTCTTCGTGACGCCACCTATGAGTAGATTCGGTAAGGACTACCGACGCTGCGGAACCTCCCGGGGTGATGGACAGCAGCAAGATGTTACGCTCCCCACAGGCTGAGCGGTGATCCCCGGGGGCTGGAGCTGCTCAAGATGTTGTGCGGCAGCTGCGGTTACCTTAAGTTAATGACGGACAGTTCATAAGGAGACACGGACACAGATAGTCTCTGCAACGGTTCTTTACTGTAACCAGCAGGCAGTACATGGCTTACAGTGGTTGAGTAGAAGACCGGGTGGACTTAGCAGTGATAGTACTCCTCAGAGATCCGCAGTGTACCTCCTCTCTACCTCCTTAGTTTCTCTTGCCAGCGTCGCCCAGGAATACCAGGTCGGGTACGGGGAGGCTGCTTCAATGCCCTATCCATGATGTACGTTCTGGATTCTTTGGGGAGCCTTGGGTCCCTCGGTGGGTACACCGCTGGTTAGACGACTGGAAACTGGCTGGTGGTGGGGTGCTCCTATAAAGCTGCTCCTCCACGGGGCTGGTTCGCGTGGCAGAGGTGAACTGCTGCCAGCTTCGGTACCAGTGAACCGGCTGTGAGTTGTGGGCACGGGAGTCTTTTGGGAACCCGTGTAGATATGCCCATTCCCGGTGGTTAAGGCCTCGAGTGCTGACACCCGACCGGTGACGGCCCAGGGGCCCGCACGGGGTGCGGAGCCCCCGCTCCACTCCAAGTTCTGTGTTCTAGGCTCTAGATCCCAGACTCTCTTCAGTTCAGTTCTGTCTGTCTAGATTATTGTGTTCTCTTCACTACCCTAACACTCCACCCACCAGGACCTATGATTGGTCCCCTGTTCTAGGTGTTGTATGTTGGGTTGGATCTCTGAGTTAACTATTTCACTGCTTTGTCTAGAGAATATTGCGGCTGCAATACTCCCTTGTGACGCACTCGTTGCGGGGCGCCACATATCCGAGACCGCATTAGTCAACACAAGTCCACCATTCGGTGTGGCAAGACACTGTTACCCATTCCTGCACATTATGTGTCTATGGGTCATAGTGTATCCCAGCTCAGGTATCAAATTATAGATCATGTTCCACCACTCAGAAGGGGTGGCGATAGGGTTAATAGGCTCTTAACCCTTGAAGCCAAGTGGATACATGAATTACAAACCCTATTTCCATTGGGACTTAACAGAGAATATGATAGCCATTCCTGAGTAGAGAATTACAATAGGATTATATCATGTTTCTGAATTTATGAATATTGGACACACTGTCTCTTTAAATCGCGGTAATCACATTTATACTCAGTTTTCCAATTATTACCTTTGTATCTCTTTATATAATACATAACAAACATTACTCTCTGTTGTTATTTCAATTTTTCTTTTTTCTTTCCTCTTTATAGGTGAGATACTAACAGATATACCTCACCATAGACACTAACATCATCGGGTGTCTGGTATCGCGGCATTAGATGGGTTACCTAGGTTACATGTATACTACATTGTCCGGCGTTCCCGCACACGCGCACTTCCCAGGGGCGTCAGCAGGAAATGACGTCACACGCCGCTTTTTAATGGCGCGGCTCACTGCGAGCCTCACTTGCATCCCGTGCGGCGAGTCCACGCTTTCCAGTCACACGCATAAGGTATACAGTACATTGTACTGTTTTTTTTTCCTTTATTTTACCACGCTCATGGTATGCTATAACTTGTTCTCATAGATTACTATACATTTTATTAATGTGAGGTAACGCTTGATGGCCATTTCAATTGACTGCTTATGGGGAAATTTCATTTCATTAGCAGGTTATGGACATTCTCTCATTAGACTTTAAGCACTTTACTCTCATATGCTACTGGCATTATAACAATCATGGAATTTGATGTTTTTTCCATTGTTTTTCATTCCTTTGTTTATAGTGACCGCAATAAGGTCCTATTTGGGGAGAATTAATCCCGGTTATTTCATTTCCATTGGTCCAAATGTTTGCAAGGTAAAGAGTTTTACCATAGCATTGTGAGATGTCCTCTGTTGAATAATTAAAGATGCAAATACATTCATATTTTCCATATTTGTAGGATTTATCCTTAACATTGCGCCCAAATAGGGTAGTATACCCACAATATCATTCACTCACCGCAAAGGTAGTGTATCATATATTGTTACTGACATCTTGAGGAAGATGTGATTGATACAGTATTAATTTGTATTCTCCATTTTGCAGTTGACTGATATTATAACAAGAATAAAACTGCTTTTGGCTTTTCTATGGAAATTTTTTGATATAAGGTAAAACACATTTTACTGCTGATTTTCATTGTTATGTGTTTTTTCCATATACTTCTAGGAGCAAGTATACCTCTCTGAGGAAGCATTTATGCATAGACTTCTATGAACAAGATAAATCGATTTTTTTCATGTATATAATGGTGAATGCACCAAGAGCGTTATAATAAATACAGTCAGATACATGATAATATAGAAGTATATTTTTTCAAATTGTGATTCAAACTGTAATGCCATGTTTCTATGTATATTCATGTGAAGAGTGTAAAAACATGATGTACCATTGATTTATTTTATTTTTTTACTTTTATTTGTGATAGATATTCTTGACACTGTGAACAAGGTCAATGTGACCGAAACGTCAGTATTAATCATTTATGAGAATATCACAAGAATTTTTCACAATAAAGCCTTTTTATTCATCTCCATTTGAGTGCCGAAGTTACTTGTACACAGCTATTGAATTTTTTCTTCTGAGCACCAAGAGGTCGAGTTGCGGACCATATTTATTAAGCTTTCTTCCAGATATGTCAGGCTGAAGGTGCCATCGTACAAGTTGGGGCCGCGTTATATCGGTCCCTTCGAAGTCCTGGGACGCATCAACGACGTTGCCTACAAGCTGAGACTGCCTGCCTTGAATCGCATCCCTAACTCCTTTCATGTCTCGTTGTTGAAACGAGTGGTGCTTAATCGCTTTCATCCATCCTCCGGCACTATGCCACGGCCTTTCAGCTCCGAGAATGTCCATGAAGTCAGGGACATCCTTGCCATGAAGAGAAGTAAAGGCAAAGCCTTTTTCCTAATTGATTGGGTTGGGTTCGGTCCTGAGGAGAGGACCTGGGAGCCACGGGAGAACATTGATGCACCACGCATTCTGGCGATGTTCTTAGTACGCCTTCGGAGGAGGGGGCATGAGGGAGAAGGTAAATCGACATTAGAGAGTCATCAGTTATGCCAGTGGTTCCCTGCCGATCAGCAAAAAATACCTCACATATATAGTTCCTGTTAGGTCCCCTGGCACCGCTCCCCAGCTCATCTCTCCTGGGTCTGCATCCTCTGCTCCTCTACTGATCGGGCATCCGGCATCCAGGCATGCTGTGTCTTGGAGCCACCGCCGATCCCCTTCCTGTCTGCTGACACATCAGCACAGTTATGAATCTAATCAGCTGTGCACTAGGCGCGGCAGCGCGCCTCTCCTGTGAATCTAAGGGCCAGCACGGCTCAATCTGACACTCCCCTTGACCAATAGCTGTCCGTTCTTTGGTATATCAGGCCACCTCCACTGCTGGGAGGAGCCTGATTATTGAGTTAGTAAGCGTCTGCTACTCTGGCTGTTAGTCAGGCCTTCCTTGTGCTCTCCTCTGGTAGAACCCGTTCCAGCTCTCCTGTACCCGGGCTCTGGTGCCTTCTTCCCTGTTTGGCCTTACCATACTATAGGCTAACCCTACGAGCCGCCCCCCTGGTATTAGCAGCTGTGATATTTAGACCCCCTGGGCTTCCCCTGACAATCCCTGTATAGGGGTTGGCTAAACTATGACCAGCTCACCCAGGGGAGTTTGGTACTGACTCACCGTTGCCGGATTCTCACGTCTCAGGCGATGCTTTACTTGTCACAGTTCCGCACCTGAGGCTGTGGGGCCCGGTGGTCAAATAAAAAGGGGGAAAGGGGATTTGGATAAGTCTTGATTGTCGTGACGCCACCTGTGGGTGTCCGGTGATGGCACCGGCGCTGCTTGGGCCTCCGGGGGATGTGCGGCAGCTAGATGGGATGCTCCCCACAGGATGAGCAGTAGTCCCCGGGGCCAGGAGCTGCTCTTGATGGAATACGGCAGCTCAGTTAGTTTGATGAGCAAGGTTACTAACAGTTCTGGAAGAAATGCACTGACACAATGCTCCTCTGTAACGGGTCTTTACTGTAAGTTCGGTGCGGTACACGGTATACAGTTTGTTAGGTAACGGACCGGGTGGTCCCAGTGATGAACAGCCTCTGTCCAGAGCTCCACGGTGTTCCTCCTTTGCTAACTGTCCTATTTTTGTTGCCTTGCTGCCTTAGTGCACCAGTTCAAGGTACTGGGAGAACTTCTATTGGATTCCTTAGCCGGTACGCGACGCTGTAAAGGGTCCTGTTTCCCCAATAGTGGGTACCTTGCTGGCAAGACGGCTGACTCAGGGCTGTAGTGAGGCGGTCCTAAAAAGCTGCTCCGTCACTACGGTTTTGCAGAACAGCGGTGGACGTCTGTTTGCCTCAGAACCGTTGTCCGGTGAGATTGGGCATGGGTGTATTTTTAACCCGTTGCTTAGTTGCTTTGTTGCCCGTTTTCCGGTTTGGGTCACCGCTTGCTGGTGCCCTGCCGGTTAAGTTACTTTTTCCAGGGCTGCACAGCACTGTGCAGGTCCCTGCTCTTTCTTCTCCTTCCTCTACATTTCAACTCTCCTTCTCCTAACTTCCCCCCACACTACACCTTACACTCCTCCCTCCAGGACCTGATTGGCCCTCTACCTCTGAGTGGTGCATGTGGTATATGGAGCTCTGTATTTAACTATTTCATCACTGAGACGGAAGATATTACATCTTCAGTGAGGGATGCAATACCTTCCTGTGACGCACTCGTTGCGGGGCGCCACAGTACCACAGCCTAGTGGGTCCACTCTAGGACACCTTCCCCCGGAAGCATGACAATATGGTATACATGTCACCTGTGAACCAGTGTCCAGTAGCGCAATCATGGGGATGCCATCTAGCACGACAGGTAGGATCTGGCATCCTCCCACGTACCTGTCACACCAGTTTGGTGAGCCTGGTGATCTTATTCCTGAGGGGCGACCAGCTTCCCCAGGGGATTCTCGTTAAAAGTACATTCCCCATAGGGATCCATAGGATCCGAAAATCGGTCCGATGCTGTCCGATTTTTTTCGGACAGCATCGGAAATACAAAAATCGTGGTGTGAAAGCACCCTTAGCAGGGGAGATGAACATTCCATCATACCAGACACAGAAGTTTCTGTTTCTTAAAGTGGCAGCGTGTTTCTTACTGTCCATAGCAGTGACACCCCCTACAGTCTCACCAACCAAAAGGTGACCCCATTGGGACAGTCTTTGCCTAACAACAGTACTAATACCTTGTCATCTGTTATCAACGTGGATTGACAAGGACAGGATCAAGCAGGACCGGGTCCGAACAAAGCACACCATACCATGGGACTGTCACGGCTTTGTTGGCGCTGACCTTGCTGGATAAAGCTGTGTATGTGTTTGTCTTTAAGAGCTGCATGGTTCATAGTTGTGAAGGTCCTGGGCCTCCTGTGTTGTGGTCCAGAACTGCATTCACTAAAGTCCTTTCATTTGGAGTTGCTGTATCCCAGTTCTGTGGAGGGAGGTGAGGGGGAAATAGCGCAGGGCTAGTGGAGGAGTTTTAGGGAGAGGCTGGAGGCCCGAACCTTCTCACCTTCAGAGATACCTTCAGGATCAAGGCCGTTCAGGGTTCCTAGGCTAGGGTCAGACTAGTCTTCCCTGGACACCCTGCCCATAACTGCCATTCCCTCATCAGCATTCTCACTACACTGTGACATTATCAGCAGCCCATACCTTTTTCCTTGAGACACTATGTCTCAGACTGCCTCAGCTGATGCATTTTCTCGCCTGATGCAGACCATCTCTGAAGAGGTAACTAGTCTGCGGACTCAGGTAGTGCAACAACTGCAGCAAGTCGTGGGTTACCTGGCATCGGCTCATGCTCAGGCTATGCCAGAACCCAAGGTCTCTCTTCCAGATAGGTTTTCTGGGGGAAGAGACACAATTTTTGTTTTCCGTGAGGCCTGTAAGCTGTATTTCAGGCTCCAGCGCCGTTCATCGGGAAGTGAGGAACAGCGGGTGGGGATCATAGTCTCCCTTCTTAAAGGGGACTCCCAGACCCGGGCCTTTTCCCTCCCGGCCGACTCACCATCGTTGCGGTCGGTGGACGGGTTTTTTGCTGCTCTGGCTCAGGTGTATGGTGAACCAGATAGGGTGACCTTTGCTGAGTCTAATCTCCAAAAACTTAAGCAGGGCACACGAGCAGTGGAGGAGTATTGCTCAGAGTTTCGGAGATGAGTGACTGACACCCAGTGGCACGACCCAGCCCTCCAGAGTCAGTTCTGCTTGGGTTTGTCAGCTAGACTGCAAGACACCCTGGTTCAGTAAACTGCACCTGAGTCATTGGAGGCTGCAATGTCCCTAGCCATATGGGTTGACAGATGCCTGAGGGAGTGACCGAAACCTACTATGTCTCCTGTACCTATCCCTGCTGAGGAGACTACACCCGATGAAACCATGCAGTTGGGGGCAGTAGGTTCTCATGTTACACCTCCTGTGGCTACTGTTCACAAAGTGGGCGGAGCATGTTTTTTCTGTGGAAAATCTGACCATTTTATTAAGGTTTGTCCACTTTGCTCCAAGACTACGCAGTCTCAGAAGCAGCGTACCTCGGTCCGTTCTGAAAGAGACGACCTGAGAGTTTATCTTTCCTTCCTCGCTAAGTCTCTGTTCACACTGTCTGCCAAGGTGATGGTGGATGGTAAAACCGAGACTGTGCCTGTTCTGGTCGATAGCGGGGCGGGGGTCAATTTGATGGATTCTCGCTTTGCTCGGGCTCATGGTCTCACCAGCAGTGCTTTAGTGAGACCCATTCCCATCGCCTCGATCGACTCAGTTACACTCAGCCAGAAGGTCCTCTCCCAAGTGGTGCGTAAAGTGAACCTGAGCATAGGAACTCTCCACCAGGAGGTTCTGTCCTGTCACCTCTTGGAGAACCTACCCACTCCCATTTTATTGGGCCTTCCCTGGCTGGAGAAACACAACCCAGTACTTGACTGGCAGGCCAGAAAGGTTGTAACTTGGGGGACTTTCTGTGTGAGTAATTGCCTTGCTACAACAATTTCTACCGTACTGGTTGCACTGACTCCTACACCACTTCCAGAAGTGAATGGGAGTGAGCCTGGAAGAGGGGGTGGAGTCCAGACTATGCCTCAGATTAATGGTGGGTCTAGACGTAATTCTAGGAGGAGGGGCCGGGGAGGGACGGTGGTTCCTGCCGTGCACTCCAGGGGAGGGAGCCCTGGGCCCCAGAGGGACGCTGCTGCAGTTTACTGTCCTGGATGTGTGCCCTCTAACTGTGACTGCAGATTTGGAAATAAATGTGCAGGTCCAGACCTGAGAGTTAATGAGTATGTGTGGGTGTTGTCCAAACACGTCAGGTGGAGGTGTGCTGCTGGGGCTCCTGGTTCTGGGGTTATAGGACCGTTTCAGATATCGGCCGTTTGCAATCCTGCGCTGTACTGCCTTGACCTACCCCCAGGTTTGGCGACCCGTAATGTCTTTTATTTCTCGTCACTCAGGGGATGTGGAATTGTTTCGGATGTGCCATAGTCTAGTCCAGAGGCCTCGCTTAAAAGAGGGGTTACTGTCACGCGCTTAGTTGGCGCTGACCTTGCAGGATGCTGCTATGTATGTGTTTGTCTTTAAGAGCTACATGGTTGATAGTTGTGAAGGTCCTGGGCCTCCTGTGTTGTGCTCCGGAACTGCATTCACTATGAGATTCAGCTGCTGGTTGAGGGGTTAATGTGTGACTCACCTGGGCTCTCCTCCCCTAGTCCTTTAAGTAGCCTCTCCTTCCACCACGTGGTGCTGCTGATAGAGTTTCATTCTATGCCTGACCTGTGTGCTTGTGTTGCTGAAGTCCTTTCATTTGGAGTTGCTGTATCCCAGTTCTATGGAGGGAGGTGAGGGGGGAATAGCGCAGGGCTGGTGGAGGAGTTTTAGGGAGAGGCTGGAGGCCCGAACCTTCTCACTTTCAGAGATACCTTCAGGATCAGTGCCATTCAGGGTTCCTAGACTAGGGTCAGACTAGTCTTCACTGGTCACCCTGCCCATAACTGCTATTCCCTCATCAGCAATCTCACTATACCGTAACAGGGACGCTACACATTATATCAGGGGTGGGGAACTCGAGGGCCGCAAACAGTTCAGGTTTTCACGATTTCTTTAGTATTGCACGGGGATTGGAATCATCACCAGTGCAAGTGATTATGTTATCACCTGTGCAATACTAAGGAAATCCTGAAAACCTGCACTGTTTGCGGCCCTCGAGGACTGGAGTTCCCCACCCCTGCATTATATCATGTCCAGCTCAAATGGCAGGCCACACCTACAATTGCATGACTGCAACAAAACATAAAGAAATAAAACCAGGGCTGGAACTAATGTGAAAATATGCCGTGGTGCAAGTTCACACTGCCCTCATAATACAGTCATTTGCTCATAAGTGTGGCTTACCTTTTGAGCTGGACATGATATAATGTGTAGCGCCCCATGGTATGGTGTGCTGTGTGGGGACCCGATCCTGCTTGATCCTATCCTTGTCAATTCATGTCCCTGACAGATGACAAGGTATTAGTACTGTTGTTAGGCAGGGACTGTCCCGATGGGGTCACCTTGACACTGGTGGGACAACTTACGCATTTATATGATCATATTAATGTCACCAAGTAGCCTACTTATTTTCTTGCACTTTAGCATTTTTACTTTTATGATTTTAGGGTATTTGCTCACTTGTTGTTTTTCATGTTGTTTTTTTCCATTATGAGGCCAGTGTGAACTTGCACCACTACATAGTTTCACCTTAGTTGCATCCCTGGTTATATTTCTGTACATGATCTAATCATACCACATCTCCAGGGCAATGGAGGACTCAAAAGAATATAAAGAAATGACAGTACTGAATCGCAAATAATTCTCTCTTTTACATAAAACATGTTTTAGAGAACAGACAGGCCTTACCTCACAAAAAAAATAATCTTTGATCACTTTCTGTAATATCTGAATACTCACTTTTGCATCCCGAGGAGCTTGCTGCACATGTTCTGCTCCAGGAATTGATTGATGAAAGATCTTGGTCAAGTAAGTGACGCCAGTCACTGAAACATGATTTTAACTCTGGATTTCTCAGAAAAGCAATTAGTTTGAGGGATAAAGTCCTGATGATAGGTTCCCTTCAAGAGCTAGTGTGGTTCGCTTTTATTCATACATGATACATATTTGTCATGGGGAAGAAATAACAGGGGGACCAGGTCTCCTATACAGATCCTCAGGCTAAGGGTGTCCTAGCTGTCCCTTATCTCAGAGTTATGTTTGTTGGTGAGGATGTCTGAGCCAACACACTTGCCCTGCTTCTGAACGGCCATGGTTTCATACCCCATCTCCCCCACTCAGGTGGGCCACCACAGGAGTGGTAAAACCCCACATAAATAGAACAAGGAAACCAATGACACTCATGCACAGCAATACACACAGACGTATAAGACAATATGTGCATAGAAAGGAGGAAATAAAGAGCATGGATGAAAACCAGACAAGAGGATTTTTGCAGCACACCCACCAGAACTTCAACAGATCACCAGAAACTGGTTTTCCACAGCACATAAACTGGTATTGCAAAAGCTATAGTCGGCATCAGAAAACAGATTCCACCATCTTAAAAAGGCATGGAGTAACTTTAGTAGGTTTCCCAGAACATGTGATCCTAGAGGTAATCAGGTGTCATACATAGATTAAATCCTGCTAGCCCAATCACTACTGAGAACACAGCTGGTTGATGCCCAAGCCTGCATGTAGAACTCAGAAGCATCAGAGAAAGCAGAGTATGGAGTGTCAGAACTTGTAGTGTGATCAGTGCCGGATACTGCCATGACACTCTGCGGGTTTTGAGCTAAACATCATGTGACAATATTCTTCTTAATAGACTAAGCGTGTGTGCCTTCAATCAGTGTTATCAGCGTTTTGGATGTAGCGTGTTTTCATTGAGTCCAACACACTGTGATCTGCAGTACAAAGACAGTAAATGGATTTATAGAAATCCTATGTCCACTGTGCTTTTCTCCACATCAGAAATACACATGCACACTCACACACACGCTAATACACACTGGAAAATACACGGGCATGATCACACACACGCATGTGACGCGCACCCAGGGCTTGGGTACTCAGCTCTCGGACGGCTTCGGGGTCTGGGATGTCACGGGTGGCTTACCCGAGGCCATGTCCCTGGGGGTCAACTGAAATGGGGAGTATTTACAGGGAACTATATACAGATTTTGTCGTAACGCCACCTGCGGAGTCTGGTGAGGGATCACCAGCGCCGCTACAGTCCTCTGGAGGTTGGTGGGATTGCGGCTGTGATGGTATAGTCCCCGCAGGCAGGACTGGGACCTCCGGGGCAGAGTGGTGAGAAATGGACAGTATGCAGCAGAGCTGGGACGGTTTGGGAGGATAGGAAGAGTCTATGGAGTGGCACGGTGAGGGAGAAGAAAGAAGGCAAACACGCAGCAGCAGTCTCGTTACCTTTTACTGATGGTATTCAGGCAAATGGTCCCAAGCACTGATGGGTAGCTGGGCTGCACAGTGGGCTCCCACAGCAAGTGGGTATAAGGCCTCCTCGTCTGTGTGTTTGATGAAGCATAGTCTATTAAATCCTGACTTGCCTCCACGATCTTCTCCTGTCTGTAGTTCTCTCTCCCTCTTCCTCCTGTGCGGTCTCTGGGACGACCTTCTCTGGCACTGCAGTGCCCTGCTAGTCCTGGCTCCCTCTCTGTGACTCTCTCAGGAGATCGGGTAGCTGAAGCTTCCTCGGTGGGATTTTCAGTGGGACCTGGAGTTCTCCCACCGGTGTGGATCCCCAATATCCGATTCTCTTTCTTTGGAACTAGCTCGCAACTAAGCCTTCAGTTCCTACTTCTGTTTCCTTCCTTTGGTTCCTGTCTCTCCCTGCCTTCAGTCCCACTTAGGCTGGTGGAACACTGAAGGGCTACTCTGCGTCTCTGGCCTGGAACTACTCGAGGCCCCAGCACCAGAACTCTCCTGCAGCTCTTCTAGCGTCTGCCACACTCTGACTAACTCCGCCCCCAGCAGCAGTATTTATAGGGGATCCTGCCTAAGTGCAGCAGGTTGAGCTCCTCCTACTGTGCTGGGGTGGAAGGTGTTGTTCGTAGTACTACTGCTGTGGAAACCCAGCTGTGCTGCATCTCATCTCACCTGTGACTGCCCCTCATCTCATCTCACCCGTGGCTGCACCTCATCTCATCTCATCCGTGGCTGCATCTCATCTCACCCGTGGCTGCACCTCATCTCATCCGTGGCTGCATCTCATCCCACCCGTGGCTGCACCTCGTCTCACCCGTGGCTGCACCTCGTCTCACCCGTGGCTGCACCTCGTCTCACCCATGGCTGCACCTCGTCTCACCCGCGACTGCACCTCGTTTCATCCGTGGCTGCACCTCGTCTCACCCGTGGCTGCACCTCGTCTCACCCGTGGCTGCATCTCATCTCACCCGTGGCTGCACTTCATCTCACCCGTGGCTGCATTTCATCCCACCCGTGGCTGCATTTCATCCCACCCGTGGCTGCATTTCATCTCACCCGTGGCTGCATTTCATCTCACCCGTGACTGCATTTCATCTCACCCGTGGCTGCATCTCATCTCACCAGTGACTACATCCCACCCCTGCTACATCTCATCCCTGGCTGCTTCTCGCCCCTGGCTGCTTCTTCCCCCGACTGCACCCAACCCCCGGCTGCATCTCACCTCCTGCTACACCTCAACCCTAGTTGCATCCCTCCCCTGGTTCCATCCCTACCCTAGCCTGCACCTTATCCCTGAACTGCATCTCCTCCCCCAGACTGCACCTCATCACCTGGCCGTACCTCAATCATGGCCAATCACCCACCATCGAGAACTTACCCTTGCCACACCAGATCCCCGGCTACCTCTGACCCTACCCACCTCTCCTCCCCTACTCACCCCACCATGTTTCCGCTCCTTCTCACCTTCACTCCCATCCTTCTCCACTTCCTACTACCCCCACCCATCCCCCCACTGGGCAAAGAAATCCTACTCTCATCCTCCATCTCTCCTACCCACCTCACCCAATGCTCTGAACTATTCCCCCACTTTCAACCCACCACCTCTAGACGTACACGCCCACCACGCAAGCTCCCCTGCTCCCACCTCCTAACCCTATCCCTGCTCCTCCTACTCTCCGGTGACATTTCCCCTAATCCTGGCCCACCCCACCATACCACCTCACTCTCCTCCACCCCACTCCAACGGCCCACCACCAACCCTCGTAACCCACTTAATCTCCGTCCCATTCCCCCTACCCTGCCTTCCCCTGTCCTCCTACCCGGCACACTCTGGAACGCCCGCTCGGCCCGTAACAAACTAACACTTATCCACGATCTCTTCATCTCCAGAAAACTCTCCTTCCTCTGCATCACGGAGACTTGGCTTACCCCCTCTGACACGACCTCCCCGGCCGCCCTCTCCTACGGGGGATTCACACTCTCCCACACTCCCCGCCCCACCAACACCCGCGGCGGTGGCGTCGGCCTACTTCTGGCCAGCGACTGCTCCTTCTCCCCTCTTACTCTACCCCCCCTCCCCTCCTTCGAGGCACATTCCGTTCGCATCTACTCCCCATGCAACCTCCAACTGGCTTTTGTCTACCGCCCCCCTGGATCCCCCTCTACCTTCTTCGACCACTTCACAACCTGGCTCCTCCACCTCCTCTCCTCTGACATCCCTACCATCATCATGGGTGACTTCAACATCCCCATCGACACCCCCACAGCCGCTGCCTCCAGACTCCTATCCCTCACCTCCTCTCTTGGCCTCTCCCAATGGATCTCCTCCACCACGCACACTGGTGGCCACACACTTGACCTTGTCTTCACCCGCCTCTGCTCCCACTCCGACCTCGCACACTCAACCCTCACCCACTCCGACCACAACTTACTGACCTTCTCGTCCCTCTTCCCCCCTACCACGCTCCCCCCCCGCCGGACACTTCCCCACCCCCGCAGAAATCTTAAGCTCATTGACTTCCATTCACTCTCTGAATCCCTCCTCCCCCTCTCTGACCTGGCCTCTTCTCCTGACGCTGACTCAGCCGCCTCCCTCTAAAACTCCACTCTCACCACAGCCCTCGACCAGGCTGCACCACTCACATTTTACACAACACGATTACAACGTCAACCATGGCTCATGACCCTCACCAAAAAACTCCGACGGACGACTAGGGCAGCCGAGCGGAAATGGAAGAAGTCCCACTCCGCAGAGCACTTTACCCTATACAAGCGTTCCCTCAATACCTTCATGACTGCCCTTGACTCCGCAAAACAAGCCTACTTCTCCTCCCTAATTACCGCCCTGTCTCACAACCCCAAACAACTCTTCAAAACTCTCAACTCCTTACTTCGCCCCCCTGCACCTCCTCCCTCACCTCTCATCTCCGCCGACGACTTCGCCACCTTCTTCAAAGACAAAATTGACAAACTCAGACAAAGCTTTGACCCACACTCCCCTCACCCCATCCCACCTCCAGCCCATCATCCCCCACCCAAATGCAATTTCACCCCATGACTGAGGACCACCTCTCCTCCCTTCTATCATGATCACACCTCACCACCTGCGCCCTGGACCCACTCCCCTCCCACCTCATCCCTAACCTTAACACAGTCCTCATCCCTGCCCTGACGCACCTCTTCAACATATCACTCAAATCCGGCACATTCCCCTCACCCTTCAAGCACGCCCTAATCACTCCCATCCTAAAAAAAACATCCCTCGACCCTACATCAGTCTCCAACTATCGCCCCATATCTCTTCTCCCGTTTGCCTCAAAACTTCTTGAACAACACGTCTATTCCGAACTGTCCTCCCACCTCTCTTCCTGTGCTCTCTTCGATCGCCTACAATCCGGCTTCCGACCGCAACACTTAACTGAAACAGCCCTGACCAAAGTCACTAACGACCTTCTGATCGCCAAGAGCAAACGACACTACTCCGTCCTCATCCTTCTCGACTTCTGTGCTGCCTTTGACACTGTTGACCACTCCCTCTTACTCCAAATTCTTGAATCTCTTGGCATTACTGACCTCGCCCTCTCCTGGATCTCCTCCTACCTGACGGACAGGACCTTCAGTGTCACCCACTCCCACACCACCTCCTCGCCCCACCCCCTCTCCGTAGGTGTCCCCCAAGGCTCGGTCCTGGGACCACTACTCTTCTCCATTTACACCCTTGGCCTAGGCAACCTCATCGAGTCACACGGCCTCCATTAACACCTCTACGCCGACGACACCCAGCTCTATCTGTCTGGCCCCGACATCTCCTCTCTTCTATCCAAAATTCCTCCATGCCTATCCGCCATTGCATCCTTCTTTTCCACCCACTTCCTCAAACTCAACATGGACAAGACTGAATTCATCGTCTTTCCCCCTAACAACCCTCCCCCCCTTCCTGACCTATCCATCACCGTTAAAGACTGCTCCCTCTCACCCGTCCCCCATGCCAAATGTCTCGGGGTAATCCTCGACTCCTCCCTCTCCTTCAAGCCCCACATCCAAGCCCTCGCCACCGCCTGCCGACTTCAACTAAAAAACATTGCCCGCATCTGCTCCTTCCTTGACCACAACATGACGAAGACACTCGTCCACGCCCTCATCATCTCCCGCCTGGACTACTGCAATCTCCTGTTCACTGGCCTCCCTGCCTCCTCCCTTGATCCTCTCCACACCATCCTCAACTCTGCTGCCCGACTCATCCACCTATCTCCCCGCTACTCCCCCGCCTCCCCTCTCCGCCGAGCCCTCCACTGGCTCCCCTTCCCCCAGCGATCTCGCTTCAAAACCCTAACCCTGACCTACAAAGCCATCCACAACCTGTCCCCTCCCTACATCTCCGACCTGGTCTCCCGCTACCTCCCTTGCGCAACTTGTGCTCCTCCCAAGAACTCCTTCTCTCAACCTCCCACATCTCCACCTCCCATAACCACACACAAGACTTCTCTCGTGCTTCTGCCAGACTCTGGAACTCCCTCCCTCACCACATCAGACACTCCCCGACCCTGGGAACCTTTAAGAAAAACCTGAAGACCCACCTCTTCCTACAAGCCTACAACACACACTGGGACCCTATCCACTGCACCAACTCACCTGTCCCCCTCCTACTGTCTCCCTCCCCACCCCCTTTAGACTGTGAGCCCTCGCGGACAGGATCCCCGGCCCCATTGTACCTGTATTACTACTTGTGATCTGTCATCGTTTGTCCCCGTTTGTGGTCGTCGTCTTCGACCACTTGTCTATGTCTACCCTCTAAATTGTAAAGCGCCATGTATCCTAATAGCGCTATATAAATACTTATTAATAATAATATGTGGTTACCTGCGTTGGCAGGGCGCCGCACATGCTCACAGACAGGAAAATACACATGCACGTTCACACACAGAGAAATACACATGCACGCTAATACACACTGGAAAATACACATGCACACTCTCACACTGAGAAATGCACATGCATGCTCACACACAGATAAATACACACACACGCTAATACACACAGGGAAATACACATGCACGTTAATACACATTGGAAAATGCACATACATGCTCACACACAGTGAATAATACACATGTTCGTTCACACACATGAAAATATACATGTGCGCTCAAACATATTGGAAAATAAACATGCACACTCATACACCCAAAAAAGACCATATCAATGGAAATTCTGACCCAGACAATGAGTAGTAGAGGTAGCCTATGAAATAATATTTCCGTTCACCACTAGGTGGCAATATATGTACAGAATTCATGTACTGCAGATTAAGTCTTTCTTGGGATGTTTCTATATATTAGTACAATCATGCTGTTATTCTTTTTCATTAATGAGAGTTCACATCCTTTGTGAGGTGGTTTCTCTTTATTTACCAGTTCCCTGCATCTGTAAAGTGGTACAGTATGTAAACGGAGTGGTCAGTGAGTGTATTGTATAAAAGAACATAGTGGGAAAGGTTAATAGAGGCCAGGCTTCAGTGCACGAGGGATTGCTTTTAGACTTTTACTTGCAAATATTCATTCATCAGTCTTTCATTTATCTTTAATGCACAACCAATATTCCTACAATGGTATAGCATAAGGGCTCTGATGGGCTCCCAGGCTGTGGGGTACTCGGGAACTGAGCCAGTGCTGTCTCTCGGGGATCACGGTGGTGATGACCCTGCCCCATGGTCTGAGCTCAGTTGAAAAAGGGGGGTATTTACAGGGAATTTGTCGTGACGCCACCCATGGGATGTGGTCAGTGGGGACCACCTCTGCTGCAGAACCTCCGGGGATGATGGGTAGCAGCTGGGGGTGGAACGGCTCTCCACGGGTAAAGCCAATCCCCAGGGCAGTGTGGAATGTCTATGTACAAGATGCAGGGCGACGGGCACAAGTAACAGGTAGACTCACGGTTTTGTAGTTTTCTCAGTCCTTTACTGGAGCAGATGGTAAAAACTGTTCACAGAGTCTTGAGAGCAACTTGGGGTTATTCTCACCCGGCCGGGTCTTTGACTCCCTTACTGCGCTTGTACTTTGGCTCCTGAAGTTGCTTAAGCTAGGCTGCCGGCCCTGTCTTTTCCTTCAGGGTACCAGTATAACAGGCAACTCGAGTCCTTCACTTTCTCTACCCTGCTCCTGGGTGTCAATGTTACTGGAGTCTATGCGTTGCTGTGTCTCTGGTACAGTGTAGCTGGAGAATTTGGAATCCCCACTTTCTGGTGTTGACTGCCGGGATGTGTGACCCTACACAGTCTCGGACTCCTGTGTCCATTCTATACGCTTTTTCTCTGGGGAGAGCACGGAGCTGCTCAGTTTCCCAGATGTGTTCCGTCCTCTCTTTTCTTCAGACACTAGCCTTAGGCCTGGTGTTATTCACCTGACCTTGGGACGAGCTTAGCACAGCTTTTTTACACCCAGGTCTTCTTCAAAGCCATCTCAGGGACTGAACTAACTTGCTCCTTCCTAGACCAGAATATATAGGGGAGCTCACCCTGAACCCGGGCTTGGTCTCCTCCTTCTGGCCTGGAGGTGTTGGTGTTGTGTGTGTGTTGCCTGATGAGAATACCCTTTGTTGCTCTCTGGTGACACTACCACCCGGGGGCAGTGATGAAACTGTGGCGCATTGACCCCGGGGTGCCACATTCCCCCTTAGTGAAAGACAGTACTCCGGGACTGAGGCAACTTTTCAACAAGGGTAAATACAATAAATTGTACAGAGTCTCAAAAGTAAAAAGTACAAAAACCAATAAACTATAAAAATAGTCCAAAAGAGTTCAAAAAGCAGTCTCTCCAGTGATTAATCCTTTTTCCATTAGGGCTGGTGAATATTATGTTCAAGGAGTCTCTACTACAACCTGTCCAGTGTTATTTTATGGTCCATTTTTTTAAAATAAAGTTCAAGAATATTCAAAGATTTCATACAGGAAAGTCTCTATAGGTACTGGGTTTACGGTTGCAACAATACACATCTATAAACAAACAAGTTCCCTACGGGTGTCTCTGCTTAGGAGACCTGGTCTCACTCTCACCACCCCCAGACACTTTCTGTCCCTAACTTAATGTGCATGGCGGTTAATCCAGTTCCTCCACCCTTCTGTACACTATTTTTACTGGGTTCTATTCACACTTTTCACACTAAAACATATGTACATTACTTCATTCACATTTTAATCTTAATCTCTATAACAAGCTGGGAGCGGACCCTGTGTACTGCGTAGTGACCTTCTTACTACAAGTGTATCGGGTGTACTCAGTGCTAGACTATGTGCAGAAGCATATCTGTCAAGTGTTTCTGGTTCTGATGGGGATGGGGATCTGACAGCAGGACTGGCAAATTCACTGGGCTCAGGAATCTGTTCTTCCTGTTCTTCTTCTACGAATTCTACTTCCAGTTCTTCCTCTCTTGCTACTTCTTGCTGCATGGGTTCAGGTACAGGTTCAGGTACTACCACTTGAGGAAATGCGAGTATTGGGACTAAGACTGCTCCATGGTAATTTGTCCAGGTTTTTGGAAAATCTGGTAAAACAGTATGGAACACATCTTCTTTCTTCTTAGGTTCAACAGGTTCAGCTACGGGGACCTCTGGTGTCTTCAGGGTTTCAGGACACAATTTTAAGTGATCTCTGGATACGGCTGATGTGGTTCTGCCTTCATCTTTACTAATTAAGCACACTTTTGTATTGTCAAAGTTTGATGGGAGAACATTGCATGGTGTTAGTTCCCATTGATCATCTAATTTATGAGTCCATCTTTTCCTTTTCAAGACTTGCTCACAAGGTTGCAAAGGAGTTGCTGGGGCATGTTGATTGAAGGTCCTCTCTTGCCTCTCTCTAGCTTGTTGTAGGCTCTTCTCAACGAATGCTTGAACTTGGTGACACTGTATAGGGTATTCCAATTGGCTTCTGGAACGTCTGCATCTGGTTTGAGAATCCCATATCCAAATCAATTGGCAGCTTACTGGGTCTTGCTCTCATGAGATTAGCTGGGGTGCAATTGGTTGAACTCACCGGTACATGGTTATACAAGTCTACCAAGTCGGGTAACTTCTCTGGCCATTGGTTCCTTTCTGATGCTGGAAAGGTCTTCAAGAGGTCAATCATGATGTAGTTCATCTTCTCCCATAAGCCATTTCTTTGAGGATGATAAGATGTTGTGTGGATCTTCTTACATCCATACATATTACAGAATTTTTTAAACACCTCTGCTTCAAAGGCTGGACCTTGATCTGCTAAGACCTGTTCAGGGTAGCCATGAGGTCTGCAAAAGTATGTCTGGAATGCCTTTACTGCTGTTCTTGCCGTTAAGTCCTTCACGGGCACCACCACTAGGAAACGGGAATGGTGGTCCACTATGGTCAAGGCATAGATGGCCAGACCTGCCTATTGCTACTGACCATCCTGGAGTGCAACCACATTCCCGACAACAGGTTTGAGATACCTTCATGGGAAGTAGCATCGCATCACCCCCACTTGAAGCGTATAGCTCATCTGATACCTGAATTGGACCCAGAAGCTCCAATAGCTTTACTACTGGGAAGAGATATACTTCGAGCCCACAAGACTAGGAAGTATATCAATGGCTTCCAGAATGCTCCGTTTGCACAGAGACTAGACCTTGGATGGGTCATAGTAGGAGAAGTCTGTCTAGGCGGAACACACAAGCCAGCCTCAGTCAATAGTATGCTCACCAGCACACTAGAAAATGGATATTCATCTCTCTTTCAGCCATGTCAGAATAGTCTGCTGGTAAAGGAGTTACCGAGCAGCACTCTCCTGACTTGCCCTTTCTCAGTTCCTTCCAACAAAGACCACGCCTGTGAAGGTGAACAAGACCACATAGGATGTACAGTCTTCCACAGGACAAAGGAAGACAACAAGGCAGCTATGTCCATAGAAGACAGGATGTTCTTGGACATCACAGATAGAGAAATAGCCAAAGACAAGTCGAATAGTTGGGTCGCACCTCTACCATTCCAACCGCAGAGAAGACACCTACCCAACAACAGGGAACTGGTCTACAGATGATTCATCTCTCTCAGACACAAGCTTCAGAAGTCACCTGAGATGAAGGAACATTTCTTTACCTTCATTGCGAAGATATTCTAGAACAACCACGCAGAGATAGCACCTGCACTTCGACATTCAGAGGAGTGTTGGTACTTACCCATCTTCAGAGTATACCATTCTAAGAAGCCAGGTCAGATAAGAGTGGT
Organism: Allobates femoralis; assembly: GCA_033576535.1. Lineage (NCBI taxonomy): Eukaryota > Metazoa > Chordata > Amphibia > Anura > Aromobatidae > Allobates > Allobates femoralis. The sequence goes on from JARQOC010000006.1 coordinate 337,028,248, forward strand.
ATTCGAATCAAGTGCCAAATGCGAAGGCGTCTCATTGAATGATGTCTTGCTGTCAGGCCTAGGCTGATCAACTCCTTGCATCAGTAGGCCTGAAACATTCCAACTAGTAGATCCAGATACCGATGAAGAGCTCTGTCCTCAAGTGTCTACTCTACATACAGCGATTTCAAACGATCACCTTGGCTCTCATTGGTTTATCAGGTTCTCAACCTGGAAGTCACTTATTCGAGCCATCGCTTGTCTGCTTCATGTAGTTCAGTCTTACAAGTCTGCACTACCCACAAGTAATAGACCTTGTAAAAGTTGGCATCTCTGCAAGCATGCATTTACCGCTCCTAACCTAGAAAGAGTCAAGGTTACAATACTTCGTGTTGTCCAAAGAGAAACCTTCAGCAGAGAAATAGACAACCTCAACAAGGGACAACCGATTACTAGAGACAGTGTGTTGAGGAAGCTCGACCCGATTGTCGACCAAGATGGGCTGCTGAGAATTGGTGGCCGTCTTCAAGAAGCTGAGCTGGGAGTTTCAGAGAAGCACCCAGTAATAATTCCTGGACGTCATCACGTCACAACCCTGCTCATTCAGCATCATCATAGCTTAGTGAGACACCAAGGCTGTTGGTTTACTGAAGGGAATCTACAGACTGCTGGACTATGGATAATTGGAAGAAGCGTGAGCAAACTCATCTTCAACTGTGTTACGTGTCGCAAACTCCGTGGCAGGTTTCAGAATCCTAAGATGGCCAATCTTCCACTCGACAGACTTAGTAGTGACCCTCCCTTCACCAATGTAGGACTAGACGTGTTCGGCCCTTGGTCTGTGACTACACTACGCATGAGGAAGGTCCATGCTGAAGCAAAGTGTTGGGCAGTTCTATTCACCTGTCTGTCCATTAGAGCTGTTCATCTTGAAGTGATTGAATCTATGGACACGTCAAGCTTGATAAATGCACTTCGGCGCTTCATCGCAATCAGAGGCCTTGTGAAGCATATTCGGTCTGACCAAGGCACGAATTTTGTTGGAGCAGCAATAGAACTTCAAATCCCTTCCAATGTAGATGTCACTAGTGTGGAAAGGTACCTAGGTGAGCAAGGATGCACCTGGACTTTCAATCCACAACATTCTTCGCACATGGGAGGTGTCTGGGAAAGAATGATAGGGATAGCACGCAAAATACTAGACTCTATCTTCTTGCAAGCAAACATCAGACTCACACACGAGAGTTTGACTACGTTCTTGGCCGAGGTCTCAGCTATCATGAATGCCAGGCCGCTGACAACACTTTCCAGTGATTCTGGAGACCCAACAGCCCTTACTCCTGCGATGTTACTCACGCAGAAGACTCGTGTTCCAAGTGCCCCACCCGGAAAATTCAACGACAAAGACCTCTACAGACGACAATGGAGGCAAGTGCAAAGTGTGGCCAATGTCTTCTGGGACAGATGGAAAAGGCAGTATCTCTCCACTCTACAAACCAGGACAAAGTGGCAGAAAGACCACCCAAACATCGAATCTGGCGACGTTGTACTCCTGAAAGACAGTCAAGCACATCGAAACGAGTGACCACTTGGCTTAGTCACCAAACCTTTCCCCAGCATGGATGGGAGAGTGCGCAAAGTGGAGGTCAGAGTGTGCAAGCTTGGGGAGATCAAGCTGTTCCTCAGGCCTGTAACCGACCTTGTGTTGTTGTTTTCCCCAAAAGAGCCAAATAATGGCATCTGGTGATGCCAAGCGGGGAGTGTTCTGCCATTTGAGTGCAGCTAATGGTATTAATTGTTTTATACCAGTTACGACCCATAGAAGTCCCTAGATACCTATGTATTATGTTTCCCCATACTTAAGAAGAATGTCTCCTTTAAAAAAATGAGTCATATAGAAGGGAACGCCCCTACTCCTCTGTTATGAAGGAGACGGCAGCCATTTTTCTGAGCTCCAGGCATCCTGAGGAGACATGAATCCTAGCTCCTTCCCTTCTATGTACAAATCTCTTCACCTGTCGTGAGATGATCTCGGTAAGAGGAAATTCCAATACATGTTTTGTATAGAATCTGTGTAAGCAAGTTATGATCCAGTCACTGTTTCAGAAAGAACTGTGAGATAGGAGAAATGATTTACCATGTAATTCTCCATGTTAGCTCGTTTGCATTGTACCTAGATAAAGGTATTTCTGTATAGAATACTTTAAAGTGAAGTGTATTGTGCTGAAATACACCACTCAGTTAATGCCTTTTGCACTGTATTGCAGATAGATGCACTCTGTATTAGAATAGATCTTGCCACAATGACCCTTACCAAAGTTATTCATGTTGAATGTAACCTGTGTTATAACTATGTCAGTGTCAGTTTCTTTAACGCACTCAGTACTGACTTCGTTTATTCTGTACCCCTGTTATAGTTTTTACCAATGAAGTTCACTTCACCACAATAAATTCAGGCTACAGAACTTCTTCAGTCTTATTTACTGCGAAGTGGACGAGGGTTAGCTGTAAGCGGAAATCCACAGCCTCATACGTGGACGGAAGCGGAACAGTCCACTTGTAGTCTCTGGGGTCAGAGTCATGGTGCACGGTACGGCAGATCATTGCCATACAGTACACCATGACTCCGACCCCAGATACTACATCAAGGGATCTGGTGTCCTCTTGTTGTAGTCTCTGGGGTCAGAGTCATGGTGCACTGTATGAAAATGATCTGCCGTACCGTGCACCATGACTCTGACCCCAGAGACTACAACAAGTGGACAGAAATCTACAGGCCATTAACCCTCATGCACTCACAGACTCCCTCATCTTATCACTGTCCCCGATCTCCTCATTCTCTTGTCCAGATCTGGCAGTAAATCCCTATAATAATAATCTCAGAAGCACCCTTGACCAAGTAGTGCCCCTCACCCTCAGAACCTCCAAACATAGAACAAAACAGCCCTGGATCACATCACAAACTCGATTTCTCCAGCGATGCTCTAGGAGTGCTGAACACCTATGGAGGAAAACTCGCTCACCAGAAGACTTTATCCATTATAAATTCATGCTAAAAACCTATAACTCCGCCCTTCACCTTGCCAAACAAACCTACTTCACCACCCTGATCTCCTCACTATCCAACAATCCAAAAAAACTCTTTGACACCTTTCACTCTCTCCTCAGTCTTAAATTGCAGGCCCCCATCAACGACCTCTGTGCTGATGATCTGGCCTCTTACTTTTATGGAGAAAATAGACAACATCCGCCAGGAATTCAGCTCCCACCTTCCAAGTGCTGACACTCCCATTCTTCCCCACATCTCCTCCAGCTCACTCTCCACATTTGACCCAGTTACAGAAGAAGAAGTTGATAGGCTCCTCTCTTTCTCTCATCCCACTACATGCACCACTGACCCATCCCCTCACACCTACTCCAGTCTCTCCATCCGGTTGTCACCACTCACCTAACCAAAATCTTCAACCTCTCCCTCTATTCTGGCATCTTCCCCTCCTCCTTCAAACACTCGATCATTACTCCATTATTAAAGAAAGCTCCTCTCGACCCATCCTGCACAAATAACTACCTGTCTCCAACCCCCCCTTCATCTCTAAACTCCTGGAGCGCCTGGTCTGCTCCCGCCTCACCCATTACCTCTACGCTCACTTTCTTTTAGATCCATTACAGTCTGGCTTCCGCCCCCTTGATTTTACAGAAACTGCCTTCATCAAAGTAATTAATGACCTACTGACAGCAAAACGTAATGGTGACCACTTTCTGCTTATTCTTCTTCAGCTTTTGACACTGTTTACCACCATCTCCTACTCTCTATGTTGTACTCCATTGGTATAAAGGACACCGCTCTCTCCTGGCTCTCTTCCTATCTTTCTGACCGCTCTTCAGTGTATCATTTGCTGGCTCTACTTCTCCCCCTCTTCCTCTCACTATTGGGGTCTCTCAGGGTTCAGTCCTTGGACCTCTTCTCTCTCTACACAGCCCTGATTGGACACACCATCAGCAGATTTGGCTTCCAGTACCATCTCTAGGCTGATGACACACAATTATACACTTCAGCCCTGACCTTACTCCTGCAGCGTTAAAGAACACTAATGACTGTCTAGCTGCTGTTTTCAACATCATTTCAGCTCTCTATTTAAAACTCAACCGTTCCAAAACTGAACTTCTTTTGCTCCTGCCCTCCACTAACCTCCCTAAATCTGATATCTCTCTCTCAGTGTGCGATACCACGATAACACCTAGGCAGCAGGCTCGCTGTCTGGGTGTCACGTTTGACACTGATCTCTCTTTCACCTCCTATATACAATCTCTCGTCCGTTCTTGTCGCTTACACCTGAAGAACATCTCTAAAGTCCGCCCCTTTTTCACCATGGAAACAACTAAAACCCTTACCGTGGCCCTAATCCACTCCCGCCTTGATTATTGCAATTCTCCATTAATTGGCCTCCCCCTCTCTAAACTTTCCCTCTACAGTCCATCCTTAATGCAGCAGCCAGGATCACCTACCTGGCCAGTCGTTACTCAGATGCCTCCGCTCTGTGCCAGTCATTGCACTGGCTGCCTATATACTGCAGGATAAAGTTCAAATTGCTTGTTCTCACCCACAAAGCTCTTCACAATGCAGCACCCCCCTACATCTCCTCCCTCATCTCTGTCTATCACCCTACTCGTTCTCTACGTTCCACAAATGACGTTCGACTAACATCTGCACTAATCTGATCCTCCCACTCCCGGCTCCAAGACTTCATCCGAGCTGCACCAATTCTCTGAAATGCTCTACCCCAAGAAATCAGGACCATCTACAACTTGCAAAGCTTCAGACGCTCACTAAAAACACATCTTTTCAAGGCGGCCTATCATGCTCTATAATAAAATTCCTTTGTACTGTACATAGCCCATTCACTATCTCTCTCGACATAACTCTTCTTCAAAACTCCACCAAACCCAAAACGTCGACACAGATTGTCTGGTGACCATTCATGTAACTTTATTTCTATCCCTTATTTCCTCAAGATGCCTGGACCATTAGGGTAATAAGCCCCTGTACTTTGTGTAATCCCTATCCTGTTGTAGATTGTAAGCTCGTTTGAGCAGGGTCACCTTTATTTTTTGCTTTATCTATTGCATTGTATTTTTTACATTAATTTTATGCTTATTGTATTGTTTCCTATTATTGTACTGTATTCTTTCTCTGGAATTACTGTATTATATTGTGTATTTTCTTACTGTATTTTGCTGTGTATGTTCATCTATTACCCACTGTATTGTAAAGCGCTCCGGAATATGTTGGCGCTATATAAATAAATATTTATTATTATTATAACTTGGCAGCTTGGGGACTGGAATCCTCAGCGTGGAGAGACCCAAATGTTGTGGCCCCCGACGCTGCAAATTGCAACCCACAGCCACCCCAGAAAATAGCGCATTCATTAGAGGCTCCATTTTCTGGTGCTGATCCCCAACTCTTCCAGTTGTCCTTGTGCTGGTGGCAATGCTGGTGGCACACAAGGGCTCTCCATATGCGACATGGTGTCCGCTAACAAGTTGAATGGAAAATTAGCTCAAATTGTTAGCGGACACCATGTTGCATATGGAGAGCCCCTGTGTGCCTAAACATTGGAGCTCCCCCAGAAATGACCCTATTTTGGAAACTAGAGCCCCCCAAGGAACATATCTAGATCCAAAGTGAGCACTTTGAACCCCGAGGCGCTTCACAAATTGATCTGTAATAAGGAAAAAGTACTTTTTTTTTAAACAAATTTTCTTTTTCATTTTTACGGATCAATTTGTGAAGCGCCATCTTGAACACTCAGTTTAGGGAGATTATATGAGGGGCACTGTAATATGATATATACGTAGATTATCTATTATAAAATTCAATGTTTATTAATATATATAAAATAAAATTATATGTGTAAAAAATGTATAAAATATTATAAAAATTATCTAAAAATTGTATAAAATTGTGTATAAAAAATCTAAAAAAATATATATACCTTTAAATGTATTAGAATTATCATAAAAACAACTATTTATGACAATATTATACTGATATTATCCAGAATATTTTTAGCAAATGTGTTCAAAAAGGGACAGTCTCCCATTTCCTGTTCAAAAGGGAATCAATTCATAATCAGTCTTCAACATACAAATGATCAAAAAAAGGGAACTAAATAATTTGAATATTATCAGGGAGCTACAGAATTATAGAAATGTAATTCTATGGATATTTTACTATTAAAGGGACACACTTTCGAGCATTAGATTCAAACCTTCTGGTTACAAACACCCCAGTTTGAAGATCCAGTAATGTTCCCTTTTTATTAAACTTCTATACCTGTCCCTGCTCGTTTCTGGGATATGATCTATAATCCATATTTTAAATTGCTTGTAGTTCCTCTGATGTTCCAGCAAAAAATGCTTGGACACACTATGTTGTATAAAGCCATTCTTGATATTCTGCCTGTGTTTGTTCAGACGTTGATACATGGCCTGAATGGTCCGTCCTACATATTGCAAACCACATGTACATTCAATCACATAAACTACATATGATGATTGACAAGTTAGATGATGTTTGATCAAAAAGGATTCCCCAGTCGTCTTGGAAACAAAAGTGGTGGCACCGTGTACTAATGATACACAACAAAGGCATTTTAGTGCTCTACATTTAAAACAGCCTACAATTTGATGCAGATTCTGAAGCTGTTGTGGATTATCTCTAGTAGTGGAACTTGGCGCAACCAGATTATTTAAAGATCTGTTGCGTTGGTATATTATATTCGGCTTTTCCGGTAAATATTTGGACAGCACAGAATCATTTTTCAGAATAAACCAATATTTCCTCAAGAGGTTATTCAGATTTCGTGTAGACTTATTGTAAGTAGTAATGAAACTAAACTCTCCTTTTTTATTTACATTATCTCCTTCGTTGTTCGTATCATTCTTATCCATTTTTAGTATACAAGAATCTTGGGTTTCATTTTTTATCCTGTTAAAGGCATCAACCACTAAGGGTTTTGGATAACCTTTTTCCAAAAATCTCTCCCTTAAAACTAGTGATTCCTTCCAGAAATCAGCTGGATGGGTACAATTTTTTCTGAAGCGCCAATATTGCCCGTAGGGCACATTTGAAATCCAACTAGGCAAGTGACCGCTATCAAAGGCTAAATAGCTGTTAACGTCCACAGTTTTAAAGGAAGTGGAGGTGAGTATTTGTGCATTATCCCCTTTAAATATATATAGGTCCAAAAATTGGATCCCTTCCATGGAAACTGTAAAAGTGAAACTTAGGTCCCACGTGTTATTATTTAATTGAGTAATAAAAGTAGTTAATTCTTCACTTGTTCCCAACCAAATTATGAAAAGATCATCTATAAACTATTTATAGACAATGATCCGTTACATGGCGAAGGGGTTGTTATCAATATGTAGGGACTCAAAATGGCCCATGAAAGATTGGCATAGCTAGGTGCCATTCGCGTGCCCATAGCGCAACCTTTTAGTTGCTTGTAGGTCTCTCCCTCAAAGGAAAAGATGTTATTCTTCAGGATGAAATCCAAGCTTTGTAAGAGGAATTGTTGTTGTTTAACCGGTAGAGTTTCATCCTTAGATAAATAGGTATGAACTGCTTCATGTCCCAAAGAATGAGAAATATTCGAAAAAAAGGGAACCAACATCAGGGGAACAAAAAATATAATTGTTCTTGCAAGATACCTCCTTCAATATTTTGATCAAGTGAGTGGAGTCTCTTAGATGGGATTCAAGTTCCACTACATATTTTTGTAAAAATAAATCTAAATAATGGGACAAATTCGCTGTAATAGAATGAATTCCAGAAATTATTGGGCGACCAGGAGGGTTATTTTTGCTTTTGTGAATCTTCGGCAAAAAATAAAAAAAAGGGTGTTTGATAAAATTGTATACTCAAAAAATCTCTTTCATTTTTATTTAACATTCTATCCACTCTTGCTGTTTTCATCAATTCATTATAATTGTGCAGAATCTGCGTTGAGGGATCATGATTTAGTTCTTCATAATATTCCCTATCATTTAAAATCCTAAGGCCTTCTTTCTTATACCATTCATGGTCCATGATCTCAATTCCCCCCCTTTATCAGCTCACTTAATAATAATCTCCTTATTTTGACTCAGGGTATCAATCGCTCTCTTTTCTGCTTGATTAAGATTATTGCACTTATTATCCTGCGAGAATGATTTTAGGTCTTTCAAAATCAATTGTTGGAAGGTTTCAACATTATTACCTTTATGATGTAGAGGATTGAAATTTGACTTCCTCCTCACATCAACATGAGAAGAGGTATCCACTGGGCTATCACCTGACTGAATTGATGTGGGCTTAGTTAGATTTCACTTTTCTTCAATTAAAAAATGCCTCTTTAGTGTTAATTTCCGAAAAACTCATTCAGATCCAAAAACAGAACAAATGTACTTGCTGGTCTAGTTGGACAAAAAGAAAGCCCATGTACAAGCAAGGATAATTCAGCTTCTCCTGACTTGAGAGAGACAGCTGCATAGAAATACATGAAGCTGTCACGTTTGGGTCAGGAGAGCCGCCTGATGGTCTGGGCAGTGCAATGCAATCCTCGTAGGAGTCATAAACTAGTCTGACCCCAGTCTACAGCTGATTAATGGTTTGCAGCTTGTAGAGAACCCCCTGTATTTGCTCTCATTAAGTCTTCTCTTTATGATAGACTTAGATACTGAAACATTTACAATACTTCTTCCTCAAGAGTGTTTTTCACTTGGGTGGATGTTGTGAAGGGGTTTTTCTTCACCATTGACAAGAATCTATGATCATTCTCACCAGTGTTGTCTTCTGTGGATGTCATGGTGTGTTTCAATTCCCAAGCACACTAGTACACTATTTTTCTTTGCAAAGTGTAACTGTTGATTTGGCCACTTCTAACTTTTCTGCTAACTCTCTGATGGATTTCCTCCTTTTTGTCGGCCTACAGATGGTCTATATCTCTTCCACTGAGAACTCCTTTTATCACATGTTGTGGGTTTACAGCAACAGCTTCCAAATGCAAATGTCACTCCTGTAATCTGATCCAGACCTTTTACATGCTTAATTGATGAGTTATTAATGAGGGGGTAGCTTATGCAGCCCATTAAAGAGCTTTTGGATAATTGTCCAAGTACATTTGGTCTCCTGAGAAAGAGGCAGCTACATATTAAAGAGCTGTAATTAATGAACCCTTAGTTCAATTAGGATGTGAATGCTGTCAAATTAAATCTGAGAGTCTACACTGTAAGCCCATAGTAATTACATAACTGTTATATTGAATATGTTTTGGTAAGCCACTAAAATGCTAAAACTGATCTCAGTGTGGAAATATTTCTGGACCAAACTGTACTTTAAAAAGTCCCTTTCATTCCCTCACTACACTGTGTAAGTGCTTCAAATACAAATACATATACCGTAGTGGCTAAAAAGTTTTGCATTTTTCTTAGAAGTGTGATTAATTTGGTCTGATTGTTGTCATGACATTTTCCCGGTGATGAATTCAAAGTGCAGGAATTGTTATTGTGCAAGACCTTCATTTTAATCAAAATACTTTTGAATATAGGTGTGGTCATTTAATTAAAGAAAACTGACTGCCAACATTTTTCATATATTATTTATTAATCACAACATAGAGAGTAATTTATTGTTTATAATGCCATAACTTGGTGTTTTGTAGTATAACCTCTTGCTTTAATTTTTGTGCCACACCAAAGTGGCATTGAAACCACTAAGGTATTCAAGACATCTTGAGGGACTTTGCTCTATTCCATTTGCAAATCTGCAAACAATTCTTCTTTATTGCTATGGGTGGAGGCCCTAACGAATCACCATAACTCATCCCAAAGATGGTTTAAACCAGGTTATTGGCTTGGCCATTGCAACAGGCAAACATTTTTCTTTATTAACCAATTTGTGACTATGTTGGATGTGTGCTTAGGATCATTGTCTTGCTGGAATTTCCAGCCCCTGCCTACTTTGGTATTACCATGTGGCTGCATTACATTCTGAAGTATATCTTTGTACATGGTAGCATTCATATTTCTATTAATTCTATACAGAGGGCCAATGGCAAATGCAGAAAAGCAGTCCCACGCCATGACATTGTCACCACCCTGTTTCACTGTAGGTGTTTGGTACTGTACATTGCTATGTTTCCCAAATGTCGGTGTGTAGTGCTTGCCATCACTACCTGACAGATAGAACTTGAATTCATCCTACCACAACACCTTAGATAAATCTGTCTCTTTCCATTGGCTCTGTTCTTTGGCTAACTCAAGTTGGACCTACCGATTCTTTGCAGAGATGAAAGGCTTCTTGACTGGAACTCGTGCATTCAACCCTACTGTTCTTAGCTATCGCACCACAATTTGGCAACTCATTTTGACCCCATATTCTTTGTCTACCTGACACTTAAATCTGAGAACAGTTGAATTCCATAGCAACGTTTCTTGGCTTTTGCCTGACTTCACCTTCAGAATAATAAGCTTGCTGACATTTGGTGATAAATTTGTATTTGTCATGTTTTAACTAAAAAACACACAAACAAAAAAAATTAATTTTTGGCAAAATTAGACTAAACATGTCAAAATATGCAAAACATTTGGCCCAGCAAATGTGGAAAACTAACACATAAAGGGATACAACAATATCAAACACAATTTTCATACTTAGGGATAACAACCATTTGCTTCCGGTTTACTAAAGTCACCAGGGAAATAGCATCACAACAACCGGACAAAAGTAATCACACTTAACAATGCTAAACTTTACTACTTCCTTTTTTGATGATGCTATGTTTGAGAATCACAGTGCATGCTGGGATGCTCAAACAAATTGTCATGAAGGGCAGAGACAGGAGCCAGTGATGCCAATCTCAGTGACTGGGCTAGTCGCGAGACTCTCTCAACTCTCTCTCTCAACTCCACTGAGCATACATCAGTTGTTATTTCTGATGTATACTCAGTAGATTCTTGTGTGCTTTGTACCATTCTGAGCTGAAGAAACAAGCTGGCAGGAGAGCGCACTGTTAGTGTTCATTGTAGGAATGTTCAGTATGAAGAGACCAGCGTCGCCCCCGCAAGTGACTTCACAGCAATTAGATTAATGCGGGAAGAATAGGGAATTTTTAATTAAAGTATATTGGAAAACAGATTACATTATGACATTAAATAGATATGCATTTAAGATGAAAATTAATTTGTGTTTCAGACCACCCCTTTAAGGTGAGGTCTTTGGGCATTTCAATACATAAATCTTCTCCTTTGGTTGAAAAGGAGAACTGCTTAGCTGATTTGCTTTTATGATCTGCATCTTTGCCTTGTTGCCTCATCCAGTTCCTCTTTAGCTTGAAGTTGAGTATTGCTTTTAATATATGAGTGGGCTCTTAACAGGGGCGTAACTACAACAGGTGCAGGGATGGCAATTGCACCCAGGCCCTGGAGTCTAGGGAGCCCCAAAAATTTCTTTGGACAATAGAAAAAGACTATTGAAATTAAAGATTCGCAATAATTTGCGGCCCCATTGGAGCTTTCGCATTGGGGCCCATGAGCTTCAAGTTACGCCACTGGCTCCTAATCTAGGTAACCATGTTTACAACTACAGTGGCGCACCCTAATTATACTGTGTGAATGGGAACCTCATCAGATGACCATGCTGTTACTGAAACAAAATCACTATACAGTATAGGTACAAATAAGGCTGCCTTCACATTTGCAGATGCCTCCGCAGCGTTCTGTGGAGGCATCTGCAAGCATCTGCATGCAGACCGCAGCCCCTATCTTTATAATGGAGCGCACGGTGTCTGCAGACGCTTGCAGACCGCCGTGCACTCCCATTGCCCCCATGAGTGATCTGTGCGCAGGCAGATGCCTGCGCACAAATCACAAACTCCCGCCCGCACCAGGGACGCAACATGTCGCGTCCCTGGTGCGGACGAGACTGTGTGATCTGAGCGCATCCACCTGCGCACAGATCACATATGGCTGTCAAGCGCAGCACCGTGCGCTCCCATTATAACGATAGGAGCTGGCGGCCGCTGCGCACACATTGCGGACCCCTCCGCAGAACGCTGCGGAGGGGAACGCTAATGTGAAGCCAGCCTAACAAGATCGATATTATCACCATACAGTGACTGTTTAGTTATAGGTACCAGTACTGCAAATATATTAAGGGACAACAGTACAATTATATATTGTGGTTTATAGGTGATGTTCTTTCGATTTGGGTCATTCAGTTTTATCGTCTTTCTGGCTCAGACCGACATGACAACAGCTTCCACCTACGACTTGTCTGAATAGTTTACAACAAAGACACATTTGACTTCTGACAATTCCAGCACCGATCCCTTGTATTCCCAACCTGCACAAAGCTCCAGATTTCGCTGATAACCCAATACTGAGTGTGTTGCTGCCGTATTTGTTAATATAACTGTACCTGCTGTCTGGCATATTAACAGTGCTCTTAGTGCCCGACATAATAATATTCACATCCGTGACCACATTTACCCCCCACAAAATAAAAATGTTGAATGTATGCCCCTTTGATGATTATACTATCCTGAGTACTGCTATCTAATATATAAAGCTGAATGTGTGTATGTATGTATGTAGTGTGTGTGTGTGTGTGTATGTATATCCAGGATTGGCATCTACACCGTCGGAACTGCAACCACAAAATTTTGCACAGTCACACGTCTGGACCCCGGGAGCTTCATAGGCTATGTTGTGAGGTGAAATTTTAACCCTGCGCGTTCCAGTTGACCAAACAATTTTGCCCCTATCTACATAATGGGGAAAAATTGAATGGAAAAGTGTTGGAGGAAAATCGACAGCTGTCAGCTATAGCCACAAAATTTTGCACTGTCACAACGTCGGGACCCCGAGAGCATCATAGGCTATGTTGTGAGGCGAAATTTTAACCCAGCGCATTCCAATTCACCAAACAATTTTGCCCCTATCTACATAATGGGGAAAAAGTGACAGTTACCAGTTGACAGTTGTGAATGAGAGGGGCTTAATGATAGCTCCAAAGACTAACAGCACATACCAGCATATAGTCACTAAGGTTGGGTCCCAACATGAGATATTCACCACGCACGGGGACATGTATACACACCACACGCACACAAAGAGTAACAGCAAGTGTATAGTCGCTAAGGTGCAGCCCCAACATTGGATACTCACCACTCACCCGAACCAACGCACACACACCACAAAGAGACACACACAACACAGAGACACACACACACACCCCCAAGGGTACACACACACCCTATAGCGACACATGCACTCACCCCACAGGGACACACACCACAAAGAGACACACACAACACAGACACACACACCACACAGACCCACCCACAGGGACACATACACATAGCCACCCTATAGGGACACATGCACTCATCCCACAGGGACACACACACACACACCACAAAGAGACACACACAACACAGAGACACATACACCCCACACAGACACCCCCCCACAGGGACACACGCACACATACACACCTTATAGGGACACATGCACTCACCCCACAGGGACACACACACACCACAAAGAGACACACACAACACAGAGACACACACACACACCCCACAGACCCCCCCCCACAGGGACGCACACACATACACACCCTATAGGGACACATGCACTCACCCCACAGGGACACACGCACTCACCCCACAGGGACACACACACCACAGGGACATCACACATACACACCCCACAGGGACACATGCACTCACCCCACAGGGACACACACACACACACCACAAAGAGACACACACAACACAGAGACACACACACCCACACAGACACCCCCCCACAGGGACACACACACATACACACCCTATAGGGACACATGCACTCACCCCACAGGGACAGACACCACACACACACAACACCACAATAGAGACACACACAACAAGCAGAGACCACACACCACACAGGACATCCCCCCACCCTGACATAGGGACCCGACTACACATAACCACACCCTATAGGGAACACATGCACCCACACCCACAGGGACACACACATACACACACCCCATGGACACACACACCACACAGACAGACACAGATGTGCACAAATCACCTCACACAACTCGCCTCATACGTGTGCTATCTTTAATTTCCAAACATAAACATCTGATTAAAAACAGACAATGTGCAACACATGTGCCATATAGGGAATTAAGGCAGATGTCAGTCACATGAGCTATCTATTATGTGTATGTGTGAGGTAACATATACTGCCCGGCCAGGGGAGGGTTTACTGTTGGCTGGAGATTTATTAGGCTGCCTATAGCAATCAATCACAGCTCAGATTCTATTTTCTTACAGGTCATTAATATGACATATTCAAATTCTATTTTGTTATAGCTAACATCAGTTATTTATTAACCCGGGCATAGCCGGGTACTACAATTAGTAATCTAATAATTTAAAAGGTATTTTCTCTGCAGGCTGGTTGTTACTGAGCAGGACAAATTGTATAGATATTTGCTTTTGTGGAAATAGTTTCAGGAAATTGTGCATTTTATTCTTTGATATTTCTGGTGTTTGCATGCATGTAAGTCCAGTGGGTGGTCCTATTCAGTGACTGACAGTCTTCACTGTCTGATTGTGCATGCAGAAACATCTGTCATTCACTGAGTATGACTGTACACAAGACTTATTAGCATACAGTCACGAAGGATTTCAGTTATACTGAATCATTTCCAGCAAACCTGTATATATGAATCTAACAGCACCTATCATTGCAGCGTTGGCATCTCCACAGCAGGGAGACCGACATCCAAGGCATACTCACCCCACCGGCAAGATTGCAGCATCTGCTCGATCCCTATGTGAAGGCCCTTCCCTCAGGGCTTGCACACATTGCACAGTTCTTCTGGAAGCGTGCTTAGGTGGTACGCGCTAAACTCTCGCTATTGTTAAAAGACCACTAGTTCCTAACCTGGAAGTGCTTCTCAGCCATAGGCTGTGTTAGGCGCTCACGAGATGAGAAGGATCCTCCAAGCCCAAAGTCTGTCGGTGCAGATCTTTGGAGGAATGAACTCCAATGAAATATGGAAATATACTGCAAAGAAATGTATCTTCCAGCAATGAACAAAGGCATCAACCTAAAATTTGTAATTATTAAAGGACAGTCACTTTCACAAATCTCTTCTTGGTGACCTTATCTTTGCCCTTGTAAGTCTCGGTTAGAAGATTTTAATGCCATATTTCCTATGATTTAACCATTCCATATATAGGAAATATAATTCAGTCCTGCTTATCATTATTAGCACCCATGAAGTTTAAGTACATAATGTGGAATATCTTGTGAAAAAAATGATGAATCAAGTGAAACAGCTTTTTTGTATAGATTACTTGTGTTAAATAACAAAGAGCAAATGATAAACAACAATTTAAAACAAAAAAAAACAAATAGAAACATCTAAAGCTTGCTGTGAGACTGATATTGACACCCTTAACATTAAATTAGAATTGAAAAATTTTTTGACTTGCTTGTGGTAATTCACAAATAAGAATCGCCTGTGATAAAGTCGTGCCCATGTGACATGAATTAGCCATTGAATGATGACTTCAGTGTTTTAAAATGCCACATGTTAGGCCCTATTTTTTTGTCACAATGGTAAAGACAAAGGAGCTGTCTGAGGATATCAGAACTGATATTTATAGCAAATGCAAGATTCCCAAATAGTATAAGGACAAACTCTCCAAAGACCTTGGTATCCCAGTTTCAATAGTGCACAATGTTGTTAAGACATTTTCCAAGCATGGAACCATCAAAAGCCTCCCTGGATATGAGGGAAAGATGAAAATCGACCTGAGATGTCTTCAAAGGTTGGTGCAAATGGTGTAAACCACCACATCAAAAATCCAAAGACTTGAAAGTCAACCTGGAACAGCCTGGAGACATAGTTTCAACAAGTACCATACGCCGCACTAAACCAAGCAGAGATTTATGGATGAAGGTCTAGGAATAAATCATTGCTGAAGAAAATACTTAAAAAGGAACGACTGATCTTTGCCAAAGAGTACCTTGACAAACCACAATCCTTCTGTGAAAACATGTAAGGGGAAAAAATATGTTTTATTGTTGTATTACTTTAGAGCGCTAATTAAAAAAATCCTGAGGACATAATTTTGGTACACTTCCATTTATTTCTGAAGATATATAGTCTATAAAAATGGATGGGTGCCAATAATGGTAAGCAGCACTGTTGGTTATGTTTTTTATTTGTAAAATTTTCAGGTACATAACATTTTTCGATCGCTTTCAGTATAAGACTGGGATCATATTCTTCTATTATACGCTGAGCATTTATGTTGGGGTTTCCTTGTAAATTCCACAAAAATGTGATTCAGATGTGACATGTCCACTCCAGGGTAACTGGGATACTCGGGACCGGGCCAGTTGTTATGGTCCTTTTGTGTTCGGGGGATTTTATGGTGGCGAACCAGCTCCTTGGCCCTGGCAGTGTCATTTAAATAAAGGGGATGCTGGGCTTTGATGACTGGGGAATTGCCGCTGCTGCAGAACCTCTGAAGACGATGACCGGCAGCCTGGATGGTTTCGCTCCCCACAGATGGAGCGGGTTCCCCAGGGCAGTGGGTAAGGAAGTCAGTTCATTCTTGGCCAGTGTTCATCGGGTAATCAGCACCTTGGTGTATCAGGCGGCTTCTGCAGTCGGTGGGTGCCACAAAGAAAAGTCTCACACACATCTGTTGGAGTTCTGTACCTTTACTTCAACACTTCAACCTGGCCGCCAGGTGCTTCCCTCTGCTAATCTCCGGTCCAGCTGTTTCTCAAGAACTGGGACAGTGTCATTGAGACCCCTAGGTGTTCCTTGCTCTCTCATGGTGTTTTGTTCACTGGCGGTACTCTCCAACTCGTCTCGCCTCTCTTGTCAGCAGCTCCACGCAGAGCCTGGGTACCGAAAGCCACAGGCATTGACTGGCACCGGTTCCTAGTGCTGCGCCTTAGTACGGCTGCCTTCTCCGAGATGTGCCGGATTTGTGGCCAAAGCTCCCTTAAGACCTCATGGTGTCCGGTACAATGGCTCCGGCCTACAGCTGCTGCGCCGTGTTCAGGGCCGGTCTCCTGTGTCGTCCACCAGCCCCTCTGTTCCTGTGCCAGATACGGGCATACAGGTGAACTTAGTCTTCTTCCGCACCCCCAGGGCTCCTTCCCTCTTCCACCTTCCAGTCTTTCCCTTCCGGGGCGAGCGTGACCGTGCTGCAGCACGCGGGAGCTAACACCTCCACCACCTCTCGACTCTCACACCGATTTCCTACTCCTCTGCTGTCTTCCTCCCGACTCCCTCTACGTTCTACCCCATGTCCCTCTCTCTGAGACTGGGCCCACCCTCCTGGGTCCACTCACAGACCCTGCCCGGGGTCCTACGTGTGTGTTGTGGTGTGGGGTCTCAATTTCACCATCCCAATATCTGGAGAACACGGGCACCACTCTCCCGCTAATGGGGAAGTGCAGTACCCCTGGGGGCGGCCAGACCAGGTGGGGCACCATATTCCCCCTTGGCAAAGGTTAGCTCATCCCCAGCAACCTCCAATAAGGCACAAAACTCACATTTTTTTTTTGAACTAGAACAATTGAATATACGCTGTCTTTTCATCTCTTTCAGGAGGCACCTACTTGAACGTTTCAGTAACAAAACACACATTATTCCTTTAAGTCCCGGGGCAGAAAAATAAAACAATAGAATATAAAATATAAATAAAGTATAAAGTTCTCAGTCCTGCGGGTCACAGCACTTATTAGCCCCCGCCGGGGCCCAACACAGTTCTTGTTCGGGTGCAGCGACCTCCGCCGGGCTAGACTTTCTCTATCGTCCACTTTGTTCAATGATTACAGCAGGTTAACTATTTACACTTTTAACATTTCTACAATCCCTGGTACCTAACTAACTATACAACTGTACATAACATTTAAAGGCAACAGATTACTATCTACAAACTATTATTTACAGTTCTTCAAACTGACTTTCCAGGTCTTACTTTATGGGCGAGGTCCGCTTGCCTTCAAACCGTCCTCACCACTCGAGAGTTCAGCCGGCTCTGCACACGGGAACCTTAGCGGTATGATCTTCTACACTCGCAGCGCATACCTGCCTTGGCGCCCCATATGCCGGGTGTAAACGTCCTCATCTCCGGGATATAAATCTCGATCAGGGTGTCCCTTCGAGACATACGACTCCACATCTCGTCGGCTGATGAAAACTTCCTCCTCCAAGCCGTACTCCTTGATGAAACCCCAGCCGTTCCGGAGGTGGAAGTCCACAACTACCTTGCGGCGCCATTACGCCGTGTCGGGTGCATGTGTCTTCCGGACTCGGTCTTTCTCTTTAAGATTGACCTCCTCCTGCTGCCTCCAATTGTCTTGACGCTGCCGCCACTCCTCTTCTTCGACCGCTTGTCTCCGCTCCAATATCTGTTGTTAGGCTTGTTCTTTACTGTTGTCTCTCCAGCCTGGGCCGCAACTGAGCACCCAACTTCTGTACTCTCATGGGGTGCCCAGTGGCCTTCCCGCCTTCGGCCTCTGGGGCTTCCGCCGGACCCACATCTCTCTCCGGTTTCTCAGCGCCACCCTCAGGCCATGGTGCTGGTTCAGGATGGTCTAGAACGCCTGCTGGCAGCACTTCTGTCTCCACCGGGATAGCCAACTTGTTTAAGCAGGGTGGTTCGAATGCTGGCTTCTCCACCAGCGGTACTGGAGGCTCTGGCGCTTGGACTCTCTGCGTCAACTTCTTCAGCTGGGCCTGCTTCCAGACATTGTTGGCCCACACCTGAGCCCTTCTCAGCAACTGGCTCAACTCCTTCGCCGTGTCTTCTAGGTCATTGGTACACTGAACCAGGTCTGTAGACTTCCTGTTTGCACTGGGGGCTTCTTCTTCTTTCCTGCCGGCCGGAGTATCTGTCCCGTTGCTCACCATAATGCTACACACCACGCGGTTTTCATTCGTTCTGTGTTGTTCTGGGGCCGCACCCTTCTGGCCCTCCTTCACACCTCTGGGCGGAGTCAACACACCTCTCAGCAGGCCCCCTTCCCTTTTTCTTAGTACTTGGGGTGGGCCTGCTCTTTCGCAACTTCACGTGGGCTCATTCCACGACAGGGGCCTGGACACACCCCAGGCACACACGTGGCGCTCATTCTTTCTGGTCGCCATTTTACAAGTTCTTTCATTACAGAGTGTTTCTGAACAGTTCTTTCTCGTTCAAAGGCGCACGAGACCCGGAGTTACTGGGCCGTTCACATCCTGTCGCGACGCCAAGTTGACACGCCCACTCTAGGGCAATGGGGATATTCAGGACCGGGCCGGTTGTTACGGTCATTTATTGTTCAAGGGATGTCAGGTGCTTCCCTCTGCCAATCTTCAGCTATTTCTCAAGAACCGGGACAGTGTCGTCGAGACCCCTAGGTCTTCCTTGCTCTCTCATGGTGTTTCCTTCACTGGCGGTACTCTGAGTGCCTCCAACTCGTCTCACCTCTCTCATCAGCGCCTCCCCGCACAGAACCCGGGTACCGACAGCCGCAGGCATTGACTGGCACCAGTTCCCAGTGCAGCGCCTTGGTACGGCTGCCTTCTCCGAGATGTTCTGGGTTTATGGCCACAGCTCCCTTAAGACCTCATGGCCTCCCGTTCAATGGCTCGGGCCTACAGCTGCCGCAGCCTCTTCAGGGCAGGTCCCCTGTTTCATCCACCAGCCCCTCTGTTCCTCTGCCAGACACGGGCGTACAAGTGATCTTAGTCTTCTTCTGTACCCCAAGGGATCCTTCCCTCTTCTACACCTTCCAGTCTTTCCATCCCGGGGCGAGCATAACTGTGCTCCAGCCTACAGGAGCTAACACATCCACCACCTCTCGACTCTCACTCCGACTTTCTACTCCTCTGCTCTCTTCCTCCCGACTCCCTCTATGTTCTTACCCATGTCCCCCTCTCTGAGACTGGGCCCTCTCTCCCGGGTCCGCCCTCCGTTCCTGCCCGGGGTCATACGTGTGTATTGTGGTGTGGAATCTCAATTTCACCATCCCGAAATCTGGAGAACAGGGGTACTACACTCCCGCTAAAGGAGTGCAGTACCCCTGGTGGCAGCCTGACCAGGGGATGCCACAGATGAAACCCTGAACAGAACCACTCACTGTAATGAGGCATTTGATGTCAATTGAACTCCGTTTGGTGTCTGTATCCATCTATTCAAGGAGTGCACAGGACGGTAGTCTTCCCATATGAGCGCTAAAAACATGCTTAAAATGATGGCACACCGCTGGAACAGAGACCAGATGGAGCCCAAAGTGATTGCATCTGTCTCAATATAGTGAGCAGTACCAGATTCATATAGGTTTTTTGTTTTGCTGCTTTCAGTCAGTAAAAATACTTTTTTTAAATAAATAGATTTATTGTCACTATGGTCTGTGAGCTGTTGGTTTTTTATTTTTTTTGGCAAATAGAGCTGTTTAAGGGCTTATTTTTTAGTGCGACGTGTTTGAGTTTTTTAGGAACCATTTTGGAGTATATAACATTTTTGACTACTTTTTCTTCCAATTTTTCAGATACCGAATGAACAAAAACAAGCAATATACTTACTTTTTTTTATATTTTTCTTTTATGCATGGTTCAGCATGGGATAAAAGTGATCACACAGATTTATTCTTCAGGTCAGTACAATTATAGTGACACCAAATTTATATAGTTTTATTTGCTTTTGCATCACCATGTACTGAGAGCTGTAACTTTTTTTTTAGATAAATTATGGCTTGTTTTTGCGGGCC
This sequence comes from Allobates femoralis, assembly GCA_033576535.1. Taxonomy (NCBI): domain Eukaryota; kingdom Metazoa; phylum Chordata; class Amphibia; order Anura; family Aromobatidae; genus Allobates; species Allobates femoralis. The sequence continues at coordinate 337,049,062 of JARQOC010000006.1, forward strand.
GGTTTGGCGTTTTCATTGATTTAATTTTTTTTTACATATGACTTCATGATCGCCTTTTTCCATTTTTTTTGTGTGATGACAAAGTGATTTTTTTGTTGTGTTTTTTAATTAATTTCTTTTACGCTGTTCACCCTATGGAATAAAGAAAATGACAGTTTTAGAAATTATGTCATTCTGGATGTGGCGATACTAATGTGTCTTTTTTTCGTAAATTTTTTTTTAATGCAAATGCTGCTTTTAGTGATGAAATGGGTTTTCATGACTTTTGTGCATTTTTTTGTGTTTTTTTTAAACTTTTTTACATATTTTATATAACTTTATAATTTAAACCCACTGTGGGACATGAATATTTTTTTAGATTGATGGTTGGTCTCATGCACTGCAAGGCTCATGTTTTGCGGTGCCAGAGTCCTTTCTCATTGTGACTCACTGACAGAGTCTATTAGATTCTGCTCATAGTATAGGTTCTAAAAGGTCACTGTACCCAGGGGTCATTTGATCATCAGATGACCTCAGGGTACCATGGCAATGACCAGGACCCATGATTATGATCGGAGGGCTGATCCTGTCAAAGAGGGTAGTTTAAAACTGGTCCGGAATGATGACAGCCCAGATTTTCACTCGTGGGGGACGGAGTATTTAGTTTACTGGATATTTACTGTACGCTTTCTCTCAAAGATGTCTTTCTTTTAATTAAGCCTTTGAGAATATACATCTTAAACCTGACCTTGAAATGTTATAAATGCTAATTTAAACTGTTTTTAAATCTATGTTGATTAGAGATGAGTTGATTGATATGTGGGACTCCGATCCAGTGTCCAGGTCAGCAGTACCTGCATCTGCGACATGGCATTTGATCTGTCTGGAGTGGCGCAACATCAGCTGTGTGACATTGTGACATGGCTCATATATGCTGTTGTGCCAGGCCCAGCTATTCAAGAATAGCTCCGGGAATGCTGAAAGGTAAGATATTCTTGTGCCTCTTATCTCAACTGGAGTCTCGCAAATCAATCTACTTATGTTGTTTTTACTTGATGTTTTGTACTAACAACTATATAAAGCATGTGTCATATGGACCTGAGGAAAGTATTAGACCAATCTTGAAATATGCTGTTCAATTATTAATAGATTATTATTAATTGATAATTGAATAATTATCAATTATTATACCAATCTTGAACTTAATCTTTTTTTCATAATTACTAAGGCTGGCTTCACACTGCAGTTTTTTCACTGATCAGTGTCCATCCAGTTTGTGTGCCAAAACCAGGAGAGGAACCAGGAGAGGAACTTGCAGAGAAAAACTATAATTGAAAGATTGACACCTGTTCTGAGTTTTGGAGACACTCCTGGTTTTGGCTCACAAACTGGATGGACACTGATCAGTAAAAAAACTGGTGTGTGAATCCAGCCTAAGGCTGGCTTCACACTGCAGTTTTTCACTGATCAGTGTTTGGGTGCCAAAACCAGGAGTGTCTCCAAAACTCAGAACAGGTGTCAATCTTTCAATTATAGTTTTTCTCTGCAAGTTCCTTTCCTGGTTCCTCTCCTGGTTTTGGCACCCAAACACTGATGGACACTGATCAGTGAAAAACTGCAGTGTGAAGCCAGCCTTAGTCTATACATTTTGCGCCTCTTTTTAATTTTTCTTTCTTTTATAAAGTGTTTTTTATGACTTCTTGACAAATTTGCTAATCCAGATGTTTAAAATAAATTAATGAAATGCTACATTTTTTACCAAATGTCACATTTTTTCTCCATCTCACTCTATTCCCTGCCTGAATTAGTTTCTGAACGAGTTCAAATTTGATGCATTTTTACAACTTTTATAATGATTCAGGACAGTAATTGCTAAAAAGTGAAAAAAAACTTTGAATTTTGCACCAAATGCATGATGAATTTTGTGTATTTGGCAATAAACACATTAGTAAATACTATAAGAGAAAGAAAATGACTGCAATAAATCACAAATGATAACTCAGACTCATATTAAAGATGTATACATTAGATCTAGCCAAAATTGGTCTATTTCGGGTAAAATACATGAAGGAGAATTTTGTGAAAGCCATTTATAATGCATACGGTACTTCCTGTATTTGTTAAATGTATATTTGGCATTCCCGGGGGAAAATAAAAAGGATTATGATTATAACTGTTTCTTTCCATGTGCGTACAGACACAACCTCGCTTGCAGTTTTCTATGAGGCCATAAATACGGCTCCTGTTATAACTCCAGCAGTAGCCACTTAAGTAAATATTCCCCTTATCATTTTACTGTGAGCTTATGTGAGGTCCTGTGAGGTTCTGCATACAATTATTAGACTTCATGCACTTTTCATGGAAAATTTGGAAAGCTATTTTTCATCAGAAATTACTTTCTGGTCAATTTTAGTATGCTAAATGATGATATCAAGCAGTTATTTATTCTACATAGAATCTCCAGGCTTTCAGGAAATATAATTTCAAAAGAAACTGACTGAAAGTAAAAAGCATTTTCTCAATTTTATGAACTTTTGTCCCTTTTAACTTATTAAAAGTAGTAATAGCAGAGCATGGACAATACAAGAGAGTTAGGGTGTGTGCACACGATCAAGAATTGCAGTGTTTTGGATGCAGCGTATTGCCGTTGCATCCAAAATGCTGCGTTGTTCAGTACAAGCATAGTGGATAAGATTTCTACATATGCCATTCTCACTGTGCTTCTCCCTATCGCAGCAATCTCCAGCGGGTGAATGCAGGGAGAAACTGCCCTGCATCGAACACTGATCATGAGTACAGGGCGGCTGCACTCTCCCTGCATTCACACGCGGGTTTCTGCAGGTCCGGAGGCACTGCATCTTAGGCTGCTTTCACATTGCGATATTCTGGGATCTGTGGCTGTCCGATTTAGCCCCATGTATAGGCAACAGATCGGATTGGATTTGGCCTTATTACCGTCCGATTTGTGTCGGATCCGATTGTGTCCGATTGTTTTGCTGTACCCAAAATCGACTGCTCTGATTTTGGGCACAGCGAACCAAATCGGACCAAATTGGATCCGCGGCCATTAACATGGGGGCCTATGAAGCGCTGGTCCGAAAAAAGAGCTGATCGTTTCTCAGACCTGAATTTAGTGTATTGAGCATGCCTAGTACACTAAAACTGCTCTTTACCATCTAATTTCACTTCCGCAATGTATATAAACACATTGCGGAAGTGAAATTAAGTAAAAGCAAATGTTAAAAATAAAAAATATATATGCTCACCTCTCCAGCGTGCCCCCCGATGTCGGCATCTATCTTCCACGGCTTGAGGACCTAGCTGGGTGGGGCTAGCCGATCAGCTGATCAGCCACATGACCGGTTATTCCGATAACTGCGGTCATGTGACAGATCAGCTGATCGGGTAGCCCCGCCTCCCCAGGTCCTTCAACCCTTGGCAGCTAAATGGAGCGAATCGGGGATTCACTGGAGAGGTGAGCATATATATTTTTTATTTTTAACACTTGCTTTTACTTAAGTTCACTCCCGCAATGTATGTATATATATATATATATATATATATATATATACACAATGCGGGAGTGAAAGTACCCGGCTTGCCTGTACTTTGCAGGCTCGGGCTTTCTGTGTCCGGATTCATGAAATTCACGGACCTGGCATCCGGAGGTCACCTCCTATGAGATCCTTTTCCTGTCCATGGGGTCCTGCAAAAAGTACGGACAGGAAAAAAATGCAATGTGAAAGCAGTCTAAGACTCCGGATCATGTGCACATACATAAAAGTCAGCTGAACCTATGTAATGTGAATGGGGGTCTTTTGAGTCTCTAGACAGATAATTTCAGAGATGCTTTCAAGCATACAACAATCAGACCAATCCTGAAAAATAATCCCAACCTCTATGTCCAGCTGTTGCACCCTATCGCTACTCCGGTTTGCCTTCAAACTCCTTGAACAACAAGTTCACATTGAACTTTCCCCCTACGTTTCATACAACTTACATTTCAACAACCTACAAACTCTTGGTTACCACCAAGGGCTGTACCCCTTACTGCCTATATAACTAAACATATAGACTAGGACATTCAAGCCTGAGCTGGTTCTTCATTTTCATCTTGTATGTGCCCTACTGCTGCCTGGTGTTGCTGCTCACTCTAGTAAGCCCTTTATCCTAGGCTATTAAAAAAAGATGTTCTGTGCATAGTTCTTCTGAGAAAGCTGTTTTTTTTCCCAAATCATATCAAAATTGGTGTCACTCACCTTTCACTGGTGTTGACACTGCTGCTTTAATCCAGATCATATTTATGACGCACCCCAGGGTATGGGGACTCGGGTATATGGGCCCTCTGCTGGGGTAGGGATGTCACTGGTGGCCTGCCCAGACTTATGGTCCTGGTGGTCTGCTTTCAAAAAAGGAGAAAATTTGAAAATAATAAAGTATAAAGTTCACGTGACACCACCTGTGGTTTCTGGTGATTGTACCAGCGCTACGTGGGGCCTCCAGGGATGATGGTCAGGCAGCTAGGTATCGAAGCTCCCCACAGGCGGAGCTGGATCCCTGGGGAGTTTGGTAATGATGATGAGGGAGGGACCAGGGATTTGGCTGGGCTGTTAGGTAACGGGACAGTCTCTGTGGATGGCAGGGGCAATGGTTGAGGAATTGACACACACAATACGTTGTTTCTTTACCTTTACCCATTCATTCATCTGATGTGATTGTGCTGTGATTCACCCATCTTTCTGTGCTATTGTAATGGTATATACCGTATATACTCGCGTATAAACCGAGTTTTTCAGCCCAAAAATTGGGCTGAAAAGTCCCCCCCTCGGCTTATACGCGAGTCACTGTATACACTGTATACAGTGTATACAGTATACAGGCCCACCCCCATCAGTATACAGGCCCCCCCTTGCAGCACAAACCTGTAAAGGAAGAGATCAGTATACTTATCACTGTCCCGCTGCCGCTGTCCCGCCGCCGTCATCGCTCTCCTCCGTCTTCATCCGTCTTCTTCCGGCTTCCTCCGGTCGGCGCAGGCAATGACGTCATTGTCTGCGCGCCAGAGGAAGCCGGAAGACGATGGATGAAGACGGAGGAGCGCGATGACGGCGGCGGGACAGCGGCAGCGGGACAGTGATATGTATACTAATCTCTTCCTTTACAGGATTGTGCACCAAGGGGGGGCCCTGTATACTGATGGGGGGGGCTGTATACACCTCTGGGGCTGCGTGTATACTACCACTGGGGCTGCTGTATACACCACTGGGGCTGCTGTATACTACCTCTGGGGCTGCTGTATACACCACTGGGGCTGCTGTATACTACCTCTGGGGCTGCTGTATACTACCACTGGGGCTGCTGTATACTACCACTGGGGCTGCTGTATACTACCACTGGGGCTGTATATACCTCTGGGGCTGCTGTATACTACCACTGGGGCTGTATATACCTCTGGGGCTGCTGTATACTACCACTGGGGCTGCTGTATACTACCACTGGGGCTGCTGTATATACCTCTGGGGCTGCTGTATACTAACCACTGGGGCTGCTGTATACTAACCGCTGGGGCTGCTGCTGTATATTCCACTGGGGCTGCTGCTGTATATACCACTGGGGCTGCTGATGTATACTACCACTGGGGCTGCTGTATATACCTCTGGGGCTGCTGTATACCACACTGCTGGGGGCTGTATACCTGTGCTGGGGTCCACCCTCGGCTTATACACGAGTCAATAGGTTTTCCCAGGTTTTGGGGGCAAAAGTAGGGGGGTCGGCTTATACACGGGTCGGCTTATACACGAGTATATACGGTAATCATTTTAATCTTAGATTGTTCATGAATGCTGTAATAAGGTCATCTGTCTGTGAGGCTTTATAGCGCACTTTGGCCCGCAACCCTGTTTATTTATCTGGCTTGCATGTTACCCTGCTGTCTTAAGTTAGTGTGATTGATTAACAAGTTAAATTGACCCTGATCTAAGCATATGCTCCAATATAAATTTAGACATAGCCTAGGGGTAGCATATGATGCTGGGGTAGCATATGATGTGCAAATTTAGAAAAGTGAAGATTTTAAGAAGTGCAATATGCAGTTATACTGGTCAGTTAAACGGGGCAGGAAACAGGTAAGTCATGCCAGACAAACAAACAGACATATAACTTGTTCACTTGTGCTGCCAAATGTGTTCACTATTTGTCTTTGCATCATTTTTGTGCTAGCTGCTTCCATGCCTCATATCTACTGCTCTTTCACACACTCGGTTCATTCCATCCATATCAGTCCCTCTCTGCTCTCCTCTCCTATGTACAGCTCTTATGATCTTTTTAAAATGTTAATAAGTCCAGATTTATCCACACCCTCCATACAATATAAGAGATGGCTTCACAAACCCCTTAACCATCTACTCACTCTCTTTATTCTTCTGCTCCTAGTTGCATGGGACATTGAACCAAATCCATGTGGCGCCCCGCAACGAGTGCATCACAGGAAGGTATTGCATCCCTGACTGAAGATGTAATATCTTCCATCTCGGTGATGACACGGTCAAACTCAGAGCTCTATACACCGCACAACACACTAGAGTGAGAGGGCCAATCAGGTCCTGGTGGGAGGAGTGAAAGGAGTAGTGTGTGTGGGGGAAGTTGGGAACTTGGGAGAAGAAGTTGGAGTAACGAAAGAGAAGGAGCTTTGGGGCTCTGCACAGTGCCGTGCAGCCCTGAAAACCACTTACCGGCTAGGCACTATTAAGCGGTGACCCAGATCGGATCAAGGGCAGCTACCGAATGGGCTCAACCATACCCGTGCCCAAAACCACCGGATCACTGGTTCCGAGGCGAGTAGACGTCCACCGCCACTCAGCAAACCAGAGTGAAGGAACCGCTCTTAGGAGCCCCTCACTACAGCCGCAACCAAGTTGTCTTTCCAGCAGGGGCCCACCACTGGGAAACAGGACCTTACAGCCTAATTCAGCTAGGTACCAATTAGAAGTCTCCCAAGCACCCTGTACTGGTACACTAAGGCGACACCGGCAACCAAACTAGACAGGTCAGATAAAGGAGGAACACTGTAGAGCTCTGAAAGAACACCAGTCATCGCTGGGACCACCCGGTCTGTTACCTAAGACTGCATAACCTGTATCACACTAACGGTTACAGTAAAGACCCGTTACAGAGGAAGCTGGTGTCTGTGCTTTTCTTTAGAACTGTTATTAATCCTGCACAGCAACAACTGAGCTGCCGTATTCGATCAAGTACAGCTCCTGGCCCTGGGGACCCCAGCTCATCCTGTGGGGAGCATCCATCAAGCTGCCGCACATCCCCCGGAGGCCCAAGCAGCGCCGGTGCAATCACCGGAATCCCACAGGTGGCGTCATGACAAACAAGAATCATCCCCATCCTTTCATCCACTTTTGATCTGACCACCGGGCCCCACAGCCTCAGGCGCGGAACCGTGACAAGTGCTGCATCGCCTGAAACGTGAGCATCCGGCAACGGTGAGTCAGAATTTGGCGATCACGAACAGGATACAAACAGGCCCGTTTCTTAACGGGTATTGTGTGCCTACAGAACTTTATTCGGCCAAAATGAACTTTTTCCCGCCTTTTTCTACTGGGCCAAAATGGCGACCAAAATGGCGGCTCCCGCCATGTGAAACACAATGTGCTGGCCCAGGGGCGTACCTCCGCCCCTTGTCGTGGGAGGGCCATGGCAGAGGCGCCAAAACTCTTGTCCACCCCGATTGCTGGAAACACCTAAGGGGGCGGACCAAAGACTTCAGCCCACCTATGGACTACAAAAATCACAAAGAAACAGGTGTGGCATGGCTTTCCCAACAGCTCCGATTCAGGAACAGTTACCAGTTCTATCGGGTGCAGTTCCTGGAAGAAGCGAGATGGCAAACCTGAGGCTCCGCGAGCTAATGAGAGAGGTCGAGGAGGAAGCTCGTGCCGCCATCGGCAACCCTGGCCCGGGTCTGTCCTCACTATCGACGGGGACTCCGAGTTTTGGGAGACCGCGCTCCAAGATCTACGGGTGCGGTTGATGGAGGCCACGGAGTGGACCATCAGGAGTTGGAGTGCGAGCCTGGCAAGCCGTCTACACCGGGCTGTCCAACAGAAACTTACAACCTGTCCCGTTCTAGAACCGGAGACTACGACATGTCCCGTTCCAGAACTGGAGACTACTACCTGTCCCACTCCAGAACCGGAGACCGGCCCCGGACCTGTTGAGGCCTACCTGGTCACCGGAGGAGACGCACCACCACTACCGGGTGCGGTGGAGGACGAAGCAGAAGAAGCGGGCAGCCCAGAAGCTCCGCAGGACGAGACGGAAGAGAGCCCCGCTGTTCCAGACCCCAACCAGCAGGAGGATCCTAATCCAGAATCCCAACCAGCCGAAGAGCTTGATGTGGTCGCCGAGGCCGTAGAGCAGGAAGACGACGAGAGCCACAGTGAGCCTAAGGACTCCATCCATACCGGTCCCGAGGAGGAGGAGGAAGCGGAGACTCCCACCGAGCAGCTGCAAACGGCTCGGGTCCAGTGGTCTGGTGCCGCCGCGGCATCTACTCCCGATCGCCGTGTTCATGTGCTGGTGCAGAGTTACGATCAGCTCTTAACCCGTTACAGCACAACCAGTCACTGGGATTACGTCCGCGCTGCCCGTCCGTCTGACGATGCTATACGTCGCCGCCGCCGAGCTGAATGGTGGGCCCAGGAACAAGCCAACCTGCGGGCCCGTGCTGAGGCTCGCCGCCAAACCTGTTACCGGAGGAATTCCGGAAGACAGGTACTGTCACATCTTTTAATCTGGACAACGGGTGGGGTTTTGCCCGGGAGGAGGGGGTGTACGAGGAGATATTCGTGGGCCGCCGGGACGTTGAGTCTCACCTCCCTAAAGGACATCCCGACCGCGATTTGTACCGGCGAGAGACCATCACGTACGAGCGTCATGCTTGCTATCTAGGGTGGTACGCTCTCCGGGTTCGCAGGTGTGTCTTACACCCATAAAGAAAGATTAACCCTGTTAAAATAACCTTATTTCAAAAGTTTTTGCAAATGACTTTGTCATGAACACTTTTCCCGTTATTTGAGTGCCAGTGGAGCGGCCCGGCGGTAAAATTCTGGACATTGCAAATGAAGAGTAACCTTGCCCGCCGGGTCCGCAATGGCTAACCAGTTTAATTTAAACGCAACTGTTTGAAACGTTCTAAGTAAAAGTGCCTCCCCTAGGGGAAGAATATTAAGCAAGCTTGATTGTTGTAAATAAAAGTGTTCATTTGGTTTTATATTTGACAAAAAAAATATAAAAACTTTCCCTGTACTGTTCGGGTTTCGTGGCACTTGGGGACAAGTGTAATTTCCCAAGGGGGAGTGTGGCGCCCCGCAACGAGTGCATCACAGGAAGGTATTGCATCCCTGACTGAAGATGTAATATCTTCCGTCTCGGTGATGACATGGTTAAACTCAGAGCTCTATACACCGCACAACACACTAGAGTGAGAGGGCCAATCAGGTCCTGGTGGGAGGAGTGAAAGGAGTAGTGTGTGTGGGGGAAGTTGGGAACTTGGGAGAAGAAGTTGGAGTAACAAAGGAGAAGGAGCTTTGGGGCTCTGCACAGTGCCGTGCAGCCCTGAAAACCACTTATCGGCTGGCACCATTAAGCGGTGACCCAGATCGGATCAAGGGCAGCTACTGAACGGGCTCAACCATACCCGTGCCCAAAACCACTGGATCACTGGTTCCGAGGCGAGTAGACGTCCACCGCCGCTCAGCAAACCAGAGTGAAGGAACCGTTCTTAGGAGCCCCTCACTACAGCCGCAACCAAGTTGTCTTGCCAGCAGGGGCCCACCACTGGGAAACAGGACCTTACAGCCTAATTCAGCTAGGTACCAATTAGAAGTCTCCCAAGCACCCTGTACTGGTACACTAAGGCGACACCTGCAGCCAAACTAGACAGGTCAGATAAAGGAGGAACACCGTAGAGCTCTGAACCAACACCAGTCATCGCTGGGACCACCCGGTCCGTTACCTAAGACTGCATAACTTGTATCACACTAACGGTTACTGTAAAGACCCGTTACAGAGGAAGCTGGTGTCTGTGCTTTTCTTTAGAACTGTTATTAATCCTGCACAGCAACAACTGAGCTGCCGTATTCGATCAAGTACAGCTCCCGGCCCCGGGGACCCCTGCTCATCCTGTGGAGAGCATCCCATCAAGCTGCCGCACATCCCCCGGAGGCCCAAGCAGCGCCGGGGCAATCACCGGAATCCCACAGGTGGCGTCACGACAAACAAGAATCATCCCCATCCTTTCCTCCTCTTTTGATCTGACCACCGGGCCCCACAGCCTCAGGCGCGGAACCGTGACAAGTGCTGCATCGCCTGAGACGTGAGCATCCGGCAACTGTGAGTCATCCAGGCCCTCCTTATAATAGTAAACTTAACTCTTTCCCTACTTCTCTCAGAAACTCCAAGAATTTAATTAATATCCCCTGCATGCCATCTGTCTCCTTCAACTGTGCCCTTTGGAATCCTCGCTCAACATGCAATGACTTTTTTCTTTCACATAGCATTGACCTCCTAGCTCTTACAGAGACCTGAATTCAGCAGTCGGACACTACCGCTGATGCTGCTCTCTCATATGGTGGCCTCCAATTTTCTCATACCCCTAGAACTGAGAACAGATCAGGTGGAGGCGTTGGTCTTCTGCTGTCAACAAATTGTGCTTTTCAGGTTATCCCACCTGTCCCCTCATTTATCTTCCCTTCTTTTGAGGTACACACTGTAAGACTCTACAGGCCTTCTCCCTGCGAGTGGAAGTGGTTTATCAACCCCCCGGCCCCCACGTCAATTTCCTGATCACTTTGCTACCTGGCTTCCCCACTTTTTAGCCTGTGATCTTCCCACTCTCATCATGGGTGACTTTAACATTCCTATCGACAACCCCATCTCCACATCCACCTCTCATCTTTTAACCCTAACCTCCTCTCTTGGTCTTTCACAACTTTGTAACTCTGCCGCACATGAAGATGGGAATACATTGGACCTGATCTTCTCCCGGCTCTCCTCAGTGCATGACTTTAGAAATTCCTCTCTTCCACTCTCTGAACCCAACCTTCTTTCATTCTCAGTCAAATACTCTGAACCCTTCAAGGACACTCCCAACTCGTACAACTAAAGGAATATACGTGTCATTGACACTCAGAAACTTATAAAGAATTTACAATCTTCACTCGCCCCAATCTCCTCCCTCTCTTGTCCCGACATAGCTCTAAAACTCTATAATGAAAAACTGCAAAGTGCCCTGGATGAAGCTGCACCTCCTACACTTAAAACAACTCGGCACCAACAGCGGCAACCCTGGCACACACTGCAAACTCGGTTTCTCCAGCGGTGTTCCAGGTGTGCAGAACGTCTGTGGAGAAAATCCAACCAGGCTGAAGATTTCATCCATTATAAGTTTATGCTAAAAACATACACCACCCTTCACCTCTCCAAACAAGCTTACTACAACAACCTTATCACTTCACTAGCCAACAATCCTAAACGACTCTTTGACACTTTCCATGCTCTCCTTAGTCCAAGAGTACAGACCCCAACCACCAACCTCACAGCTGAAAATTGACAACATCTGACAGGAAATTTCCTTACAGACTCAGAACATCATGCATTCTCCTCCCTCCTGTACTTCATCCAACTCACTTTCAGTCTTTGATCCGGTCACAGAGGAAGAAGTCACCCGGCTTCTTGCATCTTCTCGTCCTACTACCTGCACCAGTGACCCTATTCCCTCACATCTCCTTCCATCCCTTTCTCAGCTGTCACATCTCACCCAACTAAAATATTTAATCTTTCCCTCTCATCTGGTGTTTTCCCCTCCTCCTTCAAACTTGCCAGTATACATTCATTATTAAAAATAACATCCCTTAACCAGAACTCTGCTGCTAACTACAGACCTGTCTCTAATCTCCCCTTCATCTCTAAACTCCTGGAACGCTTGGTCCACTCCTGTATGATCCGCTATCTCTCCGACAATTCTTTTCTTGACCCTCTACAATCCGGCTTCCGCTCCTTACATTCTAGTGAAACTGCCCTCACTAAAGTCTCTAATGATCTACTAACAGCTAAATCTAATGGTCACTACTCCCTGTTGATCCTCCTGGATCTCTCCGCTGCATTTGATACTGTGGATCACCAGCACCTTCTCTCTATGCTCTGCTCTATTGGGGTTAAGAACACCTCTCTGTATCTTTCACCGGCTCCTCTTCCTCTCCTCTTCCCCTCATGGTTGGGGTTCCTCAGGGTTCAGTCCTAGGTCCCCTTCTCTTCTCTCTATACCCCCATTGGACAAACCATCAGTAGATTTGGTTTTCAGTACCATCTCTATGCTGACGACACCCAGTTATACACCCTTTCTCCTGACATCACCTCCATATTACTACAAAATACTACTGATTGTCTGTCTGCTGTCTCTAACATCATGTCTTCTCTCTACTTTAAATTGAATCTGTCAAAGACTGAACTTCTCGTGTTTCCTCCCTCTCCTAATCTTCCGAAACCTAATATTGCCATTTCTGTATGTGGTTCTACCGTTACTCCTCAGCAGTACGCCTGCTGTCTTGTTGTTATATTTGACTCGGATATCTCCTTCTCTCCCCAAATCCGGTCTCTCGCTCGCTCATGTCACCTACACCTCAAAAACATCTCTAGAATTCGACCTTTTCTTACTGTTGACTCTGCAAAAACTCTAACTGTTGCCCTTATTCATTCTCGCCTGGATTACTGCAATTCTCTATTAATCAGTCTCCCTCTTACTAAACTCTCTCCTCTCCAATCCATCCTCAATGCAACAGCCAGGATCATATTCCTCTCCATCCGCTTCACCGATACCTCTATCCTGTGCCAGTCATTGCACTGGTTGCCAATCCGGTATAGAGTACAATATAAAATTATCACTCTCACGCACAAAGCCCTCCACATTTCTGGTCCGTCCTACATCTCCTCCCTCATCTCTGTCTATCACCCTACACGTGCCCTCCGCTCTGCAAGTGATCTAAGGGTACCTTTACACGGCGCAATATCTGCTGGGAATCCTGATGGCGATATGTCACCCTGAAACTATCGCCGTCAAATTGCCTCCCAGTTGCGGCGTGTATTTGGGGAATTTGGCGGCAATAAATTGCCTGTCGGCTGGTTTCTGATTTCAGAGCCCTGCTCCAAAATCATTGCCAATTATGAAGGCGAGATTCCCGGCTTTTGGCGTGTGAAAGGGTGATAGTGATGGAATCTGCGTCACCTATTGATTTCCCGTAGGTGTGCCACAGCGTGCTGGAGTCCGCGCCCCGTCTGCAATGATTGGTGGTGGCTACTGTGTTCCCATTGGCTGTCAGTTCACAGGGCGCCATATTTGAAGAGCTGTCCATTCAGCAACACACACATCTTCAATTGCGTCATGTATTAGCCAGCCTTCCAGAGCAGGCTGCCCAATCATTACGCGATTGCTTTGTCCAATGAGCGTGTTTGGGGTGCGGTGTAAACCAGTCTGGCACACCTATGTTCTCGCCGCGCTCAACATGTATGCCCACATTGCTTTGGGGATTGCGGCGAGTGAAGTGGTGAGGAAAGGCGACCGGAATGGTTCCGCTGTGGATGAGGCGATTTCCGGGGAGACACATCGCCTTAGCTTGAAGGCGAAATTGCGGCGTGTAAGAGTGCCATCGGTGATCTGAGGCGACTATAAAAAACGTGCACATGCACGTTAGATTGCCTCATATCGCCAGCAGATATTGCGGCGTGTAAAGGTACCCTAAGACTGACATCAGCTACAATCCGAACCTCCCACTCCCGTCTCAAAGACTTTTCATGAGCTGCACCAATTCTCTGGAACGGATTACACTTCAGAGAACAATTCAATTAATTCCCAATAGTTTTAAGCGAGCCTTAAAAGCACATCTCTTTAGACTGGTCTATCACCTCACCTCACTTGTTTAACTATTCCTATCTTCCCTTTTCTAAATCTGGCCTCTTGTGTCATCTGTCTGCACCTGCTGACTGTCTGTCTGTCCCCCGTGCATAATATAGCACTTTATCTGTACTTGTACAGATCCCGACCGATGACCGATTCATGCAGCGTTACATGAATCCCCTAATTATTATATTGATGGCTGAATCATATATGACATCATTTGTTACTGTTACCTTTTGTGCCTCCCCTATTTCCTCTAGACTGTAAGCTTGTGAGCAGGATCCTCACTCCTCATGGTTTTTGAATTTTGATTACTCTGTATTATCTCATATTGTCTGTACATGTCCCCTCCGAATTGTAAAGTGCTGCGTAATATGTAGGCGCTATATAAATAAAATTATTATTATTATTACCTTTTACTGATGCTATCGCAGGTAAGAGTTCGGTGTACTGTCAGTTGGTCAATAAGCACTTCTGGATCTCCACAGCGGGTGGGTATAAGGCCTCCTTGTCTCTTTTCCTGTGTGTGTGAAGCTCCCTGCCCCGTGTGAAACTTGGCTGGCCTCCTCTGCTCTCCTACCACCTGTGTTTTTGTTGGGAAAAACCCACAATTGACTGCCGCTATTCCTCTCTCCACAGTGCCTGGCTGCTTTGTTGGTGGCTGCACAGATGCCCAGGAGACTGGAGTCTCCATGGTGAACCGGTATTCTCTACTGGGCTAGGTGCTCTTCAGCAGACTCTGACTCCGGCGTCCGGTGTGTTTTCTGGGGTGAACCCAAAGATGTCTCCTCGTTGCCCACTTTTCTCTTTCTCCGCTCTCTCCTCGCCTTCCGACCCCACTCTTGGGCCCTGCACGACTACTCTGAAGGCTGTTCAGAGTCACTGGATCGGGCCTAGCGCGGCACCGACCACCAGAACGTCTTCACAGTTCTTGTAGCGTCTGCACACTCCATCTAACTCCGCACCCAGCACCAGTATTTATAGGGGATCTTGCCTAAGGGCAGCAAGTTGAGCTCCCCCTACTCTGCTGGGGTGGAAGGTGTTCTTTGTGCCTGTGTACCCACTGTGGAAACCCATCCGTGCTGTAGGTGAGTCTGTGGTTACCTGTTTGAACAGGGCGCCACATTTCCCCCTAGGTAAGATCAGTACTCCCGGACTGAGAATCATTTTTGGTTAGCACACATATAATAACAATAATAACTGGTAACATATTTACATAGTCTCAAAAGTCAAAAGTTTACAAAAATCATTTAAAACAGGCACAGTCCATACGGTGCTAGTCCATCCACCGCAGGCTGGAAAACGTGGCTAGTTGTCACAACCAGTCCTGTGACTATGGTCCTTTTTAAATTGAAAAACAAGGGGAAAGTTATTTTGAAGAGTCTTTACAGTACAGTCTCTGTAAGCTCCGGGTAAAAAGGGGTAAAGTCTTTCAAAAGTTTAACAAACTTCAATAAAGTCCTTACAGGTAAAGTCTCTGTAGGCTTCAAAGTTCAGAATACACAACACTTACCACAGGTGCCTACGCATAGGAGTTCTAGGTACGAAAGGGCCTCTAACGGTCATAAGCGCTGTAGGCCTCCTGGCCCTGGGGTCACCTATTGACCAAGATTTTGCTCTTCCTAGACAGCTCCTTACACCAACTCCACTCACCCCTCTTTTGATGTTGTGTACCTGGTGTGACCTATTTTGGCCTACTCTTTCACCCTTTTGTACACTACTATTTACATTTTCTTACATTTTTACAAGAGTTGCTATTTACATGTTACTTTTCTTTGGTTCTATATTACATTTATTGTTTCCAATCTCCATACCTGTATGGGTGTTGACCACATGTGCTGTGACTTGATCTACGCACTACTGGTGTGGCTATCTCAGGTGATGTGTCTGGAGAATGCAATGGGGGTAAGTCAGGTAAGCGTCTGCGTGGCCTTAGTCTCACTAAAGGACTAGCAGGTGCACCGATTGTAGTATCCTCTGGTTCTCTGACAACGGGTGTTTCTTCCTGAATTTGCGGAATTGTTTCTGGAGGTTGGTAAAAGTTGAGTAATGGCACTATTAATGTTCCTTTATGTTGAGGTCAATCTATTGGGAAGTCTCCAAGTATCGTGGATATGACTTTCTGTTTTGGTTCTGAGCATGGAATTGGAGTTTCATAGGATTCTCTTTCTTTTGGGGAATCTTGAAGGTCTTGGGTCTTCCATGCTTCCGGGCATTTCTTCAAATGATCTCTGGATACTGAGTGAGTGTTTTTTCCTCCATTTTAATTGATAAGGCAAACCTTGGTGTTGTCAAAGTTGGAGTTCAAAACAGTCTCTTTCCCATGTCTTGTTCATTCCTTCCTTCCTTTTGAGTGCAATACTTCCGGGTAGTATTGGTTCTGCTGGTGCACTTTTGATGAAGTTTCTTTCTTGTCTTTGTCTGGACTTTTCAAGACTGTTTTCAACACAATCTTGGATTTGTCTATATTGGTCTAGATGGTTAGTGTTCCAGTCAGAGTTGGAAGTATCTGCTTTTGGTTCAACGACTCCTTATTCCAAATCTACTGGTAATCTTCCGGTGCGTGCTCTCATGAGATATGAGGGTGGACAGTTTGTTGAACTGACAGGGATGTGATTGTACATGTCTACCAGTTCAGGCAATTTTTCTGGCCAATGGTTCCTTTCTTCAAGAGGTAGTATCTTGAGCATGTCTATGACGATGTTATTCATCTTTTCGCATAACCCATTAGATTGAGAGTGATATGGTGTAGTTCTTATCTTCTTACAACCGTAGAGATGACATAACTCTTGAAATATTTCGGCTTCAAAAGCAGAACCTTGATCGGTTAAGACTTGCTCTGGGTAGCCTAATGGCCTACAGAAAGACATTTTGAAAGGTCCTTGAGGCTGTTGCAGCTGTGAAATCTTTTACCGGTGCTACCATCAGGAATCTTGAATAGTGATCCACTATTGTCAAAGCATAAGTGTAGCCTGTTCTGCTTGGAGTCAATTTCACGTGGTCCAAGGCTACAATTTGGAGTGATTGCATTGTTACAATGGATTGGAGTGGTGCTCTTTGACTCTCTTGGTCTTTTCTGTGTAGGCTACATGGTCCACAGTCTTTACACCATCTTTCTATGGATCCTCACACGCCAACCCAGTAGAATCTGTCTTTGAGCAACATCTCCAGCTTTTTCCATCTAAAGCGTCCAGTTGGTTATGGTAGGCATTTAGTACTATTTGGATTCCTGTTCACGGTACCACGATCTGCCAGACAATTTCATGGGTTCTGGGGTTGAGGTATCTTCTACAGAGTTTTTCCTGGTAGATGAACAACTTGCTTCTTTCATTGCACAGGTGTTTAGCTTCTGGTGGAGGATTTGAAGGTAGTTTCGCGGACTCCTGAGTTATCAGTTCTTTTATTAAACTGATAGCCGGTTCACTGTCTTGGGATTCCTTCCAACCGAAGTATGGTAACGGGTTCACTACTTTCTCAGGAAGTTCTGGACGGACTTGTTGACACTGGGAAACTCTCAACTGATGGAAGACGGGTAACTCTATCTCTTCCAGCTCATCCACGTCTGCTCCTATATCTGCTAATTTAGGCATCCTGGATAGGGCATCCGCATTGCCATTGTTATGACCAGCCCGGTACTTGATGGTCAACTGGTAATTGGATAATCTGACCATCAATCTCTGCTCCATGGCACCCAATTTTGCAGTCTCCAGATGGGTTAAAGGATTGTTATCCGTGAAGGCAGTAAACTTGTTAGATGCCAGGTGGTGTTTAAATCTTTCAGTAACGGCCCAGACCAAGGCCAGGAACTCTAACCTGAATGAGCTGTAATTGTCAGGGTTCCTTTCCGTAGGGTGAAGCTTCCTACTAGCATAGGCAATCACCAGTGGTGTAACTTCAGGCCCAGGGGCCCCGATGCGAAAGCTCCAATGGGGTCCCCAATTATTGCAAATCTTTAATAGTATTAGTCTTTCTCTATAGGCCAAAGGGACTTTTGGTTCTGAAATATGAGATAATGCGCAATAGGGTCTTATCCTTTAGACAGGTAACGGCAATAAACCTTATTGAAAGCTGCCCACCTGATATGGTTGTGTGACCCATAACCAAGTATGATCGCTTAAAAACAGGTGCTGCACGGTCCGCACCTCCATGAGTAACCACAGTGGAGACTATCAGGATGAAGGATGAAGTGTCCCTGAGGAAGGAGCCCGGTAGCAGCTCTGAAACGCGTTGGAATTAAATCTACATCTTATCCCTGATATCCCGTGGTTCTAGTGGTTCTTTGCAGCAGCGTAGGTCGAGTGGCACTTCGTCCTTCATCCTGAAAGGGACTTTTGGGCCCCTAGGCTACAGGGCCCGGGTGCGATCGCAACCCCTGCACCTGTGGTAGCTACGCCCCTGGAAATCACTCTATCTTTTCCTTCTTGCTTCTGGGAGAGTACAGCTCCTAACCTCACGTTACTGGCATTGGTGTACAACAGGAATGGTAGATTGTAGTCGGGGTAAGCCAGGATCTCTTCACCTGTTAGGACCTCTTTCATCTGCTGGAATGACACTTCCTGTTCCTTGCCCCACTCCAAGGGAGGATCTCTGGACTTGCCTATTAGGTTTGGTTTGGCCTATTAGGAGGTTTTGCAGGGGAGCAGCCTTCTTCATGTACTCCTTGATGAATCTACTGTAGTAGCCCACCAATCCCAGGAACTGACGTGCTTCCTTGAGGATCTTTGGTTTTGGCCATTCCCTGATGACAGTGACCTTGTCTGGATCTGGGGTCACTCCTTCTGAACTGACTATGTGTCCCAGGTACTGAACCTTCGGCTTTAACAGGTGGCATTTGGGTGTTTTTAACTTCATCCCGTACTTGGACAAGGCTTCAAATACCTCTGATAGATGGGTTAGGTGTTCTTCATAGGATCTAGGATACACTATGACATCATCTAGGTAAAGCAGTACTGTTTCAAAGTTCTTATGCCCCAAGCAACACTCCATCAGCATTCCGGGTGCATTACATAGTCCGAAAGGCATGCTGTTGAATTCGCAAAGGCCCACGGGCGTGGTAAATGCCGTTTTCACGGTGACCTGCCAATATCCATTAGTGAGATCTAGGGTTGAAAATTAATTAGCAGACTTCAATGCAGCTAGTCATTCTTCAATGCGTGGCAATGGGTAAGCATCTTTGTGTGTTATGTGATTTATTTGCCTGTAGTCTACACACATTCTTATGCTGCCATCTTTCTTTCTGACTAGGACTAGTGGGTAGTGGAGCTGTCCAGGGACTACAACTATCTCTTATGACCCCTGCGTCCTTCATGTCCTGTAACATCTCTTTGGCTTTTTGATAGTGTGCAGGTGGAATAGGCCTGTATTGCTCTTTTATTGCTGGATGTGTACCTGTGGGGATATGATGGTGTACCCCTTTGAGCCTACCAAGGTCAAGTGGATGCTTACTGAATACCTGTTCAAATTCTTGGACTACCCGGTAGACACCATGCTTTTTATGCATGGGAGTGGAACAGTTCCTACATGGAGCTGTTGACACCAGTCCTCTAGCTGCCCCTTAGCGTTGTTATCCTCTACCTCTTTGGGTGGAGGTAAGGGTCCCACTGCTTGTATCTCATTGTTATGTACAGTGTACAGCTTAGCAACAGTGGAATACCTGGGTATTTTGACCACCTCACTCCCACAATTTAAGATGCGGACTGGTACTCTTCCCTTGTGTACATCAACCACCCCCCTGGCTGTCAAGAGTGTAGGCCTGTGTTCTGAGCTGATGGGCTCCACTACCGCCTGATAGTCCTGCCCCCTTAGGCCTATAGCAGCTCGACACCAAATCATCATTTCACTCATTGGAGGTATTACAATAGGAAGCGGGTCTGTTACCTGTGCAGTACCAATTTCACTACCTGTTAATTTTACCTGTTGTTGATGCAGGAGGGCTCTTATCTCTCTCTGAAGAACCTTCTTCTGCCTGGGTTTGGCAGTGACCACAATCTGTTGAAGCAAGAACAACACTTCACCCATGCAATTGCTAACAACATTGGTACCAAGAAAAATGTAAGGGTCTCGGTGGTTATTCTTTTCTGCTACCACAATAATCCCCTGGTCTGGTAACTCTACCCTCCCCACCTTTATTGGTACTTCTCTAACCCCCACTATACCAAGTGGTTCACCATTAGAAGCATAGATGTTAAGGTTTATGGCAGGTGGTTTGAGTTCATCACATGACCAGTATTGCTTATAAAGGATATAGGGGATGGTGGCCACCTCCGACCCAGTGTCCAGCAACGCAGGTGTTGATATGCCGTCCAGTATGATTGATAGGAATGGTGCTGTCCAATGCAGGCATCATACCAGTTGGCTGGGCCCTGTTGAGCTACTCCTGAGGTTTGGCCCCGGCCCCCAGGGTTTTCTCGTTTAAAGGACAACATTGTGCGATGTGGCTGGTCTCGTTGCAGTGACGACAGATGGGTTCTCCTGTGGAGCCATAACGGTCGGTGGTCCTCCCTCTGGGCAACATGGTCTTCCTTCCTCTCATCCACGTGATGTCATCCCAGCTGTCAGCAACCTGGATCAGAGGTTGGGGTTTTGGCTGTGGCTTTGGCCCCTGCTGCAGCTGTATGGCTTCCATAACTGTGGCTAGGCTCTTGCCCAGCTGGCGCACCTCCGAGCACAAAGAGTCAGTTCTATCAGAGTTGGTAGACTGAACACTGCTTTCAGCTGCAGGCACTGGTACTGGTGTTGTTGTTGCAGGGGCCTGGCCACTGCACCACCGCCAGATGGCAGCTTCAGGAGTCTCCACTGGCTGTAACCCCTTTATGGCCATGTCCTTTAAAGTATTGAAATCAGCGTCCGGGTTGCTTAGGGACCACCAGCACAGCTTTTTCTTGTCCTCTGGTGATAGTAGCCCCCGGGTCATTACAGTGCTCAAATGCAACTGTTAGCTTGTCGAAGATTACAGCTACTGATTCCCGTTCAGCGGTGGACCAGGATTCAACCTCTCTTTCATCTGCACCAGTTAACTGTCCCAATACAACAGCAGTGCGTTGCTTGCCAGTCATTGCATACATGTCTAACACACTGCAGATCTTTCGTTTGAAGGTGGACAAGGTATCAGGGCGGCCGTCATACTGGGATAACCACTTAGCACCCGAGATATACGGTAGCGAGATCAGCATGATCGGGGCTACAGCTCCCGGTGGGTCGGAGGCTCTACTGGTTGCAGCCATGGTCGCTTCGGGGTGATTCTTGGGGTTAGCAAATGTGCTGTCATTGTCGCTGGATGTGGCGGACATTTTCAGGGCCCCCCCTAGTGAATCACGACCAGTCTTTAAATAGTTAAACAGTTTTTGAACCCCGTAGGCAGGGGTTAAAGCGTTCGGGAATTTCCGGATTAGGCCACTGCGCTTCGGAAGTACTCCGCAGAGCAGGGGGTGGGTTTTGGTTTTGCGCTCTGCAAACCATCACGCCCCCTTTCTTCCCGCTCTGCGGCGCAGTTATGGCGACTCAGTTTAACAGTCACAAATCATAGTCTTAAACACGGTAGCACCGGGCACGGGATCCTATTTGTGACGCCAGAAAAAGGCTTATGACGCACCCCTGGGTATGGGATGTCACTGGTGGGCTGCCCAGACCCGTGGCCCTACTGGTTTGCTTTCAAAAAAGGGGAAAATTTGAAAATAATAAAGTATAAAGTTCACGTGATGCCGCCTGTGGTTTCTGGTGATTGCACCAGCGCTGCGTGGGGCCTTCAGGGAGGATGGTCGGGCAGCTAGGTGTCAAAGCTCCCCACAGGCGAAGCTGGATCCCTGGGGAGTTTGGTAATGATGATAAGGGAGGGAGCAGGGATTTGGCCTAGCTGTTAGGTAACGGGACAGTCTCTGTGGACAATGATTGAGGAATTGACACACACACTATAGGTTGTTTCTTTACCCTTTGCTGATGGTATCGCAGGCAAGAGTTCGGTGTACTGTCGGGTGGTCAAGAAGAACTTCTGGATCTCCACAGTGAGTGGGTATAAGGCTTCCTTGTTTCTTTTCCCGTGTGTGTGAAGCCCCCTGTGAAACTTGGCTGGCCTCCTCTGCTCTCCTACCACCTGTGCTGTAGTTGGGAAACCCACGATGGACTGCCGCTATTCTTCTATCCGCGGTGCCTGGCTACCATGTTGGTGGCTGCACAGATGCTAGGGAGACTGGAGTCTCCACGGTGGACCGGTATTCTCTGCTGGGCTAGGTGCTCTCCAGCAGACTGACTCCAGCGTCCAGTGTGCTTTCTGGGGTGAACGCAAAGAGAACTCCTTGTTGCCCACTTCTCTCTTTCTCCGTTCTCTCCTCGCCGTCCGACCCCACTCTTGGGCCCTGCACGACTATTCTGAAGACTGTTCAGGGTCACTGGCTTGGGCCTAGCGCGGCACCGATGACCAGAACGTCTTCACAGCTCTTGTAGCGTCTGGACTGTTCAGCTGTTCAAACCGTCTAACTCCACCCCCAGCACCAGTATTTATAGGGGATCTAGCCTAAGGGCAGCAAGTTGAGCTCCCCCTACTGTGCTGAGGTGGAAGGTGTTGTTTGTGTCTGTGTATCCGCTGTGGAAACCCCTCCGTGCTGTAGGTGAGTCTGTGGTTACCTGTGTGAGCAGGGCGCCACATTTACACTGCTGCCATCCCCACTTCCCACTAAGTGGTTCTATCTGAGGTACCCAGGCAAGAGACTCAACTCACCACTGCCTATGGTGCCACACTGAAAAGGGTCAGTCTGTACTATTAATAATTAAAAAAATCATTAAAAAAAGCTTCAAAAAATTCAAAAAGCTTACCAAAAGTCTGATACCCATTGCACTCAGCAGGACACAGTAGGCTCAGTGATAAGGCAATACAAGTGCATAATACCCATGCAGCAGTCACTCTCAACCTGCCACAATATGGGGGAGGTGATTGATGTGGTTTCCATAGGGTGTCAGTTAATGGATGTCAGATATTTGGTAAGCTTTTTTTTGTCTTTTTCAAGCTTTTTTAAAATTATGTCCTTGTAGAATTTTTTTCTGAATATAGTGTTTAGGGAATCGTAAGCGTGAGGATCCTTGACGTGGATTATGAGCTTACATATTTTAGCCAAAATATCTACCAATACCTCACATTATAATTCATCATTTTTTGCACTTTTTTTATCTTTATGCAAGACACAGTGGGGCCCCTAGGTGTGTCTGTCCAGTGTGATGCAAGTATATAGTGCTGGGCAGCCCGGCTGATCTAATAGTATGGGTGTGACCAACAGGCTGCAGACAGACACTCTGCATCATACTTTCATGTGTGACTGACACCCTATGGAAACCTCATCAGTGTGCATATAACAATGTACTATTACCAAAATGTACTTTCTATCTCGGAACCAGTTATTAACATTTTTCTGCAACACAAACATTTTCTTTTTATGAACTAAGCGTTTATCTTAGTGTTATAAAAGTAAAAAAAAAAAACTCAAGATATATGACAGCCAACGATTTAATTGATTAGATTTTATAATTCCGTGACTGTCCTCCGTAAAGCGTTTATGAACAAGGAAATGTTAATAAAAGACAATAATTAGGAGGCACACAGTCATCTATCTAAACAGTGAAATCTAAACAACTAATTGCAGGCAGGTCTCCCCCATGTGTGATAAGAACCAATGAAAGTAGCCGCCATGTTCATCTCGGGAATGCACCTGTACAGAGGGGGCTGCTTTGATTTACTGTGCGTCTCTTGTCCTCGTTTGCTTTCTGTTCTGTACATGTTGTGCGCACACCATCTTAGTTTTTGTTTCTCCAGTTGTGTTTAATTATTTATGTATTGTTGTGTGGGTGGCCTATCATATGCTCAATGAAACCATTAATTTCAGTTCTGCTGCAGAGATGAGCTCAGCACACCGAGTGCAGACGTCTGCTTCATGTATCCTGAGATAACCTACAAATGGAATAATCAGGGTGAGGGGCATTAAATATAGGATTTCATTGTGTCTACCACAGACAGAATCTAGCTCATCTCATAAATTCTCTAATGTTTCATCCAGACAGTTGTCAAGCCTAGTCTAGTAACTTCTTCACTGTTACTTTCCAGGTCATATCTTAGTAAAAACCCCTTAGGCTATGTCCAGATTGCTTCTAGAGTGTTTGAATATTTGACCTCCTTGATAAGGTATTAGGTTATTCTTTTTTATAATGAAAAGTTAGAAAATTTTCCACAAAACTTTCTGCTGCAATTCCAACATAGTGTTCTGGCAACTGTAACTGTAAAGCTTTTCTCACACATTACAGAACATTTCAGCTGCAAATTTGGTTAGCAATCTACAAACAGAACCCAAATGTGTTACTTGTGGATTGGTTACAGACTTCACCTTACCCCATTAACTAAATATTGAATACGATGAAAATCCGCATAAGTGTAGCACAGCAAGGGGCAGTAGTCATGGGCGAGGGATTGACTCCAAATTCCCCTGCACGCTACATGAAAGATCCTGGCCCTGGCTGATGTGTAGACTCTCATCAATGGGCCGCATGGGGTCGTTAACCTCAGCTGGCCAGGACTAGATGTTAACCACTTCACTGAAGGAAACTACCACTTCTTTAAAAAACACAGTTTTTACTGAACAAAAGGCTGATGACAACAACAGTATATGCACACGCTAGTGGGAACAATTCTTCTCTAACATTTCATTTGCACTACAGAGTAACTCCAGAAATATTCCTGCAGTATGTTCCATCTCACTTGTTCCTATTCTTTCACTTAGGCCTAAACAATTAATCACAACACAGCTCAACTTGACACTATAGTCCTCTAGAGTCATTCTGTCTCTACTGCAGTTCCACATCATTTCCCTCCTAAAGGGATGGTGCCAATATGGCCGGATTAGGCTCTTCACCTACTAACGCATGTGCAAATCTGATGCTACCAGACAGGACTTTGTTCTCTTAGCCAACGTATGGACTCTCATCTGGGCTAGATTCATTGTTTAAGGAGGGCTTGGCATTGCCCTTCTGAATACCTGTTACTTGTTGGATTATACTCATAACCCCTGTCTTTGTTTCTAATTCAATTTTGCCATGGTCAATGTCAGGTCTTGCCTATTACAACAGGATGTAGCATTTTTTCATCTTTTGGATATGACATTATTCATTGGTTGGATTCATTTCTTGAGGTTTCTAAATATGACCTTCTGAAAACAAAAGGCGTAATAAGGCAAGTTCAATGTACTCTCCCTCTTCTGATGAATCCCTATACATATGATGGGGAGAAACGCGTCGTCGTAGAGAAATATCTTAAATCTCTTTTCGTGAACTGAACCAGGAATCATCCTATGATTTCTCTGATTGTCACCTCTTACCCTGGACTGACCTATGAGATAAGTCATTATGGAGTCCGATATATAGATACACCTTTGTTTGACTTAGGGTCAGATAAGGGACAGCTGCAAAGAATGGGGAATCAAAAAAGTAGGGTGTAAATACCTCCATTGTCAAGCATAAGATAGCATGATGAGGGATATCGTAGGAGGCATATTCATATGACTCCAGGATTCAGTTTTACTTTGTTTACCCACTTACGTGTTGATCTCTGGACCTTTTAGATTTGTACATTAAAGATTTGTTTTGATTATATATTTTTGACGTTGTTATCGCTATATCTTTAGATAATACTGAAAAATATATTGCAATCTGAGAGTCCTCAGTGGTAAGCATAGCAAGCTTTCGGGACGCTATGGCCCCTTCGTCAGGCTAATAATGACACAGATTCTGAAGACACATACATATATACTATACTTAAACAGGATGAGATGGTGCAGTAAATACGACAGGTGACATAAAGCAGAGTCAGGCTGAGGGGGAGGAGCTGGGAAAGTGAAACCAAAATTCTAAGTTAAGAGGAAGAAGTGTCAAAAGATCATAGTCCTCTAACTTGAGTCTTTTGCAAGATGTGATGTCAACAAATGCACTTTCATTTTATATAAAAATATATGAATCTGATATCCCCAAATGCCCTTTAATTTTGCATAAAAACCCATGAATCCATATGAAACAATTAATCCTGTTTTGAGTGTGTTAAAGGTTATTTGCTATGCTTATCATCTTTTCAGTTAGCCATTAAAAGGTATGAACCACTGAGGACTCTCAGATTGCAATATATTTTTCTATCTACTGGCTAACACGGTATAAATATTCTTTACCTTAGATAATACTGAGCATGTTGCAGATTTGAAATCCACACCATGCTTTAATTTTCATACAACTTTCTTTCCATAACCGGGAATTGAAAAAAAAAATTGTATTATAATGCAAATTGCTGCAGATTTGTAGTGCGGAATCTGTACCGTAATCCACAACACATGAACTTGGCCTGATCAGTCCTGATAATTATGTAATCAGGTTCCAGTATTACTTCTGGAAGCACTTACAGTGCTTTGTGAAAGTATTTGGCCCCCTTGAACGTTTCAACCTTTTGCCACATTTCAGGCTTCAAACATAAAGACATAAATTCTAACTTTTTTGTGAAGAATCAACAATAATAGGACACAATCGTGAAGTGGAACGAAAATTATTGGATATGTTAAACTTTTTTAACAAATGAAAAACTGAAAAGTGGGGCGTGCAATATTATTTGGCCCCCTTGAGTTAATACTTTGTAGCGCCACCTTTTGCTGCGATTACAGCTGCAAGTCGCTTGGGGTATGTCTCTATCAGTTTTGCACATGGAGAGACTGAAATTCTTGCCCATTCTTCCTTGCAAAGCAGCTGGAGCTCAGTGAGGTTGGATGGAGAGTGTTTGTGAACAGCAGTTTTTAGCTCTTTCCTCAGATTCTTGATTGGATTCAGGTCTGGACTATGACTTGGCCATTCTATCACCTGGATACATTTATTTTTGAACCATTCTATTGTAGATTTTGCTTTATGTTTAGGATAATTGTCTTGTTGGAAGATAAATCTCCATCCCAGTCTTTTGCAGACTCCGACAGGTTTTCTTCCAGAATGGTCCTGTATTTGGCTCCGTCCATCTTCCCATCAATTTTAACCATCTTCCCTGTCTCTGCTGAAGAAAAGCAGCCCCAAACCATGATGCTGCCACCAGCATGTTTGACAGTGGGGATGGTGTTTTGAGGGTGAGGAGATGTGTTGCTTTTACGCCAAACATATCATTTTGCATTGTGGCCAAAAAGTTTGATTTCATCTGACCAGAGCACCTTATTCCACATGTTTGGTGTCTCCCAGGTGGCTTGTGGCGAACTTCAAAAGAGACTTTTTATGGATATCTTAGAGAAATGGCTTTCTTCTTGCTCTCTGCACTTGAAACAGAACCCTGAGACTATCACAGAGCTGGTGCATTTATACGGAGACTTGATTACACACAGGTGGATTGTATTTATCATTACTAGTCATTTCGGACAACATTGGATCATTCAGAGATCCTCACTGAACTTCTGGAGTGAGTTTTGCTGGACTGAAAGTAAAGGGGACGAATAATATTGCACATTCACTTTTCAGGCTTTTATCTGTTAAAAAAAACTTAAAAATATGGAAAAATGTCATTCCACTTCACGATTGTGTCCCACTCGTTGTTGATTCTTCACAAAAAAATTAGAATTTATATCTTTATGTTTGAAGCCTGAAATGTGGCAAAAGGTTGAAAAGTTCAAGGGAGCCAAATACTTTCACAACCCACTGTATATACTGTTTCGGATGCATCATGGCCATCTGGCCATCCCATGTTCTGTATTATTGAAATTAAGAAGAAAGTAGTTTTAAAGTAAACTTAACATAAACTTAACAGTAAAGGCTGGAGAGTTGCAGAATGAGACTGATCTGGTGCCAAAAATCATTAAAGGATATATTGTTTTTTTGGGCTAAATATTATTTTTGTAGATACTTTTAATTAAAAACTTTTCACTATTTGATATTTATAGGCTCTTTGTATCAGTGTACATTGCTGGCCCCTGAATGCATAAGTCTAATAGTTCTGATAGAGAGTTTGTGACTCTTTTATCAGTCTTTTTATTGACTCGCCCCAAGGGCCGTGGGATACTAGGAGCCGGGCTGGTTCGGTCTTTCAGGGAATGCATGGGGTCTGGGACCCAGCTCCATGGCCCTGCAGAGTAACTTAAAATGCGGGGGGGAAATGTTTTAGGGATAATGGGTCATGACGCCACCTGTGGTTTGCAGCTATAAGTGGCCACCGCTGCTGCAGAACCTCTGGGAACGATGGACGGGCTGCTCGGTAGATGTATGATGAAGGATAAGGGAAGGTGGCTCCCCACAGGTGGAGCTGGTCTGCAGGGCAGTATGGGAAAGTATATGGTGTTGGGGTGCAGGACGGAGAGCATAAAGCAACAGACAGACTCACAGTTGTTGATCCTTTACTGGTCATACTGTTGCCACTTCTGCAGTTAATTCTTTATTTGCTTTCAAAATGAGAACATCACAGATGCCCCCAAAGGAGAAACACTAGACACGTTTCGGAGAATAGTTCTACTTAATCGTTAGTGTTTCCCCTTCGGAAGCATCTGTGATGTTCTCATTATAAAAACGAATAAAGAATTAACTGGAGAAGTGGCACTGTAATTTATGTTCTGACATTTGGATGGAAGCTTACCATTGACGGGAGCCCTGGAGTCCAGTGAGTATGTGACGGTAGAGCTATTTACACAATTCCTTTCCAATGCATATTGATGTTACTGGGAGTCCATGCAACCTGGGAGCAATTCGGGGTTCTCCTCACCTGGCAAGTTCTGAGGCCTCCCTTCTGCACTCTTTCTGTGGGTCCCTGCTGCTGCTTAAGCTGAGCTACAGCCCTCTCTCTCCTGCATGGTGCCGGTATGATAGGCAGCTCGAGTCCTTCTTCAGCCCCACTTCTCTGGTGGCTATTCCTGGGCTCTTTATGCTGCTTTGCCTGTGGGCACTTTGGTGTGGCTGGGGGACTTGGAATCCCCCACCCTCCGATGTTGGCTGCCGGGATGTTAGGCCCTGCACAGCCTCGGACTCCGGTGTCTGGTTCTTGACTCTATCTACACTGGGGTGAGCTCGACACTGCTCCATTCCCCAGGCTGTCCTCGACTTCCTCAGACCCTTGCCTACGGGTCACTCAAGCTAGGAATCAGCTTCCTGGGACGAGCTTAGCACTGCTCCAGTCCACAGGATGTCTTCCTCAGTCCTCCGAGGAACTGAACTGACTAACTCTGCCCCAGACCAGAATTTATAGGGGAGCTGCCCTGGGTTTTAGAGCTCCCCCTTCAGGCCTCGAGGTAGTAAGGTGTTGTGTTCTTTGGTTTGCCTGGTGTGGATACCCTCTGTTGCTCTCAGGTATGACACTACCCCCCTGAGGGAGGCAATGACATTGTGGCATCCGGACTCTGAGATGTCACATTCCCCCTAGTGAAATTCAGTACTCCCGGACTGAGGGAACATTTTGCAAAACATAACAATAACAGTGATAAATAACAGTTACAATTGTACAAAGTCTCAAAATCAAAAATTACAAAAACCAAGAAAATTAAAAAAGCAGTCACTAGCCTAGTCCTTCTACCATTGGCTGATGAAGAATATATACAAATTGTCTTTACCACAACCAGTCCTGTGGTCTATTGGTCCATAATTAAATTAATAAAAGCTCAAGAATAAAAATGCTCAATAGTTCATACAGTAAGTCCTGTAGGCACGTACGCTTGGTGGTTACTTAGTTACGTATTTACATTTTGACATGAAAACAAGCAAAAACATATTTACATTTTAACCTAGTTTAAGTGCACTAACAATCCCTGTAACGTGCTGGTATCTGATCTTTATTACTACGAGTGGATCTACGCAGTACAGGTATTTCTGATGGTTTATTCTGAATTATATCCAAAGGGAAAATAGTGCTCCAATGATCCGCGCTGCCGTCGGAATGAATAACCAGGACCACAAACTTCTTAGGATGCTGCTGCTGCTTTTATTCCCTACGTGTTTCAGTGCCATCCCAGCATTCCTCAGGAATATGGCAAATTCACTGTTAGCAGGGGGTTGGTTTTCCTATCCTCTGCATGTGTGGCATCTGATACTCCCACTTGTGGTTCTTTACATCTTACTAGTTCAGGTACCACCATTTGGGGAGAAGCTAACATGGGAACGACTACTGCTCCATTAATCTGTGTCCACGTTTTAGGAAAGTTTCCAAGTACTGTATGGATCACTTTTTCTTCTTTAGGCTTTACAGGTAAAGGTACTTCTGGACTTCTGGGACTCTTTCTTGGTATTTCAGTTTATCAGGACACACCTTGAGATGGTCTCTGGAAAATGCAACTGATGTCTCTCCTCCATCTTTACTGACAAGGCACATCTTAGTATTGTCAAAATTTGAAGGTGTATGGTACTGCTTCCCATTGGTCATCACGTTTGTTGGTGCGTCTCTTTCTCTTGAGGACTTGTTCACCTGGTTTTAAGGGAATTGCAGGGGCATGCTTATTATAGGACTTTTCTTGTCTTTTTCTGGCTTGGTACAAACTTCTCTCTAAGCATTCTTGTACCTTGCGATATTGTTGTTGACGCTCTGTGTCCCAATCAGAATCTGGTGAGTCTACATTTGGTTTTACTATTCCCATATCCATGTCAATGGGCAATTTGCCAGGTCTTGCTCTCATCAGATGTGCAGGTGTATAGTTGGTGGAACTCACAGGGACATGATTGTGTTAATCCACTAAATCTGGCAACTTTTCTGGCCACAGGTTTCTTTCTTCTAATGGCAAAGTTTTCAAGAGGTCTATTATTACCTGGTTCATTTTCTCACACATTCCATTAGTTTCTGGGTCATACGGCATAGTTACACCCATACATGTTACAGAATTCTTGGAATATTTCCGCTTCAAAGGTTTGTCTTTGATTTGTTAACACCTGTTCCGCATAACCATGAGGTCTACAAAAATGGGCTTGAAAGGCTCTGGCTGCTGTTTTGGCTGTTAGATCCTTCACTGGTACTATTACCAAGAAATGAGAATGGTGATCTACAATGGTGAGGGTGTAGTCATGGTCTGATCTACTCAGAGTCAGTTTCACATGATCTAAGGCCACAAGTTCCAGTGGTTGCCTGGTGATGATTGGCTGTAGTGGGGCTCTCTGGCTATCTTGATCCTTTCTCCTCAGGTTGCATGGGTCACAGTCTGCACCAATTTTCAATGGCTTTTCTCATGCCAACCCAGTGGAATCTTTCTCTCAGCAGAACCTCCAGCTTTTTCCACCCAAAATTAACTGTTCCATCGTGGTATGCCTCCAGGACCATTTGGACATCTCTCCTTGGGACTACAATCTGCCAGACAAGCTCATGGGTTTGTGGATTAGTGTAACATCTGCACAGCCTACCTCCATAAATGAACAACTTACTTTTCTCTTTCCACACCTGTTGTGTTTCCTGTGGAGCATCTGGACCAGGATGTGAGCCTTCTTGTGTCAACAGCTCCTTGACTAAGCGAACCGCTGGGTCACTGTCTTGCATTTCTGCCCATCCATGGTGAAGTAACGGATTCAATGTAGCCTCTTGACATTTGTCTTTCACATAATGAAAACACTGAGACACATGGGGGCGGTGAAAAGCCGGTAGTTCTATCTCTTCCAGCTCCTCCGGGTCTTATCCAGCATCTTGCAAATGGGGCATCCTGTACAGCACATCAGCATTGGTTTTCTTGTGGCCTGCTCGGTACTTGATGGTAAACTTGTAATTGGACAATCGAGCCATCCATCGCTGCTCCAGTGCACCTAGCTTCGCTGTCTGCATGTGAGTCAACAGATTGTTGTCCATGAAGATGGTAAATTTTGGTGCAGCCAGGTAATGTTTGAAATGTTCTGTGATTGCCCAGACTATCGTCAGGAACTCTGACTTGAACGAGATGTAGTTTTCTGGGTTCCTTTCTGTAGCACGGAGCTTCCTGCTGGCATAGGCAATCACTCTTTCTCTGCCTCGTGGCAGCTGGGACAACACTGCTCCCAATCCCACATTTCTGGCATCTGTATACAACACAAATGGCTGACCATAATCAGGGTAGGCTAGGGTCTTATTCCCCGTCAGGGCCCATTTCAACTGATTGAAGGAGTCTTCTTCTCTGCTGCCCCACTCAAACGGAGGACTCGGGTTCTTAGGTTTCTTGGACTGGAGGTCTAGCAGGGGTCCTGCCATCTTTGTAAACCCCTTGATGAACCTTCGGTAGTACCCTACCAGCCCCAGGAACTGCCTCACTTCCTTGGTCATGGTTGGTCTTGGCCGGTCCCTAATGATGGTTACTTTCTCAGGATCTGGTGCTACACCTTTAGCACTTACAATATTACCGAGGTACTGTACCATAGGTTTCAACAGGTGGCACTTGGATGGTTTCACTTTCATGCCATAACTGGACAATGCTTCAAACACTTCAGCCAAGTGCTTCAGATGGTCTTCATACGGCTTGGAGTAGGCTATGACGCCATCTAAGTACAGTAATATGGTTTCAAAGTTCTTGTGCCCCAGGCAGCACTCCATCAACCTCTGCAATGTTCCCGGTGCATTACAGAGTCTGAATGGCATGCAGTTGAACTCACAGAGGCCCATTGGCGTGGCAAATGCTGTCTTCTCCTGGTCTGCTTCTGCTACAGGAACCTGCCAATACCCACTGGTGAGATCTAAGGTGGAAAAGTAGTTATCAGTTCTCAATGCAGCCAGTGACGCTTCAATTCTGGGTAATGAGTAAGCATCCTTATGTGTAATGCAGTTAATCTGCCTGTGGTGTACACACATTCTCATTGTAACATCCTTCTTTCTCACTAGGACTAGAGGTGCTGCCCAGGGGCTACAACTATCTCTGATCACCCCAGCCTCCTTCATCTCTTGTAACATCTCTTTGGCACATTGATAGTGAGCTGGCGGTACAGGCCGATATCTCTCTTTAATTGGCGGATGGTCACCTGTGGGGATATGATGTTGAACCCCTTTTACCTGCCCAAAGTCTAAAGGATGTTTACTAAAGACTTGTTCATATTCCTGCACTACCCTGTAAACTCCATGCTATTAGTGTGAAGGGGTGGAGTTAGTGCCTACATGTAACTTCTGGCACCAATTCTCCAGCTTTCCCTCAGAGCCATTGTCCTCCACCTTGTCAGACGGGTTCAAGGGTTCTACTGCCTTGATTGAGTTGTTATTGAAAGTGTAAAGCTTAGTAATGGTAGCATACCTAGGCAGCTTGACCTCTTCTTTACCACAGTTTAAGACGCGCATAAGTACCTTCCCCTTGCAGACATCTTCTACTCCTCTGGCTGTCAGGACAGTGGGCCTACTGTCTGAGAACACGGGCTCCACCAGGGCTTGGTAATCTTGTCCTCTAAGGCCTATTGCAGCCCTTCACCAGATTAACATTTCACTCTTTGGGGGTATTGCAATGGGTACCGGACCACTTACTCTTACACTGCCGACTTCTCCTCCAGACATCTCCACCTGCTGCCTCTGCATCAGGGTCTTTATATCTTTCTGCAGGATTTGCTGCTGTCCGAGGTTGGCAGTTTCGGCAACCTGTTGTAACAAAACAATCTCCCCTAGACAATTCTCTAAGATTAGTGCCTAAGGTTATCATTAGGTTACTTTATCGTCGATCAACATCAACAATTATTAATCCCTGGGCTTCCAATTCCACCCACCCCACTTTCATGGTCACCTCTTTAAACCCAACCTGTGGCACAGGCTGACCATTACTAGCATAGATTGTAAAACTTTCATCTGGGCAGTGTAGGATATCAGAGTCTTCCCAGTAGCTCTTGTAAAGGATATACGGCATTGATGTCACCTGCGAGCCGGTGTCCAGTAAAGCGTATATGAGGACGCCATCTAGCATGACAGGCAGGACTGGGTGTCTCCCACATACCTGTCACATCAGTTCGGTGGGCCAGGTTGTCTCATTCCTGAGGGGTGGCCTACTGCCCCAGGGTACTCTCGTTTAAAGTACAGAATCTTGCAATATGGCCTGGCTTGTCGCAGCGGCTGCAGATGGGCCTTCCTTCAGGGTTCTAGCGATTGCTGGGTCGTCTTCACGTCGGTGGGTTCCTTCTCTGATGCATCCACAGGATGTCATCTCGACTGGAAGCCAACTCGATCTTTTCCGCCAGGTTGGATCCTTGCATTGCTTGCATAGCTTTGGCCATCTCAGCCATACCCTTAGTCAGTGCCTGGACCTGCAAGTGTGGGGCTTCAGGAGTGATAGTTTCAAGAGTCTGTGCACTGGCCCCTACCGTGGCCTGTGGGGTTTGTGCCCCCTCTTGATGGTATGTTATTGCCAGGCGTTGCGCAGGTTCTGGCCTACTGGCTGTTGTGTCCTTCAATATCCGGATGGTCCTATCTTTAAATTGCACAAAGTCCAGGTCAGGGTTCTGTATGGCCATCATACGCAGCTGACTTCTGTGGGCAGGGGACAGGAGCCCCTCAATAAACTGTTCAGTTAGCAATTTGTTCTCTTCTGGTACACTGTTAGGATTTATCTGTTTCAGTACCCTCAGCGCTTCCTGGAAGTTTAAAGCAAAGTCTCTTATGCTTTCCTGCACCCTCTGCTTACACCCGAAGAATCTCACTTTTATTTCTGCAGCAGTACGGGTGTAAAAGTTGACTTTCAGTCTGGCCATAAGATGTTCAACAGTGTCTTTATCAGTGTCCAGCGAGGACTTTACCTCCCGCTGGGCTGCACCAGTTAACTGTCCAATTAATATACTAACTCTTTGGTCTTCTTTCAGGAGGTACACTTTATACAAACTGTCCAGTCTCTCCCTGAAGTCTGTCAGGGTATGTTACTCCCCTGAGTATTGCGGCAACCACGTCGCTCCTGGTGTACACGGCATCAGGAATGGCATTGCCGGCGCTATGGCTGGTACCACAGCTGTGGCCAGGGCTTTGGCTGGTACAGATGCTGCACCTGAGCTACAGGTTGGGCTGCAACCACCCCTCACGCGAGCTCCTCTCCACCTGACTCTGACATTTTCCTCCCCACTAATGAACCTTAGCCTTCGGGTCTTCACTTCCGTGGGGATTGTCACTTTTTGGTTCCGCTGGTGGGACAGGGTTCCTGCTCCCCATCGGATGTCATCAGAGTATAGATTGGGCATCTTTTCGTGCTCTTTGTAGGGTGCCTCCCACGATGATACACGCCCTTGGCTTCCCGCGACCCTTGCATTACAGTAATGGTGACATTCCAAAACACAGTTCAATAAAGTTACGGCACACAGGGCCCAATGGAGATCCTGTTCGTGATACCAGGAAATGACTCGCCCCCAGGGCCGTAGGGTACTTGGATCTGGGCTGCTTTGCTCTCTCAGGGGACGCATGGTGGCTGAGACCCCGCTCCATGGCCCTGCAGAGTCACTTAAAAATGCAGGGGAAATATTTTAGGGATAATGGGTCGTGACGCCACCTGTGGTTTGTGGCTGAGTGGCTACAGCTGCTGAAGAACCTCGGGGGACAATATACGGCAGCTCAGATGATGTGGCTCCCCACAAGTGGAGCGGGTTCCCAGGGCCGTATGGGAAAGTCCATGGTGTTGGGGTGCAGGACGGAGGGTGCAAAGCAGCAGACAGACTCGCTGATATTGGTTCCTCAGGTCCTTTACTGGTCATACTGGTGCGAGGACAGGTGATGTTACTGGGAGTCCGTGCAACCTGGGAGCAACTCGGGTTTCTCCTCACCTGGCAAGTTCTGAGGCCTCCCTTCCGTGCTCTTTCTGCGGGTCCCTGCTGATGCTTAAGCTGAGCTGTGGCCCTCTCTCTCCTGTGTAGTACCGGTATGGCAGGCAGCTTGAGTCTTTCTCCAGCCCCCCTTCTCTGGCGGCTACTCCTGGGCTCTTTTTACACTGCTTTACCCGTGGGCACTTTGGTGTGGCTGGGGGGCCTGGAATCCCCCACCCTCCAGTGTTGGCTGCAGGGACGTTAGGCCCTGCACAGCCTCGGACTTCGGATCGCTGATTGTTGCGGAATGGCCAGAGAGGTTTTTCGGTCTAAACCCAATGTATTCCCTGGTAACCAGGGTACACATCGGGTTACTAAGCAGTGTGCTGCGCTTAGTAATCTGATGTTTATTCTAATTACCAGCGTTCTCCCGCTTACCCCAGCATAGCGGGACCTTGATATCATGGAAAAGAATGTTTTATATTCTTTTCAACAATGTCGAGGTCATTACACGGGTGGCTGAACGCTGGTGAGTCTGCCAACGACAGCTCAACAGCGATCAGATAACGATGTCCCAATGATCCCAATCGTTGGTCGGGTCGCTGAGACATCATAGCGTGTACACCGGCCTTAACAGACTAACTTTAGTTTTTTTTTTGAATCATCGTTTTTATTGGGTTTTAGTCATACAAATTTTTGTACAAGAACACTAAAAAGAAACAGTTATATCATATAAATGGAACCTTTCCTCAAGGAACCTGCGTAGAACAGTAAAGCATAAGACAAAACATTCGTAATGTACATTGTATTGTCCCCATATCCCTCCCTCCCTCCACCCCGTATGCAATTATCTACATATATTAATCAATATCCAATCAATGAAAGAAAAATATTTCAAGTATTACCCTCTTAGTACCAAAGATTATTATATCTCCTATACCTAACATCTTAGCCTACCCAATGTGCCCTCTAACTCTTCCAGGGCGTACCATGCCGATGATCGGAAGGGCAGCATAACATTTTTAATTTCTGCATCTGTGAACTCATGCTCAACAAAACGCCTCCATTTGAAAAAGAACTTTTTGGCCAATTTACTTGGATTGCGAAGCGTGTCTATTGATTCGAGTAATAGTGTGTGGTGTAATGTCATTTTCACTTGGGCAAGGTCTGGAGGCCTGTCACCGAGCCAGTACTGGAGTAAGAGCCTCTTTGCTATCAGCGCGATATAATGCCATAATATATGAGGTTGCTTTACCATTTGGGAAGTTGGGTGATAATGGAAAATCCATCTCATTGGATCTAACTCTCCCATATCTCCGCAAAGCTTTTTAGTCCATGCCTCTATTGTTCTCCAATATTTCTGAGTCTCGGTGCAGGACCACAGACCATGCTCCAAATCAGACATGGGTGTTTTGCATTTTGGGCAGTGGACCTTTCTTTCCTGATTGGTTTTAGAGGGAGGAATGTTAAAACCCTGAATGGTGCCATGCATGATCCTGAATTGAGAATCCCTCCATCTCTCATTAATAATATGTTGTCTGAACGTGCCCCACCCCTCAAGGATTTTCTGTGAAAGCTCCTGATCTGTAAAATGCTTTCGCCATTTGTTAAATTGGCCCCTCTTTCTCTGCGGTTTAAGAACCCGTTTTAATTTGGCGTAAAGTGAAGTAATAGATACCTCATCTTTGTTCATAGATATCAGTTCAGACCACAAGGAGTTCTCTATTTCCCCTGATATATCTCTTAGATGTGATAAGAGATGATGTCTCAACTGACGATATTGCAACACATGAAATTGGGATAAGTTATACGTATGCAAGACCTCTGTCTCTGACATCCATCTCTTCTCCTCCAGATTCATGAGATCTCCCAACGTCTTGATACCCTTGTCTCTCCAACTTTTAAACAATGAGTTCTCTCGTCCCAGGGGAAAAGACGGGCAATTCCAGGGGTTAAGCAATTTCGAAATTTTCCATGCTAACTTAAATTTTTTCCTGACCTCCTTCCACGTCGCTATAGTATCCTTATATATCACCGTGTTTTTTAGAGTAGGGGGCAGGAAGGACATTGGTGAGTGTAATAAGGCTACTAAATCCCAAGGTCTGGCCCATTCCCCCTCTAATATGGTATCTGAGAATCTATCAGTGCCTCTGATCCAATCAAGAACGTTGCGTAGGATACACGCTAGATTGTATCCCCGAACATCTGGGAGCTGTAGTCCTCCCTCCTGTTTGGACTGGATCAAAGTTACATAGGCTAGACGGGGCCTCTTTCCTCTCCATAAAAATTTAGAGAATGCTTTATTAATTCTAGTTATGTCATTATGTCTCAACAGCATGGGGATAGTTTGAAGGGGGTAAAGCAATCTAGCAAAGCTGACCATTTTTAGTAGATGGCCCCGTCCCAACAGAGAGAGAGGCAGTCCCACCCATCTAGCCAATTCCTGTTCTATCTGCTGTATGATTGGCAAAAAATTCAGTTTGTATGTCATTTCAGGTGTTCTGGCTAGATGTATTCCCAAGTATTTAATACTATCTTTTCTTATTGGTAGGCCGCAGAGATAACGATTTCCCTGCAACCTATTCCCTGGGTCTATAAACATAATTTCGCATTTATTTTTGTTCAGGGTAAACCCAGTTTGTTTGCCTATCATTTCTATGTCTGACAGTATTATTGGAAGATCTCTTTCAGGGTGTTGGACATATAGGATGACATCATCCGCAAATAATGATAATTTAATCTCCCTAGCTCCCACTGTGAAGCCTGCGTAAGGATTACACTCCTCCAGATATAGTGCCAGAGGCTCTATTGCCAAATTAAAGAGAAGGGGGGACAAAGGACACCCCTGTCTTGTTCCCTTCTGGAGGGTAAAGGAATCCGACAGGAAACCTGGTATGCTCACGCAGGCTTTAGGAGTACTATAGAGAGTCTGTATATAATGCCGAAAGGAACCTGTAAGACCCACCATATCCAAGACTATACCCAGCCATGACCACCTGACATTATCAAATGCTTTCTCGGCGTCTAGGGTGATCATGGCTGGGTTACCCTCCTTTAGTTTCGTTTTTTTCCCCATAATATCCATCAGAAGCATCGTCTTACGGATGTTTGTAGTTGTCGAACGTCCCTTAATGAATCCTGCCTGATGTGGAGATATTATTTTGGGTAAAATCCTTGCCAATCTATCGGCCAGTATCTTAGACAAGAGTTTCAGATCCTGGTTTATCAGGGATATTGGCCTATAGCTTGCAGGGTCGGTGGGCGTTTTATCTGGTTTAGGGATTAATTTGATATACGCTAAATTCATCCTGTCTGGGATAGGCGATCCCTGTAATATCTCATTATATAAGTCACAAAGGATCGGGGAGACCTGTTCTCTCATTGCTTTATAAAAGGCTCCATTATAACCATCTGGTCCTGGGGCCTTGCCAGGATTTAGATTCTTTATTGCCGCTTCAATTTCTCCAATCGTAATTGGATTATTTAAGTCCCTAATATCGTCCTGGGTGATAGATGGCATTTTGATTTTGCTTAGCCAGGAAGGTGTCTCTGTGTTAGATGTTGTATTTTCTGTATATAGAGAAGCATAAAACCTGCCCAAAGTTTTTACAATATTCTTAGGGTCACTCCATATGTTACCCTGTTTATCTTTTATTGATTGGATAGGGGAGGAGGTATATCTGCCTTTTGCCAATCTTGCCAACAGTCTCCCACCCTTATCCCCATATTTGTGCAGTTCTAGCTCTAATCTATTTTTAAATATATTTTCCCGTTTTTTTGCCCACTCATCGAATTCTTTCTTAGCTTGTAACCATCTCTCTCTGTCAGGATCCGCCATGGTATCTTTATATTGTAAATAAGCTGTTCTCACCCTTGCACTGGTTTCCACAAACTTTTCCTTAGCCCTTCTTTTGATCCCCATGCTGTATGCCATTATATGACCTCTCATGACCGTTTTTGCAGTCTCCCAGAATAGTCCCGGATCAGATATATGGCCCAAATTGTCTACACTGTAGTGCGTCCACCATTCTCCTAATAGTTTGATGAAATTTTCTTCTTTAGTAAATGTGTCAGGAAACCTCCACAGATAATCGGTTCCTTTCTCATAGTTATCTTTAATCTCTAAAACCAATGGACTATGGTCCGAAATTACCATATCTTCAATTTTAATAGTTATCATTCTTTGTAGTATCTTAGTGGACCCAAAGAGCATATCAATTCTGGACCATGATCCATGGGGATGTGAAAAGTGAGTAAATTCTCTACCCAAGGGGTTAGCCACTCTCCATGTGTCCGACAGCCCCGTAAGTTTCGCCAATGATTCTAGGATACTTTCTGCCCTCAAGCCTCTCTCATCCTGATTCCCCTTCCTCGTATGTGTTGGGGAGCGCCTGTCCTCTTCCACTCTCATCACTGTATTAAAGTCACCTCCCAATATTTTATCAGCCCCCGGGTCTTGAAGTATTTTGTTCTGTAAATGTTGGAAGAAGGGTCTCTGATTTGCATTTGGTGCATATATATTATAGATGCTGAGAACATCATTTTGTATTTGTATCGTCATTTGAAACAATCTGCCTTCGCTATCACTTGAGGTAGAAATAATTGAGTGGGCCAAGGACCTGTGTATTAAGATCAATACTCCCGCCTTCCTGTCCACTGCACTGGACCCAAGGACCTCCCCCACCCACAGCTTTTTAAGGCGGAAGAAGTCTTCCGACGTCAGGTGAGTCTCCTGGAGCAAAGCAATATCTATGTTCAATTTTTTGAGATGGCGGAGAACCATCATGCGCTTTGCTGGGGAGCGCAGCCCCTTAACGTTCCAGGAGACCCACCTAACCATCAGAATCCTCCCCACACGGGGCCTCTACTTTCTTTTTGGTCATAGTCCACACATATGTTGAAAGCTCAGGTGTACACCGAAGTAGGAAAAATAAAGCACAGGAGATGCACATTCTGTTAAGCATAGGTATGTAGATAATTCCCAATTTTTTTCCCCCTATTGCCCCCCTCCCCCTTTTTACTAACACACCAACTCCAACCATCTATTTAGTAAGAACACTTCACTTCTTCCCTCGTGTGCAGTCGACCAACATAATTCCGCCCCGCCCCAGCCCTCCCCCCAACTTATTAAACATTTTAGGTTATATTGAAGTTGTCCCCAGCCTGGTGTACCTCTAGGATCCCTTTTTTCCCCCCAACTTTCAAAGCTTTCTTCCCCATCACATTAGAAATAAAATATATCAAGCATCTCAATCTTATAATAATATTAACCATAAGTCCGCTATTATAGGGAGATGTGTAATATGGGACCCTCGGCTGTTGCATATTCAGTTCTCCTATTATTTTGCATTGAACATTTAACATTTAACAGTAAGGAGGTTATTTAACTCTCTATGTTATCTTACCAATTTTTGCGCAGCCTATCAATAAAGAATATGAAACCTGCGAAAACTTAAAGGCAAAGGCAATAGAGAGAAGAGCTGAGCGGGAAGGAAAGAAACAAGACATTTATACATATCTCCTTCTAGACTAACTTTAGTTTAACTTTGACTCTCCAGCCACAGGATACACGCAGTTGTTTTCGCTCACCAGGCTTTTCAACACAGCCTGATACAACAGAGATTGGGGTCTTGTTCTCCTTTGTAATCCACAGTGAGATTCCTTTCTATTATACACTTATTCACAGTGTTGATCTGTAAGATCTTGTACAGTCTCTAAATCACAGCTTGTCAGTTCACCGGCAAGGTTAACCATAGGTTAACTCTGCAGCTTTTATAATCACTGGCTAAATTTCCCTATCTAACTATACTATGACCGGTCAAACGTTGTACTCATGACTAGCAGATTTTCATCGAAAACTCACTCAACAAAGATCTCTGTTGAGCTGCACACGTCGCAGGAATCAGCCACGTCCTCTCCCTCCTTGGACATGGTGAGATGCCAGCACCATCAGTCACACCACGATGGCTTCTTCTTCTTCCTCAGCTCACACAGCCCCTCCCCTCTCAGATTCCCCATCAGATTTCTCTCTTTACTTAGTTTAGGTGACCCCTAGCGGCCGATGTCATTACAGAATTTGGTACAAAATATTTAGCATGATTAATTATATCTGCCAACATGCTACTCTTGTTGTGGTATAGAGGTGCTGGGTGTTGACCCAAATAATGTATAAATTAGAAAAAAAAACACTCTAAGGGTACCTTTACACGCGGCAACTTTTCTAGGAATTTCACTGGTAACTGGTTGCAGTGAAATCATGGACACATTGTTCTATCTTGTTGCTATGTACAAATGGAACAATGTCTCCATGATTTCACTGCAACCAGTAAGTTGCCAATGAAATTCCTAGAAAAGTTGCCGCGTGTAAAGGTACCTTAAAGTCTATTGAATGTTTTAATTTTTGCAGTTCACTTGGAGCAACAAAATCATATTTGTTTAAATTTAGAGGCATATGCGACATATATTAGCAGATGTTTTGATCCTTTAAATCTACAATGCGCAATACAAAAATATTTAGAAAGGCTGCGCCATCTAGTCAAAATTTAGCCAGGAGTCTGCATATCGCAGGTTCTCAGCCATGTGACCACCATTCCCGGTTCTGACATTGGAGAATCCTTAAGGTACCTTCACACACAGCAATTTTGCTTGGAAATTTCACTGGCAATATGCTGGTTGCAGTGAAATCATGGACACATTGTTCTGTTTTGTTGCTGTGTACAAATGGAACAATGTGTCCATGATTTCACTGCAACCAGCAAATTGCCAGTGAAATTGCCTAGCAAAATTGCTGTGTGTGAAGGTACCTTTAAAGAGCAAAGTGAGGAGTCACAAGTCTGCAGTCACATATGGTGATATATAGAGAGACTGCGGACTTATGGATTTAGACCAGACAACCATTTTAAGAGAAATGGAAGCAGATGAGAATCTGTTTGGCACAACGCATACCTAAGGTAACATGACAAATGCTTGAACCTCCTCTTGAACCAAATTCCGAATATTACATTCTGTTAGTATTTTAGCACTATGACTAAACATTTGCACTGGGTAGAAAACCTCCTTTAACGAGGTGATAGGATGGGCTGAGTGAATAAATCAATATTAGACTATGACCTGACCCTCGGTCCTCTTGTAGTTCAATTTATACATAGAAATCATCCGGTCCCAAAGTAGAAGTCCTAATTAGGGTTTCTCTCTCTAAAACTAAAACTTCTTAGGCCGGCTTCACACCACAGTGAAATCTGATCCGGGGCTGTCAGGGGTGAACCTGACAGCCCCAGACTGGATTTCGGGCCCATAGTAAGCTATGGGGTCGGATGGGGCCAGATGGCAGCTATCTGCTATCCGGTTTCCATCTGTCCGGGAGAATCAGGGAAGAATCGGATTGTTCTCCCAGACACAAAAATGCTGCATGCAGTATTCTTGTGTCCAGGGAAAAAGCTGATCCTCCCGGATCCACAGCACCCTGTGTACGGGAGCTGGACCGATATTATGTTGGATCCAGCACTATAGACTCCCATGTTAGTGGGAGCCGGATTGCGCCGGATCCTCGAGGATCCGATTTCTGCAGATTTTTGCCCCATACGCAAAAACGCTGCAACCTGCATTTTTGTGTCCAGGAGAAAAATCTGAATTCTCCTGGATCCTCCTGGACAGATGGGAACCGGATGGCAGATAACTGCCATCCGTCTCCATCCGGCCCATAGGGATACTATGGGGCCGAAATCACACCGGACAGCCCCGGATCACATAAACCGTGGTGTGAAGCTGCCCTAAGACTCTGCCTCTCTAATGTGTTTTTTTAAATATATATATACACAGTAGAGTGACCGGATCTCATATGGGGGGGAAAAAATGTCGGAATCTTGTTAGTCTGGACCCCACAAAACGATTTTCTTTTCCAGATATTGAGATAGCCAAGATTTGAGCTCGATCAAACGACGTTAACCCGTGCCGCTCGTCGCTCAAAGTTTGAAAAAAATCCACATTTTTGGCCAAAAAGCTGACATAAATTTACTTACCAAAGAAACGTTTACATTCTTTGACCAATTTAATATGAAAAAAACTACTTTAACAAAAGCTCTAGAATAGATTAGATAACTATGTAAATTTATCAACTCATGTAGGTACTACGTCTGTATCTTTTCTGTGTCTGTTTTGTATGTATTATATACCTCATTTTTATAAATAAATAAAATAAAATAAAATAAAAAATGTCATTAGACTTATCAGTATCACTTGTTTTTTTATTATATTTCTACTTTAAACTCAAAAAAATTTATCACTTAATAACAAAATATACGAAGTATGCTCCTAGTGGTACCAGGTCACGTTCTTGGGGCTAAAAGCTGTTGTAACTCAGTTTGACTTAAAATAACAATTACCGTATGTATAAAATATAAATTTTGAAGAACAACATTAGCTTTCTTTTGAGATATTAGGCGTGTTTTTATTATTTACCGTTCTGGAGTTA
Source organism: Allobates femoralis (assembly GCA_033576535.1). Lineage (NCBI taxonomy): Eukaryota > Metazoa > Chordata > Amphibia > Anura > Aromobatidae > Allobates > Allobates femoralis. The sequence continues at coordinate 337,093,125 of JARQOC010000006.1, forward strand.
TGGCTCCATATGTCAGCTTTTTGGCCAAAAATTTTGATATTTTCAAACTTTGAGCGACGAGCGGCACGGGTTAACGTCGTTTGATCGAGCTCAAATTTTGGCTATCTCAATATCTGGAAAGGGGAATCGTTTTGTGGGGTCCAGACTAACAAAATTCCGACATCGATTTTTTGTGGTCACCCTAATACACAGTCATGTGATTTAGGTTACATTCACATTGTGCGTTTTTGCTCATCAGTTTTTGTAGCCAAAACCAGGAGTGGGTGATAAATACAGAAGTGGTGCAGATGTTTCTATTATAACTTTTCCTCTGATTGTTCCACTCCCGGTTTTGGCTACAAAAACTGATGAGCAAAACAGACCAAAAAAGCACAGTGTAAATGGAGCCTTAGTTGACTATTACCTTCCAACTGTTTTCCATTACTACCAGTTACTTTTCCAGCCTTAGGTTAACCTTTTCTCCACTCCTTGGCTATGTGTTGCTAGCGTCAATTTCTAAATAACTTATTTTTGTTAAATAAAATGAAAAGACTTCTGATCTGTGTTATATGTTCTGTTGAGAATAATTTGGCTATCTTGTTTTCTTTACATTTTGTCAAGTTTTTGGGAACTGGAGTTGTAAAAAAAAAATATACTGTAATTTTCCTGATATATTTGCTTATATAGCACAATTAATTCTAGAGCGTAATGTCATTGTTCCCTTTGAGGATCACAATCTAAATTCGCAATCAGTATGTCTAAGGCTGGCTTCACACTGCGGTCAGGTCAGGTCAGATCAGGTCAGGTTTAGTGTTCCAAAACCAGGAGAGGAACTTGCAGAAGAAAAGTATAATTGAAAGATTGACATCTGTCCTGAGTTTTGCAGACACTCCTGGTTTTGGCACACACCTGGATGGACAGGATCAGGCAAAAAACTGCAGTATGAAGAAAGCCTAAGCAGTGTGGTATGAACCCTTGCAGGTGTTGTTCTCAGTGGGATTTGAACACAGGACTACAGTGCTGGAAAGTGACAGTGCTAATAACCACTAAGCCAGTCTGATGACCAAATAAAATCTCTTTCACTTGCATTTTTTCCTGTTTACGACATAGCCGTCTTATCTGTGGCTGTGACATCAATGGAGATCTGACTGCAGCATATTAAATTCAACTGTACTTGGGTTTCAGCTATTATAGAATTGAGGATCTATAGGGAATTAAAAATTCAAATGAGCTCAACATTTATTGAAAATAAGCCATTTACTTTATATTCGTTATAAAACATTGTATTTTCTCCGGCTTATGACAGTCTTGAACATGTTATTGTTTATATAGTAATACCCAACAGTTTATTTCTTCAAGGTTTTTTTTCTTTACTTTTGCTCTTGTTTATTTTGTATAGAAGATAGGCTCCTTGGAGGCACTTTGCTCAGAAAGTAGTTTGCCATAATTTAACTTTGCATATCTAAACCTCGGCAGCAATCGTATAGTCTTTGAGCCAGGGAATTCTGCCTGTGGGTGTAATTTGCATAAGCCCTCAGGGTGTAATGAATTATATTGAATTATTGCATCTAAGTGTGCTGTTTATATGTTTTATTATCTCTGAAAATTAATGAGCTGAGATTATTAAGTGTTTAGATACAATGTGAAATGAAGCATTTACTTAATTCCATAACATAAGTCAATGAGCTTTCAGATCTTCTTTACAATGATCCTATTTGAAAAATAAAGGATTATGGGGAAAAAAAAGGACTTGTAAATATTCTCTAAATAAAGAATGTTGTAGGCATTTATATAGCATATAATATACATAAAAAATATCTAAAATATACTTACCTACTGGTGTCAGTCATCGACTTCCATCTGTACGAGGCTGTATCCCAGAAGGCACCAGATAAAAGTTGGATGAATGCTAAACATGAATGGAATAGATACTAGTTGCTAGAGTTGCCCTTTTTCATTCTCGTCTGGATTATTGCAATTCTCTACTTATTGGTCTCCCTCTGATTAAACTCTCCTCTCCAATCTATCCTGAATGCAGCATCCAGGATCAAATATCCCTTTATAACCTGTTAGTAAGGATAGTGCTATATCTACATGCAAAGCTGCACTTCTGATAGGCACCCATCCCAAAGTAGGTCAATTTAATAAGTATTCATCCAAAATAATAAATCAGGGCACATTATTTTTAAAGGGAACCTGTCACCTCGTTTTACTACTCTATGCTATCACTACCTGTCCCTGCACCTTGCTAGCTGATCCCTAACATCCCTGTCTGAGCTAAAGGGCCCTATAAAGTTTGGGAAAAAAGATTTTATAACCTACATGAAGCCTGCAGTGTAGACTGAAAAGGAGGGCTCTGGGGCTCCAGTCTCTCCCCCTCACTGGCTCTGAGCACGCCCTGCTAAACATCAACATTACTTCATAACGTCATATCTGGCCCAGTGCATTGTGGGTCGTATGACGTGTATGTCTCTACTTTAATATGCACACTGCGCAGGTGCCGGAGCCAGGATGTACACGTGATCAGTCCCCACAATGCACCGGACCGGATATGATGTTCTGGCTCCAGCTGATCAGTAAGCATATTGTAGCCGAGCCGTACATGTCATAAGCCTCCACAATGCATCGGGCCGGATATTATGTTACGGCCACCACATCATACTACGAGGGAGGCTGGAATTTCAACAAGAGGAGGATTGGCGAAAGGAATGATGACGCCCAGTGGGGCGTGCTGTGAGCAAACGAGGAGGGGAGAATGGAGCCTGCCTTTCCAGTTTACGCTGTAGGTTACATGTAAGTTATAAAATAATTTTTCTGAAGCTTTATAGCAGGGGTGGGTAACCTCAGGCCCTAGGGCCAAATGCGGCCCTCGATAAATTTTTTGCGACCCCCAGGCAGATTCCTGGGGACAGCAGTGTTCAGGCTGGCAGGCACGTTTTGCCGACTGACTGCCCTTTAAATCCAGCTCTCTAGTGATCTCTATGCCCCAGCCTCAGCCTCCCCAGTGACGTATATGCTCCCAGCCTCTCCTGTGATGTCTACGGCTCTAGCAAACTTGGAAAAGCAGTTGAGAAGCAACATGACCAATATCACCCATGCCAAAGAGAAGCAGCCCCAGCCACCACAGTAGGGGGAAGGTGATTGTTTAACCAAATATAGTGCGGAATTTTCAAGTTGATAATTTTCTCCGGCCCCCAAAGGATTGTAGAAATTTCCAAATGGCCCTCAGCAGAAACATGGTTACCCGCCCCTGCTTTATAGGGCCCTTTTAACTCAGACAGAGATAGTTAGGGATCAGCTAGCAAGGTAACGGGACAGGTAGTGATAGCAGAGGGGGGTAGAAAGACCTGACAGGTTCCCTTTAAACACAAAAAAATATGCAGTATATATTTACAGATTTTCATACAAAATTTATTTGTTACACAAAAAAAAACAGTATTAACAATAATACACTCGGCCGAGCTCTGTCATTATACAACATATAAAACATCAAACATCACCACCGCCTCCATAAAAAGGAAAAATATAAAAAAATATATTTTTTTAAATGCACTAAAATTCATAAATTTATAGGGTCTTTTTGTTCATGCAATTAAAAAATGCCAATGTCCACTTTTAATATTGTCATCCGTTTACCAGAATAGATGTCTCTTTTTTATCAGGAAAGAACTGTCAATCCAGTTTAAATACACTGATAGTTACCGCACTGGTTATTATTTAAAAAATCACTGGAAGCACAGTTACTCTGGCAAGGACATATCAGAAGGACCTCTGACACAGACCTCATGCACAGCACTGGCACAGCCAGGGAACATCAGACACCAACCTCAGGAGAATGTCATCACTGGATGAACACCAAGAACCAAGCTGGACATCAGGACACAGGCGGAACATCAGGACATCAAATTTGGGTCCAGACAGGGAACCTCTGGAGACAGACAGGACATCGGGACACAGGCAGGACATCTGGCACAGGCAGAACATATGGATATCAGCCACTGCTCCAGGCAGAGGACATCTGGAGACAGGCAGGACATCAGGATACCGGTAGACATCGGATACGACAGCGGACATGGCTCCAGGTGCCAGGCAGAGGTCATCAGACTCTGGACATCGGACATGGCTCCAGGCAGAGGTCATCAGATGCCGATCATTGGAAATGACTCCAGGCATCAGGCAGCAGTCATCAGATACCAAACATTGGACATGGCTCCAGGCAGAGGTTATCAGACTCTGGACAGTGGACGTGGCTCCAGGCACCAGGCAGCAGTCATCAGATACTGGGTATCGGACACGAGCTGGAATGGAGATAAGCAAGATGGTGCAGGCACAGCAGCAGTAGACCAGAGCTGGATGACACAAGCAGGAGCCAACTATTTTCTAGGCAGTGTGATCAAAGCAGAATAGTGCATGCACAGCCGACACAGACCGGAGCTGAGTGACACACACACAACAGGAGCAGACCAGAGCTGGGTGGTGAGAGCACAGCAGGAGTACACGTGCAGCAGGTACACTGGACATCAGTTCCAGAGACAGAGGTTTATTCTCAGGACTCAGAAAACTCAAGGACTTCAGGAACAAGGTACAAGGCACATTGCGACACCAGGAATAAGATACAGCAGGATTCCAGATACAAGACAAGGAGGCTGGTACCAGGGAAGACACAAGGAAAGGACGGGTCCAGGGACAACAACAGGAACCAGGACACTCAGCAATCACAATACTGATAGCATGCAGCATTGGAGCTGATAACAGGCTGACCAGGAGCAGCTGGCTGGCCCTCCTCACATATCTAGATTTGCTAGCCTAACACAAATCTCTGAAGATGCTCAACAGGGAAGAGGAACTTTAAATAGGAAATGCCCCACAGCAATAGCCTGGGGACACCAGTTCAAAGTGCACACACCACCACTATAAAAGTGGGGTAGGTGTGGCGGTGTGCTCCCTAGGCACAAACAGGAACCCAGCACAGGGACTGAGGTCTAGAGAACCTGCCAGCAGCTGTAAGCCTGGCACATGTGGAAAGTTATTCACCACAGCAGAGGACCTCATAACCCATAGATGACTCCACAGCAGAGCAACCAGGGACTGCACATGTGGATGGTCATGTCACAGAGGACCTAACACATGGACAACAACGACCTAGTTGTGTAGGGGAAATGAGTAAAGGGATAGAGCACAAGCATGCACCATAACGCTGGGTAAACAGGGACAAACAGTCCGGCGTTGCACTCACTTTTTCAGATGAAAATAAACAATTAAGATGGAAAAATTTATGTTCCATTAAAATGCATAATTCTACACACATAAATATTCTCCTAAGAAAAACAAACCAGACTTTTAATTCCTAAAAGATTAAAGCGAACTTGACCCCTAAAAATTAGGCCCCAGACCATTTATACCTGTCCCGACACCTCCAGGAATCCCTTTGTGTAAAAAAATGGTATTTGTAAAGTATCTAAAAGTGCTTTTATTACCTGGCTTTCTGTGATTTCTCAGTGCTTGAGGGCGTTCCCTGTGGCTTCTCAGCACAGCCTGCAGATCAATTATTCACGCTCAGATGGGCGTGCTAAAGCAGAAAGAGCTCTCTCCATGGGCGGTATAGGCTGTATGATGCAAATCGTGTCATATCCATATCATAGGACTTCGCGCTGAGCATTGCGCATGCGCGAGTTGGCTCTGCGGCAGCTAATCCCAGACTAGCTGCCGTAGAGCAAACTCGCGCATGTAAAATGCGCAGTGCGAAGTCCTATGATATTGATATGACGCGATTTGCGTCATACAGGCTATACTGCCCATGGTGTGGGGCGAGGGAGCTCACAATACATTAGCATGCCCATGGCGTGAATAATTGATCTGCAGGTTGTGCTGAGAAGCCACAGGGAACGCCCTGTGTGACTTCTCAAGCACTGAGAAGCCACAGAAAGCAAAGTAAGAAAAGCACTTTTAGATACTTTACAAATACCATTTTTTTTTACAAAAAGAGATGCCTACAATGCATTCCTGGGGTGCAGGGACAGGTATAAATGGTCTGGGGATTGGTTTTTAGGGGTCAGGCTCCCTTTAAGTTTTCAGGTTTGTTAACCTTTTGAATTTGTCAGATTTGTGTAGCAGTGGTTCTTTATTCCGCGGGTGACACCACTGCTTCTTCCACTGTTATGCATGCAAGACAATTCCCTGTCCATAATGCATGCGAAGATGCCTCCTGTCCTACACCTGTCATTGCACAATCAGAAATACCACCATCAGCAACAACGTCCTTTTCCCAGTTCAGTTGTTCATACCCGTTCATACCAGTCCTTGGAACGCAAGTGCAAATATGCAGCCAACGCCTCCCAGGCCACACTACTCAATTTGCACATTTCTCGACCTCTTGCGCTCAAAATGTTGCCTTTTAGACTAGTAGAAAAGGAAGCATTCCGCAACTTGATGACGGCGGCCGTCATTGTTATTTGGTCACCAGCTGCCACTATTTCTCCCGGTGTGCCGTCCCCACATTACACAAGCACGTGTCCCAAAACATTAGCCATACCCTTAATAATGCAGTTACCGGGAAAGCTCACCTAACTACGGACACGTGGACAAGTACTTGTGGACAGGGACAGTACATCTCGCTGATGGCACACTGCGTTAATATACTGGAAGCCGGGACTCAGTCTCCCAACATCCTCCCAACACCAAGGATTTCGGGCCCTAACTCAATCAGGGTTGCCCCCACAGTCTACAGCACCTGCACATCATCCTCCTCAACCGCCTCCTCCTCCTCTTCACCCTCCACATCAGTCAGAAGCTGGAAGCACTGCAGCACTGCCTCGGCCAAGCGGCAACAGGCTGTGCTGAAGCTAATATGCGTAGGTGGCAAACCGCACAATGCTGATGAGTTGTGGACAGCTCTGAAAGAGCAGGCAAATCTGTGGCTCACACCGCTGAACCTACAACCAGGCATAGTCATGTGTGACAATGGCCGGAACCTGGTGGTGGCTCTGAGGCGAGGCGAGCTCACACATGTCCCATGCCTGGCCCATGTGCTAAATCTCATGGTTCAGCAGTTTCTTAAACCATACCCAGAGCTGTTGGATCTCGTCTACAAAGTACGCCACCTGTGTGGCCATTTTAAAAAGTCACCTACTGCTCCGGCCGCCCTTGCCAAGTTTCAGCAGCGTTTGCAGCTTCCGGCTCACAGACTGGTGTCTGATGTCCCCACATGTTCGAATTCGACACTGCAGATGTTGGTCATGATTTGTGAGCAGAAGAGGGCAGTTGTTGACTACCAGCATCAACAAGGCTGTCGGTATTCGGTTCAGACTCCACATATAAGACCTCAGGAGTGGACATGGATGTCCGACATATGTACTATCCTCCAAAACTTTGAAGACACCACCAAGATGGTGAGCAGTGATGACGTCATCATTAGCGTCACCACCCCACTACTCTGTCTTCTGAAACGCTCTCTGCTCAAAATCAAAGAGGATGCGTTGCAGGCGGAGCACAAGGAAATGGAGCAAGGAACCATACAGGGTGATGCACATAGCCCAGCCTCATCTCATCCCAACATGGATTGTGGGGCAATAATGAGGAATGAGGAGGAAGAAGAACAGAATCTAGTTTCTTGAGCTATAGACGGTACTACCTGCACAACTGTTATACCATCTGTTCGGCGTGGATAGCCAGAGGACAGGGAGGAGGAGAAGAAGGAGGAGGAAAAGGAGGAGGAGAGCATGGTCAGTCGTCCTCTTGGTGAGGACACGGAAGTCTTGCCTGTTACCAGTCGGATGCGCATGGCTGACTTTATGTTACGCTGCCTGTCCCATAACCCTCGCGTTATCAAAATCTTTGGTGACACTCAATACTGGTTGGTGACACTTTTAGACCCACACTAAAATGAGAAATTTATATGTCTTCCCAAGGCGGAGAGGTCTATAAAAATGGGGCAGTACCAGAAGGCCCTTGTTGTGGAATTAGTAAAAAATTTCCCTTCTGATAACGCTGGTGGCAGAGGTCACAGTTCGGTGGACAACCAAGGAGTTCAGGCGAGAGAGACACAACTCCAATCCAGCAGAGGCAGGGCAACACTGCCCTGCCGCTACCGTTTTGTCAAAGCGGGTTTTTAGTGCCACAGGGGGAATTATTACTGACGTGCATCCGCCTGTCAACTGAAAATGCTGACAGGCTGACTCTTATTAAAATAAACGAGGGCTGGATTGGGTCAGACTTTTCGACACCACCAAATAATAGCAGCGTAATATAAACTCAAACCCGGGTTTAGTGCAACATTCTAACAGTTCGGGTAGATATGTGTTTCTGTCATTTTCCATTTTCTACTTTTATGGAAAGCTGGGAGTTCTACTTCCTCCAAGTCATCCGCCTCTTCTTCAAGTCCTTACAGATGTACTTGAGGGTTTCTGGAGAGGGTATCAGCATTTGCATTGTTACGGCCTGCCTGGTACTTGATGGTAAAGTCATAATTTGATAGTCAGGCCATCCAGCATTGCTCCAATGCACCAAGATTTGCGGTATCCAAGTGTGTTAATGGATTGTTGTCCGTGAAGACGGTAAATTTGCAAACTGCCAGGTAATGCATGAACCGCTCTGTTATAGCCCAGACCAAGGCGAGGAACTCCAACTTAAAGGAACTGTAGTTTTCTGGGTTCCTCTCGGTGGGTCAAAGTTTTCTGCTGGCATAGGCAATTACTCTTTCCTTCCCATCTTGTATCTGGGATAGTACTGCTCCCAGGCCTATATTGCTTGCGTCCGTGTAGAGGACGAATGGTAGGTTATAATCGGGGTAAGCCAGGATTTCCTCATCGGTCAGAGCCTGCTTCATCTGCTGGAAGGAGTTTTCTTGTTCCTTTCTTCATTCCAATGGTGGCTCTCAAGACCTTCTCTTCTTAGTTTGGCCTATGTGAAGATCTTGTAGGGGCGCTGCCATCTTTGTGTAGCCTTTAATGAATCTTCTGTAGTACCAAACCAAACCTAAGAATTGACGTACCTTTCTGACGGTGGTTGGCCTCTGCCAGTCCTGGATAGCTGTCACGTTTTCCGGGTCTGGTGCTACTCCATCTGTGCTGACCACATGCCCAAGGTATTGGACTTTTGGTTTGAGCAGGTGACATTTAGATGGTTTGAGCTTCATTCCGTACTTTGTTAGAGCTGTAAATACCTCCGTCAGGGGTTTCAGATGTTCTTCGTAGGTTTTGGAATACACGATGATGTCGTCCAGGTATAAGAGCACCGTCTCCAGTGTCCCAGGCAACATTCCATGAGTCTTTGAAATGTTCCCGGTGCAATGCATAACCCGAATGGCATGCTGTTGAATTTGCATAGGCCAATTGGTGTTGTGAATGCTGTCTTCTCCCGATCTTCTTCTACAATGGAGACCTGCCAATATCCGCTAGTGAGATATAACGTAGAGAAATAATTAGCAGTCTTTAATGCACAAGAGACTCCTCTATTCGGGGTAACGGGTAAGCATCTTTGTGTGTGATCTTATTGATTTCCCTGTAATCCACACACATCCTCATCGTGCCATCCTTCTTTCTAACTAGGACTAAGGGGGCTGCCCAGGGACTACAGCTATCTCTTATAACCCCAGCTTCCTTCGTGTACTGCAGCATCTCGTTGGCACACTGGTAGTGTTTTGGTGGTATGGGTCTGTGTCTCACCTTAATTGGGGGATGATCTCCTGTGGGTATCTGATGGTGTACCCCTTTAATCCTCCCAAAATCTAACGGATGCTTACTAAATACATGTTCAAACTCTTGTGCTACCCAGTAGACTCTGTGCTTCTGGTGGAGAGGGGTGGCATCAGTTCCTATGTGCAACTGCTGACACCACTCCTCTAGCTGTCCCTTGGAGTTGTTATCCTCTGCCAGGTTTGATGGGGGAAAAGGCTCTACTGTCTGTATGTTGTTGTCACAGACAGTGTACATCTTTGCTACAGTAGCATACCGGGGTAGTTTTGCTCTTTCTTCCCCACAATTTAATACACGGATTGGTACTTTTACCTTGCGTACATCCACCACCCGGCTGTCAGTAGTGTAGGTCTATGCTCTGAATATACCGGCTCTACAAGCCTGGTATTCCTTTCCTCTGAGACCTATAGCTGCTCGACACCATATCACCATTTCACTTTTCGGTGGTATCACAATGGGAAACGGGTCTGTTACCCATACACTGCCAATCTCTGCCACAGACAGATTTACCTGTTGCTTGTGGATGAGGGCTCGGATTTCTCTTTGTAGGACTCTCGTCCGCCCATGACCAGCAGTCACAGCAATCTATTGGAGTAAAAACAACACTTCTCCAAGACAGTTTTTAATCACATTAGTACCAATTACCATGTAGGGGTATTGTTCATTAGGGTCATCTTCTACCACACATAACCCTTGGCTTTTTAACTCCACCCTCCACAGCTTTATTGTCACTTCTCTAAACCCCACCTGGTTCAGTGGTTGTCCATTAGCTGCAAGAATGACAAAGTTAGAGTCTGGGGTCTAAGATCAGTATCAGACCATAATTGTTTGTAAAGGATATGTGAGGTGGTGGTAACCTGTGACCCGGTGTCCAGTAGGGCTGATGTGGGGATTCCATCTAGCGTAATGTTGAGGTACGGACAGCCTACCATGTACCGACTACGCCAGTCATATGGGCCCTGTTGTCTTACGCCTGGGGATTGGCCCTCGGACCCAGGAATCTCGGGTTTAAAGGACATCCTCTTGCGAAGTGGCCTGGTTTGTTGCAGCGAAGGCAGGCGGGTTGTCCTGAAGAATTCGTGTGGTCGATGGGTCTGCGTTGGAATGGTGCGATGATCCCCTGAACGCGGGCAACTTGTTGGTCCCCTGAACGGGCGACTTCTTGGTCCTCTCCACGGGCGACATGGGCTTCCTCCTCATCCACGGGACATCCTCAGGACGATCAGCTAGCTGGATTCTGCTTGGCGGTTGTGCCCCCAGCCTGGCTTGCAAGAGTTTTAACACATAATCCATATTTTTGGTTAGCTGCAGGACCAGATTACGTAGGTCGTCAGCAGGGTCGGGTGCTACAGCTTGCCCTACCGCCTTTGCAGGGTCTTTGAGAGTAGGTTCAAAGTCTATGGCAGAGGTATTAATCTGCCAGGATAGGGGTGCTGGCTCTGCAGGCAATGGGTCTCGCAGCACGGTTATAGCACGGTCTTTTAAAGCATTAAAGTTCACATCAGTATGATCTAAGACCCACATGTGTACCTGCTGGTGGTGGAAGTCTGACCTCAATCCAATCATAAACTGTTCTGCAAGCATTTTATCTTCATCTAACACACTTGCCGGGTCTACCTGTTTTAAGGACAGTAGTGACCCTAGTAAACGTAGCACACAGTCTCTGATTGTATCTTGCGGTCTCTGTTTGCATTGGTAGAATATCATCCTTAGTTCAGACTGTGTGTGTTTTTCAAAAACAGCTTTGAGCTTGTTAAATACTGTTACTACAGAGTCTCTGTCAGCATCACTCCAGACTCAACCTCTAGCTCCGCTGCGCCTGTTAATTGTCGCAGCACAACGGTGGCTCGCTGCTTTTCTGTCATTGCATACATGTCCAGCACTGCACACATCTTTTGTTTGAAGGCTGCTAAGGTACCAGGCTTACCCTTGTAGGTCAACAACCATTTAGTGCCCTGCATGTACGGCAAGGCTAACGGCATGATCGGGGCCACGGCTCCGGGTGCTGCGGCTCCCACACCGGCCACGGGACCAGCTGTTGCTGTGTTCTGGACATTCCCTCTGTCAGGGATCTGTGCATTGTCCGCTTTACTCATGGTGGTGCCCACCTAGTTATCCGCTGCCAGCCGCTAACGTAAACTTTTTCGGTAGTCGGCGGCTCTACAGGGGGAGTGGAGCACCTCGGGTATTTCCGGAACCAGCCACTGCACTTCATCAATCCTCGGCAGAGTGGAAGGGCTGGACTTATCTACGCTCTCTTTTCTAGTCGCGACGCTCTTCCCACTCTTGTGATTCAGTGACTTTGGATTAAGGGAGTTTGGAAGGGAGGAATTACTGAATTGCTGGTTGTATTTAATTAATACTTTGCATTTCTTTTTACTTATCATTTCTGTCTGGTGCAATCCCCATTAGGAAATGAGCTCCATGATTGGCAATGCCATCCAGTGTACATCTTGCCACATGTATGCATTCCTTGACAAGCCGGTCGAGGGTGCATACTGCTGTATGAGATGTGAGTACATTGTGCATTTGGAAGCCCAGATACTGGATCTAAATGAACAACTGACAACGCTGAGATCCATAGACAATATGGAAAGGAGTCTGCTGCTCACTGAACAGCTGCTCAATGGGATAGATGTGGGGGAGGATGGTAGTATGGAGCTGCAGGACCGTGAGGTAGCTAGCTGGGTGACAGTTAGAAGGCAGGGTAGAGGGAAGGGTGCCAGGGAGGCTAGCCCTGATCTGGCACACCCCAATAAATTTGCTATGTTGGCAGATGAGGGGGGTGTGAGTTCAGGGATAGCACTGCTGCAGCAGGGCATGACCTCTGAAAGCCAGAGGAGTGTCTGCTCCAGTAAGGGGGAAAACAGGAGAGAAGGACAGGCCAGACAGGTGCTGGTAGTGGGGGACTCAATTATTAGGGGAATAGATAGGGCAATCTGTCACAAAGACAGGGATCGTCGAACAGTGTGCTGCCTACCTGGCGCTCGAGTCCGGCACATCGCTGATCGGGTTGACAGATTACTGGGAGGGGCTGGTGAGGACCCAGTGGTCATGGTGCACATTGGCACAAATGACAAAGTTAGAGGTAGGTGGAAGGTCCTTAAAGATGATTTCAGGGAATTAGGCTGCAAGCTTAAGGCAAGGACCTCCAAGGTAGTATTCTCTGAAATACTGCCTGTACCACGTGCCACACCAGAGAGGCAAAGGGAGATTAGGGAGATAAATAAGTGGCTCAGGAATTGGTGTAGGAAGGAGGGGTTTGGGTTCCTGGAGAACTGGGCCGACTTCTCTGTTGGCTACAGGTTCTATGCTAGGGACGGGCTGCACCTCAATGGGGAGGGTGCAGCTGTGCTGGGGGAGAAAATGGCTAGAAGGTTGGAGGAGTGTTTAAACTAGGGATTGGGGGGAGGGTATTCATTGTATAGGAGGGGAAGATAGTGTAAATAGTAACCTGGGCACAAGTAATAAAATTGGGGGTGGCATGGGGGGTGGGGTTAGAACAGTCAATCTAGTAGGAAGGAATAGAGGTAAAGAGAGATGCATAAAGTGCATGTACACTAATGCCAGAAGTCTCACCAACAAAATGGAGGAATTAGAATTAATTTTGTTGGAAAATAATTATGACATGGTGGGGATTTCGGAGACTTGGCTGGACGAGACCCATGACTGGGCTGTTAATTTACAGGGCTATTGTCTGTTCAGAAATGACCGTACAAATAGGCGAGGAGGAGGTGTATGTTTATACGTAAAATCATCCTTAAAACCCATCCTGCGTGATAATATAGGTGAATCTAATGGAAATGTAGAGTCCCTGTGGGTGGAGATAAGGGGAGGGGGAAAAAATAATAAATTACTGATAGGGGTTTGTTATAAGTCCCCAACAATAATGGAAGAGGAGGAGAATATCCTCATAAAGCAAATAGATGAAGCAGCGACTCAGGGAGAAGTCATTATTATGGGGGACTTCAACTACCCTGAAATACATTGGGGATCAGAAACCTGCAGTTCCAGCAAAGGTAATAAGTTTTTGACAACTATGAGAGACAATTACCTTTCACAACTGGTTCAGGACCCAACAAGAAGGGGGGCACTGCTGGACCTAATATTAACCAACAGCCCGGACCGCATATCAAATATACGGGTTGGAGGTCACTTGGGTAATAGTGATCATAACTTAATAAGCTTTCAAGTATCCTTTACTAAGATGTGTAGTAGAGGGGCTACAAGGACACTAAACTTCAGGAAGGCAAATTTCCAACGGTTGAGAGATGATCTTAGTGCAATAAACTGGGACGATGTCCTGAGACATAAAAGTACACAACACAAATGGGAGATGTTTATTAGCATCCTGAATAGGACTTGTGCACAATATATACCCTATGGGAATAAGCATGCTAGAAATAGGAGGAAACCACTATGGCTAAATAAAGCGGTAAGAGGTGCAATATGTGACAAAAAGAAAGCATTTAGGGAATTAAAGCAAGTAGGTAGTGATGAGGCATTAAATAAATACAGAAAATTAAATAACATTTGTAAAAAGCAAATCAAGGCAGCAAAGATTGAGACAGAGAGACTCATTGCCAGAGAAAGTAAAAAGAATCCCAAAATATTTTTTAACTACATAAATAGTAAGAAACTAAAAATTGATGGTGTTGGCCCCTTTAAAAATAGTCTGGGTGAAATGGTGGATGAGGATGAGGAAAAAGCCAATATGCTAAATGACTTTTTTTCAACAGTATTTACACAAGAAAATCCCATGACAGACAATATGATCAGTGATAACAAAAATTCTCAATTAAAAGTCACCTGCTTAACCCAAGAGGAAGTACGGCATCGTCTAAAAATCACTAAAATTGACAAATCCCCGGGCCCGGATGGGATACACCCCAGAGTGCTGCAGGAATTAAGTACTGTCATAGATAGACCATTATTTCTAATATTTAAAGATTCCATAATAACAGGGTCTGTACCACAGGACTGGCGTATAGCAAATGTGGTGCCAATATTCAAAAAGGGGACAAAAACTGAACTTGGAAATTATAGGCCAGTAAGCTTAACCTCTACTGTGGGTAAAATCCTAGAGGGTTTTCTAAGAGATGCTATACTGGAGTATCTGAAGAAAAATAACCTCATGACCCATTATCAACATGGTTTTACGAGGGACCGTTCCTGTCAAACTAATCTAATAAGCTTCTATGAAGAAGTAAGTTCTGGACTGGACCAAGGAAATGCAGTGGATGTGGTGTATATGGACTTTTCAAAAGCTTTTGATACGGTGCCACACAAAAGGTTGATACATAAAATGAGGGCAATGGGGATAGGGGAAAATATGTGTAAGTGGGTTAAGAACTGGCTTAGTGATAGGAAACAAAGGGTGGTTATTAATGGAACACTCTCAGAATGGGTCACAGTTAACAGTGGGGTACCACAGGGGTCAGTGTTGGGCCCGCTTCTATTTAATATATTTATTAATGACCTTGTAGGGGCATACAGAGTAGAATCTCAATATTTGCGGATGACACTAAACTCTGCAGGGTAATCAATACAGAGGAGGACAATTTTATATTACAGGAGGATTTATGTAAACTAGAAGCTTGGGCTGCTAAATGGCAAATGAGCTTTAATGAGGATAAATGTAAAGTCATGCACTTGGGCAGAGGAAACAAAAGGTATAATTATGTCCTTAATTGTAAAACACTGGGCAAAACTGTCACTGAAAAAGACCTGGGTGTATGGGTAGATGACAAACTCACATTTAGTGGCCAGTGTCAGGCAGCTGCTGCAAAGGCAAATAAAATAATGGGATGCATTAAAAGAGGCATAGATGCTCATGAGGAGAACATAATTTTACCTCTATACAAGTCACTAGTGCGACCACATTTAGAATACTGTGTACAATTCTGGTTTCCGGTGTATAAGAAAGACATAGCTGAACTAGAGCGGGTCCAGAGAAGAGCGACAAAAGTCATTAGAGGACTAAGGGGTCTGCAATACCAAGACAGGTTATTAAACTTGGGGTTATTTAGCTTGGAAAAACGAAGGCTTAGGGGTGATCTTATAATAATGTATAAATATATGAGGGGACAGTACAGAGACCTTTCTAATGATCTCTTTACTCTTAGGCCTGAGACTGGGACAAGGGGGCATCCTCTACGTCTGGAGGAAAGAAGGTTTAATCATAATCACAGACGTGGATTCTTTACTGTAAGAGCAGTGAGACTATGGAACTCTCTGCCACATGATGTTGTAATGAGTGAGTCACTACTAACATTTAAAAAGGGCCTGGATGCCTTTCTTGAAAACTATGATATTACCAGTTATACATACTAGATTCTTTGATAGGGCGTTGATCCAGGGAACTAGTCTGATTGCCATACCTGGAGTCAGGAAGGAATTTTTTCCCCCAATGTGGAGCTTAGTGTTGCCACATGGTTTTTTTTTGCCTTCCTCTGGATCAACATGTTAGGCTATGGGTTGAACTAGATGGACTTAACGTCTTCCTTCAACCTTAAAAACTATGTTACTATGTTACTATGTATGTTACTCCGTGGTGCAGTAATGGCGGCCCAAATTTACAGTTCACAAAACAGTCAATAAAGTCCAATTTAAGCACACAGTACCCGGTTTTACCGGGCACAGGATCCTGTTCGTGACATCAGAACTAAGACGGTCGACAGGGTAGGGGATACCAGGACAGGGCGTTCACCTCAGTGGGGATCACGGCTGGTCGGTTCCCGCTTCCGTGCCCTGGACCGTCAGTGGCGGGGTGGGGATGATGATGAAGGGGCATTTGTAATGTGACGCCACCTGTGGTAATAGGGTTATCAGCGCTGCGGCCGGCCGCTGAGGTGATGGGAATGGAACTTTGGTAGTACAGCTCCCCACAGGTGGAGCTTTACCTCAGGCCAGCGGTGTGGATGAGGGGAGTTGTAGTAGCAGTTCTGTTGTGAACACTGCAGGCTGTGGCAGTGAAGCAGGCACACACACACACTATAGTCTCTGTTTCGGTACTTTTTTACTGATGTTCAGTAACAGGCACGGTCCAGGAGGGTAACCAGGTTATCGGTGCAGTTTGGGACGTCCAACTTGGAGAGTTGTGAGGCCTCCTCTGTTAGTGTGTGGTAATTGGGGTAAGTTCTGCCTGGAGCTGAACCTGCCCCTCTTTCTCCTTCTCCCTCTCAGGATGCTACTCCACAACCGACAATGAGGACCTTGCTGTCGGGATCTCTATTCTTCTCTTGGGCCCCTGGTCCTATGCTTGGTCAGGTTTGGTGTCTTGCTTTCTTTACTTCAGGGGGACTAGATCCTCCTGGTCTGTCCGGGCTTTCTCTGCCACCACTAGATTAATAGCAGCTTCGGACTCCGGTGTCCAGGTGGGCTAAAGAGATCTCAGATCTGTTCCCTTCTTTTGTCTTCCTACTTCTTCCACTAAAAGAAAGGGAAGGGGAACAAAAGGCACAAATAGTGCCCTATCACTAAGACACTGGGTGTATGGGTGGTGTATAGGGAATTCACTCACCTATGTCAGTTGTGAGACCCACAACTGGTATTCAAGCATATAGTAGTAATATCCTGATGACTGCTGCTGGACTTCCACCGACCACTCACACGTGGAATCTCAAAAAGATGTGGGGAAATATGGGTGTACAACAGTCCGCGCTGCCAAGGTCCACTTACTTCAAGGAACACATGGTTAGGTGATATTCAAACAGGTTTCTTTATTGCTTCCGACGCGTTTCGGTGCCCTCCTGGCACCTTCCTCAGGGATCCCTGAGGAAGGTGCCAGGAGGGCACCGAAGCGCGTCGGAATCAATAAAGAAACCTGTTTGAATATCACCTAACCGTGTGTTCGTTGAAGTAAGTGGACCTTGGCAGCGCGGACTGTTGTACACCCATATTTCCCCACATCTTTTACCTCTTCCACTGGCCTCCGTCCCTCTCTCTAGGGCGCTGCACAGCTGGGTCAGGTTTCCTGGTTCTGGGCCTGGCTTGGTCTCAGTAACCAGCTCCTTCCAGTCTTTCCACTGTACTGTCTAGCTGGAACTAACTGACTGGCTTACTCCTCCCCTCAGGCCTGGATCTTTATAAGGGATATGACTTAAGGACAGCCAGTAGGGCTCCCCCTCCAGGTCTGGGGTAGAAGGTGTTGGGTGCTGTGTGTGCCAAAGTGTACATCCCTCCCTGCACCGGTGGGTCCTGTGGCAATCCCCCGCAGGGATGCCACAGAAGGACTGTTGTTTTGAAGGCAATAGATATTAGAAGCCTGTACAGCAGCCGCTGATGTGCTAACCTGTATACAGCCACTTGTTGTACACCGAAGCGTGCCATATACCCTGTCTGCCTGTATACAGCTATATTAGTCTTCAAAAGGACTGTTGTTTTTAATGGATTTTGTATTTCAGCACCTACACTACCTAAAAGACCCAAAATCTGTCCCTCACTCAGCAGCACCTCTCCCTACACTAGCTGACAATGTAGAGCAGTGATTAGCACAGTGCGGTCAGGTCTTATATAGACCTGATGACGCTGTGCGGCCAGCCAATCACTGTAATGCTACAACCAACAAGACTTTGGCATTACAGTGAGTGGCAGCAAATCCCTGCATGTGGGCTAGCTCTGTAAAGAGCGCCAACATGCATGAGTCCGAGCATCTCGATGGTACTCGGTGCTTGCCTGTGATGCTCAGGCTAGCACCGAATATAGGCGAACATGCTCGCTCATCTCTAGTTGCCACGTTCAGAAAAGCACAATCAATCAGATCTGTAAACTACCTTACAGAAAAAAAAAGTCTAAATGCCAAAATAATGTTTTTTTTGGTTGCCAAAACATTGCAAGGCAATAATGGGTGACCAAAATAGTGCATCTACCCAAAAATAGTATCTCTAGAAATGTCAGCTCAAGCCACAAAAATTAAGCCATCAGCCCCACATCCCAAAGAATGAGAACACTTCAGTTCGGGGAAAATGAAAAGTGCAATTCTATTTCTTTAAAGCTTCATGTTTTTTTTACCACTTAGTTAAGTATACATGTTTGGTATCTATGAACTCGTACCGACCTGAGGCATCATACCGTCAGGTCAGTTTTACCATATAGTGAACATGATGACTAATAAACCTAAAAAATAATCGTGTAATTGCACTTTTTTGCAATTTTACCGCACTTGGAGCTTTTTTCCTGTTTCCAGTACACTATATGGTAAAAGAAATTACTTCATTCCAAACCACAATTCATTCCACAAACAAACAAGCCCACATATGTCTATATTGATGGGAAAATAAAAAAGTTAGCACTCTTGGAAGAAGGGGAGCGAAAAACAAAAACGAAAGACAGAAAATCGCCCGGGGGTGAAGGGGTTAATCATCAATTATAGAAATTGCCCAAAAATTGTGGGCAAGAAAATATCTACATCTATATTTTAAAGTATATACCGTATTCCAAAGAGTGAAAGGAGATGTTCAGTAAAAAGAAATAGCAGAATATTCATCTAATGTTACTGTCACAGTTCGTACATTGTTAAATCAGTGGTGGAAAATATCTGCTGAAGAAGGTTAGACAATATCTAATGCAGTAACAATGTCAGAAATTTCTAGAAGTTTTTTTTTACATAGCATATATCAAAATAGGTATGTCAGTAGATGAATTAAAGTGTATTTATGCATTCAAAGACATTAGCCTTGGTATACAAATGGTCTCTATTCATGCTCAGAACAATCTGTTTAGTAATATGTCTATGAGCAAAGACCCCAAGCTAATTCTCTTGATCATTATTAATAACCTTGGTGCACAAATGGTGAGAAAATCTTTGCTGATGAAACTAAATTATATACAGGATTTAAAATCAGAATATAACAATAAAGATGACCTTGGATAATCCAGAATTATGATTGTAAATTAACATTTATTCCACAGAAGAATGAAGCAAAATACTTATATCAGCAAGGTTGTGAGTAGTTTGGTAATAACTAACAATGAAAATGTACAAAAAGTATAGTGACAGGTTATTTGTTACTACATCTGCCCCAGGCAATATCCAAAAACAGCAATCTCTTTTTTTGCATAAACTTGGTTTCATATGGATTTCGTAGCAATGCATAGAGGCATGAACCAAAGATACAGTCAGGGTATACATAGAAATTATGGGGCACCATAGCAGAAGTTCTAATTTTCCTGCAGACCACACATATTTTTCGCTTTATAAGACACACCGGATTATAAAACGTACCCCCAAATTAGGTGAAGGAAAAGAGAAAAAAAAATAATTTTTAATTTTAAATGGGATCCGTCTTATTGTAATGCCAGTGTCCGTCTTACAAGTCACATATATATTCCTCATGCTGGTATATAAATATATATATATACTGTATATATAAAACCCCATCCTGGTACATGGCCCCATATTAGATATAGCCCTCCTGTGATGATGGCACACACAGCTCCCCTGTGATAATAGTGAGTAGGTCGACAGGGTAGGGGGTCCTCGGATACCGGGACAGCGGGTTACTTCAGTGGGGATCATGGCTTGTCGGTTCCCCGTGTTAAGTGCCCTGGACCCTCAGTGGCGCGGTGGGGGTGATGATGATGGGGGATTTGTAACGTGACGACACCTGTGGTACCTGGTAATAGGGTTACCACGCTGCGACCAGCAGCTGAGGTGATGGGAATGCAGCTTTGATAGTACAGCTCCCCACAGGTGGAGCTTTACCTCAGGGCAGCGGGGTGGATGAGGGGAGTAGTAGTCCTCACCTTGATGATACTGTGGAAGCCCTCGGGGCAGCAGATGATAGGAGACCAACACCAGATCAGCTCAAACAGTTCTTCACTTGCACCAGGTGGAAAAGGTACACAGTACAGTCTGGTTTAATGGGGATTGTAGCCGCAGATTTTGGAGGATTTTTCCAGAGTCTGGCAGTGGTGTCCTTAATATGGCATTCCTGGTCCTGTTCCTCTCTTTCTGTGCTTCCCCCCTCTTGAGTCAAGTCTCTAGTCCTCGGGGTCTGTTTCCTAAAGTCTCTTTACTTGTCAGTGTCATGGACCCAACTACGGGACCGATGTTGGACTTCTTTAGGGGTGCTGTGGCTCCCTTAAGTCGGCCCTCAGCCTGCCGATCTGCAGTTAGGGATAGACCATTGGCTAACTGCCTCGGCTCCGGTATGCCGGTGGTGACCCGAAACTCCAGCTGGCTCCGACCAGTCCTGGAGTAACCCCCTTCTACGTCTGGGTCACCCCTCTCCTAAGAGGTGCCCTCGTGTCACAGCCGCAGGGTCCCCTGCATCCGTCTTCCTTGCTGCCTCACCCAGTCTGACTAGTTTTCTGACACTCCACTTCTCCCGCTCTCTAGGCTCCACCCCCTGGGACCTACTAAATGTGGCCCTCTGTACTAAGGTGTCCTATTGTATGGGTGATGAGTGCAGACTGTTGTTTCCTCCATATCCGTTACTACGGAGGCACTACAACTTCTGTTTGGGGTGCAGTAATTCCCTGTGGTGCCTTGCCATATGGGCGCCCCAATAGCACATAAAGCCCCCCTGCGATGTTGGCACATATAGCCCCCCTGTGATGATGGCACCCACAGATCCCCTGTGATGATGGCACACACAGCCCCCTGTGCTTATGGCACAGACACCCCCCTGTGATAATGGCACACCACCCCCTGTGATGATGGCACACACAGCCCCCCTGTAATGATGGGATGATGGCACACACAGCCCCCTGTGATAATGGCACATATAGCCCCCCTGTGATGATGGCACATATAGCCCCCCTATGCTAGATATGCCACCCACATACTGGATATTGGCTCCCTATCACTGTGTATGGCCCTCCATGGTGCTGCCTACACTAAAATATCAAATGCTTTGAACTTACCTTCCGGCACTCTCCTCCTTTGGCTCCCTGCTTGCCGCACTTCCTGAGTCCTCCTGCGGCCTCGGGGCAGCCGGTCATGGGATCAGGTCGTGCAGTGATGACATCGCTGTTCTGTGCCGAGCACATGACAGGCTGCCCAGGAGGGCTTGAGAAGTGTGACAAGCAGGGAGCAATGGCAGAGAGCGCAGGAGGGTAAATTCAAAGCGTTTGTTATTTTAATATGGGCAGCAGCATGGAAGGCCATACACAGTGATGGAAAGGCCATATCCAGAATAGGGGTGACTGCAGGTTATATGCCTGCTAGGGATGAGTGAGTACTTTAATATTCATACTCGCTATACTCGCAACTAGTAGGTACCGGTACTCGCTACTCGTTGCAAGTATAGCGAGTACGAATACTTTCGCAGTGTATCTATAGATACACTGCGAAAGTACCCTAAAAGTGATTAAAGTTGTTAAAAATAATAAAATTACATACTCACCTGTCCGACGCCTGCACCGGGATCGGCAGAGAAGACATCCAATCGCTGGACAAGGACCTGTGACTACCAGCCAATCAGATGGCCGGTAGCGATTTGGCCACGTCACAACCACTCATCGCTAGCGGCCACCTGATTGGCCAGTTTGCAAGGTCCTGACAGTAAATCTAGGACCTTGCAAACTGGCCAATCAGGTGGTCACGTGGTTGTGACGTGGTGCCATCTGATTGGCCAGATCGCTACCGACCATCTGATTGGCTGGTAGTCACAGGTCCTTGTCCAGCGATCAGATGTCTTCTCTGTCGGTCCCGGTGCAGGCGTCGGACAGGTGAGTATGTAATTTTATTATTTTTAACAACGTTTAATCACTTTTAGGGTACTTTCGCAGTGTATCTATACATACACTGTGAAAGTATTAGGACTACTCGCTACTCCCGTGTACACATAAGTACTTGGAGAGTAGCGAGTAGCCGAATACCGCTACTATTCGGCGAATACCGAATAGTAGCGAGTATACTCACTGATCCCTAATGCCCGCTCCCCTGTCCACATCTCGGCGTAGCTTCAGCACTGAGGTGATGGATAGTGGGTGCAATGCATATTACATGAAGCTATTGAGTGGGGACACGTGAGCTCCTGCTGTCTCTGCAGCTTGCAGCCAGCCCACTCTGGCCCCTAGACACAGCTCCAGAGCCACCCACCCTACAGTACAGTAGATTCGGATTATAAGACACACACCCCACTTTCCCTCAAAATTTGGAGGAACAAAAGAGCGTCTTACAATCCAAAAAAATATGGTAAATAATTAATATTCAGCTGGATCACATAAGAAGATATCACAAAAGTGCCCCATAAACATTGTATGAGCCTCTCACAGTGAATTCCTCCACAGTAGCCTCCACATGCAAGTATGATGACCCTACTGTACCCAGTGGGGCCCATATTGCCTTCCATATAGTATAATCCACCCCCTATAGTCCTCCATGTAGTAAAAATGGGCCACACATAGTCATCCATATAGTATAATGCACCCTGTAGTCCTCCATATAGAATAATGCACTCCATTGTCCTCCATATAGTTTATTGAGCCCCACATTGCCCTCTATTTAGTATAATGAGCCCCACATAGTCCTCTATTTAGTAAAATGGGCCTAAAATAGTCCTCCATATGGTATAATACACTCCCATAGACCTCCATATAGTATAATGAACAACACATAGCCCTCCATATAGTATACTAAGCCCCACATAGTCCTCCCCATAGTATATTTAATTCCCATAGTCTTCCATATAGTATGATTGGCCCCACATTGCCTTACATACAGTGTAATGAACCGCATAGTCTTTTACATAACATAATAGGCCCCACATTGCCTTCCATAAAACATAATCCACCCCCATAGTTCCACAATATAGTATATTTGGCCCCATATTGCCATATTGCGCCCCCATAGTCCTCTATATAATATAATGGGCAGCACATAGTACTCCATATAGTATAATGTACCCTATAGGCCTCCATATTGCATAATGCCCCTTTAGTCCTCCATATATTATAATGCACACCCCATCATAGTCTTTCATATATTAAAATGCACCCCTTATAATCCTCCATATATTGTAATGCACCCTATAGTCCTCCATATATTATAAGGCACCACCATAGTGCATCATATATTATAATGCACCCCTTAAGCTTCCATACAGTGCTGCTCACCATTATTGGCACCCCTTCATTTTTTTAACAAATGGAAATTTATAAAAGTTATATCCTTGCATAAAATATATAGCAAGAAAAAGTATGTTGCTCACCACGCTCCTGTATAGCAAGTCCACCAAACACCGCTCTGCCTGGAAATGGCCCAGTCCTGGCCATTGTCAGGATTCCGACTTTTCAGATTACCCTTTGTGTCTCCTCACCCTTATCCAAGATGGAGTCTGCTACCTTGCTCCTGTCCATGAGTTCCTGCTTTCCTGCTCCAGTCCATCTTCCAGGTGTTGCTTGAGCATTTTGCTTGATTATCTGTCTCCTCTGTGCATCTCAAGTTTATGCTCCTTCTCCTGATATTCCTGTTAGGCTCTTTCCAGCTTTCTGCAGTCTGATGTCCAGCTAAACTACACCTGCTTCCAGTTTGTCTCCCTGCATCAAGCTGCTCTGTGTAGAGTTTCACATAAGCTCTGTTTGCTCTAAAATGCTCTGCTGCAGCTTTTCTGCTACTTTATATTATTGCAGTTGCAGTGCTCTGGACTGTTCGGGACTTTGCATTTAGCTACTCTGCACTGCATCCAGTTCTGGACTTGTTCTTAGAGACTTTACAATTTCAAGGCCTTCCTGGTTATGAACTATTACTTATTGACTGTTCTGTTATCGACCCCTTCCAATGTGGACTGTTAAATAGAGACTATTCCGTATGGCATCACTGTGAATGAACTGTTACTAAGAGACTATTCCATTTGGCATCATTATGATTGAACTGTTACTTGTATGATTTATGAAATCTGCTCTTGTTTAATGCACCTGCATGTTTGTACTTGTTGCCATGTGCATAAATACAGACTTTCACCTTATACCTTGTCTCAGTTGTGTCTTTCCTCCCACGCTATTCAATTCCTGAGTTATCCACACTAGTTGTTACAGCTATTCAATTAGCAAAATCCAGTGAGATGAGACAGTGAGATATAGGCATAAAATTTTGTTATTTATTCATCCATAATTGCAAACAGACAAAAAAAACTACAGCAACCCATACAAAAGCTCCTCCCCTAAAATCCAACATGCTTCGGCCTGGCCTTATTCATGGAATTCCCTGTCTCAGCTCGCTGGATTTTTCTATTTTAAAGTTATATCCTCAGGATTTCTTAATTGGTGGTACAAAGTAATACAACAATAAAATATTTTTAATTTATTTAATTTAATTTATTTAATATATAAAGCTGCTGGTGCCTCTGGAGTCCCTCGAACCTCAAGGTGTATGATCCGTCAAAGGCTTGCTGTGGTGTATAAACCTACTATTCAGCCACCCCTAAACAGTGCTCACTAGCAGAAATGGTTGGAGTGTGCCCAGACACACATGAAGACTAATTTTCAGTCTTGTTTAATGATGAATACCGAGCAACCCTGGATGGTCCAGATGGATGGAGTACTGGATGGTTTGTGGATGGCTACCTTGTCCCAACAAGGCTGCTACGTCAGCAAGGAGGTGAAGGAGTCATGTTTTGGACCGGAATCATTGGGAAAGAGCTAGTAGGCCCCTTTAAGGTTCCCAAAAGTGTGAAAATGACCTCTGCAAAGTATATAGAGTTTCTGACTGAGAACTGTCTTCTATGGTGCAAAAAGCAAAAACGTGCCTTCAAAAGCAAAATCATCTTCATGCATGACAATGCACCATCTCATGCTGCAAAGAATACCTCTGTGTCATTGGCTGCTATGGGCATAAAAGGAGATGAATTTATGGTGTGGCCACTATCTTCCCCTGACCTCAACCCTATAGAGAGCCTTTGGAGTATAATCAAGCAGAAGATCTATGAGGGTGGGAGGCAGTTCACATCAAAACAGCAGCTCTGGGAGGCGATTTTGGCATCATGCAAAGAAATACAAGCAGAAACTCTCCAGAAACTCACAAGTTCAATAAATGCAAGAATTGTGAAGGTGATATCAAAGAAGGGTTCCTATGTTAACATGTAATTTGGCCTGTTAGGATGTTTTGGAGTTAAATAGCTTTTTATTTCAGTGATTGTGACCTCCTAATGCTGCAAATTCAACAAATGAGCATTTTCAGTTCTTTCAAACATATCAAATGTTTAAAAACTCTACTGTGCCTAATAATTTGGAACAGTGCATTTAGAGTTTTTTTTTAATTTTGAAGATTATATTGTTATCATTGGGAGGTTTCTTCAATAAAATTCGATGTATACTCTAACAGGTGATGACTTTTATTACACTGACTGTCATTTGCCCCGACCGTTTAGGAAAATCAGAGAAAAAGAACATTTGCATAATAATTTGGAACATGGTGTATATATGCTCTCCATAAAATAAATCGCCTTTTTGTTGTGTTTTTTTTCCCCCAACACTTTTTCATTGTGCATTTTCACAAGAGATTTTATGTATTAAATGGTTGCTTTCTGTATTTGGTTAGTATTTGTCACTAAGGCCCCTTTCACATTAGCGTTTTACGCTGATCACGGCAGATGCGGTGGATTTACTGCATCTGCCGCCTAACCGTCACACTTGTGGTTCACCTGCGGCAAGCCCCATGCAATGTCTATGGGGCTTGCGGCAGGTGCGTCAAGTGCAGTATAGTTGTGGTTTCGGCACTTGCAGCAGTTGTGGCCGTGAAAAAAACGCATCTGCATAGACATTGCATGGGGCTTGCCGCAGGTGAACCACAAGTGTGACGGTTAGGCGGCAGATGCAGTAAATCCACCGCATCTGCCGCGATCAGTGTAAAACGATGATGTGAAAGGGGCCTAAGGGATAAAAACTGCATGCATTTCGTTATTTGTTATTTCTCTCAGAATGCACTTTGAAACTGAAAAAGTTTCTGATACTAATGTGATAAACTTGTTTCTCCATGTTTGCTCTGTAATCATGACTCCTTGATTTTCGTCTATGCCCTCCCCTCTTACCTCATCTTTCTAGTCCTCTGTCTATATGTTTATGTTATATGTTCTTTCATTACATGTCACCTATGAGTAAGGATCACTAAGGATCTGAAACGCGTCAGGTGTTTCATGGACCCCCTTCCCTGTCCCTTCCTTCTTTCCCCACTTTAATATGTTTGTTTATGAACTGTCTGTGATTTTAAAGAATGAAGAATAAAATCAAGTTTTAACCACTTAAGGACCATTGAGGATTCTGGTGCTTCATTTTTCCTTGCTGATGTCAATAAATTAAAATATCATCAAAAAGTTAATTTATTCCAGTAATTCAATGCATAAAGTGAAACACATATACAGTATTATATAGAGTCATTACAAACAGAGTGATTTATTTCAAGTGTTAATTTCTGTTATGTTGATGATTATGGCTTACAGTCAATGAAAACCCAAAATTCATTATCTCAAGAAATTAGAAAAATTAACACAACACCTGCAAAAGCTTACTAAGGCTGCCTTCACACTTGCATTCTCCGCCGCTGCGTATTGCGTATTGCAGCGGGGAAGCGCAAGTGGAGCGCAGACACCGCGCGTCTCTATGTTTAACATGGGGATGCACAGTGATGCGCTCGGCTGCGGATGGGCGTGCGCACTGATAGATTTCCGTGTGTGATTTGTACGCATGCGGATGCTTGCGTACAAATCACACATTCTCGTCCGCACCATGAACGCGACATAAACATAGGGATGGGCGGTGCTTGCGCTTGGCTTGCTTTCGCCGTCCGCAAGACGCTGCGGAGGCGAATGCAAGTCTGAAGGCAGCCTAAGTGTTTAAAATGGTCCCATAGTCTGGTTCAGCCAACACAATCATGGGGAAGACTGCTGACTTGACAGATGTCCAGAAATCAGTCATTGACACACTCCACAAGGAGAGGAAACCACAAAAGGTCATTGCTAAAGAAGCTGCCTGTTCAAAGAGTGTTGTATCCAAACATATTAATGCAAAGTTGAGTAGAAGGAAAAAGTGTGGTAGAAAAAGGTGCACAAGCAACCAGGATAACAACAGCCTTGAAAAAATTGTTAAGAAAAGGCTATTCAAAAATTTGGTTGAGATTCACAAGGATTGGACTGCTGCTGGAATCAATGAATGTTTCAAGAGCCACCACACACAGACATATCCAGGACATTAGCTACAGCTGTCACATTCCTTGTGTCAAGCAACTCATGACCAATAAACAATGCAAGAAGTGTCTAACCTGGGCCTAGGAGAAAAAGAACTGTATAGTTGCTCAGTAGTCCAAGGTGTTGTTTTCAGATGAAAGTAAATTTTGCCTTTCATTTGGAAATCAAGGTCCCAGAGTCTGGAGGAAGAGTGGAGAGGCCACAATCCAAGCTACCTGAGGCCTAGTGTGAAGTTTCCACAATCAGTGATGGTTTGTGGAGCCATGTCATCTGCTGGTGTAGATCCACTGTGTTTTATCAAAACCAAAGTCAGTCCTGCCATCTACCAGGAAATTGTAGAGCACTTCAGACTTCCCTCTGCCGAAAAGATTTTTGAAGATGGAAATTTCAATTTCCAGTTGGACTTGACATATGTCCACACTGATAAAAGAACCAATACCTGGTTTAATAACCACAGTTTCACTATGCTTGATTGGCCAGCAAACTCTCCTGACCTAAACCCTATAGAGAATCTATAGGGTATTGTCAAGGAAAGATCAGAGACATCAGACTTTGCAATGCAAACAAGCTGAAGGCTGCTATCAAAGCAATCTGGGGCAACCTGGGCTTCCACACCACCTCAGCAGTGCCACAGACTGATCACCTCCACACACCCCATTGATGCAGTAATTCATGCAAAAGGTGCCCCGATCAAGTATTGAGTGCATTTACTGTATACACTTTTCAGTAGGCCAACATTTATTATGTGAAAATCCTATTTACAGTTGCTCTAATATAATATTTTAATTTTAGGTTTTCATTGGCTCTAAGCCATAATCTTTAACATTTACAGAAATATATACTTAAAAAAGATCACTCTGTTTGTAATGACTCTATATAATATATGCGTTTCACTTTATGTATTGAATTACTGAAATAAATTAACTTTTCAATGATATTCTAATTTATTGATATGCACTTGTATTTGGCTGGTAAACCTCTTAACTATGTCAATCATGTATTGTGCTCTCAAGGTACTGGGCAAAGGCGTAACTTAAAGGGTTTTTACCAAGTTAAAAATGTGTTATTCCCTACCAAATAGATATATCCCAGCGTTTGGATCCCTAACAATCCCAAAGCAGCTGCATGGAAGAGCACCGTATGAATAGAGCATAGGTTGAGCAAGTACACCTCCATTTTATTCATTCTCTATGAGTTTGCTGGACACCTAAGAACTCTAATTAGTGGCTGTCTCCAGCAGGTCCATGGAGAATAAGGCCGGCTTGACACCACGGTTTTAAGGATCCGAGGCTGTCCGGTGTGAACCGGACTGCCCCGGATCCGATTTTGACCCCATAGTATTCCTATGGGGCCGGATGGCAGTCATTTGCCATCTCGTTCCCTGCTGTCAGGGAGGATCCGGGAGAATTGTTTTTTTTTCCCCGGACACAAAATCGTAGCTGTCAGCGTTTTTGTGTCTTGGGCAAATATCTGCCAAAATGGGATCCACCTGGATTCTCCCAGATTTGGTGCAATCCGGCGCCCGCTAACATGGGAGGCTATGGGCGCTGGATCGCATCGGATCTGATAGAAAATCGGATCCGGCTGCCGGACGACGGGTACTGAACTTCAGCGACACCCAGAGCTGAACTTCAGCACCTGGAGAGCTCTCGGCTGAGATTTCAGAACCCCGGCTAGCGTAGATTTTGAAATTTCAGCAAGGGACAGCTCCTGCAGCTGTGGACTGCCGATTGCGGCAGAAAACAGGTCCGGATCTGTTCTGTATGGAGCTGTCAGGCTGTGTCTGGTGCTTCGTGCAGAACACCAGACACAGCCTGACAGCTCAAAACCGTGATGTGAAGCCAGCCTAAGTGCAGCAGTGGTGAATTTGTTTTTCAGCTTTATACTTGTGATCACTAAGTGGTTCAGCTATAGGACCCAGTTAGTGGCTAATTTAGGTGGTACAAACACTTTAAAGCTTCTACCCCCTCCAATTAGGAGAATACAATGGACTACTTACAATGGTTGTAATTTCCTATATGGTAAACAGGTGATTGTGCTTTCTTGGGCATCAGGTACATGAAATGGTTTTGATAATGTCAATCACTTTTTTTTCTGCACTGTTGTTCTATTATTGGTTTATTATGGTGACAATTTAATTTGCATAATACATTTTTTTATTTTTACATGATTTAATTTGTTCCCTCTCTTGAACCAATTGCAGAGATTTATGAAACTGTCCAAAGCAGAAGCCTTCATGGCCTACAGTGACAAATCACAGATCAGCTTTAATTTTGCAATCTGCTTTTTAAAAACTAAAACTCAACTGTGATTGGGTGGTAAGGGGGGGGGGGGAGATTTTATGTTTAAATGCGCTGAATTGTGTCCCAACATTTATGTGACTAATTACTAAATGAAACAAAACTGAATTTAAATACTGGTTATTTAGAACAGGTATTAATAATAGCACACTGCCCAATTTAATTCCCCTGGGACAAAAGTAGCTATGAAACTAAATTGGATTTTTGATTAGATTAATGATCTCTGCATTATTTGTCCTAGATTTTTTTTAATTTCCCTACGGACATATCTTGGACCAAGCATTAGCAAATTATGATTTCATGTTCAATACATTTTATCTGTCTGTTAAGGTTATATTAGAGAAATGTGTACTTGCTTTCAATTTTCTTGCAGGTAAAGGTTTATTGGATGGTTGAAAGTGTCCCCCCGCCCCCTCAAATTCTATACATATGCTGTGTTATGTCTTATTCTATTTAAAGTTGCGTATTCCCATGAAGTGTTATTACCATAATAACTGTTATTGCTTGTAACTGTTAAGCATTCATAGTAACTCACATGAGAAACTTGGGTCTATCTAACAACAAACACACATGACCCAATCGGTACCTGTACAATCTAGGGTTCAGGAGCCGTGGGAAAGGGGAAGAGCACTATAAGACTCAATCAGGAAGGCGTGCAGCGATAGAAAGGATCCCTGATTGAAAAAGTATAAAACTACAAAAGAAAGTGAAAAGTGAAGCACTACTGCTAGAAAGAAAAGCCTCTTACCTCATAGCTAAAGAAGGCAGAAAGTAGTAGGACAGATAGAAGAAACAGCAGAG
Organism: Allobates femoralis; assembly: GCA_033576535.1. Lineage (NCBI taxonomy): Eukaryota > Metazoa > Chordata > Amphibia > Anura > Aromobatidae > Allobates > Allobates femoralis. The sequence goes on from JARQOC010000006.1 coordinate 337,124,025, forward strand.
ATAAATAACCGTACTGAATGCTGATCTATATGTGACTGGCAAAAGTCCAAAGGCAGTATGGCTGTAACTCTAACTTGAATCCATAAAAAATATTACCAGCAGGACAGATCAGCCAGTGGAAGGTTTAAATAGTTGCACCCAAAAGGTTTTGGGGCTGACAAAATTAACAAATGAAAAAAAACTGGTTTTGTTTCCATTTGGAAAGAAATAGGGACAACAGATAAGAACATGTAAAGAAACAAAACCTATTGTGGCTGTGAGTAGTGATGGGCGAACCCGAACTATAAAGTTCGTGGTTCATACGAACATCTAGTGTTCATGCACAGATCTCAAACACAGGTTTCCCTTGGAAATCCGTGCTACAGTTTGGGTCCGAGGGTAGGGGGCTGTAAAACAAACCACATGATTATTAAACATCATCATTATACTTACTAGGTCCCACGTCACGTGTTCTGCCATCCGCTATCCCGCCACATCTATTTTCAGGTCGCTCATTATCTTCCGGCGATATTCACTTCAGTGGCTCCAACAGTCTATCACAGATGTGGTCACACGGAATGGACGTCTGTGATTGGCTGTTCGAGTAATCTGCAATCAACCCATACATTCTAGTATAGTAGAATGTATAAGCTGGTGTTATGCCCTCGGCCACGGGGCCAATGTCTGCTAAGCAGGGAGATCAGTGCCTACCATGCCAGTCCACTGGTTCTGCTCACCCTGTCTGTGGATCCATGTGGCGATCCATGTGGCCATCTGCTTCATTCTCTGCCAGGAACCTGTGCCCTCTTGGCAGGTCTCCTGGGAATGCTCTTAGGATGCGTGCACCATTTTATGCACACACTTAAAGGAGCAATACACCTGTTCTCTATTAGGACTCAGACTGAGTGCTGAGCTGCTCTGTGCATAAAAGGCATCCTCCCCCTATGGGAGGTGCCGGAGCAACTTGTTCACTCAGTAGGAATTGCCTCTGTCCAGATCGCACTCTGCAGTGCTCTGCAATAGGAAGTCTGTTGCCTTGCTTTATACTAATACCTCTGTCTCCACAGAAAACTTGCTGGCAATTCCTTATCTTGGATCTGATTCACCCAGGGGTCTATGGGGAATCGGAATCCAGGCATGGAGTTGGAGGGATGTCACAGGTGGCCTGCCCAGACCCGTAGGCCTGGTGGTCAACTGAAAATTGGGGAAAAGTAAAAAGAGATGCCACCTGTGGTTTCTGGTGAATGCACCAGCACTGCTGTGGGCCTCTGGGGATGATGGACAGGCAGCTGGGTGGTATAGCTCCCCACAGGCAGAGCAGAGTCCCCGGGGGCTGTGGTGAGGTGACAGGGATGGATGTATGGAGTTGGCTATGCTGCCGGGCAGCCGTGGCAGTCTCTGTAGCGGACAGGGTCAGGGACTAAGGAATCGACACACACACCGTAAGTTGTTTCTGTACCTTTACTGGTGGGATTGCAGGTAATGTCCTGGGTACGCTCCGGTAGTCGGGAAACTGGATCTCCACAGTGAGTGATGGATAAGGCCTCCTCGTCTCTTTTCCTTTTGTGAAGTCCCTGACCTACGTGTAACTTGATCTGGCTATCTCTGCTCGTCTGTCACCTGTGTGTTGTAGAGGGAAACCTTTGTGTGGACTACTGCTATATCCTCTCCTGCGGTGTCTGGCTCCCTTCTTCATTGCTACACAGATGCCCGGGAGACTGGAGTCTCCTCAGTGAACCGGTGTTTCTGCTGGGCTAAATGCTCTCCTGCAGATTCGGACTTCGGTGTCCAGGTGGCTTTCTGGGGTGAACCGGTATGGCTCCTCTGCCCAAAACTGTTGTTTCTCTCTTACTTTACGCCTTGCCCTTGACCTCACTCTTAGGCCCCTGCACTGGCTATGCTGAAGACTGCTCAGTTGTCAACTGGCTTGGGCCTAGCGTGGCTCCGACACACTAGGACGTCTTCACAGTTCTCCTAGCGACTGCACACTCTGACTAACTCCGCCTCCAGCACCGGTATTTATAGGGGATCTTGCTTAAAGGCAGCAAGTGGGGATTCCCCTACAGGTCTGGGGTGGAAGGTGTTGTATGTGTATGGGGTTAGATTTAAAGAGAAACACCGATGCCACTTTGTCGTTTCTTCAATCCTTTATTTTTTCCATAAAATCATCACAAATGTAAAGGGTAACGCTATACGTGTTTCGGGGATAGGACCCCTTAATCTTTAGCACATACAATGTTAAAAACAGATACAATATATACAAAAATACAAAAGACATACCCATAAACACCTGTGTTGCATTAATTAATCACATGGGATCATGTTAACCCTTATCCTGCTATTGCACTCAAAGAAGCTTGATGAGTGTTGGCAAGAACAGATTATATAATAGGGTACGAGTGGTGCAACCTATGTAATATTTATTGCACACCAGGCACGTTGACATGTAAACAACATGCGTGGTGTTAAAATTAATATAAGTCCTGATGCTGTACTTCCTATTATTTAGTTTATTATGGAATGATGTATCCATGTCCACATGTTGGCATAAATTACATCTTGCGGACCCACATCTATACATGCCCTTGTAAGTGAGCCATGTAGTTCCCTGTGCTGGTTTTCTGATAAATAAACTGGGGGAGATGATATTACCAATGCTCACAGCCCTCCTTGGAACAAAAAAATGTGTATGGGGTACCCACTGTGGAAATCCATCCATGTTTTAAGTGGTCCTGTGGCTGCCTGTACTGGCAGGGCGCCACATTCCCCCCTTGGTAAGATCAGTACTCCTGGACTGAGAAACATTTTTACAAACAACAAGCAAATAATAACATTTTCAATAACAATTACTGGTAATATGTACAAAGTCTCAAAAATTGGAACATTTACAAAAACCACTGAAAAATGGCAAAACAGGGTGCAGTCCATGCAGAGCTAGTCAATCTGCCGCAGGCTGTAAAAATAAGTTTTTGTCACAACCAGTCCTGTGACTATTGTCCTTTTTAACTGAAAACAGGGAAGAATCCGGGGAAGATGTTGTTAAGAATCTTTACAGTAAAGTCTCTGTAAGCTCCGGATAAAAAGGGGTTAGTCTTTCAAAAGTCTAATAAGTCCTTTACACAGATAAACCAAACAATTTGCCTATGGGTGTCTCAGCTTAGGAGACCTGGTACCTCCTCTCCACCCCAGGCACTTTCTATTCCCAACTTAATGTGCATGGGACTGGGCCCAGTTCCTCCACCCTTCTGTACACTACTATTTACATTTACTGTACAAAACTGGTTTCTATTTACATGTTACCTTTTTGCAATGGCATATTGTACCTACTGCACCCAATCACCATACCTAGACAGGGGTTGATATTGATTACTACAGCTGGATCTACATAGTGTTGGTGTCTCAGGTGGTGTACTTAGTGGAGATAAGTCAGGTAACTGTCTGCTTGGCCTTAGTCTCACTAGAGGGCTGGCCATTGCACCGATTGCAGATGAGCGAGTATGCTTGTCACTACTCGGTACTTGCATGAATATCTTGGTACTCGGGGTGCTTGGCGAGTACCGAGTAATCTCGCGATACTCTTGCTATGCTCGGGGTCCACCTCCCTGCATGTTGGCGCTCTTTTCAGACTCAGCCTGCATGCAGGGATTGGCTGACAGACACTGTAATGCCACAGCCATGTTGGTTGTGGCATTACAGTGATTGGCTGGCCGCACAGCGTCATTAGGTCTTTATAAGACCTGACCGCGCTGTGCTCGTCACTCTGCGCCATTAGACAGTCAGTGTAGGGAGAGCTGCAGCTGATTGAGGGACAGATTTGTGGCCTTTCAGCTAGTGTAGGCACAGGACTGCCAGTGTAATTACCGCAACAGTTCTTCTGAAGACTAATAGAGGAGTATACAGGCAGGCAGAGAGGCAGGGTATATACCAAACTTCGCTGTGCCAGTATACAAGCCTGCATCGCATCTGGGGCTGGTTTCCAGGCTCATCCATCCCAAAAACCATGCTTTTAGGGATTTATTTAGCTCACTATAGGCAGGAGTAGGTTTTAGCTCAAATTAGGGTACACCAAAAGCCTTGTGCTAAAAACCTACTCTTGTCTGCACTAATTTTGCATTTAAGTGCTGCTACTGTAGGTTGCAGTGTAAATTAGGGTACACCAAAGCCTCGTGCTAAAAACCAACTCTTGTCTGCACTAATTTTGAATTTAAGTGCTGCTACTGTAGGTTGCAGCGTAAATTAGGGTACGCCAAAAGCCTCGTGCTAAAAACCAACTCTTGTCTGCACTAATTTTGCATCTAAGTGCTGCTACTGTAGGTTGCAGCGTTAATTAGGGTACACCAAAAGCCTCGTGCTAAAAACCTACTCTTGTCTGCACTAATTTTGCATCTAAGTGCTGCTACTGTAGGCTGCAGCGTAAATTAGGGTACACCAAAAGCCTCGTGCTCAAAACCAACTCTTGTCTGCACTAATTTTGCATCTAAGTGCTGCTACTGTAGGTTGCAGTGTAAATTTGGGTACACCAAAAGCCTCGTGCTAAAAAACCTACTCTTCTCTGCACTAATTTTGCATCTAAGTGATGCTACAATAGGTTGCAGCGTAAATTAAGGTACACCAAAATCCTCGTGCTAAAAAACAACTCTTGTCTGCACTAATTTTGCATCTAAGTGCTGCTACTGTAGGTTGCAGCATAAATTAGGGTACACCAAAAGCCTCGCGCTAAAAACCAACTCTTGTCTACACTAATTTTGCATCTAATTGCTGCTACTGTAGGTTGCAGCGTTAATTAGGGTACACCAAAAGCCTCATGCTAAAAACCTACTCTTGTCTGCACTAATTTTGCATCTGAGTGCTGCTACTGTCGGTTGCAGCGTAAATTAGGGTTCGCCAAAAGACTCGCTATTGTAGTCAGCGTTTGTGTCTGACTAGTCCACCTGCAGGGCCTTAATTTCAAATCTTAGGGTCGTGCTAAAAACCAACTCTTGTCTGCACTAATTTTGCATCTGAGTGCTGCTACTGTCGGTTGCAGCGTAAATTAGGGTTCGCCAAAAGACTCGCTATTGTAGTCAGCGTTTGTGTCTGACTAGTCCACCTGCAGGGCCTTAATTTCAAAACTTAGGGTCGTGCTAAAAACCAACTCTTGTGTGCACTAATTTTGCATCTAAGTGCTGCTACTGTCGGTTGCAGCGTAAATTAGGGTACGCCAAAAGACTCGCTATTGTAGTCAGCGTTTGTGTCTGACTAGTCCACCTGCAGGGCCTTAATTTCAAAACTTAGGGTCGTGCTAAAAACCAACTCTTGTCTGCACTAATTTTGCATCTAAGTGCTGCTACTGTCGGTTGCAGCGTAAATTAGGGTACGCCAAAAGACTCGCTATTGTAGTCAGCATTTGTGTCTGACTAGTCCATCTGCAGGGCCTTAATTTCAAAACTTAGGGTCGTGCTAAAAACCTACTCTTGTCTGCACTAATTTTGCATCTGAGTGCTGCTACTGTCGGTTGCAGCGTAAATTAGGGTTCGCCAAAAGACTCGCTATTGTAGTCAGCGTTTGTGTCTGACTAGTCCACCTGCAGGGCCTTAATTTCAAATCTTAGGGTCGTGCTAAAAACCAACTCTTGTCTGCACTAATTTTGCATCTGAGTGCTGCTACTGTCGGTTGCAGCGTAAATTAGGGTTCGCCAAAAGACTCGCTATTGTAGTCAGCGTTTGTGTCTGACTAGTCCACCTGCAGGGCCTTAATTTCAAAACTTAGGGTCGTGCTAAAAACCAACTCTTGTGTGCACTAATTTTGCATCTAAGTGCTGCTACTGTCGGTTGCAGCGTAAATTAGGGTACGCCAAAAGACTCGCTATTGTAGTCAGCGTTTGTGTGTGACTAGTCCACCTGCAGGGTCTTAATTTCAAAACTTAGGGTCGTGCTAAAAACCAACTCTTGTCTGCACTAATTTTGCATCTAAGTGCTGCTACTGTAGGTTGCAGCGTTAATTAGGGTACACCAAAAGCCTCGTGCTATAAACCAACTCTTGTCTGCACTAATTTTGCATCTAAGTGCTGCTACTGTCGGTTGCAGCGTAAATTAGGATACACCAAAAGCCTCGTGCTAAAAACCAACTCTTGTCTGCACTAATTTAGCTGTATACAGTCAGCACCACATTGAAAATGCGCAAGTCCGGTGGCAAGGGACAAGGAACTGGACGTGATGGTGGTGCAGGCAGAGGGCGAGCACGTGTGCAAGCTCCAATTGCGCCACGACAAACGGCCACATCATCTCGCTCCACTTTCTTGTCCCAATTTCTAGGTGAACGCAGCAGTACTCCACTATTAAACCAAGACGAGTGTCAACAGGTTGTTAGTTGGATAGCGGATAATGCTTCCAGTGAGTTTGGCACCACCACAAATACCTGTCTTCCACACGGTCAAGTGTCAGTAGCCGTGAGACTGAACCGCACATTCCACACCCTGATCCTCCTTCCTCCCACCATGCCGAGTGCCTGGCCCCGGACATAACTGATCCCACACTTGGACACTCTGAAGAGCTCTTCACTTATCCATTCGTAGATTATGGCTTCTCGCCAGCTCCAGTTGAAGTGGGTCATGAGGAGATCGTATGTACCGATGCCCAAATATTTGAGCAGCCATGGTCTCACGAAGGCAACGGTGGGAACGTGTCTCAACAAGAGGTGGACGATGATGAAATACAATTGCCAGAAAGTCAGGAGGAGGACCAGGGTGAGGAAGTGGAAGACGACGTGGTGGATGATCCAGTAACTGTCCCAACCTGGCAGGAGGACATGCAGAGTGATGACAAAAGTGCGCAGGGGGAGTTAGGCGTAGCATCACAACAGGCCGGAAGAAGCAGGGTGGTGTCCGCAGGCAGAAGGCAGACAACTGTTCCCCGGAACAACAACACGAGTGATGTTGGCAGTACAACTGCTAGGTCTTTCTGAGTCTGGCTGTTTCTTAAGGTGTCTGCAGATAATTCGAAAAAGGCCATTTGCAACACCTGCCATGCCAGCATCAGCAGGGGTAGCAAAACTAGCAGCCTGACCACCACCAGCATGATCAGGCACATCGCAGCAAAGCACCCAACTTTGTGGAATGTACAGCAGAGTACAGGAGCATTGTCTGCGGGTGACACAGCTGCGTCTTCCACTGTTGTGCGTGCAAGCCAATCCCCTGTCCATCCTGCAGGCGAAGATGCCTTCTGTCCTTCACCTGTACTTGCACAAGCAGAAGTAGCACCATCATCAGCCACGTCCTTGTCCCAGTGCAGCGTTCAGTTATCCATACACCAATCTTTGGAACGCAGGCACAAATACGCTACCAACACCCCACATACCACAGTTCTAAATGCACAAATTTTGCGACTGCTTGCGCTGGAAATGTTGCCTCTTACGCTGGTGGAGGCGGAAGCATTCCGCAACCTGATGGCGGCGGCTGTCCCACGTTACTCGGTCCCCAGCCGACACTATTTTTCCCGGTGTGCCGGCCCGCATTACATAAGCACGTGTCACAAAACATCATACGTGCCCTTAAAAACAGAGTTTCCGGCAAAGTGCACCTAACCACAGACACGTGGACAAGTGCTTGCGCGCAGGACCGGTACATCTCATTGACGGCACACTGGGTTAATATTCTGGAAGCCTGGACTCAGTCTGACCTTGTCTGACCTATATACATAGGTGACAAACCCCACAACACTGAAGAGTTGTGGACAGCTCTGAAACAGCAGGCAGATCCCTGGCTCACACCGCTGAAACTACAGCCAAGCATGGTTGAGTGTGACAATGGCCGGAACCTTGTGGTGGCTCTGAGGCGAGGCGAGCTGACACATGTTCCATGCGTGGCCCATGTGCTCAACCTCGTGGTTCAGCGGTTTATAAAATCCTACCCGGAGCTGTCTTATCTGCTCGTCAATGTACGCCGCCTGTGTGCCCATTTCAGAAAGTCACCTACTGCTTCTGCCAGCCTTGCCGGCTTTCAGCGGCGTTTGCAGCTTCCGGCTCATAGACTGGTGTGTGATGTCCCCACGTGTTGGAATTCCACACTGCACATGTTGGTCAGGATTTGTGAGCAGAAGAGGGCAGTTGTTGAGTACCAGCATCAATTAGGCCGTCGGTATACGGTTCAAACTCCACACATAAGACCTCAGGAGTGGACATGGATGTCCGACATATGTACCGTCCTCCAATACTTTGAGGACTCCACCAAGATGGTGAGCGGCGATAACGCCATCATTAGCGTCACCATCCCGCTTCTCTGTCTTCTAAAACGCTCTCTGCTCAAAATCAAAGACGATGCATTGCAGGCGGAGCAGGATGAGTTGCAGCAAGAAACCGTACTGGGTGATTACACACAGCCCAGCCTCATCTCATCCCAACGTGCATTGGAGGACTATGACGAGGAGGAAAAGGAGGATGAAGAAATGGAGCTACTTTTATTCGGAATTGACGGTAATACATGCACAACCGCCGGACCGTTGGTTGAGCGTGGATGGCCAGAGGACAGGGGAGAGGAAGAGGAGGAGGATGAGGTCAGCATGGCCAGTCATGCTGTTGGTGAGGACCCAGATGTCTTGACTGTTAACAGTCTAGCGCACATGGCTGACTTTATGTTACGCTGCCTGTGCCATGACCCTCGTGTTATCAAGATCTTGACGGACACTCTTTACTGGTTGGTCTCCAAAAATGCTGCAGTACCAGAAGGCCATAGTGGCGGAATTATTTAAAAAATTCCCTTCTGAAAACACTAGCGGCAGAGGTCACGATTCAGTGGACAACCAAGGCGTCCGGCAGAGAGAGGCACAAGTCCAATCCAGCAGAGGTAGGGGAACACTCTCAAACATCTGGGACACTTTTCTAAGCACCTCCCGTACCACAGGCCCTGAGGTGCGGGGCAGTGTCACAAAGAATGCAAAGTTTGCAAAGATGCTGAGGGAGTACCTTGCTGATCGTACTAAAGTGCTCCTAGACTCCTCTGTGCCTTATAATTATTGGGTATCCAAGTTGGACACGTGGCAGGAATTGGCTCTCTACACCTTGGAAGTCCTGGCTGCCCTGCCGCTAGCATTTTGTCAGAGTGTGTTTTTAGTGCCACAGGTGGAATCATTACAGATAAACGCACCCGCCTGTCAACTGAAAATGCTGACAGGCTGACTTTAATCAAGATGAACAAGGGTTGGATTGGACCTGACTTCACCACACAACCACCAAATGATAGCAGAATTTAAATTTTGTGCCGGTAGATTCCCATGCACCTCACCCACACATCGGTACAGACTTCATGTGTTTGGCTACTTGCAGTACTGCTCCTCCTTCTCCTCATCTGCCACCATCATATAATCAGTGTGACCGTGGTTCATGATGCCACGAAACCATAATTTTTTTACATCATATTTATGATGATGATGCACCTAACCCTTCTAAAGCTAGGCATTAGTTTCATGTGTACCCCCCAGGGGTAAATGTTTTAGTCCATGCTTCCAGAATGGGCATTACAAGTACAGGAGACCCGCTCCTTTGTAATGGGAACAATTTTTAGAGGCTCTCCTCTATGTTTCTTCCCAGGGGCATCGCAATGCCTCCCAATTTTTGGCTTCCCTGCCTATGGCAATCCTACAAAAGACCCAACTGCTTCGAATGGGCACATTATTGAAAAAGGCTCTCATGCACGTCTCTATCCTGGGGCATTGAAGTGCTACACAATTTTTGGCTTCCCTGCCTAGAGAAATACTACAGCAGACACACTTGCTTACAATGGCCACATTTTTTTTAAAGGCTCTCATGCACGTCTCTATCCAGGGGCATATTGGTTTCTCCCAATTTTTGGCTTCCCTGCCTAGGGCAATACTAAAAAAGACACACTTGCTTACAATGGGCACTTTTTTTGAAAAGGCCCTCATGCATGCCTCTATGCAGGGGCATCTTGGTTTCTCCACACCTTTGGCTTCCCTGCCAAGGGCAATACTAAAAAAGACACACTTGCTTACAATGGGCACATCATTTAAAGAGGCCGTCATGCACGCCTCTATCCAGTGCATATTGGTGCCTCCCAATTTTTGGCCTCCCTGCCTAGGGCAATACTAAAAAAGACACACTTGCTTACAATGGGCACATTTTTTGAAAAGGCCCTCATGCAGGCTTCTATGCAGGGGCATCTTGTTGCCTCCAAACCTTTGGCTTCCCTGCCTAGGGAAATGCTACAGCAGACACACTTGCTTACAATGGCCACATTTTTTGAAAAGGCCCTCATGCACGCCTCTATCCAAGGGCATATTGGTGTCTCCAATTTTTGGCTTCCCTGCCTAGGGCAATACTAAAAAAGACCCACTTGCTTACAATGGGCACTTTTTTGAAAAGGCCCTCATGCACACGTCTATGCAGGGGCATCTTGGTGCCTCCAAACTTTTGGCTTCCCTGCCTAGGGCAATACTAAAAAAGACCCACTTGCTTACAATGGGCACTTTTTTTGAAAAGGCCCTTATGCACGCCTCTATGCAGGGGCATCTTGGTGCCTCCAAACCGTTGGCTTCCCTGCCTAGGCCAATACTAAAAAAGACCCACTTGCTTACAATGGGCACTTTTTCTGAAAAGGCCCTCATGCACGCCTCTATGCAGGGGCATCTTGGTGCCTCCAAACCTTTGGCTTCCCTGCCTAGGGAAATACTACAGCAGACACACTTGCTTACAATGTCCACATTTATTTAAAAAGGCCCTCATGCACGCCTCTATCCAGGGGCATATTGGTGTCTCCCAATTTTTGGCTTCCCTGCCTAGGGCAATACTACAACAGACCCACTTGCTTACAATGGGCACTTTTTTTGAAAAGGCCCTCATGCACGCCTCTATGCAGGGGCATCTTGGTGACTCCAAATCTTTAGCTTCCCTGCTTAGGGCAATACAAAAAAGACACACTTGCTTACAATGGGCACATTTTTTAAAAAGCCCTCATGCACGCCTCTATGCAGGGGTATCTTGGTGCCTCCAAACCTTTGGCTTCCCTGCCTAGGGAAATACTACAGTAGACACACTTGCTTACAATGGGCACTTTTTTTAAAAAGCCCTCATGCACGCCTCTATGCAGGGGTATCTTGGTGCCTCCAAACCTTTGGCTTCCCTGCCTAGGGAAATACTACAGTAGACACACTTGCTTACAATGGCCACATTTTTTGCAAAGGCCCTCATGCACGCCTCTATGCAGGGGCATCTTGGTGCCTCCCAACCTTTGGCTTCCCTGCCTAGAGAAATACTACAACAGACACACTTGCTTACAATGGGCACATCATTTAAAGAGGCCGTCATGCACGCCTCTATCCAGTGGCATATTGGTGCCTCCCAATTTTTGGCTTCCCTGCCTAGGGCAATACTAAAAAAGACACACTTGCTTACAATAGGCACTTTTTTTGAAAAGACCCTTATGCACGCCTCTATGCAGGGGCATCTTGGTGCCTCCAAACCTTTGGCTTCCCTGCCTAGGGCAATACTAAAAAAGACCCACTTGCTTACAATAGGCACTTTTTTTGAAAAGGCCCTCATGCACGCCTCTATGCAGGGGCATCTTGGTGACTCCAAACCTTTGGCTTCCTTGCCTAGGGCAATACTAAAAAAGACACACTTGCTTACAATGGGCACTTTTTTTGAAAAAGCCCTCTATGCACGCCTCTATGCAGGGGCACCTTGTTGCCTCCAAACCTTTGGCTTCCCTGCCTAGGGAAATACTACAGCAGACACACTTGCTTACAATGGCTACATTTTTTGAAAAGGACCTTATGCACGCCTCTATCCAGTGGCATATTGGTGTCTCCAATTTTTGGCTTCCCTGCCTAGGGCAATACTAAAAAAGACCCACCTGCTTACAATGGGCACTTTTTTTGAAAAGGTCCTTATGCACGCCTCTATGCAGGGGCATCTTGGTGCCTCCAAATCTTTGGCTTCCCTGCCTAGGGCAATAGTAAAAAAGACCCACTTGCTTACAATAGACACTTTTTTTTAAAAGGTCCTCATGCACACCTCTATGCAGGGGCATCTTGGTGCCTCCAAACCTTTGGCTTCCATGTCTAAGGCAATACTAAAAAAGACACACTTGCTTACAATGGCCACATTTTGTGAAAAGGCCCTCATGCACGCCTCTATGCAGGGGCATATTGGTGCCTCCAAACCTTTGGCTTTCCTGGCTAGGGAAATACTACAGCAGACACACTTGCTTACAATGGCCACATTTTTTTAAAAGGTCCTCATGCACGCCTCTATCCAGGGGCATATTGGTGTCTCCCAATTTTTGGCTTCCCTGCCTAAGGCAATACTAAAAAAGACACACTTGCTTACAATGGGCACATTTTTTGAAAAAGCTCTCATGCTCACCTCTATGCAGGGGCATCTTGGTGCCTCCAAACCTTTGGTTTCCCTGGCTAGGGAAATACTACAGCAGACACACTTGCTTACAGTGGCCACATTTTTTTAAAAGGCCCTCATGCACGCCTCTATCCAGGGGCATCTTGGTGTCTCCCAATTTTTGGCTTTCCTGCCTAGGGCAATACTAAAAAAGACACACTTGCTTACAATGGGCACTTTTTTGAAAAGGCCCTCATGCACGCCTCTATGCAGGGGCATCTTGGTGCCTCCAAACCTTTGGCTTCCCTGCCTAGGGCAATACTACAGCAGACACACTTGCTTACAGTGGCCACATTTTTTTATAAGGCCCTCATGCACGCCTCTATGCAGGGGCATCTTGGTGCCTCCAAACCTTTGGCTTCCCTGCCCAGGGAAATACTACAGCAGACACACTTGCTTACAATGGGCACATCATTTAAAGAGGCCGTCATGCACGCCTCTATCCAGTTGCATATTGGTGCCTCCCAATTTTTGGCTTCCCTGCCTAGGGCAATACTAAAAAAGACCCACTTGCTTACAATGGGCACTTTTTTTGAAAAGGCCCTCATGCACGCCTCTATGCAGGGGCATCTTGGTGCCTCCAAACCTTTGGCTTCCCTGCCTAGGGAAATACTAAAAAAGACCTACTTGCTTACAATGGCCACATTTTTTTAAAAGGCCCTTATGCACGCCTCTATCCAGGGGCATATTGGTGTCTCCCAATTTTTGACTTCCCTGCCTAGGGCAATTCTAAAAAGACCCAATTGCTTACATTGGGCACATTTTTAGAAAAGGCCCTCATGCACGCCTCTATCCAGGGGCATTGAAGTGCCTCCCAATGTTTGGCTTCCCTGCCTAGGGCAATGCTACAAAACACACACTTCCTTATAATGGGCACATTATTTAAAGAGGCCTTCATTTACATCTCTTCCCAGGGGCATGGGAGTGCCACACAATTTTTTAAAAAAAAATCTTTCATATAATCCAAAAAACTAACATACACTAACTCTGTCTCACAAGTGGGTATCAGCCCTTAATATTTTTTCCATGAAAATCCGTTTTGGTTTCATTTTGTAATGTTTTCTTGACAGTCCGTAAAAGTGGCGTAATAGTCTGACAACATTGTTGACATCAGTGACCTTGGGGTCTGAAATGCTTCAAGGGGGTCTTCCCCATGCTGTTCCCATATCTTTTCAGCACTGTCCTGATACTTTTGTGACATTTTTAGGGTTTTTCCATACTGCCGGGGATCATGTCTGAAAAATACTCGGGTCTCCCATAGGATAACATTGGGCTCGGTGCTCGGGCCGACTACACGAGTGTCTTGGGATGCTCGGCTCGAGTTTCGAGCACCCGAGCATTTTAGTACTCGCTCATCACTACTTTTGACACTACCCCACACCTCAGGGCCTGTGGTACAGGAGGTGCTGAGAAAAGTGTCCCAGATCTTTGAGAGTGTTCCCCTACCTCTGCTGGATTGGACTTGTGCCTCTCCCTGCTGGACGCCTTGGTTGTCCACTGAATTGTGACCTCTGCCGCTAGCGTTTTCAGAAGGGAATTTTTTTAATAATTCCGCGACTATGGCCTTCTGGTACTGCAGCATTCTTGTAGACCTCTCCGCCTTGGGAATAAGAGAAATAAAGTTCTCTTTGTAGTGTGGATCTAAAAATGTCACCAACCAGTAATGAGTGTCCGCCAAGATCTTGATAACGTGAGGGTCACGACACAGGCAGCGTAACATAAAGTCAGCCATGTGCGCCAGACTGTTAACAGGCAAGACTTCAGGGTCCTCACCAACAGCATGACTGGCCATGCTGACCTCATCCTCCTCCTCCTCTCCCCTGTCCTCTGGCCTTCCACGCTCAACCGATGGCCTGACGGTTGTGCATGTATTACCGTCAATTCCGAATGAAAGTAGCTCCATTTCTTCATCCTCCTCGTCATAGTCCTCCAATGCACGTTTGGATGAGATGAGGCTATGAGGCTGGACTGTGTGTAATCACTCTGTAAGGTTTCTTGCTGCAACTCATCCTGCTCAACCTGCAATGCATCATCTTTGATTTTGAGCAGAGAGCGTTTTAGAAGACAGAGAAGCGGGATGGTGACGCTAATGATGGCGTTATCGCCGCTCACCATCTTGGTGGAGTCCTCAAAGTTTTGGAGGACGGTACATATGTCGGACATCTATGTCCACTCCTGAGGTCTTATGTGTGAAGTTTGAACCGTATACTAACGGCTTAGTTGATGCTGGTACTCAACAACTGCCCTCTGCTGCTCACAAATCCTGACCAACATGTGCAGTGTGGAATTCCAACGCGTGGGGACATCACACACTAGTCTGTGAGCCGGAAGCTGCAAACGCCGCTGAAAGCCGGCAAGGCTGGCAGAAGCAGTAGGTAACTTTCTAAAATGGGCACACAGGCGGCGTACTTTGACGAGCAGATCAGACAGCTCTGGGTAGGATTTAATAAACCGCTGAACCACGAGGTTGAGCACATGGGCCACGCATGGAACATGTGTCAGCTTGCCTCGCCTCAGAGCCGCCACAAGGTTCCGGCCATTGTCACACACGACCATGCCTGATTGTAGGTTCAGCGGTGTGAGCCAGTGATCTGCCTGCTGTTTCAGAGCTGTCCACAACTCTTCAGTGTTGTGGGGTTTGTCACCTATGTATATAGGTCAGACAAGGTCAGACTGGGTCCAGGCTTCCAGAATATTAACCCAGTGTGCCGTCAATGAGATGTACCGGTCCTGCGCGCAGCATTGTAGGGTTTGTCACCTACGCATATTAGCTTCAGCACAGCCTGTTGCCGCTTAGCCGAGGCAGTGCTGCAGTGCTTCCAGCTTGGGACTGGTGTGGAGGGTGAAGTGGAGGAAGAGGAGGAGGCTGAGGAGCATGACTTGCCAGAGCTGTACACTGTGGGTGAAACCCTGACTGAGTTAGGGCCTGCAATCCTTGGTGTCGGAAGGACGTGTTCCATCCCAAGCTCAGACTGGGTCTCGGCTTCCAGAATATTAACCCAGTGTGCCGTCAGTGAGATGTACCTGCCCTGCCCGCAAGCACTTGTCCACGTGTCCGTGGTTAGGTCGACTTTGCCGGAAACTGCGTTGTTAAGGGCACGTATGATGTTTTGTGACACGTGCTCATGTAATGCGGGGACAGCACACCGGGAAAAATAGTGGTGGCTGGGGACCGAGTAATGTGGGACAGCCGCCGCCATCAGGTTGCAGAATGCTACCGTCTCCACCAGCCTAAAAGGCAACATTTCCAGTGCAAGCAGTCGCGAAATGTGTGCATTTTGAACTGTGGGATATGGGGGGCGTTGGCAGCATATTTGCGCCTGCGTTCCAAAGATTGGTGTATGGATAACTGAACGCTGCGGTGGAACAAGGACATGGCTGATGATGGTGCTATTTCTGCTTGTGCAAGTACAGGTGAAGGACAGGAGGCATATTCGCCTGCAGTATGGACAGGGGATTGGCTTGCACGCACAACAGTGGAAGATGCAGCTGTGTCACCCGCAGACGATGCTCCTGTACTCTGCTGTACATCCCACAAAGTTGGATGCTTTGCTGCGATGTGCCTGATCATGCTGGTGGTGGTCAGGCTGCTAGTTTTGCTACCCCTGCTGATGCTGGCATGGCAGGTGTTGCAAATGGCCTTTTTCGAATTATCTGCAGACACCTTAAAAAACAGCCAGACTCGGGAAGACCTAGCAGTTGTACTGCCAACATCACTCGTGTTGTTGTTCCGGGGAACAGTTGCCTGCCTTCTGCCTGCGGACACCACCCTGCTTCTTCCGGCCTGTTGTGATGCTACGCCTAACTTCCCCTGTGCACCGCTGTCCTCGCTCTGCATGTCCTCCTGCCAGGTTGGGTCAGTTACTGGATCATCCACCACGTCGTCTTCCACTTCCGCACCCTGGTCCTCCTCCTGACTTTCTGGTAATTGTGTCTCATCATCGTCCACCTCTTGTTGAGACACGTTCCCACCGTTGCCTTCGTGAGACCGTGGCTGCTCAAATATTTGGGCATCGGTACATACGATCTCCTCATGACCCACTTCAACTGGAGCTGGCGAGAGGCCATAATCTACGAATGGATAAGTGAACAGCTCTTCAGAGTGTCCAAGTATGGGATCAGTTATGTCCGGGGCCGGGCACTCGGCATGGTGGGAGGAAGGAGGAACAGGGTGTGGAATGTGCGGTCCAGTCTCACGGCTACTGACACTTGACCGTGTGGAAGACAGGGTATTTGTGGTGGTGCCAAACTGACTGGAAGCATTATCCGCTATCCAACTAACAACCTGTTGACACTGGTCTTGGTTTAATAGTGGAGTACTGCTGCGTTCACCTAGAGATTGGGACAAGAAAGTGGAGTGAGATGATGTGGCCGTTTGTCGTGGCGCATTTCGAGTTTGCACACAGGCTCGGCCTCTGCCTGCACCACCATCACGTCCAGTTCCTTGTCCCTAGCCACCGGCCTTGCACATTTTCAATGTTGTGCTGACTGTATACAGCTAAATGAGTGCAGACAAGAGTTGGTTTTTAGCATGACCCTGAGATTGGAGATTAAGGCCCTGCAGGTGGACTGGTCAGACACAAACGCCTACTACAATAGCGAGTCTTTTGGCGTATCCTAATTTACGCTGCAACCTACAGTAGCAGCACTTAGATGCAAAATTAGTGCAGACAAGAGTTGGTTTTTAGCACGACCCTGAGATTGGAGATTAAGACCCTGCAAGTGGTCTAGTCAGACACAAACGCTGACTGCAATAACGAGTCTTTTGGCGTATCCTAATTTGAGCTAAAACCTACTCCTGCCTATAGTGAGCTAAATTAATCCCTAAAAGCACTGTTTTGGGATGGATGGATGAGATTTTCAGCCTGTGCACCAGCCCCAGATGTGATGCAGGCTTGTATACTGGCACAACGAAGTTTGCTATATACCCTGCCTGCCTGTATACAGCTCTATTAGTCCTCAGAAGGACTGTTGTGGTAATTAGACTGGCAGCCCTGTGCCTACACTAGCTGAAAGGCCACAAATCTGTCCCTCAATCAGCAGCAGCTCTCCCTACACTGACTGTCTAATGGAGCAGAGTGACGAGCACAGCGCGGTCAGGTCTTATAAAGACCTGATGACGCTGTGCAGCCAGCCAATCACTATAATCCCACAACCAACATGGCTGTGGCATTACAGTGTCTGTCAGCCAATCCCTGCATGTGGTCTAGCTCTGAAAAGAGCGCCAACATGCAGGGAGGTGGACCCCGAGCATAGCAAGAGTATCGCGAGATTACTCGGTACTCGCCGAGTAGCCCGAGTACCGAGATATTCGTGCGAGTACCGAGTAGTGACAAGCATACTCGCTCATCTCAAGTGCTTACACATCACGATTTTTTTCCTGTCCGTGGGATCCTACTTTTTGCAGGACCCGAATGACAGGAAAGGACTGCATCAGAGGTGTGCTTACTAGTGCTATTTCTGTGTCCGGGGTCGTGATTATCAGTTGTAAACTGTGTACAGTGTGAACTGTAACTGCTGTGCCGTGTGAGCTGACAAGCTAAAAGTAAAGTACCTGATCAGGCTCAAAGCATCGTATGCCAGACTGTGATTTGTGCAAGTACAGCAGAGGCTCGTCTGCGGAGCTGCCGACTGAATAGCTGTGCAGGTAGGCACAGCCTGATTGTAAGTGACATTGAATTCTGCCGGCAGCGGTAGAACATGCTGCCGGCCTCTCTCCCTACACCTAGCGTGGGGAAAAAGCCCTACCCGTGGAGGGCTCACAATCCCGGCTGCCTGTCATCACCATCATCCCCAGGGACCTGGATGGCAGCGGTGGCCCACACTGGCCATAACCCAAGAGTGGCATCACAAACTTATTTCCAAAAACTCTATTCCACCTTTTTATTGCCATGCCTGGGACCACGGAGCCAGGACACGTCACCATGACACCCCGCAGCCCTAGATGGCGGAAGGGGCCCGGCTCCGAATAACCCTGTCCCCGGGGCACGACACATATATTGCATCGTCTCTTACATAGTGTATTCATTATTTTTGTTATTCACAGCCCACTCTATTACATAGTATTCACCTATTAGATCTATTATGACTGCTGATAGAGAAGCATCAGCCCATCAGCTTCTCCGTTTGAAGATAAGCTTTACCATGTTCCATCAGCAGTGATTTCATTTTATATCTAACAAGAGAGGATGCTATGAAATAATGACAGAACACTATAAATAACAAAATAATCTGATATGCAGGATGCCGTACACTAAGAGAGCACTGTGAGATAATGGACAGTAATATGTATAATGAGAGGAGACTAAGATATATATATATATATATATATATATATAGTCCAGATACAAAAGACTTTGCACTATAGCCCCAAATCTTCTTTTAGGACCATGTCTGGCCCACCTAATCACCTTGGCTTATCACTTGTACCAGTGTTGCTCAGTCTTAAAGTGCTTAATATAATCTTCTGTTTATAGAAAAAAGAGACGGCACTCACCGGTTTCTTTTGCTCGCTTTAATCCACTATATGTGGGTTACATCTTGTGCAGGGAGGGGGTGTTGGAAGCAGACAGCGGCACCGTTTCACTAATGTTCAGCTTCCACGGGTCTGTTCTCGGCTGCGTAGCGGCTGACCCCCGTGCGGCAAACTTGGCGACGCTCCAGCGATACCTACAGGTCATATCGTTGTCGGAATCTTTGGAGCATCGCCAGTGTGACTGTGCGGCCGGGAGATGACCTGCTAGCGCCCGTCATCTCCAGCTGCGTTGACGCTGACCTCGATGTGGGCAGGCGCCGGTGAGCCCCTCAGTAACGCCAGGGCCCCGGCATTTGGGCGGGTACGCTGGGTGCTGACGCAAGTCCTGCTCCACAGCTCTGCCATTTTCTGCCGTCGAGCTGCCAGGGAGTAGTGGGCGTGGCCATCTGCGGCTAATTCTGTCTGTTTCCCTGATATACCGTATATATTCGCGTATAAGCCGAGTTTTTCAGCCCAAAATTTGGGCTGAAAAGTCCCCCTTCGGCTTATACGCGAGTATATACCGCCCGCCCGCCACCCGCATCAGTATACAGGCCCCCCCATCAAGATCCAGGCCCCCCCCCTTGCTCGGCAAACCTGTAAAGTAAAATCCTTATACTTATCACTGTCCTCTCGCCGCCGTCCCGCCGCTGCAGACACCGCGATCCTCCATCTTCATTCAGCGTCTTCTGGCTTCCTGTGGTCGCAGGCAATGACGTCATTGTCAGCGCCGACCACAGGAAGCCGGAAGACGCTGAATGAAGATGGAGGATCGCGGTGTCTGCAGCGGCGGGACGGCGGCGAGAGGACAGTGATAAGTATAAGGATTTTACTTTACAGGTTTGCCGAGCAAGGGGGGGGAACCCTGGATCTTGATGGGGGGGGCCTGTATACCCCTGGGGCTGGTACTGTATATACCCCTGGGGATGCTGCTGTATATACCCCTGGGGCTGGTGCTGTATATACCCCTGGGGCTGCTGCTGTATATACCCCTGGGGCTGCTGCTGTATATACCCCTGGGGCTGCTGCTGTATATACCCCTGGGGCTGCTGCTGTATATACCCCTGGGGCTGCTGCTGTATATACCCCTGGGGCTGGTGCTGTATATACCCCTGAGGCTGGTGCTGTATATACCTCTGGGGCTGCTGCTGTATATACCTCTGGGGCTGCTGCTGTATATACCTCTGAGGCTGCTGCTGTATATACCCCTGGGGCTGGTGCTGTATATACCCTTGGTGCTGCTGCTGTATATACCCCTGGGGCTGGTGCTGTATATACCACTTGGAAGGCTGCTGTAACACTGCTGGGGCCTGTATGTACCACTGGGGAGGTTGCTGTATACCACACTGCTGGGGGCTGTATACTACCACTAGGGAGGCCTGTATACCACTGGGGGGCCTGTATACCACACTGCTGGGGGCTGTATACCTGTGCTGGGGTCCACCCTCGGCTTACACATGAGTCAATAGGTTTTCCCAGATTTTGGGGGCAAAAGTAGGGGGGTCGGCTTACGAGTATATACGGTAGATAAAATAAATATGTTAAGGAAGGTGGAAAACTTCAGTTATAGGAAAGGAGGAAACACAATAAAACATTAAAAGTAAAAAATATTTTTACTTCCTCATGGTGTAAGGTGAATAACTTTGAGAAAGTTCAACTTTTCTTTTTGGTCCATTTCTCCTTTGAGGTATTAAGAAAGAAATATTCAATGCCTTCTGCAAAATAATTCAGATATATGTAATTAAAACATTGGTTGTTGAGTTACTTATCTGGTTCTGACCCTTTATATCATATACTTCTTTGAACGTATAATTATTTCCACACTTTAAAGGTCTAATTTTTGCTGATTATTCATTATCTAACAGTGTTTCCAACGACACCAACCATAACTACCGTGTTTCCCCGAAAATACGACAATGCCAAAAGTGGCACCCTGTCTTATTTTCGGGGGGGGGGTCTTATATTTGCAGCCCCAGCCACTGCAGTCTCCCATCCACACACACCCACCCACCCATACACTTACAAATACACACACACACACACACACTCACACACACACACACACACAAATACACATACATACACATACACATACACACACATATACACATACACACACACTCACACATACACATACACACCACTTCTTACCAGCTCCCCGGCCTTCGCTGTAGCTCCCCGCTGTCCTCGCTGTCCTCCGGTGTGTCCAGGCTCCTCTGTGTCCCCCAGGTGCAGCCGCGCTGGAGCAGATGGTGTTAATCACAGCCTAACTTGCTGTGTGCCCCTGCTCAACTCTGCCCAGCCTGACGTCACAACAGCCCAGCTCGAGCTCTGATTGACTCCCAGGAACCAGCGGTCGCGGCCAGATGACGAACCAATCAGAGCTCACGACGTCATCTGGCCGCGCCCGCTGCTTCCTGGGAGCCAATCAGAGCTTGAGCCGGTCTGCTGTGACGTCAGGCTGGGCAGAGTTGAGCAGGGGTACACAGCATGTTAGGCTGTGATTAACCACATCTGCTCCAGCGCGGCTGCACCTGCAGGACACTGGAGGAGCCTGGACACACCGGGGGACAGGTACCAGGAGGCGGCGGCGGCCTTATATTCCCCAGCGCCCCCCCTAGGCGGCCTTACTTTTGGGGGGGCCTTATATTAGCAGACCCCCCCATTCCCCCTATCCTGTCTTACTTTTGGGGGGGTCTTAATATCAGGGAAAGACAGTATGTAGAAAAATGGGAGGTAATCCTCATAGATACGTGTGACAGCATTCTGGAATGGTGTGTGGACCATTATTTCTTTCTGCTCCATTAATTAAAAAGCGATGAAATCTGTAAATAAGGTACTCACGTACTGTTAAATGGTCCCATGTGAACGTTGTGCCCGTAGTCCAAGGCTATTCGGCCAACTGTTTTGGGGGATACTCCTCCAAAGGTGATATGCCTGTGTAGTGGAACTGCTATCAGGTGTTTCTCTTCTGGGTTTAATTATATGATCTAGTCCATAACATATTGCTACTTGCCTTATTGGCGCTCCCCGAGAATCTTTGTTGCCGCAGGAATGAACAAAGTGTTAAATGTTTATTAAAACATTAAATATAGTAGCTGTGGGCAACATGTCTGTAGGGAGTGCCCACCCCTCCTAGAGATATGCTGCCCACTCCTGTGGGCATGTGAGGGGTTAATGAGCCTCTTGCACTATTGCCAGCTTTTGTCGGCTTTGTACAAATTTATGAATGAAGCCGCGACTCCCCTGACTGTACAGGAGATACTGTACGTAATGTACGTTTAGTATCAGCTGCTGTCCAGGATCCTGTAACCATTAACATTAGGTCTATGGGCAGCGCACCCCAATAGACCGAATGTTAATGGTTACAGGACCAAGGACAGCGGCTGATACTATACGTACATTACGTACAGTATCTCCAGTACTGTCATAATTTTTAATAAACATTTAACACGTTGTTTATCCCTGCGGCAGCAGGGATGAACAAAGTAGACGGTAACCGCATTACTCAGGATTACACATCATGAGCAATACAGTTACCGGAATGCGGTTGACAGAATCGTTCCGGAAACTGCAGCCTGCATGATTTTTAGCGCAGGCTGCAGATCCAGAGCCGGTAATTGGATTGCATGTAGAGCAATCCGGTTACCATAATGGGCTCCTATGGGGAGCGTTTTCTGATCCGGTTTTGAGTTTTTTGACAGCTCAAAACCGGATCAGGATTTAAAAATTATATGCCGCAAATGTAACCCTACCCATACTCACAGTGTAGTGAGGACACCTTGTGGAAGGTTTATGAATGGTTTTCAACCAGAATTTTCTAATGAAGTATATTTAAAAGTTTATTAAAATCACTTGCTCTACATTATTATTAAATAAACATTTAAACAGCAGTTATGCTTTGACAATAAGATGTATAATGTCATAAGATGAATGCATGGTTAAGATTAATTAAATATAGAATCTGAGGAATGCTAGAGAACAGAGGAAAGTAGAGAGATACAATAAAGAAGAAAAATAGTGGAGGGTATGGGGTAAACAAGGGAGGAGAACCACATATCCAAACCCCAACCTTAACATGCTTTTAAGACTCACAAATTGGGCAATCCATGGGTCATATCAGCCTTATAGTTAGTGGTGCTTTGGTTAGCAATGACAGTCGTTGATTTGAAAAGTCAGATCCTCCATACACTATAAACCGCCAACTTTATTCTTCAGAAAAGGAAGGTCTTGAATCTTACAGAGAGCATGGATACAGGTCTTGGCTACCCTTATGCCCTACCATTTTATTTACGATACCCAAGAATTTTTATCCTGCAGCACTTTGTGTCAGACAGTACAAATTGTACAATGCCCAAGGCAGTGCCGAGACAAGCAGCCAGACACCTGCTTCATTTTCTAATCTTCACTTGGAACATGAAAGACAGAATCTGACTGGTTGTCATTGGCATTAATCTTATATTACTATACTGGTTTATATACACAGCCACCGAAGGTCCAATTTTATAACAAATAAAAGAAAAAAATAAAGTAATACTGTTTTCCTATTTTCCAGGATGCCTCTCAGAATACAATCTCAGACATTGCTTAAGAATAATATATAGCTATATCTCAAAAAAATCAAAAAATATGAGGCAAATGTCAGTATAGATGAAATTCTTCATAGCCAAGATAAATATGGGAGGCCATTCAGTCACATCTCTTGTCAGTTCATGGAGCACCAGGATATAATTTTCATCAAAGAAAGAAGAAAATGAAAGAGTAGTCTGTACACCAACAGGTGATAAATGCCGGATCCTGTTGAAATAGAAATTGAGTTTCACCATTTCCCTTCACACTGTACAGTAGATGGTAGAAACCCAAAACTTAGTGTCATGAGAATTTCTCCTCGAGGAGATATATTAAGTTCAGTGAAGAATTCTTGGCCTTATAATTTCAATTATATGTTTGTAGCTGATATCATTGGAGAGCTAGACATATAGAAAAAAAATGTGTTTTTTTCCAACAATAATCATTCAGAAATGTTGAAAATTGGAATATGAGCTTACTGAAAAAGTCAAACCTAAGTTTAGAATCAATAATAATAATAATTTTATTTATATAGCGCCAACATATTGCACAGCAGTTTCCAATTCAGAGGGGACATATACAAACAATATGAGACACTACAGAGTAACAAAAATTAAAAAACCAAGAGGAGTGAGGTCCCTGCTCGCAAGCTTACAATCTATGAGGAAATAGGGGAGACACAAAAGGTAAATGGTAAAAAGTGCCGTCCTATGTGGTCCAGCCATCAATATAATAAATAGGGGATTTACATAACGCTGCATAAATGGGTCACCAGTCGGGATCTGTACAAGTACAGATAAAGTGCTATAAAATGCATGGGGGACACACAGACAGTCTGCAGGTGCAGAGAGATGACACAAGAGGCAAGATTTGGAAAAGGGAAGATAGTTAGACAAGTGAGGTGAGGTGATAGGCCAGTCTAAAGAGATGAGATTTTAAGGCTCGCTTAAAACTATTGGTATTGGAAATTAATTGAATTGTTTTTGGTAACCCGTTTCAGAGAATTGGTGCAGCTCGTGAGAAGTGTTGGAGACGCGAGTGGGAGGTTCGGATTGCAGCTGATGTTAGTCTCAGGTCACTTGCGGAACGGAGGGCACGTGTAGGGCGATAGACAGAGATGAGGAAGGAGATGTAGGGCGGTGCAGAACTGGAGATGGCTTTGTGGGTAAGAGTGATAATTTTATATTGTACTCTATAGCGGATTGGGAACCAGTGCATTGCTGGCACAGGATAGAGGCATCGGTGAAGCAGTTGGAGAGGAATATGATCCTGTCTGCTGCATTCAGGATGGATTGGAGAGGAGAGAGTTTAGTAAGAGGGAGACCAATTAGTAGAGAATTGCAGTAATCTTCTCCCGTGATCGCTCCTTTCTTTGTTGGCGTGGCTGTGGAGGACATGGATCACTAGCACACATGTGGTGGTATTGTCCCAAAATCGCCCCCTTTTGGGCGGTAGTCGCGGCTCTTATGAGAACACTCACGGGACTAAGTGTCACACTGACTCCCCAGTTGGCAGTCCTCCACTTGGGTATATACGACTACCCACGTGACCAGTGGGTACCAGTGTCAAACGTGTTAAAAGCAACTAGGCTCGCGGTCGCTGCTAAGTGGAAAGAGAACTTGGCCCCTACGTTTGCTGATGTTACTGATCGTTTAAACAATATCTTCCACCACGAATTTCAACTGGCCTTAGACGGCCCGACCAAAACTCGAACCAGAGACAACTGGTTGAACTGGTTGAATCACCCCTGTGCAGTACCGGTGCCTTTCTGATAGTTCTACTGTCCGTTCTGTCTCATGGTGTGGCGTTTTCTCCACATCTTGTATACGACAGAGTGCGGTGGGCTCACACCTCTCCCTGTTTCCCTTCTTGTCCTTACTCCCCCCTTTTTTTCCTTTTCCTTTCGCCTACCTATTTGAGGTGTCCTTGTGTTGTCCTTTCTCATTGTTGATTTCTTGTTGTGCGGCACTTTGGCGCTATTGTTAACCTTTTTTTAAAACCAATAAAAAGTATTGTATTAAAAAAAGAATTGCAGTAATCCAGGCGAGAATGAATAAGGGCAACAGTTAGAGTTTTTGCAGAATCAACAGTAAGAAATGGTCGAATTCTAGAGATGTTTTTGAGGTGACATGAGTGAGCAACTGACCGGATGTGGGGAGAGAAGGAGAGATCCGAGTCAAATATAACCCCAAGCAAGCATGCTGCTGAGGAGTAATGGTAGAAATGGCAATATTAGGTTTCAGAAGATTAGGAGAGTGAGGAAACACGAGAAGTTCAGTTTTTGACCAAATCAATTAAAGGTAGAGAGAAGACATGATGTTAGAGACAGCAGACAGACAATCACTGGTATTTTGTAATAATGTGGAGGTGATGTCAAGAGAAGAGGTGTATAATTGGGTATTGTCAGCATAGAGATGGTACTGAAAACCAAATCTACTAATGGTTTGTCCAATAGGGGTAGTGTACAGACAGAAGAGAAGGGGACCTAGGACTGAACCCTGAGGAACCCCAACCGTGAGGGGAAGAGGAGAAGAAGAGGAGCTGGTGAAAGATACAGTGAAGGAACAGTCAGAGAGGTAGGAGGAGAACCAGGAGAGAGCGGTGTCCTTGAGTCCAATAGAGCGGAGCATAGAGAGAAGGAGCTGGTTATTTGTATCAAATGCAACGGAGGATCAACAAGGAATAGTGACCATGAGATTTAGCTGTTAGTAGATCATTAGAGACTTTAGTGAGGGCAGTTTCAGTAGAATGTAAAGAGCAGAAGCCGGATTGTAGAGGGTCAAGTAGAGAATTGTCAGAGAGATAGCGGATCATACGGGAGTGGATCAAGCGTTGCAGGAGTTTAGAGATGAAGGGAAGATTAGAGACAGGTCTGTAGTTAGCAGCAGAGTTCTGGTCGATGAATGTTTTTTTTTAATAATGGATGTATGCTGGTATAGATCTACTGTAAATGCCTACAGTACCTCGGACAGTGGCACATACTATACGTACATTACGTATAGTATGCGCACAGCTGTCAGTGGAGCAGGCAGCTTCATTCACAAAATTGTACAGAGCCGACAAGAGTCGGCTTACTGTACAAGCAATATTAACCCATAACATGCCCACCTGAGTAGTAGGTAGCATGTCTCTAGGGGGTTGGGCACCCCCTAGAGACATGATGGGCACAATTATTATTAACATTAAAGCTTTTTTCCCACTGTTAACAGTTTGCTTATCCCGACGGCAGCCGGTGTAAGCAAACTATACGGTAACCGCATTGCTCAGGATTACACTTCCTGAGCAATCTGGTTACCGCATTGCGGGGCTTACAGCCGCTCCAAAAACTGCAGCCTGCATGATTTTTTACGCAGGCTGCAGAGCCGGATGCGGTTTTAATATTGGGCTCCTATGAGGAACGTTTCCTGATGCGGTTTTGAGCTTTTTAAAAGCTCAAAACTGGATCAGGATTTTAAAAAAACAATGCATGTGTGACCCTAGCCATACACAGTACAGTGAATAGTTCACAGCGCTCTTGGTACAGTTTGTGCACTTTATTGCTCAGTAACTTACATGGGACAGAAAGTACACAGGGAGTATAACTCTCATGGTCAAGTTAGTCCTCCATACAGGGACATCGGTACACCAGGTGCCTCTTGACTACATTGAAGATATCTCTGCAATATCACATTAAAATGTGTGGTATCTGGTCCAGGTTTGTTCTGGTTTGGATGGGTAATGTGAGTTTCAACTGGAACAGGAGGTCACAGTCGAATTTACAATGGTTTGACACATACTCAACAGGGTCAGGCTGGGTCAAAAAGCAAATTCCCTTCAGACCGGGCGCTTAGCCACTTTTTATAGCTGCTTGGCTGCCTACTCCTTCTACAGCTGCGGCACTGTAACTTTAAATACTCTTGACTGGCAGCTTCAGAAATTCCTACGACATGCAGTGGCTACATCCTGGCACCCACTGTCTTCTCTGGAGTCCAGGACTGGCAGAGCTCAGTGCCAACTCCGCCCCCTCCTCCTGTGCTGTGATTCATGGCTCCCCTCTTGCTATGTAAGGAGCTCCTGGCCCAAAATTGCTGGTAAGATGGATGTGTAGTGACAGCTGGTGTCAGGGTTCAGGGTGAGTTGTACTGTGCACCATGGTGGGCTGGATAGAGGGCTAATATGAGGGTCTGCAGCTGTGGCACCCCTGCGCCTGGCCACCACAAAATGGTATTGCTATAACATTATATAATGCCATGTCTGATGGGGATTGGGTTCCCTCTGCTGGATGTCTGAAGCATACACACACTACCTGATCTCTAACCAGGAAGCTGAGCACTGAAGGCCTAGGTTGGGCTATGACTCTGTCTTTTGTTGGAGGGAGGGGTTAGATAGGGTATAGTAGGACTGAGTAGGTGAATGAAAGGCCCAGTGAGGAGGCAGCGGGAGCTGCTCAGAATGGACCTGCTGCAAGCAGGGAACCAGTCCCTAGGTCATCCAGGCTTATAGGGCCTGTTGGAACAGCTGAATTCTGGTGATTTTTAAGCTCATCAGCAGCGTAAGTGGAGTTCTCCGAGCATCAGCAGTACAAAGGATCAGGAAGCTGCTATAGGCGTGGATGACCTCAGAATCCACACTACCAGACTGGCAGGAGGTAATCCACAATAACCTAGAGTACTGGAATCTCAAGGCATCAAGAAACCTACAACGAAAGGAAAGTCAGCAGGAAGGCCATATTACTGCTGAGCGGACCACAGTTCTCCTCAGACTGGCTGGACCACATGCCTGGTTTTGGATGTATACCCTGGTTTTTTTTACAGAAATCTGCATTAGAAAGGCATAAGCGGTAACGTAAAGGAGTGCAATGTAGTTCAAACTTTTGGGATAGCTCCTGTGTGACCCTCTGAGTCTGAAATGCAGTAATGTTTGTGATGGCACCACTTAACATACTGTCATGAGTACCTGCTACTGTCTGGGGGCACAAGGGAAGGGGTTCCCAGGTCTCGGGCGGTCAGTTGCAGGGTATGTCACGGGTGGTCCATGCCCGAGCCTGTGCCCTTGGGTGACAATAAAAAGGGTGTATATACAGGGTTATTGAATGTCAGTCGTGACGCCACCTGTAGATTCTGGTGAGGGCACCGGCGCTGCTTGGGCCTCTGGAGTGATGGGCAGCAGCAAGATGGAGTGGCTCCCTACAGGAGGAGTGGGGTCCCGGGGGCTAAGGGTTGTGATGGTGGAATAGGGCAGCACAGTCATTTCTGTACAGAGTTGGAGTAGGGAAGCGCAGTCGGCGCGATGCAGGATGAGTGGAAAGGGGGACACGCACACATTAAAGTCTTTTGGTACCATTACTGATGACTGGTTACAGGTATACACATCCGGGGTGAAGGAAAACACCTAGGGATCTCCACAGTGAGTAGGGTTGTAGGCCTCCTTGTTTAGCTTTCTTGTTCTGAGTCTGGCAGGAATGGAACCTAACCGGACCGTTCCTTCCCTCTCTACACTCGGGTTGCTGCACTGAGGGCTCTCTCTTGGGCCACCACCGTCTCTCTCCCCGCGGTCCCTGGCTCTCAATTGTTGGTGCTACAGGTGTCCGGGAAGCTAAGCCTCCTCGGGATGCTGGTTTCTCTGCTGGGTCTATCTCCTCTGTTCCCTGCAGACTTGGGCTCCAGTGACCAGTGTTCTGGTGGGGTGAGTCAGTATGACTCCTCTGCCCCCGGTAAAGTGTTTCTCGCCTCTGCCTTCGATCCCTACTCTTTGGGTCCCCCACTGACTTTGGTGTGTACTGGTTCGGGCCTAGCACGGCTCCGTACCAGTTCAGCTCACTAGTCTCTGAGCTTCCTTGCAACTCTTCTAGCCTCTGCACACTGTGTCTGACTCCGCCACAGCACCTGTATTTATAGGGGGAACTGGCTTAAGGCAACCAGTTGGGCCCCCCATACAGGCCTGGGGTGGAAGGTATTGGGTGAAAGTGGTTTACTCACTGTGGGAAATCCTTCTCCTAGTGTCCTAGAGAAGCCTGTGGCCACCTGATACAGGGTGCCACACTACCTGCTCTCATAGCATATTGGGGATGCTTTCAGTGAACTCTGCCAACGGTGCATTTATTTATGCTGTTTTTGAAGTGTGACTCTACACATAGTCAGAGAATGGTCTCCAGACGACATCAATGATGCCATTAAGAAACCTTCATGAGTAACATGAAAGTGTCTCAGGAGCTGTTTCTCAACACAACAATACAAGGTTATGTTAAGGAAGAAAAAGAAGCATGTATATGTAACCGGGATCAGGGAAATATAGAAAAAAGACCAATATAAATAGTCAAAAATTCATTTATTTAACATTTATACAGACAGGAACTGACAAACAATTTAAAAACCATTAAAAGGTGGAAACCACCAACACAGCTATGGCCTTGTAATATACATTATAATGAGCCAACAAATGGTAACTCAGCAGTATAAACCACTTCTTATAGGTGGATGATGAGATGTTCTGGTAATCAATTGGTAGACAAAGTCACATCAAAATCAATCACCCTATCACATAACGTACAGTACAGTAAACTGATGTACTGTGAATGGTCACACTGAAACAGGAACAGATATAAACACCTGTTAAATAGATAGGCTGGAACAAAAGAATGGAAAACCAAATCAACCAATCATTATAGGTTCCTTAAAAAGGGGTTGTACTAAAGGACCTCAGCCACTAAGTGGTCAAAACTGCACATTTGACCACTTAGTGGCTGAGGTCCTTTAGTACAACCCCTTTTTAAGGAACCTATAATGATTGGTTGATTTGGTTTTCCATTCTTTTGTTCCAGCCTATCTATTTAACAGGTGTTTATATCTGTTCCTGTTTCAGTGTGACCATTCACAGTACATCAGTTTACTGTACTGTACGTTATGTGATAGGGTGATTGATTTTGATGTGACTTTGTCTACCAATTGATTACCAGAACATCTCATCATCCACCTATAAGAAGTGGTTTATACTGCTGAGTTACCATTTGTTGGCTCATTATAATGTATATTACAAGGCCATAGCTGTGTTGGTGGTTTCCACCTTTTAATGGTTTTTAAATTGTTTGTCAGTTCCTGTCTGTATAAATGTTAAATAAATGAATTTTTGACTATTGATATTGCTCTTTTTTCTATATTTCCCTGATCCCGGTTACATATACATGCTTCTTTTTCTTCCTTAACATATCAGTTCTTAAAGCATGTGACTGGTGGATCACGTGACTGTGCCTCCCAAACACGTTTTTTCAACAATACAAGGTTACATGCTGTTTATACAAATGTGAATAACCTGCTTGGCCTCAATGTGCTACCATGACCTGCAGCATCTCTGGACTTGTCTTCCGTCAAGCACATCTTTGACTTCATTTGACGGTAATAGCCAAGAGAGTTGCCAGCAGTGAATCTTGTTGATTTGCATGTTCAGCTGTTTGCAGCGTCGAAGAACATTTCTCAGAAAAACATTAATAACCTCACTGATAAAGTGCCAAGGTGAGTGTGTAATTCTATGTGCTGCATATACTTTACTTGATGTTTCAAAAAAATTGTGTCCATTATTTTGATCATTTGCATATCATAAGGATATGAGTGATGTCTTTTATATGTGTGTGAACCTAGCAATTTTTTTCAGGAGGAACGCTTCAGCAGACTGGCGTTGGAATAAATAATAAGAATGTTTATTTATATAGCGCAATAGCATATTGTGCAGTACTTTACAACTCAGAGGGGGCATGTATCAATATGAGACAATTCAGAGTAACATAAATTCAACAGATACAAGGAGGAGTGAGGGCCCCGCGATAACCATGGTGACAGTGTTAGCTGACCGTAGATATGGCCAAAGCCCTCAATGCCGTCATTGTGTTCTTGGATCTCACGCTTATAGGATGCTTCCTCCTTCAGCACGACTTCTGATGCAGTAGAGTTGAGTGTACTTCGTGGAACCTTGTGGATTATCATCGGAGGGTATGTTGTTGGGACTTAATAAATGAGTATATGAGGGTTGTCATGTGTTTAATTTCTAATAAAAGAATTTTCTCTGTGTGAGTGTGTTTATTACTGTTGTGGATGAGTGTTAGTTGGGACATCAAAACTACGGTATGTCCCTCTCCTTAACTGTTTGCTTTACAAATCAATTAGTATTATTACTTATTATTATTATTATTTATATAGCGCCATTAGATTCCATGGTGCTTAAAATATTAAGAGGGGATAATGCGGACAAATACAGTAAATATGGACAATCAAGTCATTACAGGTACAGGAGGGGAGGGGACTCAGTCCACGAAGGCTCACAGTCTATGGGGGCGGGAGAGGAGACCGAAGGAGGGGAAGAGCCGATCGTGTGAAAGTGGGGCGATCGGGTATCATTGTAGGTCGTAGGCTTGTCAGAAGAGGTGAGTCTTCAGGTTTCTTTTGAAGTTACCAAGGGTAGGCGAGAGTCTGATATGTTTGGGGGAGAGAGTTCCAGAGTATGGCAGATGCCCAGGAGAAGTCTTGAATGCGGTTGTGAGAGGATGATATAAGGAGGGAGTAGAGAAGGAGCTCCTGGGAAGATCGTAGGTTGCCTGCGGGCAGGTAGCGGGAGACCATGTCGGAGATGTATGGGGGGGACAGGTGATGGATGGCTTTATATGTCATGGTTAGGGTTTTAAATCGGGATCTTTGAGAGATGGGGAGCCAGTAAAGGGCTTGGTGGAGGGGGAAAACAGAGGAGTAGCGGGGAGACAGGTGGAATAGTTGAGCAGTGGAGTTTAGGATGGATTGGAGAGGTACAAGGGAAGTAGCAAGGAGGCCGGTGAGCAGGAGGTTGCAGTAGTTAAGGCGAGAGATAATGCGAGCATGAACAAGGGTTTTAGCAGTGTCGTGATCAAGGAAAAAGCGGATCCAGGAAATGTTTTTGAGCTGGAGTCAGCAGGAGGTGCCGAGGGTTTGGATGTGAGGCTTAAAGGAGAGAGAGGAATCAAAAGTAACCCCAACGCACTTTGCATGGGGGACTGGGGAGAGTGAGCAACCATTGACAGTGATGGATAGGTCTGGTAGAGGGGGAGAGCAACTTGGGGGGAAGATGATGAACTCGGTTTTGTCTATGTTCAGCTTAAGGAAGCGAGCAGAGAATAAGGATGAGATGGCGGACAGGCATTGTGGGATTTTGGATAATAGGGAGGTGATGTCGGGCCCAGAGAGGTAGATCTCGGTGTCGTCAGCGTATAGATGGTAGTGGAGGCCGTGGGACTTGATGAGTTGTCCAAGGCCAAGGGTGTAAATGGAGAAGAGAAGAGGTCCCAGAACCAAGCCCTGGAGGATGCCGACAGAAAGGGGGTAGAGCGAGGAGGAGGTGTGGGAATGGGTGACACTGAAGGTCCAACCCGTCTGTTTGAAGAAGGCCGCAAAGTCGTCGGCAGAGATGAGGGGGGAGGGAGGAGGTGCAGGGGGGGTAGAGAAGGGTATTAAAAGTTTTGAATAATTAGTTGGGGTTGCGGGACAGTGAGTTAATTAAAGAAGAGAAGTAGGTTTGTTTTGTGGTGGTGAGTGCATTCTTAAAGTTGGAGAGGGATTGTTTGTACATGGTGAAGTGTTCAGCAGAATGGGATTTCTTCAATCTCCGCTCGGCTACTCTGGACGCCCGATGTAGTTCTTTAGTGAGGGTGGTGAGCCAGGGTTGCCTGTGTGTGCGGGTTTTGGTATGTGTAAGGGGGGCGGCCTGATCGAGGGCTGTAGTTAATGTGGTGTTATACTGGGTGGTAGCAATGTCAGCATCAAGTGAGGAAGCTACGTATATGAGAGGGAGAAGAGACTCGGAGAATGAGTGGAAGTTGATGAGATTAAGGTTTCTGCGAGGATGACTGAGTTTCCAGAGTGGGGGGATATGGTGGAGGGAGGGAGGAGAAGGTCAATAGATTGTGGTTGGATAGGGGGAGGGGTGATTCGATAGATAAGTGAGGGAACAGAGGCGGGTGAAGATAAGGTCAAGGGTATGGCCATCTTTATGAGTGGCTGAGGATGACCATAGGGAAAGCCCAAAGGAGGAGGTCAGAGACAGGAGTCTAGAGGCAGCAGGCTGGGGGGTGTCAATGGGCATGTTGAAATCGCCCATAACAATAGTGGGGATGTCGGAAGAAAGGAAGTGGAGAAGCCAGGTGGTGGAGTGGTCGAGGAAGGTGGGGGTAGATCCTGGGGGCAGAAAATGACAGCCAGATGAAGGTTGCAGGGGGAGAAGACGGAGTGCACCTCAAAGGAGGGGAAGGAGGCAGAGAGCAGCTGTGTAATTGGGGTGAAGGATTAGCTGTCGGACAGGAGTATTCTAACACCTCTACCGTGGGTGTTGCTGGGGCGGGGTGTGTGAGAGAGCGTGAGTCCGCGATAGGAGAGTGCAGCGAGGGAGGCTGTGTCAGAGGGGGTAAGCCATGTTTCAGTGATGCCAAGGAATGAGAGTTTGTTGGAGTTGAAGAGGTCGTGGGAGAATGAGAGTTTATTGCATACCGAACGAGCGTTCCAGAGTGCTCTGGATAGGGGGAGGGGGTGCAAGGTGAATGGGTATAAGGTTATGAGGGTTGCGGGAGTTAGTGTTGGGGAATGTGTATGAATTAGAGGTGAGTAAGGAGATGTGATGGAGGAGAACAGAATTGGGGGATATGTCACCTGCGAGTAGGAGAAGCAGCGTGAGGGTTAGAAGGTGGGAGCAGGAGAGTTTACATGGTGGGCATGTGTGCTTGGAAACAAGGGACTGTGCGTGGAGAAACAGTTCGGAGGAGGGCGTGACAGTGGGCGAGGGTGATGGGGTCGTAGCAGGGTGCTGGCTGTGGGGATGAAGTGCAGCCAGGGCTGAGGAGCAGTCAGGGATGAGGTGCAGCCAGGGCTGAGGAGCAGCCAGGGATGGGGTGCAGTCCAGGGTGTGATACAGCTCGGGATGAGATGTAACCAGGAATTGGGTGCAGCCAGGGATGAGGTGCAGACAAGGGTGAGATACAGCTCGGGATGACGATTAAACTGGTTTATGCTAAGTTTTGACCTCTTAACAAAACCATCTGACACATATGAACATTGATGCGAGCATAGAAAATATATATACCGTATATACTCGTGTATAAGCCGACCTGTGTATAAGCCGACCCCCCTACTTTTGCCCCCAAAGGCCTGGGAAAATCTATTGACTCGTGTATAAGCCGAGGGTGGACCCCATCACAGGTATACAGCCCCCAGCAGTGTGGTATACAGGCCCCCCCCCAGTGGTATACAGGCCTCCCCAGTGGTAGTATACAGCAGCCTCCCCAGTGGTAGTATACAGCAGCCTCCCCAGTGGGAGTATACAGCAGCCTCCCCAGTGGTAGTATACAGCAGTCTCCCCAGTGGTAGTATACAGCAGCCTCCCCAGTGGTAGTATACAGCAGTCTCCCCAGTGGTAGTATACAGCAGCCTCCCCAGTGGTAGTATACAGCAGCCTCCCCAGTGGTAGTATACAGCAGCCTCCCCAGTGCTATATACAGGCCCCAGCAGTATATACAGGCCTCAGTGGTGATATATACAGGCCCCAGTCGGTATACAGCCCCCCCCATCGGTATACAGGCCCCGTGGTGGTATATACAGGCCCCAGTCGGTATACAGCCCCCCCCATCGGTATACAGGCCCAGTGGTGGTATATACAGGCCCCAGTCGGTATACAGCCCCCCCCCCTTGGTGCCGCAAACCTGTAGAGGAATAATCATTATATTCAAGACCATAATCTGTGGTCATATATGTGTATACATCAATTATTGTATTTATGTGGATGTTAAAATGTATGATTAGATGCTACCCATCCTTGGAGACCTGACCATATATAAAGGCCAACTAGGGACTCCGCTTGTGATATACCAACAGTAAAAGTGACAGACAAACTAATACCTATGTGGCTTAAGCCTGGAGGTCCATATCCAGACAAACCAATAGGAATTAGACGGGACTTTAGTACTGTTCAGGTGACATCTATAGAATCACCATTTCATCCCCATTACAATAGAGTTTGTGTTTGTGGGTGTGGGGAAGGGTTTATTCTATGTTATGTGTATGTCAAACACTTTAACACTGTAACACGGTCCACACTGGACAAATTTTAATAAGCAATAAAAACTATCTACTAAAAGATATTCCTGTAGTATATTAGAATAATCATTATACTTATCCCTGTCCTCGCCGCCACCGCTGCTCTGCACCGCGCTCCTCCGGCTTCATCCGTCTTCTTCCGGCTTCCTCCTCGGCGCACAGACAATGACGTCATTGCCTGTGCCCACCGGAGAAGGAAGCCGGAAGAAGCCGGATGAAGCCCGAGGAGCGCGATGGCGGCGGCGAGGACAGGGATAAGTATAATGATTATTCCTTTACAGGTTTGCGGCACCAAGGGGGGGGCCTGTATACTGATTGGGGGGGGCTGTGTATACCGATGACTCACGTATAAGCCAAGGGGGGGGACTTTTCAGCCCAATTTTTGGGCTGAAAAACTCGGCTTATACGCGAGTATATATGGTATGTGATTGTTTGCAGTGAGTAAAGCTCCCTTGATGGTATACAATATTATCAACATATTTCAATAACTTCTCAAATCAGAGGCATCTTCAACCCCTGGCAAAAATTATGGAATCTCGGGGCTCAGAGGATGTTCATTCAGTTGTTTAATGTTGTAGAAAAAAGCAGATCACAGACATGGCACAAAACTAAAGTCATTTCAAATGGCAACTTTATGGCTTTAAGAAACACTAAAAGAAATCAAGATAAAAATGTAAGTGTAAGTTTTTTCAGACCAAGCAGAGGGAAAAAATTATGGAATCATGAAAGACAAACACACAAAAGAACACTCCAATACATCACTTTTGATGCACCATCTCTAGTTTTAAGAACAGCTTGCAGTCTCCGAGGCATGGACTTAATGAGTGACAAACAGTACTCTTCGTCAATCTGGCTCCAACTTTCTCTGATTGCTGTTGCCAGATCAGCTTTGCAGACTGGAGCCTTGTCATGGACCATTTTCTTCAACCTCCACCAAAGATTTTCAATTGTATTGAGATCCGGACTATTTATTTGCAGGCCATGACAATGACATTATGTATATTCTTTCAAGGAATATTTTCACAGTTTTTGCACTATGGCAGGATGCATTATCATCTTGAAAATGATTTCATCTTCCTCAAACATTCTTTCAATTGATGGGATAAGAAAACTGTCCAAAATATCAATGTAAACTTGGGCATTTATTGAAGATGCAATGACAGCCATCTCCCCAGTGCCTTTACCTGACATGCAGCCCCATATCATCAATGACTGTGGAAATTAGCATGTTCTCTTCATTCAGTCATCTTTATAAATCTCATTGGAACGGCACCAAACAAAAGTTTCAGCATCATCACCTTGCCCAATGCAGATTCGCGATTCATCACTGAATATGACTTTCATCCAGTCATCCACAGTCCATGATTGCTTTTCCTTAGCCCATTGTAACCTTGTTTTTTCTGTTTAGGTGTTAATGATGTATTTTGTTTAGCTTTTCTGTATGTAAATCCCATTTCCTTTAGACGGTTTCTTACAGTTGGGTCACAGACATTGACTCAAGTTTCCTCCCATTCATTCCTCATTTGTTTTGTTGTGCATTTCCTGTTTTGGAGACATATTGCTTTAAGTTTCCGGTCTTGTCGCTTTGATGTCTTCCTTGGTCTACCAGTATGTTTGCCTTTAACAACCTTCCCATGTTGTTTGTATTTGGTCCAGATTTTAGACACAGCTGACTATGAACAACCAACATCTTTTGCAACATTGCGTGATGATTTACCCTCTTTTAAAAGTTTGATAATCCTTTCCTTTGTTTCAATTGACATCTCTCGTTTTGGAGCCATGATTCATGTCAGTCCACTTGGTGCAACAGCTCTCCAAGGTGTGATCATTCCTTTTTAGATGCAGATCTTATTTGATGCAGGTGTTAGTTTTGGGAATGAAAATTTACAGGGTGATTCCATAATTTTTTCCTCAGAATTGAGTGATTACATAATTTTTTCCCTCTGCTTGGTCTGAAAAAATTACCCTTACTGACTACCACATTTTTAATCTTGATTTCTTTTAGTGTTTCTTAAAGCCATAAAGTTGCCATTTGAAATGACTTTAGTTTTATGCCATGTCTGTGATCTGCTTTTTTCTATTAAACAACTGAACGAACAACCTCCGAGACTGGTGATTCCATAATTTTGCCAGGGGTTGTATACCATAGCTGCAAGTATATTAGGTTTATTTTATTTTTTTTTTTTTCTTTCCCTCTTTTTTTTTTTTTTTTTTTTAGAAAGCTAGTCAAACTGAAACTGTGAGGCAATTGCTCTGTACTACTTAACAGAACTACATAACAGAGCACAACTTTTTGTAGTATGTTTGGATATTCTGTCAAAACAATTTAAAACATGTAAACATTAAAGCGAACCTGTCACCCCCCCCGGGCATCAAAAGCTCTAATAGCCACCTTCTGCAGCACTAAGGCTGCATTCAGGGAAGGTGACTATAGCCTTTTGATGCCCTTTGTAGTCTGAAATATGAAGTTAGGTAAATGCTTACTCTTAGAAAGACCAGAGACCGGGAGGCGGGGTTTCACGCTGCTTCGGCCCACCCCCTCTTGTCAGTCATGGTGCGCGCCTCTGCTGCCTCCCCTCACTGTGTGAAATGAACGCGCGTCTCCGTTCTCATGCACGGAGCCGCGTATGCGCTGTGCACCCGGTGTCCAGGAAGTCATCGACACCGGGCACACAGCGCATGCGCGGCTCCGTGCATGAGAACGGAGACGCGCGTTCATTTTACACAGTCATGGGAGGCAGCAGCAGCCGAGCACCATGACTGACAAGAGGGGGCGGGCCGGAGCAGCGTGAAACCCCGCCTCCCGGTCTCTGGTCTTTCTAAGAGTAAGCATTTACCTAACTTCATATTTCAGACTACAAAGGGCATCAAAAGGCTATAGTCACCTTCCCTGAATGCAGCCTTAGTGCTGCAGAAGGTGGCTATTAGAGCTTTTGATGCCCGGGGGGGTGACAGGTTCGCTTTAATGCAAAATTAAAATGCAACACAGCATGTAATCTGGTTGATAGAATTTGAAAAAAAACATACTCCTTGCTGTTTTTTTTTTCTGGGACTGTATATTATTACATGCTCAAGGATTACAACAAAATATATCTGGGCACAAACATAATGATTTCTCAATGCAGTACATTCAGAGTGTTTAGAGCAGAGAAATATTCCACCTGCATCACATAACCTTTTATCTTTTGGACTTTCTAAACTTTACATACCTGGGTCGCATGATGATTTTTTTCTTTAAGATAGCGGATAGAGGGACAGTCACAGGAACTAAAAAGGATGGCAAGTAAGAAGGTGAAATCTCAAAATGGTCTCAAAATGGTGGCAGACTCGTCCTGTGTTGCAATGGGGGAATTTCATATAGTATGGCTGTACCGCATCCATGGCCGGATATGTGTGATGTGAATGTGAATGTGTGATGTGACCGCGAGCGCCCAATCAGCGCTGGGAATGCCCCTCTGACATCACGGCAGGTCCTGGCAGAAGACACCTTGCCAGGCCTCATTACCAGACACCAGGAAAAGGCGTCGAAGAGGTAAAGAATTTCATTCTTTTTAATTTTCATACCGTACATTTGCCTTTGTTTAATTTAGATTTCGCAGTGTATATTAATATACTGCGAAATCTAATGGGGCGGTCACAGCTGTCACAGAGGGTAGGAGGAAGCCGGATTCTTCCTCCCCTCTGTGACGTCAGAGGGAGAAAACGCAGGAGCTCCCGCGTAAAGAATTGACATCTCAATTCTTTACGTAACTGCTTTTCTCCCTGAAAAAGCACTACGTATTTTTACGCACTGTCTGCTTATCAAAGTGAATTTCCCATTCACTTTGCTGGCAGACACAAAACACATTGCGTATTTTGAAAAGCACGCGTAAAAAAGCGCAGCAAAATACACAATGTGTGAACACAGCCTAAAACATCTTTCCATTCCTTTTCATCCAACCTGGAGAATGACAAACCTGCTAGATCCAAAAATAATTACATTGTTTTTACATATCTTTTTTCTTGCCTCCCTTTAACAATGCCTTTGCTGTGAACTGATCAGCTCTTGAGGAATCAGTTCTCATTTCTACTAACCCAAACTCAACCCTTCGGCTGTGTTCGCACACAGCGCTTTTTTGCACTTTTTTGCTCGGGCACTTTTTCCAGCGTTTTGACCCCCGCAAAAATCCCCGAAAAATATGCGGGTGCACCGCTTGTTTTTACGGGGCTACTTTTTCAGTGATGTCACAGAGGGGAGGAAGAATCCTGCTTCCTCCTCTCCTCTGTGACATCTGTCACAGCCCATTTTGATTTCGCAGTGCATTATACACTGCAAAATCAAATGTAAAATAATGCCAAATGTATTAAAAATAATAAAGATTCTTATACTTACCATCCGCTGAGTGTTCAGTAACTGGGAGCAGGAGCAGGTATTAAACCTGCAAAGACCTTGCATGATGTCATAATGACATCGGCGCTGTGATTGGCCCATCGCGGTCATGTGATATGTGCGTTACATATCACATGACCGCGAGCAGGCCAATCACAGCGCCTGATGTCATTATGACATCATGCAAGGTGCTTGCAGGTCGATGCCTGCTCCTGCTCCCGGCTCCCCGTTATTGAACACTCAGCAGAGGATAAGTATAAGAATCTTTATTATTTTTAATACATTTGGCATTATTTTACATTTGATTTTGCAGTGTATAATACACTGCGAAATCAAATGGGGCTGTGACAGCTGTCACGGAGGGGAGGAGGAACTGGATTCTTCCTCCGCTCTGTGACATCAGCGCCGGCGTATTCCCGCTGGAATTACGCATTGTCTGAATGGCGATGCTTAATTCCAGCGGTTATCATGGGACCTATGGGAGAAAGCACGTGCAAATAGGCGGAAAGAATGAACATGTTCATCCTTTTTACGCTCACGCTTTCTCCCATAAAAGCGCAGCCCAAAATAGCACTGCATATGAACAGCAAAAGTGAAAGTCCATTCACTTTGCTGTCAAACACAGACGCAGTTGCGCTTTGGGGGGAAAAGTGCGCGCAAAATACGCACTGTGTGAACGAGGCCTTCTATCAACTTTCCCAAATTAACCTTTACTCCTCCAGTGAGACTTTCTTCCTGATACTTTCTTGGACTAACAAAAATCCGGAATGGGTGGTACTGTTTGCTGGGCTACACAACTGTTTGGTTTCTTATGTCACTCAAATTAGACTCCTAATATTGACTTCACAATTTAAATTTACCCCCAATGCTCCAGACGTCTCTTCTTGCTCTACATATGCACAACTCTGTGTTGTCCCGATTTTCTGGACACCTCAAGGAAATGCCCTTTGCATTTTACAAACATCTGGATTCTATGACCTTCACCAATGTTCCCCTCAGTAAAGTCACAGTAATTCTAGCATGTATATTCAGTCTGAACACTCTAAATTCTGGGAGGAGGTGAGAAAACGAAGTGTAGTCTGTTCTTTTGATAGGATAAGGGTCCTTCTACTACGTGTTGAAGCTACCAGCCATTAGACCTTGTTTGCACAGATGAAACGTCATAGGGAGGGAGACAAATCAGACCTTTCCTGCCAGCATAATCCTGTTGCTCAATTCTCACCACAGACACCCCTGTTCTGTGTGCTTCTCCTGGTGCTTCTCACCACAATTTAGAATTTTACTGCGAGGGCACACCTCAGAGACCTCCTCCACCTCACTTCTACATTGGTCGAAGAAAACACGAAAAACTAAAAGAAAACTCCACTCCACAACGCCCAGGAGAGTTAAAAAAACAGAAAGAAAAGTACTCTAAGGGTGCCTGGAGTATTCCATTACGCGACACATCTTTGGAATGTCCCAAAAAGGTAAGCAGGGCTAAATCTCTTCCACCCCTCCACCATGCATCGGTGGGGGTGGCTCACTCACAGGTCTTGATCAGGGGCCCGAATCAGAGCAACTTCAAAAACACAGTTCAAAATCAATGTCTCACAGCTCTGCTCCTTATGTATTCCAATAGAAATGACCCTTGTCAATCACTCTCCCGCTTTGCGTCTTTTGGAAGAGTTTTAAACTTTTCTGAGAAAACACACCAATACACCAATAGATTATTGGAGCCAATACAAAAAAATAAGTAGCCCAGAGACATACGAATAGACAAACAAACAGAGAAACAATCAAAGCAAGACATTTAAGAGTATTCTACTGACCAGAGTAAGTTTTTGACATAAGACTTTTCAATTGCTGTTCTCTCCTAGCTGTCAATCTGTCCCAGGAAAGCGATGCTACTGTAGCTGTAGGTTCTGTTGCAAAACTATGTCCCTCTCCTTAACTGTCTGCTTTCCAAATCAACAATAATAACAGGTGTATGCAGACAAATACGGTAACCACACTTGACTTGGGTTCAAGTATGGGAGAATTCTAAGTTTACTATGAAGCACATAAAGTTATACAGACAATTCTGAGGGTGGTAACCCCAGAATAAGATCATTCATTCATTGGATACAAAATATTATACATAACTAATCATTGGTCACTTGTAGCTGAGAGCTGATTAGATTATGCAAATCTATTCTAAAAACATATGTACCTTTATTTTTTCCATCATTCGGTTGTTATTGACCCATCACATTCCTTCATTATCTGGTGTTATGGAACATCTTCCCTTGTTACTAAAACATGCTAGACATTGTCCATAAGGGGAAGGTGCCTTATATACCCTAGACCTTCCAGCAATTAGACTGATAGGCTAAACTGGAAACATGTGTACTGGCCCTTTAAATGTTTGCAGGATGTGGTGTGTGCTGCCTAAGCACACTCCCAGGAGATCTACCAAGAGGATGCAGGCTCCTGGAGGAGATGGATACAGAAGGATGAACGGGACCACAGGCTGGTGGAACAGAGGTTGGTGGTTGGGGCCAGTACTCTTGGACCAAGAAGGGAGTGGAAAATGTCAATAAGTTGTTTAGGATTGTTGGCTACTGAGGTGATGAAGGTGTTCAAGTAAGCTTGTTTGGAGAGGAGGAGGGCAAATAGAATGTTTTAAGCATAAACCTATAATGGATGAAATCTTTGGCCAGATTGAATTCTTCTCCACAAATTTTAGTGCACCTGTAGCAAAACATGTTTGCAGGCGTGTGTCAGGGTTGCCACCATCTGTGACCAAGTTATTATAGTGTAGTAGGTGCATGCTTCATCCAGGGCACTTTGCAGTTTTTTATTACAGTGTTTTAGAGGAGAGTCAGGATATGAGAGGGAAGAGATTGGTGCCAATGATGACTGTACATTCTTTATAAGTTTCTGGTTTGTTAATGACACGTACATTCCTATAAGTGTGGTAGTTGGGGGTGTCCTTAATGGTTTGACAGATCTTGACTGAGAATAAAAGAAGGCTTGTGTTTAGAGTGCGGGAGAGAGAACTTAGAAGATCAGTACTGAGCAGAGATAGGAGAAGATCAGGTCCAGCATATTGCCGTTTTCATGTGTAGCAGAGTTAGTAAGTTGTGAAAGACCAAGAGAAGAGTTTAAAGATAAAAGATGAGCAGCAGTCGAAGAGAGACGATTATTAACAGGGATGTTAAAGTACCCCATGATGAGAGTGAGGAAGTCAAAGGCTAGAAGTGTGGAAGCCGGTGGCAAAATGATCAAGGAACTGATGTGAGGGGCCGGAGAGCGATACACTACT
Source organism: Allobates femoralis (assembly GCA_033576535.1). NCBI lineage: Eukaryota > Metazoa > Chordata > Amphibia > Anura > Aromobatidae > Allobates > Allobates femoralis. Next base: position 337,167,200 of record JARQOC010000006.1, read on the forward strand.
GACACTCGCAGGGAGAAGGGCCTGTAAATCTGACAGTGTGGACCTCAAAAGAGGGGAAGATAAGTAAGGATACAAGGGTAACTGAAAGCACATAGTTGAAAGCACAGACACCTCACTGGTCTTTTCAGTCTAGGTACGTGAAATGTAGGGCACCAAAGATAACAGCATGGCGATGTTCATCTTATCAAAGTAAAGCACTCACTCACAATTGTGAGCGTATGTTACGATCACGGCCGCGCGATCGCTAACAATTCGTCACATTGCGTGAGTGTCCACAGACAATCACGCGATGTGGACAGCGAGATCGGTACTATGTACATCGGTTACTAGGGCCAGCGCGTAGTAACCCGACTTACCATAGAACATCTCAGCATAGCTCTGCATGGGTCGTTCACGGTTCAACACGATGAAGCAGATTGACAGCGTTTATCTGATTGAGCTCCGGACAATCTGCGTCAACAATCAAGCGATTACATTGAAACGCTTGATTACACCAGCACGCACAAACGTATCCTTAAGTGACAAAAAGCGATCGCTTAAGCGATAGTCAAGAAATTGAAGCTGTGACAGGCCTTAGTAAAGCTAGAGTAAAGGGAATGTGCAATAAAAAAAGTCATAGACGTAGGAGAATTTCTCATATGCTGACCATGGGTTCCAATAGGGCACAGTTAAAGGAGACAGAAGGCATGCAAAGAATATTAATGAGATTTCTGGAACTGGAGAAATAGTGAGTTTGTGTGAGTGCATACTGTATATAGGGGGCTATGTGGGGGTCATAAAGTATATAGGAGAATATATGAGGCTCATGTGTATTAGAGGCTAAGTGGGGCACGTGTATAGGAGGCTATGTGAGTCTCATGTATGTGGGAGGCTATGTAGGGGCAAATATTTTATATACAGGGCTATGTAAGTGGCTAATAAAGTATATGAAGCTATGTGGGGCTCATGCTATATATAGGAGGCTATGTGGGGTATAATGTATATAAGAGTCATGTGGGGTTCATAAAGTATATAGAAGACTGTGGGGCTCACAAAGTAATAGAGGCTATGTGGGGCTGATAAATATTTATAATATATATATATATATATATATATATATATATTATATATAGGAGGCTATTTGAAAGCTCATACTTTATTTTGGAGGCTTTGTGGGGTGCTCATGCTGTATTTAGGAGGCTATGTGAGGACTCATGCTGCATTTAAGAGGATGTGTGTGGCTTATATTGTATATAGATAGGCTATGTGGGAACTCATAGTGTATGAAGAAAGGCTATGTGGGGGCTTATACTGTATATAGGGAGTTATGTGGAGGCTCATACTGTATGTAGGGTGCTGTGTGTGAGTTCATACGGTATGAGGGGTTTTTCAGCAAACTTAATTCTGCTCAATATTAAATGACACAAATAATACTATTATAAAATAATATTTATTATTAATATATTATTATTAAGCAGAATTCATTTTAGCCTATTGGTTCGGACCCTCCACACCAGTCATGGGCTCTCATGGCCCCTCAGGAAAATGATTTGCTCACCCCTGGTCTAGTCAATATTTTAAGCGCTTTGTATCTTTGGAAACCAGAAGCGTAAAGAGAAGCCAACAATGTGAACAATGAGCAGCCAGTAGTTTTTATGTTGCATTGCAGGTGTTAGTTTTTTTAAAGCATTTATTTAGTGACTTTTCAGGCAGGTTTTGGAGCAGAATCCTCCTGAAAAAGATGTTGCATAAGCAAATCCTTAACATGTTTGTCCATGTCTATCTTTTCATAATGTATTTTTCATGTTGCAATTAATGTTAAGGATTGTATTTTGGAGAATTATTATTGAATTTTCTTGAATATATTTGGACATGTTATTATATTCTATCGCTAGGAATATGACACATTTGCATCTCTACGTTTCTCTCATTTTTTTTTGCGTTCTCCATTGCCAAACCAAACAAACACAGATGTATCTATCTGAATCCTTCTTGGGAGATGACATTTTAAAACAGATGAGCGCTGAATTTTGCCACTGAAGTCTGACTCATTGATAACCGAGGCCAGTGAATCCAAATAAGGGTGAGTCATCGGAAGCTAACGGCGGCTGACAGGGCTAATAAGCGCATCAAATTTCACCATATATGATTGAAACATTGTATAGGATGGGTAGGAATGCATATGATGCATGAACCTGTTTCTGCAAATTTGGTTTCTAGCACAAACATTATTCTAATCTAGAAACATCAAGGTCAGATGTGTAATGTATGAAAGACTTCTACATCGATAAACTACTTCCAAAAAATTGCAATGTCTGCGCTACATTCATATATTCTAATATGGGGAATGCAATGCTGCACTGTATGCCTATATTGTGATATGGGGAGCACAATGCTGCACTGCTTCCATATATTCCATAACTATATTCTATTATTAAAAGCATAATACTTTACTGCTTTCATTACTGTGTTTCATGGCCATATTTTATTATTGAAAGTACAATACTGATCTGCATTCATATATTCCACATATTATTTTATTGAAATCACCCTACTGCACTACATTCATATGTTTTATTAGGGTACATGCACACTATCAGGGTTATGATTTTCGCTGTGTCCCCGGCATTTTTTCATGAAGGAGACTCAAGCGTCTCCACACGAGAGAAATTGACATGCTGTGGATAGAAAAACTGCATCACAGGTCAGTTTATGCCATGTTTAAAAGAGGCCCAGTAGGTATGGGAATTCTATTAATCCATCATCAACCATGCTTGTACTGCACCATGTAGCATTTTGGACTCATTAATATGTTGCGTCAAAACGCTACTACTCCTGATCATGGATCGAGCAATATGCATTTCTTCCTGTCATGTATGTTAATATTAGAAGGACAATACTGCATTGTTCCTTTTTCTATTATTGAGCACAATTCTGCATTGAATCCATATTGTTTCTATTATTGGGAGCTAATACTGCACTACATCCTGTCCTTTTCTTCATATCCCGGCCAGATACTGCACTACATCCTGTCCATTTCTCCATATCCCGGCCAGATACTGCACTGCATCCTGTCCTTTTCTCCATATCCCGGCCAGATACTGCACTGCATGCTGTCCTTTTCTCCATATCCCGCCAGATACTGCACTGCATCCTGTCCTTTTCTCCATATCCCGGCCAGATACTGCACTGCATGCTGTCCTTTTCTCCATATCCCGGCCAGATACTGCACTGCATCCCTGTCCTTTTCTCCATATCCTGGCCAGATACTGCACTGCATCTGTCCTTTTCTCCATATCCCAGCCAGATACTGCACTGCATCCTGTCCTTTTCTCCATATCCCGGCCAGATACTGCACTGCATCCCTGTCCTTTTCTCCATATCCCGGCCAGATATTGCACTGCATCCTGTCCATTTTCTCCATATCCTGGCCAGATACTGCACTGCATCCTGTCCATTTCTCCATATCCCGGCCAGATACTGCACTGCCATCCCTGTCCTTTTCTCCATATCCCAGCCAGATACTGCACTGCATCCTGTCCTTTTCTCCATATCCCGGCCAGATACTGCACTGCATCCTGTCCATTTCTCCATATCCGGCCAGATACTGCACTGCATCCCTGTCCTTTTCTCCATATCCCGGCCAGATACTGCACTGCATCCCTGTCCTTTTCTCCATATCCCAGCCAGATACTGCACTGCATCCTGTCCTTTTCTCCATATCCCGGCCAGATACTGCACTGCATCCTGTCCTTTTCTCCATATCCCAGCCAGATACTGCACTGCATCCTGTCCTTTTCTCCATATCCCGGCCAGATACTGCACTGCATCCCTGTCCTTTTCTCCATATCCCAGCCAGATACTGCACTGCATCCTGTCCTTTTCTCCATATCCCGGCCAGATACTGCACTGCATCCTGTCCATTTCTCCATATCCCGGCCAGATACTGCACTGCATCCTGTCCTTTTCTCCATATCCCGGCAAGATACTGCAGTGCATCCTGTCCTTTTCTCCATACCCCGGCCAGGTCGGCAATCTGTTTTGACGGCAGCTGGCCTTTAACTTTTTCCTTATATTGCAAGCACGCACACGCAACATTTACTACTAAATACTGCTAAACATGCAATCAAGTATTATGCCCTGATGCTGGCCAGTGTCAGCAACAGGACAAACTTTGTGTGTGGAGCTAGCATGTTCTGTTTTACCATTCCACCAATGAAGACCACAGCCCAAGTTTCTCTTCTGACTTATATGCAGCAGTCCCAGTGTCTCCTAAATAATGTATTCAGTCATGGTCAAAAGTGTTGGCACCCTTGAAAGTGTCCCAGAAAATTAAGTATTTGTCCGAGAAAATTATTGCAATTACATGATCTGTTAGACATGTTATTTGGCCAATAGCTTTGATATACAGGCTCAGATAAGACTAACCCCTTCATGACCCAGCCTATTTTGACCCTAAAGACCTTGGCATTTTTGTCAATTCTGACCAATGTCCCTTTATGAGGTAATATCTCTGGAACGCTTCAACGGATCCTAGCGATTCTGAGATTGTTTTTTCGTGACATATTGGGCTTCATGTTAGTATTAAATGTTGGTTGATAATTTTTGCGTTTATTTGCGAAAAAATCAAAAATTTGGCATAAATTTTGAAAGTTTCACAATTTTCTAATTTTTTATTTTTATTCTGCTAAACCAGAGAGATATGTGACACAAAATAGTTAATAAATAACATTTCCCACATATCTACTTTACCTCAGCACAATTTTGAAAAAAAAATTTTTTTTCATTAGGAAGTTATAAGGGTTCAACGTTCATCTGCAATTTCTCATTTTTCCAGCAAAATTTACAAAACCATTTTTTTACTGACCACATCAGATTCCCAGCCAGGGTTACTGCACTGCATCCTGTCCTTTCATCCATATCCCGGCCAGATACTGCACTGCATCCTGTCCTTTTCTCCATATCCGGCCAGATACTGCACTGCATTCCTGTCCTTTTTCTCCATATCCGGCCAGATAAAATGCACTGCTATGCTGTCCTTTTCTCCATATCCGCAGATACTGCACTTGCATCCCTGTCCTTTTCTCCCTATCCGGCCAGATACTGCACGCAGTGCTGTCCTTTTCTCACATATCCCGCAGTAACTGCACGCATCCCTGTCCTTTTCTCCATATCCTGCCAGATACTGCACTGCATGCTGTCCTTTTCTCCCATATCCCAGCAGATACTGCACTGCATCCCTGTCCTTTTCTCCATATCCCGGCCAGATATTGCACTGCATCCTGTCCATTCTCCATATCTGGCCAGATTACTGCACTGCATTTCTGTCCATTTCTCCATATACCAGCCAGATACTGCACTGCATTCCCTGTCCTTTTCTCCAATTTCCAGCAGATACTGCACTGTAGCATCCTGTCCTTTTCTCCATATCCGGCAGATACTGCACTGCATCCTGTCATTTCTCCATATCCCGGCCAGATACTGCACTGCATCCCTGTCCTTTTCTCCATATCCCGGCCAGATACTGCACTGCATCCCTGTCCTTTTCTCCATATCCCAGCCAGATACTGCACTGCATCCTGTCCTTTTCTCCATATCCCGGCCAGATACTGCACTGCATCCTGTCCATTTCTCCATATCCCGGCCAGATACTGCACTGCATCCTGTCCTTTTCTCCATATCCCGGCAAGATACTGCAGTGCATCCTGTCCTTTTCTCCATATCCCGGCCAGATACTGCACTGCATCCCTGTCCTTTTCTCCATATCCTGGCCAGATACTGCACTGCATGCTGTCCTTTTCTCCATATCCCAGCCAGATACTGCACTGCATCCCTGTCCTTTTCTCCATATCCCGGCCAGATATTGCACTGCATCCTGTCCATTTCTCCATATCCTGGCCAGATACTGCACTGCATCCTGTCCATTTCTCCATATCCCAGCCAGATACTGCACTGCATCCCTGTCCTTTTCTCCATATCCCAGCCAGATACTGCACTGCATCCTGTCCTTTTCTCCATATCCCGGCCAGATACTGCACTGCATCCTGTCCATTTCTCCATATCCCGGCCAGATACTGCACTGCATCCCTGTCCTTTTCTCCATATCCCGGCCAGATACTGCACTGCATCCCTGTCCTTTTCTCCATATCCCAGCCAGATACTGCACTGCATCCTGTCCTTTTCTCCATATCCCGGCCAGATACTGCACTGCATCCTGTCCATTTCTCCATATCCCGGCCAGATACTGCACTGCATCCTGTCCTTTTCTCCATATCCCGGCAAGATACTGCAGTGCATCCTGTCCTTTTCTCCATACCCCGGCCAGGTCGGCAATCTGTTTTGACGGCAGCTGGCCTTTAACTTTTTCCTTATATTGCAAGCACGCACACGCAACATTTACTACTAAATACTGCTAAACATGCAATCAAGTATTATGCCCTGATGCTGGCCAGTGTCAGCAACAGGACAAACTTTGTGTGTGGAGCTAGCATGTTCTGTTTTACCATTCCACCAATGAAGACCACAGCCCAAGTTTCTCTTCTGACTTATATGCAGCAGTCCCAGTGTCTCCTAAATAATGTATTCAGTCATGGTCAAAAGTGTTGGCACCCTTGAAAGTGTCCCAGAAAATTAAGTATTTGTCCGAGAAAATTATTGCAATTACATGATCTGTTAGACATGTTATTTGGCCAATAGCTTTGATATACAGGCTCAGATAAGACTTTAACCCCTTCATGACCCAGCCTATTTTGACCCTAAAGACCTTGGCATTTTTGTCAATTCTGACCAATGTCCCTTTATGAGGTAATATCTCTGGAACGCTTCAACGGATCCTAGCGATTCTGAGATTGTTTTTTCGTGACATATTGGGCTTCATGTTAGTATTAAATGTTGGTTGATAATTTTTGCGTTTATTTGCGAAAAAATCAAAAATTTGGCATAAATTTTGAAAGTTTCACAATTTTCTAATTTTTTATTTTTATTCTGCTAAACCAGAGAGATATGTGACACAAAATAGTTAATAAATAACATTTCCCACATATCTACTTTACCTCAGCACAATTTTGAAAAAAAATAATTTTTTTTCATTAGGAAGTTATAAGGGTTCAACGTTCATCTGCAATTTCTCATTTTTCCAGCAAAATTTACAAAACCATTTTTTTACTGACCACATCAGATTTGAAGCCCGTTTGAGGGGTGTACATGACAGAAGTCACCCAAAAGTGACACCATTCCAAAAACCGCACCCTTCAAGCTACTTAAAACTACATTTAAGAAGATTATTAACCCTTCAGGAGCTTCACAGGAACTAAAGCAATGTGGAAGGAAAAAATGGACATTTTAATTTTTCTAACAAAAATGTTCTTTTAGCCTCAATTCTTTCATTTTCACATGGGCAACAGGATAAAATGGATCCTAAAATTTGTTGGCCAATTTCTCCTGAGTACATCAATACCTCATATGTGATCATTAACCACTGTTTGGGTGCGCTGCAGGGCTCAGAAGGGAAGGAGCGCAAATTGACTTTTGGAGCTAATTTTCCATTCAAAAAGTGAAATTGCGCTCCTTCCCTTCTGAGCCCAATTTGAGCTGATTTTCCATTCAAATTGTTAGCGGACACCATGTCGCGTTTGGAGAGCCTCTGTCTACCTAAACATTGGAGCTCCCCACACAAGTGACCCCATTTTGGAAACTAGACCCCACAAGGAACATATCTAGATGCATAGTGAGCACTTTGAACACCCGGACGCTACACAAATTGATCCATAAAAATGAAACAGTACTTTTTTTCCACAAAACGTTTTTTTTCATTTTTACGGATTAATTTGTGAAGCACGTGGGGCTTCAAAGTGCTCACCATGCATCTAGATAAGTTCCCTGGTGGGTCTAGTTTCCACAATGTGGTCACTTGAGGGGGAGCTCCAATGTTTAGGCACACAGGGGCTCTCCAAATGCAGCATGGTGTCTGCTAACAATTTGAGCTGATTTTCCATTCAAATTGTTAGCGGACACCATGTCGCGTTTGGAGAGTCCCTGTGTGCCTAAACATTGGAGCTCCCCCACAAGTGACCCCATTTTGGATACTAGACCCCCCAAGGAACGTATCTAGATGCATAGTGAGCACTTTGAACCCCCAATTGCATCACAAATTGATCCGTACAAATGAAAATTGAAACATCTTGTGAAAAAAAAGTACTTTTTCATTTTTACGGATCAATTTGTGAAGCACTTGGGCGTTCAAAGTGCTCACTATGCATCTAGATACGTTCCTTGGGTGGTCTAGTTTCCAAAATGGGGTCACTGGTGGGGGAGCTCCAATGTTTAGACACACAGGGGCTCTCCATACGCAACATGGTGTCCGCTAACAATTGGAATTCTTAGTGGACACCATGTTGAATTTGGAGAGCCCCTGTGTGCCTAATCATTGGAGCTCCCCACAAGTGACCCCATTTTGGAATCTAGATCCCCAAGGAATGTATCTAGATGCACAGTAAGCACTTTGAACCACCAAGTGCATCACAAATTGATCCGTAAAAATGAAAATTGAAACTTTTTGTGAAAAAAAAGTACTTTTTCATTTTTATGGATCAATTTGTGAAACACTTGGGGGTTCAAAGTGCTCACTATGCATCTAGATACGTTCCTTGGGGGGTCTAGTTTCCAAAATGGGGTCACTTGTGGGGGAGCTCCAATGTTTAGGCCCACAGGGGCACTCCATACACGACATGGTATCCGCTAACAATTGAAGCTAATTTTCCATTCAACTTGTTAGCGGACACCATGTCGCATATGGAGAGCCCCTGTTTGCAACCAGCGCAAGGGCAACTGTAAGACTTGGGGTACAGCACCAGAAAATGGTGCTTCTAATGAATGCGCTATTTTCTGAGGTGGCTGTGGGTTGCAATTTGCAGTGTGGGGTCTCTCCACGCTGAGGATTCCAGCCTCGCGGCTGCCAAGTTGTGCCTGGCAGTGAAGGCCATCTTTTTATTTCTAGAACCAATTCTAGAAGAAAAAATGACATGGGGCTCCGCCATATTTTTGGTCCAGCCAGGTACAACTTGGCAGCTACAGGTAGCCAACAACCCCCAGCTGCCTCGTTGTACCTAGCTGGTAACCAAAAATACAGTGAAGCCCATTTTTTTTTATTTCTAGAATTCTAGAAAAAAAAATGACATGGGGCTCCGCCATATTTTTGGTCCGGCCAGGTACAACTTGGCAGCTATGGGTTGCCACCAACCCCCAACTCGTTGTACAGGCTGGCAACCAAAAATACAGCGAAGCCCATTTTTTTTTATTTCTAGAATTCTAGAAAAAAAATGACGTGGGGCTCTGCCATATTTTTCGTCCGAGCCAGGTACAACTAGGCAGCTGGAGGCTGGAATCCTCAGCATGAAGAGGCCCAAGCGTTCTGAGCCCCCCATGCTGCGAATTGCAGCCCGCAGCCGCCCCAGAAAATTGCGCATTCATTGAAGCGCCATTTTCTGGCGCTGTACCCAGACTCTTCCAGTTGCCCTGGTGCCGGTGGCAAACTGGGTAATAAAGGGGTTAATACCAGCTTTTTTAGTGGCAGCTGGCACTAAGCCCGAGATTTATAATGTCCAATCCAATAAATGCCACTATAATAGGCGCCAAATGATGGGGTTTTTTCTCTTCGGACTCTGCCATGTGCACAAGCCCTTCCCCTGATGAAGGCGGAGCCAAAACGGCCTTAGAGGTCGGGGGCACCACTGACTGAAAGACGAAAGGAGCACTATAGTACCTTTATAGGTAATTGGTACAGAGATTTCTGTTAGATATGGGTCTCAATGGTGTGGTTGCCACATGAGATGTATATGCAACCAGGGTCTGGGGATATAGGGGATATCCATATCCTAGATTGACTATACATTGAGCCCATTGGTATTGCCAAATATACTCAGGAGAAACTGTTATCTGGGTTGAATGCGCCCAGCTGTGTATAAAATCTTTATATATTGCACATTTGTACATCCATTTGGGGTATAGACTATGTTTGTACTAGTACTATCTTTTATGTATTTTTATTATCTTCTGGCATGAAATAAACTTGTACATTGGTATAAAATTATATATATCTTGTGTGTGTCTGTGTTACAGCCTGCCATACTGCTGCTTGTACTGTGGTTGTAACCCCCTGTTTTTCCTTGTCATTAAAAATCATTTGTTTTTTGCAAACTAAATGGACGCTTGATCATGTATTTTCCTAATTGCGTGTACATGTACCTAAGGTGCGATTTCTCTGGTCCATGTGGGATATAGTCTTTTCTGATGATTTTGGGAGTAAATATAGACAATCCCTAAATGAAGTTTATTAACCATGTGCACAAGCAGCAGATTACAACCACAAATGGAGGGTTGCCGTAACCTGGAGATCCAGTACAACCAATAGTGGCATATGTGTCTCCAGTGCCAAAAGCCGTGCACAAAACGTATGGGGCACTGAAATGGTATCTCCTGTGGAAATTTGCAATGTTTGCCCTGCTTTTTCCACTGTGCATTAGGTTTTCGACCTGTGGGTTAAAAATGTAATTTGACTTTTGGGAGGTTGCTGCTGTTTTAGCACTTCAGGGGTGTTCTGCTCATTTAGGCTCAGTATGAGGAAGCAATTCTAGTTTTGACACTTGTTATAACATGTGAGATGTGACATATTACCTTGTTATGACATTTATTATGTTTATCTGGCAGTGACCAGCATATCTAGGTGTCTTCTCCTTTAAGAACATAGTGCATTGTGGGTCAGCCCTCTGCTTCTCTGGTAGGTGAAGCATGCATTTTAGATCAGTGCCAGACAAGGTTCCAAGCAGGAAAAGTGTTTCTTGCATCCTGCTTCCCTCTTGTGAACTCCCATAATCCTTGTGAAGTTAATCTGGTGAGAGTTAAGGCCGCTTTACACGTCGCAATATCGTTCCGATATTGCATACAATTTCACGGGAGTGCGCACGTTTTTGGCACTTGTCCAAAATCGCATAGGAGATGTTACACAGGGAGATATCGGCAGGCAACGCAACTACAATGTCGTACGCCCCTCTTGCGCAATGTGTCTGAGCAACTCAGGGAACGACCAATTAACATTGGAGTGAATAGGGGAAGTTGCGCTCCAAATCGTAGTTGCGCTGTCACACAGCACGATCCTGCCAGATCGTCAAGCCAATATTGCACGATTGAAGAGCATGCACAATTCACAAACGATATTGAAGTTGCATCGTTTTTGAGTTGCGTTGCACATTTACACGACACAACGCACAAACGATAACAACTGCAATGCCCCTACCACGTGACTTTTTATCGTAATTGCGTTGCGATATCGTGACATGTAAAGCGGCCTTTATATTCCTGTCTGTATGTTTGTCTCATTAGAGTCTGCTGTCAAGATTGTACACCAATTGTTTTTACATAGGGATTAGGTCTGCAGGAATGTATGTGTTTTTCTTCAGTTTCCATTTTAGTAGGGATGAGCGAGTCTACTCGCTACTATTCAGCTACTCGCCAAATAGTAGTGGTTTTCGGGTACTCGCTACTCGCCGAGTAAATTAGGATTACTCGGGAGTAGCAAGTACCGAGTAATGTGTCGCTAGCGGCCACCTGATTGGCCAGATGGAAAGGTCCTCTGTGTACCTAAGAGGACCTTTCCATCTGGCCAATCAGGTGGCCGCTAGCGATCACTTCATTGTGACGTGGCGGCATCTGATTGGTCAGATCGCTCCCAGACATCTGATTGGCTGGGAGAGTGTAAGGTCCTTTAACATGCATAGATGTCCATCGGCCAGTGCCGTGGTGCAGCCGTCGGTTAAGGTGAGTATCCGATTTTTTTTTTAACCACTTTTCCTCTCTTTTACAGGACTTTTGCAGTGTATCTATTGATACACTGCAAAAGTACTCGGAATCGCTATACTCGCACATTTTAGTTAAAGATCTCCTGCACTGAATACTGTCATAGATGTTTTGTGATGTGTGTGTCCAGTGCGTAGTTTATCTCAGTTTGTATTATTTGTATTCTTATAGTTTTACCACACATTGAATCATAAACAATAGACTACAGAACCAACAGTCTGTTTACTTGGGATACAGAGAAGGTTAAGCAGTATGCTGAAATTCACACTGCATAGAACGTGAAGCAAGACAGAACAAGGAACTCTGTGACATGTGACATGGTGTATGCAATCTCTGCCCTTCGGAGCCTGGCCACGTGCCCAAATGGCAGATTTCGACCACATATGGGGAATTGCTTTACAAGTTGTGGGGTTATTTTGTCCTTATACCCCTGGTAACAGTGAACAATTTAGACCTAAAACTGCATTGTAGAGGAAAAAGTGTAACTTTTACTGTTATGGTTCACTATTACACAATTCTGTGAAGCACCTGTAGACATAATATTCTCACTACATGAACTCCTAAAGGGATGTAGCTTTCAGAATGGGGTCACTTGTTGGGGTTTCAGCTATTTATTCACCCTGGGGACTTTTCAAATGTGATATGATGTCTGCAATCTATTTCAGCCAAAATTACACTCGAAAAGTCAAGCAGCGCTTCCCTCCCCTGAGCCCAGACAGGAGTTTCCAGCCACACATGGGGAGTCGTTGTACTCAGGAGAGATTGTACAATCTGTGGGGGCCATTTTCGCCTCTTACCCATTTACAAATTTAACATTTGAAGCTGAAGTGCCATTTTAGTGTCATTTTTTGTTTTCTTCCTTCCACTTTATGTGAATTCCTGTGAAATGGGATAACAAACTTCCTGAATCCCCTTTAGTAGGGGTGGTTTGGGGGTTTTCTGACATATAGGCCCCTCACAGTCACTTCAAAATCGAAATGTACCTTAAAGAAGACCTGTATCCCCCCCATGGATTAGAATTTAAGTCCAGCACTGAATGCAGGCAAGGGTCCCCTATGGCTCTGTGGGGCTGCTACCCCGATATATAGGCTTATAAAAACATACAGTAATTTTCCATGTAGGTGGGTGTGGCGCCCTGTGCCAGGTAGCCACAGGACCAACTTGTACACCAAGGGATTTCCACATCCTAGTACCCACATACACACAACATCTTCCACTCCAGGCCTGTAGCGGGAGCACTAATGGTTGCTGTTAAGCCAGATCCCCTATAAATACAGTTGCTGGGGGTTGAGTTAGCCAGAGTGTCCAGTCACTAGGAGAACTGTGAAGATCAGCTCAGAGCCTAGTGAGCAAAACTGGTTACCGGAGCCATGCTAGGCCCGAAACCAGTGCACCGCCAAAGCTAGTATGAGGGTCCAGAGAGTGAGGACCGAAGGCAGAGACGAGAAACAGAACAGCGGGGGCAGAGGAGCCATACCTGTTCACCAGGGTCGGACCCAGACTGTAGTGGGCCCGATGCAAGAAACATTTCGGGGGCCCCCCCCCCGCCCCTCATAGTGGCGACAAAGTAATGTAAACATACAGCCCAGCACAGCCGCCAGTTAATATATACAGCCCAGCACAGCCGCCAGGTAATATATACAGCCCAGCACAGCCGCCAGGTAATATATACAGTCCAGCATAGCCGCCAGGTAATATATACAGCCCAGCACAGCCGCCAGGTAATATATACAGTCCAGCATAGCCGCCAGGCAATATATACAGCCCAGCACAGCCGGCAGGTAATATATACAGCCCAGCACAGCCACCAGGTAATATATACAGTCCAGCACAGCCTCCAGGTAATATATACAGCCCAGCACAGCCGCCAGGTAATATATACAGTCCAACACAGCCGCCAGGTAATATATACAGCCCAGCACAGCCAACAGGTAATATATACAGCCCAGCACAGCCTCCAGGTAACATATACACTACAGCCCAGCACAGCCGCCAGGTAATATATACAGACTAGCACAGCCTCCAGGTAATATATGCAGCCCAGCATAGCCGCCAGGTAATATATACAGCCCAGCACAGCCGCCAGGTAATATATACAGCCCAGCACAGCCGCCAGGTAATATATACAGCCCAGCACAGCCTCCAGGTAACATATACTGTCCAGCACAGCCGCCAGGTAACATATACACTACAGCCCAGCACAGCCTCCAGGTAATATATACAGACTAGCACAGCCTCCAGGTAATATATGCAGCCCAGCATAGCCTCCAAGTAATATATACAGCTCAAAAACAGCCTCCAGTTAATATATACAGCCCAGCATAGCCTGGTATAACATATATAGCCCAAGACAGCCTCAAGGAGGATATATATATACTAGATGTGTGCCTGATGCTATCGCATCGGAGGGCGAGGATCGGTGCGGCGGCGGGATGCGTGGGGCGGCTAAGTGGCCACACACACACCTACACACACAGACACACATCCTTCCGGTCTCACCCGGTCTCACCCATCGTTGATGGAAGCTTGAACTGGGAATGAGGTGGTCAGCGCAGGATGGAGGCTCGGTGGTCAGCGCAGGATGGAGGGGGTTAATGGTGGAGGAGCATAGGGTCAGAGGGGGGCTCCATGGTGGGTGTTGGAGCTCCCCCTGTGCCTGGCTGGGCTTCGGGGAGCGTTCCGGTGGCGGTGGCTGGTACTGGGCATGGTGGCTGCTGGCGGCGAGATGTGCAGCTGGGAGCGGTCCGGTGGCTGGTGCTGGCCATGGCGGCTGCTGGCGGCGAGATGTGCAGCTAGGAGCGGTCCGATGGCTGGTGCTGGCCATGGCGGCTGCTGGCGGCGAGATGTGCAGCTGGGAGCGGTCCGGTGGCTGGTGCTGGCCATGGCGGCTGCTGACGGCGGTTTGTGCAGCTGGGAGCGGTCCGGTGGCTGGTGCTGGCCATGGCGGCTGCTGGCGGCGGGATGTGCAGCTGGGAGTGGTCCGGTGGCGGTGGCTGGTACTGGGCATGGCGGCTGATGGCGGCGAGATGTGCAGCTGGGAGCGGTCCGGTGGCTGGTGCTGGCCATGGCAGCTGCTGGCGGTGGGATATGCAGCTGGGAGCGTTCCGGTGGTGGTGGCTGGTGGTGGGCATGGCAGCTACTGGCGGTGGGATATGCGGCGGTGCCCATATCGAATATGGCGGCAGGCGCACTTCCGTCTCCGCGGTGCATTCTGGGACCCCGTTCTGAAGGGGGGGCTGGGGCCTCAGGACACCCCCTTCCTTGATGCATCCAAGTTTATCCACAAGCTTGGGGAGATCGGCTGCATCAAGGAAGGGGGGTCCTGGGGCCCCCATGACCCCCCCCTTTGGAAGGGGGTCCTGGGGGAGAAGCTCGGCTGCATTAAGGAAGAGGAGGGGGCCTCTAGGAGTCCTAGGGGCCCCCCTTCGTTGATGCAGCTGAGTTTCCCTCCCAGTGTCCCCCTTCTAAAGGGGGGTCCTTGGGGCCCCAGGAACATCCCTTCCTTGAGGCATCCAAATCCTGGGCCCTCCCTCCTCAAATCATGTTGGTGTGCTGACAGTGCTGTGGTCACTGACAGTTTCCCTTCCCACCAATGCCCTTACCTGGAACCCTCAGTCACCGCCAGAGCTCTGTCTTCTGGAGAAGGTGTACTCTCCCGGCCCCCTCTGCCTCACTCACTGAATGCTGCAATGCTGCGCTGTAATCCAACAGCAACCCCCCCCACCACCCCCTCCTTACTGAACGCTAGAATGCTGCGGGTGGGCGGCGGCGCTGTAACCTAACAGAACCCCCCCTCCCCCCGGGAATGAATGTCAGAATAAAGATGCAGGTGAGCAGTGGCGGTGTAACCCAACAACCCTGCTGCTCACCCCATGTGAACACCTGTCACTGGAGTCCGAGTCTGCAAGGGAGAGATTAGCTCAGCAGAGAATCCCAGTACACTGTGGAGGCTTAGCTTCCCGGACACCCGCAGCACTCCCCATTTGAGAGCCAGGAGCCACAGAAGAGGTAGCAGTAGCCAAGTCAGAGCCCTCAGTTCAGCAACAAGGGTGTGATAGAGACAAGGGAGGTCAGGCCTGGTTCCAGGACAAGGGAGCAGGACAAGGAGGCCTATAGCCCACTCGGTGTGGAAATTCCGGAGTGCGTCCTTCAACCCTGGAAGTGTACCTGCAAACCACCAGTAAAGTACAGAAAAGACTTTCTTGTGTGTCTGTGTCCAGCCTTACGACCTGTCCCACACAGCAATGACTGCGTTACTCTATTCCACCATTATACCCTTACAGCCCCGGGGACCCCACTCCACCTGTAGGGAGCCATAACACCTTGCTGCTGTCCATCACCCTGGAGGCCCAGCAGCACCGGTACCTTCACCGGATCTACAGGTGGCGTCACGACATTCATTTATTAACTTTTATCCCTGTAAATCCCCCTTTTTATTGTCACCCCAAGGGCACAGGCTCGAGCACCGATCACCCGTGACATCCTTGCACCCAACCGCCCGAGATTTGAGTCCCCAGACCCTTGTGGGCCCGACAACTCTGGCGTCACGATCAGGATCCTGGGCCCGCTATAACTGGGTACTGTGTGCCTGCATAGACTGTGTTTTGTGAACTGTTAATCTGGACCGCCATTGCTGCGCCACAGAGCGGGAAGGAAAGGGGCGTTACGGCTGCAAGAGCACAAAGATAGGCCCTGCCCCACGCTCTGATGAGAACCGCCAAGTGCAGAAGCCTGATCAGGAAATACCCGAGGTGCTCCACTCCCCGCCAGCGGAGCCGACTACGTACTTTCGCTTTTCAGAGACTGACAACTGTTCACTAGGGGGGAACGAGAATGAGTGCCCCGACGCAAACAACACAGCAGTCCCTAATGTAAACCAGGCCACCGATGCAAGCGGAGCCCAAAATGGACAACCCGCCGGGCCCACATTCGCCAATCCACCCGGCGACGCAATACCAGCACCTGCACCAGTAGCCCCAATAATGCTGATCTCACTGCCATATGTTCCTAGCGCAGCCTGGTTGCCCACGTATGACGGCCAGCCAGGCACCTTGGCTGCATTCAGGAGAAAGATCTGTAATGTATTGGACATGTATGCGATGACTGGTAGACAGAGGGCATCTGTAGTGATGGGACAGTCAACAGGTGCAGCAGAGCTGGAAACTCATAACTGGTCAGAGGAAGAGCAGGAGTCTATTGTTAAAATCTTTGAAAAACTGTAAAAGGTCTTTGAACATCACACTGAGACTGAACTTAGGATGCTGTTTTACCACTGCAAGCAGGGGGCACAGAAGAGTGTCCTAGACTACGCCTTGCGCCTGCAGGAGGCGCTGAGAACCCTCAAGCAAGTAGACCCAATCAGTATGCATGATGAAAACAAAATGCTAACTGAGCAGTTCATAAGGGGGCTCAGGTCGCCAGATGACAGCATGCAAGCATGCTGGTGGTCTCTCCAAAACCCTGATGCAGAGTTTGCCACCCTAAAAGAACTGGCCATTAAGGGACAGCAACTCCCAGCAATACCAGACTTAGCCCTGCAGTCGCGACGGGTTAATACTACTTCCTCACAAGAGGCACCTTCCTTATCACCTGTTGCAGAGGCCAACATGCTGGCTGTTACCCCTGACCGGTTTCACAGCCTGTGCTCCAAGGTGCGCCAGCTAAGCAAAGATGTGGCCAAGCTCCTGGGTGCCAGGCATCCCAAGACAGAGACAGAGACACAGGCACAAGGAAAGATACAGCTCGCTGACAGCCCGGAGGACGTCCTGTGGATGAGGAAGAGGACACCACCGCTTCGAGGGAAACCCACAGACCGTTACAGTTCCAATGGGCAGCCCATCTGTCGCAAGTGCAGCAAGGAGGGACACAGCTACAGGTTCTGCCCATTAAACGAGCAACCCCTGGGGCCAGGGGCCAAACCCCAGGATTGGCTGTCTGGACCCATCCAATTGGCTGGATAGGTACATGGGACAGAGTTTGTACCTGTCTATCACCCTAGAAGGTATCCCTACACCTGCCTTGCTAGACACTAGATCCCAGGTGACCACCATCCCGAGTATCCTTTATAAACAGTTCTGGTCTGAAACTGAACTTGACCCTCCAGACCCTAACTTGTCTATTATTGCTTCCAATGGGTTACCTATCAACATAGAGGGGTGCCGGACGGTAACAATAAAGGTGGCAAGGGTGAAATTAAAGAACCAAGGACTTATTGTGGTTGAGACTAATCCTAATGAGAGGAACCCACATATTATACTTGGTACAAATGTCATTGGTAATTGTTTAGGAGAAGTGCTGTTCTTACTTCAACAGATTGCAGACACTGCTCATCCCGAGCAGAGGAGGGCTATTCAGAAGGAAATCAGAACCCTCATGTTCCAGCAACAGGTAAACCTAACGAGTGGTGAAATTGGTAGTGTACGGGTAACAGACCCAATTCCTATTGTGGTACCACCAAGAAGTGAAATGATGATCTGGTGTCGGGCAGCAATAGGCCTCAGAGGGCAGGACTACCAGGCGGTAGTAGAGCCAGTGATGTCTGAAAGTAGTCCTACACTCCTGACAGCCATGGGGGTGGTTGATGTACGCAAAGTAAGAGTACCCGTACGCATACTGAACTATGGTGATGATGAAGTTAAGTTACCAAGGTATTCAACTGTTGCTAAATTGTACCATGTATACAACAACTCAATACATGCAGTAGAAGCACTGACTCAACCAGGTTCAGATGAGGATCACAACTCCAAGAAGCAGTTAGAGAATTGGTGTCAGGAACTCCATGTAGGAACTGATCACACACCTTCTCACCAGAAATGGAGTTTATTGAGTAGTTCAAGAGTATGAACAGGTGTTTAGCAAGCATCCACTTGATTTTGAGCGGTTAAAAGGGATACACCATCACATACCCACAAGAATCCATCCACCCATTAGAGAGCAATACAGGCCTATACCACCAGCACACTATCAGCGAGCTAAAGAGATGTTGCAGGATATGAAGGACGCAGGGGTCATCAGAGATAGTTGTAGTCGCTGGGCAGCTCCACAATTCCAGGTTAAAAAGAAAGACGGTAGTATGAGAATGTGTGTAGACTATAGGCAAATTAATCTTGTAACACACAAAGATGCCCATTACCCCGTATACAAGAGTCACTTGCTGCATTGAAGTCTGCTAATTACTTTTCAACTCTAGATCTTACTAGTGGGTACTGGCAAGTCTCCGTTGCAGAAGAGGACTGTGAGAAGACAGCCTTCACGACACCGATAGGATTATGAGAGTTCAACAGCATGCCATTCGGGCTGTGTAATGTGCCAGGAACATTCCAGAGACTGATGGAGTGTTGCCTAGGCCACAGAAACGTTGAAACCGTGCTTCTCAACCTGGACGATGTCATAGTGTATTCTAAGACCTATGAAGACCATCTGCAGCATCTAAGTGAACTGTTTGAAGCATTGTCTAAGTACGGGATGAAGCTAAAGCTGTCAAAATGCCACTTGCTGAAACCAAAAGTTCAATACCTTGGGCATGTGGTCAGTGCAGAAGGAGTAGCACCAGACCCTGACAAGGTCACCATCATCAAGGTCTGGCCAGAACCAACTACTTTTAAAGAGGTACGCCAATTCTTAGGACTGGTTGGGTACTACAGGAGGTTCATCAAGGGCTACATGAAGATAGCAGCGCCCATGCAAAATATCCTGGTAGGACAATCTAAGAAGGGCAAAATAAGAGGTCCTCCGTTCCGGTGGGGACAGGAACAAGAACAGTCTTTTAAGTGGCTGAAAGAGGCCCTGACTGGAGAAGAGATCCTGGCCTACCCTGACTACAGTCTACCGTTCCTGTTATACACCGATGCCAGCAACGTGGGATTAGGAGCTGTCTTATCACAGAGACAGAAAGGCAGAGAAAGAGTGATAGCCTATGCCAGCAGGAAGCTCCGTCCTACAGAAAGGAATCCAGAGAACTACAGTTCATTCAAACTGGAGTTCTTATCCTTGGTCTGGGCGATTACAGAACGGTTCAAGCGCTACCTAGCAGCTTCAAAGTTCACAGCTTTCACAGATAACAACCACCTGACACATCTGGAGACTGTGAAGCTGGGAGTGTAGAGCCCCACTAGTCAGTGCGCTACAGAGGGGTACTGCATCCAAGACAGAGAGTGCAGTATTCCTGTTATGGGGGGAGGTAATGTAGGTCTGAGGCTTTCAATCTACATTCACTCACTTAGAGCAAGGAACTAAAGGGTTAACCTGATGTATGTGAAGACCCAGTCCCGGTGGGAGGAGTGTGGACAGAGCGGTAAAAAGCTCAGTGAGAAGTCAAAACGTGGGAGGAAAGAGACGGAGAAGGAGCTAAGAGGGAGGGCGCCTGTGATGGAAGGCAGCCCAGACAGAGAGGGGCAGACAGAGCGTGACTGAACACCCTGGCCCAGTCCACAGCGGGGTACCGGCTCCAAAGTGGTGTAGAGTTCCATCCCTGAGCTGCAGATACTGGTATGATCGACAGCTTCATAGGAGCATGATCCGCCTCGTATGACACCTGGTTCACTACCAGAGCCATAACACCTGTGAGCTGTGCACAAGCTGAAGGTAACTAGAATAAAAAACCTGTGCAGAGCAAGCAAGTGTCTGTGTTTCTTCCTGGTTAACTCTGACATTCCAGTTTCACAGCAGAGACTGCACTGCCCTATTCCAATCATCACACTGCACTGCCCCGGGGGACCTTGCTCTATCTGTAGGGAGCTACAACACCTTGCTGCCATCCATCCCCCCAGAGGTCTGCAGCAGCGCTGGTGCCATCACCGTATCTACAGGTGGCGTCACGACTTCTATAAACCTTTATCCCTGTAAATACCCCTTTTTATTGTCACCCCAAGGGCACAGACTCAGGCATCGACCACCCGTGACATCCCTGCACCCAACCGCCCGAGATCTGAGTACCCCAGACCCTTGTGGGCTTGACAGGAGCAATGGAGCAATTCTGGATGGCCAGATTATCAAACCATGATTTCACCACCAAGTACCGGGTGGGCCATAAGAATGCCAATGCTGATGCCTTGTCCAGAATGCCTAACTTACCAGACGCGGGAGAAGACATGGATGAGCTAGAAGAAGTAGAGCTACCAGCCTTCCACCACCCAAGTCCATCCCAGTGTCATCAAACAAGTCAGAGACGTCAGGAGACAACAGTGAACCCGCTACCTCAACATGGATGGAAGGAGTCACAGGACAGTGAGCCAGCTGTCAGCTTAGTCAAGGAGCTGATAACTAAACAACATTCCTGCCTGAGTCCAGATGCTCCACAAGAAGCAAAACACCTATGGAATGAGAAAGGAAAACTGTTTGTCTACCAAGGGAAACTATGCAGACGTCACATCAACGCCAGAACCCATGAGATGGTCTGGCAGATAGTGGTACCCAAAAGAGATGTCCAGACGGTGTTGGAAGCATATCACAATGAAGCAGGACACTTTGGTTGGAAGAAGCTAGAGATGTTGCTAAAAGATCGCTTCTACTGGGTTAGCATGAGAGGTTCCATTGAGAGGTGGTGTAGAAATTGTGGACCATGTCACCTGAGAAGAAAGGACCAGGGAAGCCAAAAAGCACCATTACAGCCAATTGTCACCAAGCAAACCCCTTGAAATAGTAGCCTTGGATCATGTGAAGCTGACACCCAGCAGATCAGGTTACACCTACGCCCTTACCATGATAGACCATTTCTCCAGATTCTTAGTGGTAGCACCAGTCAAAGACTTAACAGCAGAAACAGCAGCCAAAACCTTTCAAACCTACTTCTATAGACCACACGGGTATCCAGAGCAAGTATTGACAGATCAAGGCTCTGCATTTGAATCTGAACTGTTTCAAGAATTCTTGGGTTTATACGGTTGCAAAAAGATCAGAACCACACCTTACCATCCACAAACAAATGGACTGTGTGAGAAAATGAACAACATTGTCATCGATATGTTGAAGACATCACCCCTTGAAGAAAGAAATCAGTGGCCAGAGAAACTACCTGACCTAGTGGACATATACAACAATATACCTGTAAGTTCCACCCACTACACACCAGCATATCTGATGCGAGCAAGACCTGGAAAACTCCCAGTTGACCTAGAGATGGGAATTGTAGTACCAAACACAGATGCTTCTGATGTAGATTGGGACTCTACCCGTCGGCAGCAATACAAGAAGGTAAAAGAATGTGTAGAAAAGAACTTAGAATACATCAGGGATAAACAAGAAAGAGACTACAACAAACATGCATCAGCTGAACCCTTGATACCTGGTGAAATGGTTCTAAAAAGAAAAAGAAGAACTCATAAACTAGGGTGTGAGAGAGACAAGAGAGGTCAGGCCTGGTCCCACACATGCCAGACTTCAGAACAAAGGAGCAGGACAAGGAGGCCTATAGCTCACTCGGTGTGGAAATCCCGGAGTGCATCCTTCAACCCTGGTAGTGTACCTGTAAACCACCAGTAAAGGTACAAAAAAAGACTTTCTTGTGTGTGTGTCCGTGGCGCCCCTGCAACCAGGTGGCCACAAAGGGAAGTGCAGCCAGGTAAGGCAAGACGGTTGACAAAACACCCATACAGATGCACACACCGACCCTATGCCTAGGACTCTAGGTTGGGCAAGGGGTGGCAGGTGTTAAGAGTAGTGGGTGGAGTGTAGAGTAGCATTGACAAAGTGGGCAGAGAGAGACCAATGCTAGAAAACACGGGAACACATAGTTAGAGTCAGGAGAACAGTGAGAGAGTTTCCCAGGAGGAGTGGTTCCCTGGAGGATGCAGAATCCTGTGAGGCACAGACCCCAGGAAAGAAAGTTCACTCCATAGCCGGAGGCGAGGGAGACTACAGCCGCAATCAGAGACCCCACAGCTGAAGGAAGGTGGGAGGACAAGGGCCCGGCAGCCGCACACACCTTAGCTGAGCGGAGGAACCCTGAGCTGAAACAGTGACTGACAGAAGGAACCTGGTGATCCCACAGCCATTCCTGGGACACTGGAGGGCTAGGCCATGATAACCAGAGAACCGGTTCTGTAGATGTGACCGGGGAAAATCCAAGACCCTAATCATGAGACATACCTGTGTGGGGCAGGTGCTTTATGACCTGCAGCCTAACTTTCCACCAAGGTCTAAGAACACAGTCGTCATACTAGGACTGGTGACCCTGACAGAGAGGGAAACACTCACCCAAAAGCCTGCAACGACCAGACTGAACCCGTGGATGAGGTACTAAAGGAGAGACTCGAAGGGCCTGAACGGACTTAGAGGGAGCAACGCGGAGGAGCCACCTGAGCTGCACAGTCTGAGTATCCTGCAGCTGTGCTGAGGTGTTTAAGTGTGACTAAAGAACTGTAAACTGTGTAAACTGCTGTTGAAAGACCAAGTAAAGTTCCCAGTAAGCTCATCACTGCCTGTGACTGTTTCCTTCCAGCGTCGCAGTAAAGTCCCGCCTGAGGAGCCACAGACTGTCATCCCTGCACACTAGCTGGAAAGCTGCAGCTTTGAAGTAAGTTCACTACACCCAGTACAATCCCTCATCAGGCCCATCCATCACAACCACTCCTGCCCTGGGGACTCTCAGCCCTATGTGAGGAGGTCTTACCATCCACGCTGCCCCAAGTCACCGTCCCCAGCAGGAATACGGCAGCAGTGGTTCTATTAACCGCATATGTGTAGCGTCACGACAATATCCCTTGTAAATACCCCTTTTTGGACTGATCCCAGGCCACGGGACAGGGTCACGACTACCGTGATCCCAGAGAGACAGCACCGGCATGGTTCCTGAGTACCCCATAGCCTGTGGGTGCATCAGTTTTCTGGCGTCACGATCAGGATTCCGTGTCTGTTAAACCTGGGTACTGTGTGCCGATAGGACTTTATTGAACTTGTGTTTGGACTATGGAAAAAGAATCCCCATAATGGCGGCCCAAAAAGACTGACGCAATGTGCTTGGAGTGGGGGGTGCCCCTTGTCGTGGGCCGAGCCAGCAAGGAGCAGGAAAGGAAGATGCCGCCCCTGGCATCCTTCGCTTCGGGAGAGCGCAATGCCAATCAACTTGATGTAGCCCTACCTGGGGGCGGGTTGGCCGACAGCGCGGCAAGAATCGGCGACACCCCAGGAAAGGGAGGAGAGAATACACAGCGTGGTGACCTCCGGACGGAAGCAGAGGAGTACCCGGAGATGGACACCAGGAGGGGGATATTGAGGCTGATCCCGACAGGCCCACGGCAGCGAGGAGCGGTGGAGGAACCCGGGCGCAGCAAGGGTCCCAGAGAGAGAGCTGCCCCCGGACTGTTGTGAATTCATTGGAGCTCCCTCCAGTGCTTGTTGCTGGTGATGCAGCTGACTGTGTGGGCTTCACAGGTGATGGGGATTAACAATCTGGTTCTTGGAGCATATAATGGTTGGAAATGGATCAATCCTTGCCAATTGTCTTTTTTTCCTGCAGGAGTTCACATCTCTCTAATTTCTTCTGCTCTGTGGAGATCTTTGCAAGCTATGTGGATGGTTTTTTGATATTTTGTGGCACAGTTTTGTGTGCTTAAGGTTCTGCTTATGTTTTGTCTTATTCTGAGATGTGGGTGTGCTATCTAGTCTTGTTTATTTGTTTATCTGCTGTCAGCATTCTTTCTAGGAATTTTACCATTCACTATTACCTGTTATTTCCAGTTCTGCTGGCATTTGATTTATAGACGTCTGCAGATATACACTGTGTTCCAAATTATTATGCAAATGTTCATTTTTTCTGATTTTCCTAAATGGTCAGTGCAAATGACAGTCAGTGTAATAAAAGTCATCACCCGTTAGAGTATACATCAAATTTTATTGAAGAAACCTCCCAATGATAGCAGTATAATCTTCAAAATGAAAAAAAACTCTAAATGCACTGTTCCAAATTATTAGACACCGTAGAGTTTCTAAACATTTGATATGTTTGAAAGAACTGAAAATGCTCATTTGTTGAATTTGCAGCATTAACAGGTCATATTTACTGAAATAAAAAGATATTTAACTCCAAAACATCCTAACAGGCCAAGTTACATGTTAACATAGGAACCCTACTTTGATATCTCCTTCACAATCCATTGATATTGTGATTTTCTAGAGAGTTTCTGCTTGTATTTCTTTGCATAATGTCAGAATAACCTCCCAGAGCTGCTGTTTTGATGTGAACTGCCTCCCACCCTCATAGATCTTTTGTTTGATTATACTCCTAAGGTTCTCTATAGGGTTGAGGTCAGGGGAAGATGGTGGCCACACCATGAGTTTATCTCCTTTTATGTCTGTAGCAGCCAATGGCACAGAGGTATTCTTTGTAGCATGAGATGGTGCATTGACATGCATGAGGATGATTTTGCTCCTAAAGGCACGTTTTTGCTTTTTGTACCATGGAAGAAAGTTCTCAGTTGGAAACTCTATATACGTTGCAGAGGTCATTTTCACACCTTCAGGAACCTTAAAGGGGCCTACCAGCTGTTTGCCAATGATTCCAGCCCAAAACATGACTCCTCCACCTCCTTGCTGATGTCGCAGCCTTGTTGGGACATGGTGGCCATCCACCAACGAGCCACTACTCTATTCATCTGGACCATCCAGTTTTGCTTGGCACTCATCAGTAAAGAAGACTGTTTGAAAATTAGTCTTCATGTATATCTGGACCCACTACAACTGTTTCTGCTTGTGAGCACTGTTTAGGGGTGGTCGAATAGTAGGTTTATGCACCACAGCAAGCCTTTGAAGGATCCTACACCTTGAGGTTCGAGGGACTCCAGAGGCACCAGCAGCTTCAAATATCTGTTTGTTGGTTTGTAAGGCCTTTTTAGCAGCTGCTCTCTTAATCTGATGAACTTGCCTGGCAGAAACCTTCCTCATTCTGCCTTTATCTGCACAAACACATCTGTGCTCAGAATCAGCCACAAATCTCTTCACAATACGATGATCATGCTTAAGTTTTCGTGCAATATCAAATGTTTCCATCCCTTTTCCAAGGCATTGCACTATTTGTTGCTTTTTGGCAGCAGAGACATCCTTTCTCTTTCCCATGTTACTTGAAAACTGTGGCCTGCGTAATATTGTGGAACACCCAGTTTTCCTTTTATTGGGCTCACCTGCCAAACTAGTTATCACAGATATCTGAGATTGATTTCAATGATCCAAAGAACCCTGAGACACAATACCATGAATGGGTTTCATTGAAAAAATAAAAATAAATAAAACCCTATGACACTTAAAACCAATTTGCGTAATAATTTGGAACACAGTGTAGTTGTTGCCAAGTCTTAGTGACTCAGGGTAATTTTTGTAATATCTGCTGTTGGTGATTTTTTATAGTGTTTTATACTGACGGCAATAGTATTCTATCCTCTCTTTCCTATATAGCTAGCTTGGCCTCTTTTGCTAAACCTTATACTCTGCCTGTGTTTGTTTTCCTTCTCTTGTTTCCCAGTTAATATCTGTGGGGGCTTGCTATTCTTTTGGGGTTCTGCTCTGAGGCAAGATAGCTTTTGTGGCGCCCCTGCGTCCAGGAGGCCACAAAGGGAACTGCAGCCAGGCAGGTAGGACATTGTTAAACACTAACACCCTCACAGCCCACACAACCCACGTGTCAGAGAGGTTACATCCAGCCCTGAGATTAGAGACTATATGAGATCGGAGGGGTGGTGGATTCAGAGGAGTGGGTTGGGCACACCAGAGGTCAGGTGACTGACAGTATATAGTGAGGGGGAGGAGTGAAGGAGTTCAGTAGGCCACAGTGAGCTGAAATGCAAAGACCAGAAGCAGGCCAGAGAACAGCAGCAAGTTGAGCTGAAGCTGAGCAGTAGAGAGCCACACTGCCTGGAAGAGTGAAGACATACGGAGCGCAGAATCTGTACTGAGCCAGTGTGAGCCAGAGGAGAGAGAGAAAGCCCATCCAGAGTCAGATCCCCAGGAGTGTGAGAGAGCCGAGAGGGACGGTGTAACCCGGGGCCCTAGAAACACAGCTAAAGCAACTGACTGCAGGCGGAGTAGCCCTCCTATATACAGGAAGGAACAGAAAGGAGAAAGCCTGGTAGAGCCTAGTGCTGAGGACTACTGGAGGCTGGGCTAAAGTAGAGTGTCGGCTCTAAAGGGGACTGTAGTTCACCCGGCATCCCCAGACAACACGACGAGGGGTCTGAGTTCCAGATTGAGATCCCTAACCCAAAGGACAGGCAGCTAAGTGACGTACTAGGACTCACAGAAGCCCGAGTCACCGCCATACTGTCCAGCGTTCACACACCAACCCGTACAGACGGAGACCGTAATAGCCCGGAAAGGGACACTAACAGACTGTGTGAGGGGTCATAGGAAGAGAGAGGCCTGGCTGCAGAAGTAGAACGAACCCGTGTGCTTGAATTGTGTACCAACTGCAATTGACTTGTAAATTGCTTGAAGGAAACAACGAGTAAAGCTTTGGAAAACTCTGAATTGCCTCTCTTGTCTGCATCTATCTGCACACCCTTCTCCCTCATACAGATCCAGCCTGTCAGCATCAGCCAGGAGGAGAGATCCCTGCAGCCTGCTAGTAAGTGTGCTACAACTACACACAACAGACTTAAACCCTTACTGCCTCGGGGAATACAGTTCTTCCCACTGGAACTATACCATCTCCGCTGCCACTCCATCACCCCCGGAGGTTCTGCAGCAGCGGCGGCCCCATCTTTGGCCGCACCAAGTGGGTGGCGTCACCCGTGACAATCCCCTTGTAAATATTCCCCTTTATTTGCCGATCCAGGGACACGGTCCGGACCAAGCCACTTGTGACATCCCCACTACCGTCCGGTCCGGTACCGAGTACCCCAGTCCCGTGGGGCCCGACACTTTTCCTACATTCATCTTTAGGAGCAGTTAGTTCTCCGGCTGTGCAGAGGTGTCTAGGTCTGGTTAGTTACATCCCACGGCTACTTCTAGTTGCAGTATGTAGCAGGGATTGCGGTCAGTACAGTTACCAACGACTTCTACGGAATCTGAATGTTACTCCTGAGTCATCGGTTCATAACACCAGACGGGTGGTCGCAGGAAAGAATCTTGGCCTGCAGGAGAGTGCGCAGGGCCGATGCAGATGAGCTACCTATTCGGGGCCTTGGAGGAGAGTTGCCCGGGCCTGCCAGAACCGATGATCCCACTGCCCTCAACCCAGGAGGCGAGCGGGGAGATCATGAGATGCTGGTGGCAGAATAGGGGAGCAGATCTGATGGTCTTCTACCGTGAAAGAAGGAAGAAGAAGGAGTAGCTGAACCCGAAACAACAACAGAACTTGTAAGTTAGAGTGAGATGTTTTCCTTGGTGTCCCCATCCTTTTCCTGAGAGTGTGTGTAGCCTTCCCCTTTTGCTTGGTAATGTTTTTGAAAGACTTTGATGCCATGGACAATGTATGGTGCAGACTTTATATGTACATAGTTGAGTACCCTGAGTGCTCTCTATTGGCTTTATAAGAAGAAGTACATTTAACTAATGAGTAAAGTGCAGAGGGTGTATAAATGAATAATGTGAATTACCCAGGAAAATTTAGTGTGGAAGACGGGTGCAAGAACTGGAGTAACCCCCATGCATACTAAGTTAGGGAAAGAAAGTGCCTGGGGGTGGTAAAAGTAAGCCAGGTCTCCTAAGCTGAGACACCCATAGGTACTGTGGACTTTTTACACTTTTTGAAAACTGTACTCTTTTCTACTTTTATAGATTTTTTTATAAATGTTTTTTGTATAGTAACGTTTAAGATCGTGCCTCCCGGAATGGAAGAAATGTTAAAAATGTTATTGTTATGCATAAAAAAATAATTAGGCTTACTGTGGTACCCAGGGGTGAACCTAGCCTCTCTGCTGCCTGAGGCGAACTTTAAAACGGCGCCCCCCCCCCCCAAACACAAGGACGTCAGCAACCATCACACGCACATGCAAGAATCACATAGAAGAATCCAGAATAAGGATCATTAATGGCAATGGCAGCTTGGCAAAAGCTACAGTCACACAATGGTGGCTGCAGCCTTATAGCACAGGAGGCAGCACTAATTGCCACCTATTATCTATGGCACACACCTACAAAACTCTGGGCAGCTCCAATGTGATCACTGCCCGGCACTGACAAGTCAGACATGTCACCATGCGGCACCGTCCACACATACAACGACCTGCAGTCTGAGCATCAACAAACCGCCACTGCACTAAGCTGGTAAAATGGCGCGTGTTCCCCAAAAGACCATGCCTCCTCCCAAAACGCTTGGCCAATCACAATGAATAGGGATGAGCGAGTATACTCGCTACTATTCGGTATTCACCAAATAGTAGCGGTATTGGGGCTACTCGCTACTCTCCGAGTATCTTATGTGTACTCGGGAGTAGTGAACAGTCCTAATACTTTCGCAGTGTATCTATAGATACGCTGCGAAAGTAACCTAAAAGTGATTAAAAGTTGTTAAGAAATAATAAACTTACATATTCTCATTCCGACGCCTGCAATGGGACCGGCAGAGAAGACATCCGATTGCTGGACAAGGACCTTTCACTACCAGCCAATCAGATGGCCAGTAGCGATCTGGCCAATTCGATGGCGCCATGTCACAACCACATGATCGCTAGCACCCACCTGATTGGCCAATTTGCAAGGTCCTAAATGTACTGTCAGGACCTTGCAAACTGGCCAATCAGGTGGCCGCTAGCGATCATGTAGTTGTGACGTGGGGCCATCTGATTGGCCAGATCGCTACCGGCCATCTGATTGGTTGGTAGTGAAAGGTCCTTGTCCAGCGATCGGATGTCTTCTCTGCCGGTCCCAGTGCAGGCGTCGGAAGGTGAGTATGTAAGTTTATTATTTTTTAAAAACTTTTAATCACTTTTAGACTACTTTCGCAGTGCATCTATAGATACACTGCGAAAATATTCGTACTCGCTATACTCGCAACGAGTAGCGAGTACCGGTACCTACTCGTTGCGAGTATAGCGAACACGAATATTAAGGTACCCGCTCATCCCTATTGATGAAAACAAAATTACCATTTATGACATACTGTACAGTAATTGGCATCACAGACCAGCATAACCAAACTGTGTCATCCATCATCCATCTGGAGCCCCCATCATCCCCAATATTCCCCTGCAGCCTCCATCATCCATCTGCAGCCCCCATCATCCCCCAATATCCCCCTGCAGCCTCCATCATCCATCTGCAGCTTACATTATCCCCCAATGTCCCCCTGCAGCCTCCATCATCCTTCTGCAGCCTCCATGATCACCCAATGTCCCCCTGCAGCCTCCATCATCCCCCAATGTCCCCCTGCAGCCTCCATCATCACCCAATATCCCCCTGCACCCTCCATCATCACCCAATACCCCCTGCATCCCACATCATCCTTCTGCAGCCCCCATCATCTCCCAAAATCCCTGTCATCCATCTGCAGCCCCCATCATCCCCCAATATCCCCCTGCAGCCTCAATCATCCATCTGCAGCCCCCATAATCTCCTAATATCCCAATCATCCATCTGCAGCCCCCATAATCTCCCAATATCCCCCTGCAGCCTCCATCATCTCCCAATATCCCCAACATCCATCTGCAGCCCCCATCATCCCCCAATGTCCTCCTGCAGCCCCCATCATCCATCTGCAACCTTCAACATCCCCAATGTCCCCATCATCCTTCTGCAGAACCCAACATCCGCCAATGTCCCCCTGCAACCCACATCATCCATCTGCAGCACCCATCATCCCCCAATGTGAGAGCAGGAAGGAGGACAAGTGCCGACCAACCGGCGGGAGAATTGATCTTTCATTGCCCCCATAAAGTATGATGCCACCAAAAGTGTCCCCCAAACACTATGATCCCCCACAGTGAATTCCTCCACAGGACACTCCACACGTACCATACGGTACCCCCCAACTACTATGGCACAGTATGATCAGTGTGAACTGTATGAACTGTGACCCCCTCGCAGCCCTCCATATAGTATAATGGTCCCTAAACTTCTTCACACTGTATACTAGACCCCAACACAGCACTCAAATAGCCCCCCATAAAGTATAAAGGCTCCATCATAGCCCTGCAAGTATTATCCTGCCCTCCAAATATTGTAGTGACTTACATATAGTATAATTGGCTCCATATATTACAATACCCCCATAACCCCATAGCCCTCCATATAATATAATGCACCCCATAGACAATGCACCCCATAATTTTCCATATATTGTAATGCACCCCCATAGTCCTCCATATATTACAATGCACCCCATAAACCTACAAATATTATAAAGCACCCCCATAGCCCTCCATATAATATAATGCACCATGCATAGTCCTCCAGATACTATAATGCATCCCCCATAGTCCTCCAAATAGTATAATGCACCCTATAGCCCTCCATATACCATACAGCACCCCCATGTACAATATAGCACCCCATATATAGCACCACCCATATACAGCACAGGAGATCCATATACAGCACCCCCATAAACAGCACAGTACCCCCATATACAGCACAGCTGCCCCATAACCAGGACAGCTTCCCCATAAACTGCACAGTACTCCCATATACAGCACAGAAGCCCAATATACAGTACAGCCCCCCATAAACAGCACAGTACCCGCATATACAGCACCAATATATGGCACAGCACCCCCATATACAGCACCACAGCCCCATGTACAGCAGCCCCACATACAGCAAAGCATCCCGATATACAGCAGAGCCCCCATATAATAATAATATATATATATTTATTCATATAGCGCTATTAATTCCATAGCACTTTACATACATCAGTAATGCTGTCTCTCTTGGAGCTCACAATCTAAACATCCTATCAGTATGTCTTTACCATGTGGGAGGAAACTGGAGTGCCCAGAGGAAACCCACGCAAACACGGGGAGAACATACAAACTCCTTGCAGATGTTGTCTTTAGTGTCCATGGTGGGAATTGAACCCAGGACCTCAAGACCCCAGCGATGCAAAGGCTACAGTGCTAACCACTTGAGCCACCGTGCTGTCATATACAGCAGAGCCCCCCCATATACAGCACCCCTGCCCCATATACAGAACCCCCACATACAGCAGAGCCCCCCCATATACAGCAGAGCCCCCCATATACAGAGCTCCCCCATATACAGCTCCCCCATATACAGTACCCCCATATACAGCAGAGCTCCCCCAATATACAGCACCCCAGCCCCATATACAGCAGAACCCACCATATACAGTACCCCAGCCCCATATACAGCAACCCCACATACAGCAGAGCCCCAATATACAGTACCCCAGCCCCATATACAGCACCCCAACATACAGCAGAGCCCCCATATACAGTACCCCAGCCCCATATACAGCACCCCCACATACAGCAGAGCCCCACATATACAGCACCTGGAGTCCCAATGAACACAGGGTCACTTGATGCAGAGGTAGAATGACTGCTGGATTGACCATTCATCACACTCCATGGTAGGAGGGGGGCAGACGCTGAGGAGGCAGAGCCAATTGCTGCTGTATTGAAAGTAAAAGCAGTCAGGAGCCTCCTCCCTCCCCAGTCCCGACCGCAGCTGCTCCACACAGTCACTGACAACACACACAGGATTGCAGGAGCATGGCAGCATGTCATCTGACCGCTCTGCCACCCCTGTCTTCGGGGACTCATCGCCGCCTGAGCACAGTGCTCATATTGGCTCATTGATGATGCGGCCTTGGTGGTACTGCTCAGCACGAGGACGCGCTGAGGTTTAGCTTCACGGAAATGTGGTGCCCCTGCGACCAGGTGGCCACAAAGGGAAGTGCAGCCAGGTAAGGCAAGACAGTTGACAAAACACCCACACAGATGCACACATTGAGCCTACGCCTAGGACTCTAGGTTGGGCAAGGGATGACAGGTGTTAAGAGTAGTAGTTGGAGTGTAGAGTAGCATTGACAAAGTAGGTGGAGAGACCAACATTAGAAAACCTGGTAACACACAATTAGAGTCTGGAGAACAGTGAGAGAGTTTCCCAGGAGGAGTAGTTCCCTGGAGGATACAGAATCCTGTGAAGCACAGACCCCAGGAGAGAAAACTCGCTCCATAGCCAGAGGCGAGGGAGACTACAGCCGCAAGCAGAGATCCCACAGCTCAAGGAAGGTGGAAGGACAAGGGCCTGGCAGCCGCACACACCTTAGCTGACTGGAGGAACCCTGAGCTGAAACAGTGACTGACAGAATGAGCCTCGTGATCCCACAGCCACACCTGAGACACTGCAGGGCTAGGCCACGATAACTAAAGAACCGGCTCTGTAGAGGTGACCGGGGAGAATCCAAGACCCTAAAGACGAGACATCTATGGGGGGGGAAGGTGACAGGTCCTCTTTAAACAAAATAACCCCACACGTATGTTTGTGTTTTAGCAGACCGAATATTTCACATTTTTTTCAATATTCCAAAATTTTCCTAAACACCATTTTTATCAACCTAAATTTACCACTGGCATAAAGTACAGTTGTGGCCAAAAGTATTGACACCCCTGCAATTCTGTCAGATAATACTCAGTTTCTTCCTGAAAATGATTGCAATCACAAATTCTTTGGTATTATTATCTTCATTTAATTTGTCTTCAATGAAAAAGCACAAAAAGAATTGTCCTAAAGCCAAATTGGATATAATTCCACACCAAATATAAAAAAGGGGGTGGACAAAAGTATTGGCACCCTTAGAAAAATCATATGATGCTTCTCTAATTTGTGTAATTAACAGCACCTGTAACTTACTGTGGCACCTAACAGGTGTTGGCAATAACTAAATCACACTTGCAGCCAGTTGACATGGATTAAAGTTGACTCAACCTCTGTCCTGTGTCCTTTTGTGTACCACATTGAGCATGGAGAAAAGAAAGAAGACCAAAGAACTGTCTGAGGACTTGAGAAACCAAATTGTGAGGAAGCATGAGCAATCTCAAGGCTACAAGTCCATCTCCAAAGACCTGAATGTTCCTGTGTCTACCGTGCGCAGTGTCATCAAGACGTTTAAAGCCCATGGCACTGTGGCTAACCTCCCTAGATGTGGATGGAAAAGAAAAATTGACAAGAGATTTCAACGCAAGATTGTGCGGATGGTGGATAAAGAACCTCGACTAACATCCAAACAAGTTCAAGCTGCCCTGCAGTCCGAGGGTACAACAGTGTCAACCCGTACTATCCATCGGCGTCTGAATGAAAAGGGACTGTATAGTAGGAGACCCAGGAAGACCCGACTTCTTACCCCGAGACATAAAAAAGTCAGGCTGGAGTTTGCCAAAACTTACCTGAGAAAGCCTAAAACGTTTTGGAAGAATGTTCTCTGGTCAGATGAGACAAAAGTAGAGATTTTTGGGCAAAGGCATCAACATAGAGTTTACAGGAGAAAAAAAGAGGCATTCAAAGAAAAGAACACGGTCCCTACAGTCAAACATG
The DNA here is from genome assembly GCA_033576535.1 of Allobates femoralis. Lineage (NCBI taxonomy): Eukaryota > Metazoa > Chordata > Amphibia > Anura > Aromobatidae > Allobates > Allobates femoralis. Next base: position 337,201,454 of record JARQOC010000006.1, read on the forward strand.
GCAGAGGTTCCCTGATGTTTTGGGGTTGCTTTGCTGCCTCTGGCACTGGACTGCTTGACCATGTGCATGGCATTATGAAGTCTGAAGACTACCAACAAATTTTGCAGCATAATATAGGCCCCAGTGTGAGAAAGCTGGGTCTCCCTCAGAGGTCATGGGTCTACCAGCAGGACAATGACCCAAAACACACTTCAAAAAGCACTAGAAAATGGTTTGAAAGAAAGCACTGGAGACTTCTAAGGTGGCCAGCAATGAGTCCAGACCTGAATCCCATAGAACACCTGTAGAGAGATGTAAAAATGGCAGTTTGGAGAAGGCACCCTTCAAATATCAGGGACCTGGAGCAGTTTGCCAAAGAAGAATGGTCTAAAATTCCAGCAGAGCATTGTAAGAAACTCATTGATGGTTACCGGAAGCCGTTGATCACAGTTATTTTGGCTAAAGGTTGTGCAACCAAGTATTAGGTTGAGGGTGCCAATACTTTTGTCTGGCCCATTTTTGGAGTTTTGTATGAAATGATCAATGTTTTGCTTTTTGCTTCATTCTCTTTTGTGTTTTTTTTTCATTGAAGACAAATTCAATGAAGATAATAATACCAAAGAATTTGTGATTGCAATCATTTTCAGGAAGAAACTGAGTATTATCTGACAGAATTGCAGGGGTGACAATACTTTTGGCCACAACTGTACAAAGTGTCACTGAAATAGGCAGCAGGGTGAACATGTCTGTGGAGTCAAAGGGTTAATGATAACACCAGCACCATGTACTATCATCATCTCCTTCAGGTATTGGAGCAGTCACGTGACCCTCTCCTCAGCACCCGGCCAGTATCCATCCAGTGGTAGCTCCTCCCCCAGTCATCTCCTATTGGCCGGAGCCCTGTATCCTTCCTCCGCCCCTCATCCTTCCAGCTCTGGCCCCGCCCCTATCTCCCATTGGCCGGCGCTGTGTGACTCTGCTCCTCGGTGCGCCTGTTACCAGGGCATCATCTCTTCCCCCCGCTCGGTCGCTACTATGAGCAGCCGCCGTGTGATGTGACAGAGCTGGCTGCTCGGTACGCCGAGGTCGGCCCGCCCCTCCCCGCCATTGTCCCGGGGATGGGCGCCTCACCTGCCCGCAGGGCTGTCATGCCTACCAAATAACAGCAGCCAAGGCCACACCGACATCCTCGCCAGCAGAAGCGGGGCCCCCCCATCCCCGGGAGTGTGGCCCCTCCATCCCCGAGAGTGTGTGCAAGTGATCCCCGGGAGTGTGGCCCCTCCATCCCCGGGAGTGTGGCCCTCCATCCCCGGGAGTGTGTGCAGGTGATCCCAGGCAGTGTGGCCCCTCCATCCCCGGGAGTGTGGCCCCTCCATCCCCGAGAGTGTGTGCAAGTGATCCCCGGGAGTGTGGCCCTTCCATCCCCGGGAGTGTGGCCCTCCATCCCCGGGAGTGTGTGCAGGTGATCCCAGGCAGTGTGGCCCCTCCATCCCAGGTAGTGTGGCCCCTCCATCCCCGGGAGTGTGTGCAGGTGATCCCCATGTAGCTGCCGCAGCTCCTCCACCCAGAGCCACCGTGATGGCTGAGCCTGGCATCAGGAGACGGAGACTCAAGCTGCTGGGATTGTGCATCAGAACCTGTGTCCTGCAGTGTATGGTGGCGTCTGTGCTGGGGGAAGAGAAGACCTTCATTGTGGAGGTAGGTCACCGGCACTGGGGTCACCGGCACTGGGGTCACCGCCACTAGGGTCACCGCCACCTGGGCAGCTACCTGTCTGTCTATTATCTGTCTGTCTAATATACATGATAAAGACAAAGGGGGGACACTATAAACATGCTCACTATACCATAAGACATTATATATAATTACATAGCAAACATGAACTTTTATCTATCTATCTATCTATCTATCTCTATCTATCTATCTATATCTATCTTATCTATCTATCTATCTATCGATTATCTATCTACCTATCTATCTATCTATCTATCTATCCATATCTATCTGTATATCTATCTATGTATCAGTCTATCCATCAATCCTACATCTATCTATCTATCTATCTATCTATCTATCTATCTATCTATCTATCTATATCTATCTATCTATCGATTATCTATCTATCTATCCATATCTATCTGTATATCTATCTATGTATCAGTCTATCCATCAATCCTACATCTATCTATCTATCTATCTATCTATCTATCTATCTATCTATCTATCTATATCTATCTATCCATTTATTTATCTATCTATCTATCTATCTATCTATATCTATCTATCCATCTATCTATCTGTCTATCTATCTATCTATCGATTATCTATCCCTCTATCTATCTATCTCCCATCATCTTTCTCCCCATCCATCCACATATATCTCACTCCTCGGGTTGCACACAGTGCGGTGCATTATGGGAGGGCATGTACCTGCTGTAGACACACGATGCTGGCAGACTCTGCCTGTTCTGCTGCACTGATTATTCCTTCCAAGTCTATGGATTATATACAGATATCTGATCTGGTCTATGGAGTATATACAGATCTATGACCCGGTCTATGGAGTATATGCAGATCTATGACCCGGTTTGCTTTGTCTCCGTGGCTTTGCTAGGTGCTGGTTTCCCATCCTGCAGTTATGTAACGGCCCATGGAGCTACTTGTCCATCCATGATGGGTGATGATGAGCAGAGATAACAACCCCATGTAATGAGAAGGTTATCAGGCATGATAGAATATGGGATATATATTGTATAAGCATGAAAATGTTAGTGAACCCATGATAGTTGCATTGTTTAAATGTCGGTAATATCAGCTGCATCTTAAGATAATGTCCTGGAATTAATGGGTCTTCACCTACACACAGATCGGTAGTCATACTAACCTTGTGTAGTATACAGACGTATTGACCCTATATACTGCCTGGTGTAGTATCCAGACGTATTGAGCCTACATACTGCCTGGTGTAGTAAACAAACTTATAGAACCCATATACTGTCTGGTGTAGTACTGTATATAGACATATGGACCCTATATACTGCTTGGTTGAGTATACAGCTATAATGACCCTATATATTGCCTGGTGTAGTATACACAAGTATAGACCCTATATACTGCCTGGTGTAGTGTAGAAACATATAGACTATATATACTGCCTGGTATAGTAAACAAACTTATAGAACCCATATACTGTCTGGTGTAGTACTGTATATAGACATATGGACCCTATATACTGCTTGGTTGAGTATACAGCTATATTGACCCTATATATTGCCTGGTGTAGTATACACAAGTATAGACCCTATATACTGCCTGGTGTAGTGTAGAAACATATAGACTATATATACTGCCTGGTATAGTATACAGATATAAAGACCATATATACTGCGTATTAACTCTATACTGCTTGGTGTAGTATAAAGACTTATAGACCCCATACACTGCCTGGTGTAGTATACAGATGTATAGGCCCTATATACTGCCTGGTGTAGTGTAGAAACATTAAGACTATATATACTGCCTGGTATAGTATACAGACATATAGACCACATATGCTGCCTGGTCTAATATACAGATATATTTACCCTGTATACTGCCTGGTGTTGTAAAAAGACATAGAGACACCATGTGGACCACATTGTATGTTGTAGTATACAGACATATATTAGGTCTATGTACTGCCCGTTGTAATATACAGATGTATAGCGACCCCACATACTTTCCAATCTAGTATACAAACTTATCAACCCTATTGAATGGTGTTTGCCCTCTTCCTAATTTCTTATTCTTTTGCATGTTTGTCACACTTAAATGTTTCAAATCACCAAACACATTTAAATATTAGACAAATATAACATAAGTAATCATAAAATGCAGAACCTATATGAAGGTCTTTATTATTAAGGGAAAAAGAAATCCAAACCTACAGGTCCCCGTGTGAAAAAGTGATTGTCTTCCCCTCCCCCCACAAAACACATTTACTGTGGTTTATCAAATCCTTGGAAAGCTGAGTGTAACTTCCTTAGCCACACCCAGACCTCACCTGTTCTCAATCACTTAAACGGGACCTGCCTGACAGAGTGAAGTAGACCAAAAGATCCTCAAAAGTTAAACATTATGCCGCAATCCAAAGAAATTCAGAAAAAAAATTGAAACAAAGTAATCGATATCTATTAGTCTGGAAAAGCACTTTCTAAAGCTTTGGGACTCCATCGAACCACAGTGAGAGCCGTTATTCACAAATGACAGAAACAAGAAAGAAACCTTCCAAGGGGTAGGCAGACGACCAAAATTACCACAAGAGTGCAGTGACTGCTCATCCAAGAGGTCACAAAAGATCCCACAACAACATCTAAAGAACTTCAGGCCTCACTTGCCTCAGTTAAGGTCAGTGTTCATGACGTCACCATAGGAAAGACACTGGGCAAAAATGGCCTGCATGGCACAGTTCCAAGATGGAAACCTACTGCTGAGCAAAAAGAACTTAAAGGTTGATCTCAGTTTTGCCAGAAAACATCTTGAAGATCCACAAGACGTTTGGGAGAATACACTGTGGACTCACAGACAAAAGTAGAACTTTTTTGAAGGTGTATGTACCATTATATCTGGGGTAGAAGTAAAAGAGCATTTCAGAAAAGGAACACCATACCAACAGTAAAATATGGTGGAGGTAGTGTGAGGGTCTTGGGCTGTTTTGCTGCATGAAGACCTGGAAGACTTGCTGTGGTAAATGGAACAATGAACTCTGCTGTCTACCAAAAAATCTTGAAGGAGAACGTCCATTTGTTTTGACCTCAAAGTTGAGTTACACAGCAGAACAATGATCCAAGACATGCCAGCAAGTTCACCACTGAATGGCGTAAAAATGTAGATTTTGTAGTGGACCTAACCAAAGTCCTGATCTTAATCTGATTGAGATATTGTGGCATGACCTTAAAAAGTTGGTTCATGCTCAAAAACTGTCCAGTGTGTCGTAATTACAACAATTCTGCAAAGATGAGTGGCCAAAGACTCTTTGCCAGCTATCACAAATGCTTGACTGCAGTTGTTGCTGCTAATGGTGACGCAGTTATTAGGTTTAGGGCAGGGGTGGGGAACTTTTTCCTGCTGGGGGCCATTTAGAAATTTCTACCATCCTTTGGGGGTCTAACAAAATTATCAACTAGAAAATGACTCTTAAACAATCAACTCCATCTAATGTGGTGGCTTGGCTCTTCTCTTTGGCGTGGCCATGATGTTAGGTGTTATTGATCACGTTGCCTCTCAACTGCTTTTCCAGGTTTGTTAGGTTTGTCCAGGGCCATAGACATAACAGGAGAAGCTGAGAGCATATACAGTTGTGGCCAAAAGTATTGACCCCCTGCAATTCTGTCAGATAATACTCAGTTTCTTCCTGAAAATGATTGCAATCACAAATTCTTTGGTATTATTATCTTCATTTAATTTGTCTTCAATGAAAAAACAAAAAGCAAAACATTGAGCATTCCACACAAAACTCCAAAATGGGCCAGACAAAAGTATTGGCACCCTCAGCCTAATACTTGGTTGCACAACCTTTAGCCAAAATAACTGGATCAACACTTCCAGTAACCATCCCATGAGTTTCTTACAATATTCTGCTGGAATTTTAGACCATTCTTCTTTGGCAAACTGCTCCAGGCCCTGATATTTGAAGGGTGCCTTCTCCAAATTGCCATTTTTAGATTCTCTCCACAGGTGTTCTATGGGATTCAGGTCTGGACTCATTGCTGGGCCACCTTAGAAGTCTCCAGTGCTTTCTCTCAAACCATTTTCTAGTGCTTTTTGAAGTGTTTTTTGGGTCATTGTCCTGCTGGAAGACCCATGACCTCTGAGGGAGACCCAGCTTTCTCACACTGGGCCCTACATTATGCTGCAAAATTTGTTGGTAGTCTTCAGACTTCATAATGCATGCACACGTTCAAGCAGTCCAGTCCAGAGGCAGCAAAGCAACCCCAAAACATCAGGGAACCTCCGCCATGTTTGACTGTAGGGACCGTGTTCTTTTCTTTGAATGCCTCTTTTTTTCTCCTGTAAACTCTATGTTGATGCCTTTGCCCAAAAAGCTCTACTTTTGTCTCATCTGACCAGAGAACATTCTTCCAAAACGTTTTAGGCTTTCTCAGGTAATTTTTGGCAAACTCCAGCCTGGCCTTTTTATGTCTCGGGGTAAGAAGTGGGGTCTTCCGGGTTCCTACCAACAGTCCCTTTTCATTCAGACGCCGAGGATAGTACGGGTTGACACTGTTGTTCCCTCGGACTGCAGGGCAGCTTGAACTTGTTTGGATGTTAGCCTGAGGTTCTTTATCCACCATCTGCACAATCTTGCGTTGAAATCTCTCATCAATTTTTCTTTTCCGTCCTTGTAGCCTTGAGATTGCTCATGATTCCCATAATTTGGTTTCTCAAGTCCTACAGACATTTCTTTGGTCTTCTTTCTTTTCTCCATGCTCAATGTGGTACACACAAGGACACAGGACAGAGGTTGAGTCAACTTTAATCCATGTCAACTGGCTGCAAGTGTGATTTAGTTATTGCCAACACCTGTGAGGTGCCACAGGTAATTACAGGTGCTGTTAATTACACAAATTAGAGAAGCATCACTTGATTTTTCTAACAGTCCCAATACTTTTATCCACCCCCTTTTTTATGTTTGGTGTGGAATTAGATCCAATTTGGCTTTAGGACAAATCTTTTTGTGTTTCTTCATTTACGACAAATTAAATGAAGATAATAATACCAAAGAATTTGTGATTGCAATCATTTTCAGGAAGAAACTGAGTATTATCTGACAGAATTGCAGGGGTGTCAATACTTTTGGCCACAACTGTACATCACTGGGGCGACTGAAACTGGGGCATAGAGATCACTGGTGAGCTGGATTTAAAAGGCAGACAGTCGGCAAATATGTCTGCTAGCCTAGGCACTGCGGTCCCCAGGAACCTGCCCGGGGGCTGCAGAAAAGGTCATTGATGGCTGCATGTGGCCCTGGAGCCTGAGGTTCCCCATCACTGGTTTAGGGGGTAATCACTTTTTCACACAAGGCCCTGTAGGTTTGGATTTTGTTTTCTATTAATAATAAAAACCTTCATTTATAAACTGCATTTTGTGTTTACTTGTGTTATCTTTGTCTAATATTTAAATTTGTTTGGTGATCTGATAAGGCACTTGTGGCACACTTGCAGCAAGCCCCATGTATTATCTATGGGACTTGCAGCAGGTGCAGCAAGTACGGTATTCCCACTACCGGCAGTGGCGGCCGAAAAAGCAAAGCAAAATGCGGTCAGCAGCGTTTTTTTTTCACGTCCACAAGTGCCGGATCTGCCTCATTCGTCAGAACAGTACTAGCCGCACCGGACTGCAAGCCCCATAGACAATGTATGGGGCTTGCCAGATGGGGCAGCAAGTTCAGCTGTTAGGCGGCAGATGGGTAAATCTGCCGGATCTGCCGCACATCAGCAAAAAATGCTGATGTGAAAGGGGCCTTAACCAGTAGATAGAAAAATATTAGAATCTGAGAGTCCTCAATGGTTGATACCTCTTAATGGCTAACTAAGAAGATGGTAAGAAAAAGCATAGCAAGCTTTCCAGACTCTGTGGTCTCTTCATCAGGCTTATTAAGACTTATTATTATTATTATAAGCCTTATGATTTACTGCCTGGTGTAGTATACAGATATATAGACTTCATATACTGTATATTGTACTATGCTTACTTATCCCCCCATATCCTGCCTTTTGTAGTATATAGACCCTAGGGCCTAGAGACGTATAGACAGTTATACAAATGCATAGCCCATACACCGATGTTGTATACAGCCGTATGGACCCATTTACTGCCTGGTGTAGTATAAAGATATATAGGCTTCATATACTGTTTAGTGTTCTATGCTTACTTATTCACCCCAAATGCTGCCTTTTGTAGTATGTAGACCCTAGGGCCTAGTCTGACTCGTGATGGACATATAGACCCTGCATTCTCCGTTTTGTAGTAAACAAAGGTAGACCCCATATATATATTGCCTGCCTTGTGTCATATAGAGTCATATAGACTCCATGTACTTGCTGATGTAGTATACAGACATATAGACCCAATATATAGCTTGGTAAAGTATGCAGACATATTAACTCTATATATTGCTTGATTAGTATACAGTCCTGTAGACCCAATATACTGCCTGGTGTAGTACATAAACATATAGACCCCATATGCCGCTTGATGTGGTATGCACTCATATAGACTCCAGATACAACTTGGTGTAGTATATAGTCTTTTAGGCCCCATATACAGCCTGGTGTGGTATACAGTATTATGGGCCCCATATACAGCTTCATGTAGTATACAGTTGTATAGACCCCATATACAGCCTGGATAGTATACCGTCGTATAGACCCCATATATAGCCTGGATAGTATACAGTCGTATAGACCCCATATACTGCTTGGTGTAGCACACATAGACATATTCCTTATATACCGCCTGGTGTAGTATACTCTCTTATAGATTCTATATAATGTTTAGTGTAGTATACAGTCATATAGACCCCATGTACTACCTGTGTGGTATACAATTGTATGTACCCCATGTACAGCCTGGTGTACAGACCTGTATAGACCCCATATATACTGCCTGGTGTGGTATACAAAGACATCACCTATATACTGCCTGATGTGGTATACACTTCTATAGACCCTATATAATGAGCGGAGTAGTATACAAACATAAAGACCCAATATACTGGTATACTATAAAGACCTATAGAGTCATATACTGCTGTAGTATACAGGCCTATATGCCCTATATACTCCATGGTGTAATGTACAGACCTATAGACCCAACGTACTAGTGTAATATACACTTGTATAGACCCTAAATACTGCCTGGTGTAGTATACAGTCTACAGACCTATATACTTAGTGGTGTAGTATAGCGACCTATAGACCCAATATGCTGTTGTAGTATACACTCGTATAGACACTATATACTGCCTGGTTTAGTATACAGATCTATAGACCCCATATACAGATTGGTGTAGTATACAGTCATATAGACCCATATACAGCTTGGTGTAGTATACAATCATATAAACCCCATATACAGTTTGGTGTAGTATATTTTGTATAGACCCCGTATATAGCTGGTGTGGTATACAGTATTATGGACCCCATATACAGCTTGTTGTAGTATTCAATAGACCCCATGTACAGCTTGGTGTAGTATATACTCATATAGACCCCATATACAGCTTGGTGTGGCATACAGTTGTATAGCCTCCTATACAGCCAGGTGTAGTAACGGTCTATAGACCCCATATACATCTTGGTGTAGCATACAGACCTGTCCCACTCATTTACAGCTTGGTGTACAGCCTCATATAGAACTTATATAGTGCCTGGAGTGGTATACAGTTGTTTAGACCCCATATACAACTAGGTGTAGTATACAACCTGTAGACCCCATATACAGCCTTGTGTAGTATGCTGTCAATAGACCCCATATACAGCTTGGTGTAGTATACAGTCGTATAGCCCCATATACAGCTTGGTGTAGTATACAGTTGTATAGACCCCATCTGCATGTTAGGATAATGTCCTGGAATTAATGGACTTCACCTATACGGAGATCAGTGAGCATATGCCTGGTGTAGTATACAAATATATTGACCCTATATACTTCCTGGTTGTATATCAGATGTATTGACCTATATACTGCTAGTGTAGTATCAGCGTATTGACCATATATACTGCCTGGTGCAGTATACACATCTATTGACCCTATATATTTCCTGTGTAGTATACAGATGTATTGACCCTATATATTTCCCGGTGTAGTATATGGATATATTGACCCTATATACCTCCTGGTGTAGTATCAGAATATTGACCTTATACTGCCGTTGTAGTAACAATGTATTGACCCTATATACAGCTGGTGTAGTATACAGACATATGACCCTATATACTGTTTGGTGTAGTATACAGACGTATTGACCCTATATACTGCCTGGTGTAGTATACAGACATATTGACCCTATATACTGATTGGTGTAGTATACAGATGTATTTACCCTATATACTGCCTGGTGTAGTATACAGATGTATTGACCTATATACTGTCTGCTGTGGTATACAGATATATTGACCCTATATATTTCCTGGTGTAGTATACAGATATATTGACCCTATATACCTCCTGGTGTAGTATAGACATATTGACACTATATATTTCCTGGTGTAGTATACAGATATATTGACCCAATATACCTCCTGGTGTAGTATAGACACATTGACCCTATATACTGCCTGGTGTAGTATACATATGTATTGACCCTATATACAGCCTGGTGTAGTATACAATGTATTGACCCTATATACCTCCTGATATAATATACAGATATATTGACCCTATATACTGCCTGGTGTAGTATACAGATATATTGACCCTATATACTTCCTGGTGTATACAGGCGTATTGCCCCTTCATACTGCCTGGTGTAGTATAAAGATATATTGACCCTATATATAGTGTCTTGTGAAAGTATTTGGCCCCCTTGAACTTTTCAACCTTTTCCACATTTCAGGCTTTAAACATAAAGATATAAATTCTAATTTTTTTGTGAAAAAGAAAAAAAAATCGGTGGAATCAAAGCGCTCCCAGGAAGAGATAGAAGCTTTTGTTCTTACTTCCAAATTATTTTTATTCTCATTAAAACTACGCGTTTCGGCTAAAAAAATTTAAATATAGCCTTCCTCACCTGAGGATTCTCGATTGGATTCTGGTCTGGACTGTGACTTGGCCATTCTAACACCTGGATACATTTATTTTTGAACCATTCCATTGTAGATTTTGCTTTATGTTTGGGATCATTGTCTTGTTGGAAGATAAATCTCCGTCCCAGTCTCAGGTCTTTTGCAGACTCCAACAGGTTTTCTTCCAGAATAGTCCTGTATTTGGCTCTGTCCATCTTCCCATCAATTTTAACCATCTTCCCTGTCCTTGCTGAAGAAAAGCAGGCCCAAACCATGATGCTGCCACCACCATGTTTGACAGTGGGGATGGTGTTTTGAGGGTGATGAGCTGTGTTGCTTTTACGCCAAACATATCTTTTTGCTTTGTGGCTAGGGATGAGGACTACTGAAATGTTCGGACTCGCTAGACTCGTAACGAGTTGGTCCTGATACTTGGTATCATTACGAGTCTAGCGAGTCCAATGTAAGTCATTGGGGAAGCAAGTATTGCGAGAAATTCCTCTGCTGCTGGACCCTATAAAGAGGTCTGGCAGCAGAGGAAAAACCTGCAATTCCCCACTTTATTGTTTAAAAGCCAGCGGTAAAACGCCACCGGCTTTTAAACAATGCTGAATCCCCCTACTGGCTTCCCCGCCGCCTGACAGCCAGGATCTTCCGCTCCCCCCACCTCCTCCCCACCCGATCCTGAGTTAGGAGCGGGCAGGGGGAGCAGGGCCAGGGAGCGGGGAGCAAAGGACCCAGGCGGGGAAGTCGGCGGTGAGAAAACTTCACTGCCGGCTTTCTCCTTCTGTTCTGTGCTCCCCGCTCCTCTGTCCTGTCCCGTCCCTCCGTCCTTGTCCCGTCCTGTCCTGCCGCCCCTGTCCCTGCTCCCCCCGCCCGGTCCTAACTTAGGATCGGGTGGGGAGGCTGCGGGGGGAGTGGATGATCGGGCTGTCAGGCAGCGGGGAGCGCAGAACCGACCGCAGCATGCAGGGAGCTGTCAAACGATCATGAACTGTGAGTTCAAACCGGATTCTCCCGGATTGCCCCGGTCCGGGGCAAACCGCACCATAGAGTCCCATGTTATGGGGCGCCGGATTGCATCCGGACCAGTACAATCCGGGAGAATCCAGTTTGATCAGGTTTTCTCTGTCGGAGCCTTCCTGCCGGGATTTTCAAATGAACAGCTGACTCAGGTCAGCTGTTCAATTGAAGTTGCAGTGCTGTCAGGTTCATGTGAGTTCATACTTGACTGCATGAACTCACATGAACTTTCCCACGCCCGGGTGCACAGCTCTGCTACATATCTGGTGGAGGTTCTCTACCAGAGATGTAGCAGAGCTAAAGAAGAACCCTGGATTGAACTACGTGGGACGGAAGAGGATTTTTTTAAAATAAAGATGGAGTCCCTAAGTGTGTGTTTTTTTTTTTTTTTTTCCAAAAAAAATAATTTTTCTTGGTGTGGTGTTTTTATTTAAACAATTTAATACAAATTCATGGGGGGCATGTCTAATATTGGTGTGACCCCATAAATTTCAGGCTTAGGGCCAGCTGATAACAAAAAGCTGGCCCTAACCCCTTTATTACCCAGTGAGCCACCACACCAGGGCCCTGGAAGAGTTGGGTTCAGCACCACAACATGGCGCTTCAATGAACGCGCCACCTGCTGGGGCGGCTGCGGGCTGCCATTCGCAGCGAGGGGTGCCCAGAAGGCTTGGCCTCCCTGCGCTGTGGATTCCAGCCCCCAGCTGCCTAGCTGTACCTGGTTGGACATAGAAATCACACGGAGCCCCACGCATTTTTTTTATTATTTCATGAAATGCATGAAATAATAAAAAATAAGGGCTTCCCTATATTTCTGTATCCAGGCAGGTACAAATAGTCAGCTGGGGGTTGGGGGCAGCCGTCGCTGCCTGCTGTATCCGGCTCGCATACAAAAAGACAGCGAAGCCCACGTCTTTTATTCATATTGTTTTTTGGATTTTTCAGAAATAAAATTTGACGTGGGCTTCGCCATATTTTTGTATCCAGCCGCATACAGCAGGCAGCGACGGGCTGCCACCAACCCCCAGGTGCCTATTTATACCTGGCCGGACACAACAATATAGGGGAGCTCCTTTTTTTTTATTATTTCATGAATTTCATCCTCCAGGAGGGAGCTGGGAGTGCAGAACAGAAGGAGAAAGCCGGTGGTGAAGTTTTCTTACCGCCGGCTTCCCCGCCTGGGTCCTTTGCTCCCTGCTCCCTGGCCCTGCTCCCCCCGCCCGCTCCTGACTCAGGATCAGGTGGGGAGGCAGTGGGGGGAGCGGAGGATCCGGCTGTCAGGCGGTGGGGAAGCCAGTGGGGGATTCAGCATTGTTTAAAAGCCGGCGGTTTTTTACCGCAACTTTTAAACAATCAGTTGGGGAATTGCAGGTTTTTTCTCTGGTGCCTGACATTTTTATAGGGTCCAGCAGCAGAGGAATTGCATTTCCCGTTGATTTACATTGGACTCGTTACTCTGTGAGTAATCGCAAGGAAACTCGCAGAGTAACGAGTAGCCCGAGTACCCTACTATGCGGCGAGTACCGAATAGTAGCGAGTAGACTCGCTCATCCCTAATTGTGGCCAAAAAGTTCGATTTTGGTTTCATCTGACCAGAGCACCTTATTCCACGTTTGGTGTGTCTGCCAGGTGGCTTGTGGTAAACTTCAAACGAGACTTTTTATGGATAGCTTTGAGAAATGGCTTTCTTGTTGCCACTCTTCCATTAAGGCCAGATTTGTGCAGTGTGCGACTGATTTGTGCAGTGTGCGACTGATTGTTGTCCTATGGACAGACTCTCCCACCTCAGCTGTAGATCTATGCAGTTCATCCAGAGTGATCATGGGTCTTTTGGCTGCATCTCTGATCAGACTTCTCCTTGTTCAAGATGAAAGTTTAGAGGGACGGCCGGGTCTTGGTAGATTTGCAGTGGTCTGATACTCCTTCCATTTCCATACGATCGCTTGCACAGTGCTCCATGAGATGTTTAAAACGTGGTAAATCTTTTTGTATCCAAATCCGGCTTTAAACTTCACCACAACAGTATCTTGGACCTGCCTGGTGTGTTCCTTGGTCTTCATGATGCTCTCTGCACTTGAAACTGAATCACAGAGCAGGTGCATTTATACGGAGACTTGATTACACACAGGTGGATTCTATTTATCATTACCAGTCAGTTAGGACAACATTGGATCACTCAGAGATCCTCACTGAACTTCTGGAGTGAGTTTGCTGCACTGAAAGTAAAGGGGACGAATGATTATAAAAATTGCAAGTTTAAAATATGCAATAAATTTCATTCCACTTCACGATTGTGTCCCACTTGTTGTTGATTCTTCACAAAAAAAATTAGAATTGATATCTTTATGTTTGAAGCCTGAAATGTGGCAAAAGGTTGAAAAGTTCAAGGGGGCCAAATACTTTCACAAGGCACTGTACAGCTTAGTGTAGTATACAGACGTAAAGACCCCATATGCAGCTTGGTGTATATATAAACATATCCCCTATATACTGCCTGGTGCAGTGTACAAACATTTATGTGGAATCAGTGAATGTGCATCTTGCTAGTATATTTACTACGGCATCAGATCCCAGGGATTAGTATACATGGCGATCAATTATCCGCGGGGTCTATTGGCCTATTGATCATTATAGTACATGGCCCAATGACTTGTGTTACTGTGAGTCACCTGATGCCACGTTATGATACCCAATACTGTATGCGTCTGCTGTAGTGCTGTCATCTCAACAAAGACAATAGAAGAGATCCTGCTCATCTGCACCGTGCCTTTAAGGCTTAACTCTTTCTAGCGTGACTTACAGGTGCAGCAGAGCTGAGTTTGTCATTTGGCGTGATTCATTACGCTTTTAATTTCTGCTTTCTGATGTTTTACATAGGACTGTGTGTAATCGAACTTAGCTCATTGCTCTGCCACAGAAAGATCTTCACTTATTGCAATGCCTTATGTTAAATGTGGTTTTACATAGGACTGCAAGTATGCCCATTGAGTTATACAACCTCATTGCAATGTCACAATGTATTAGTTGTGGTTTTGCGCAGGACTGCATATTAATCTACAATATTATCAAGATATAGAGATTTACCTTTAGTTTTACATAGGACTGCATTATATTTCAGTAGAATATGTGCTTATCTTAGTATTGCATAGGACTGCAGTATATTCAGAATTATTCCCTGCAGGAGATCATAATGTGTTACTTGCATATCCACATACTTGTATGTACATAGAACTACACATAAATCTATAGCTATCTAAAATCATTAGACGTGTTGCAATATTTTAAAATGTACATGGGATTGCAGTTTTTACAATCTCTCATTTGGTTATTTCTCATGTTACATAGGACTGCATGTAAAATAATAACGCTATTATTATCTATTATGATACATCATGTTTTCTGCTATTTACATAGGACTGTGTTTTGTTATTGTGGATTTCATTTTCTCTGTAATGTAGATGTTCTTTTACATAGGACTGCAGATAAGAGTAGTACATCATCTGATTCACAAGGAGGCAGATAACGAATTGAGCTCTGCTGCATCTGCTCTGTTCTTTGTGTTCTTGGTGCCAGCCAGTATTGTGTACCTATGTGGTGTCCTTGTGGCTGGTGATCATGGTGTAATATCCAGACCAGCGCCTACGTGGTGCCTCTATGGGAACGCCCCGATATTTGGGAAACTGCAGCCTTGTTCTGCAAAAAGGAGAAATATTGGAAGCGTTAGATTGTAGAAATGAGCGCTGAGGACGGATCTGCGGGGTTCAGGGGCAGGGATTGCCAGAAATAGATATTGCAGGAGACAATGTATAAATAGACGGAGCAGCAATAGAAGGACGAAGGAGGCGACGGGATTGGCTGCGGCCGGCAGGAGTCGTACATCAGCATCATTTGTTGCTAGACAAGCATTCTGTGAGGAAGCAAAGGCAACGACTACCACAGGCCACAGTTATATATGGAGGCCGTAATAGCCGGACCGCGATCAATACACAACCAAAGCCTTCACTGCAGGGTGGAAGATAGTGATCATACTATATATAACATGCAGATCAAACCGTAATCTTCTCTGCTATATATAACAGTCAGATTAAGATGTACTGATCTCTATATCATGGGCATCACACTGTAATTGTATCTATAACATGGGCATCCACTGTAATGATATCTATAACATGGGATCACACTGAATTGTATCTTTAACATGGGGATCACACTGTAATGATATCTGTAACATGGGGATCACACTGTAATTGTATCTATAACATGGGGATCACATTGTAATGACATCTATATGTGCAGCCCAGGCCCTGGGGTACTCGGATCACTCAGACGCGGTCTCTGGGGGAAGTCACGGGTAGCGGTGCCTGAGGCCGTGGGCCCAGGGGATGCAGATGAAAAATAAGTGGAAAGAAAATAACAAAAATGTCTGTCGTGACGCCACCTGTAGGATTCCGGTGATGGCACCGGCGCTGCTTGGGCCTCCGGGGTGATGGGCTCCTAAGGGAGCCTATGCGGCTGCCGCAAGGCACATGTGAATGCCTGCGGCAGCCGGCGGCTTTGTTCATCCCTGCTGCTGCAGGGATGAACAAAACGTTAAATAATGAGAATCCATGTGGACAGCATGTCTGTAGGGGGCTGTCCACCCCCCCTAGAGACATACTGTCCACTCAGGACGGCATGTCAGGGGTTAATTTAGCTGTTAACCCCCTCACCGCTATGGTCGGTTTTCTTCTATTCTTTCTATTACAAGCCACCGGCTGCAGCATCAGGACCACTATGATAGGCACTTTCCCTAAGCATTTTACAGTACAGCATCCTCAGCTCAAAAAGCTCAGAACCGGAGAAGGAAACGCTCCTCATAGGAGCCTATTATAAAAACTGGATTGCTTCACAAGCAATCCGGTTACCGCCTCCGGCTCTGCAGCCTGTGTGAAAAATCATGCAGGCTGCAATTTTCGGAGCGGTTCTCTGACCTGCAATGCGGTAACTGGATTGCTCAGGATTGCAGCACTGCCCATAGATATTACTGTATAAGCCTTCAGGACCTCGACAGCGCACATATATACCTATAATAGGTATAGTATGAGCGCTGCGCACAGAGGAGCCGGTGGCTTAATTCATAAAAATGTACAGCAGCCGACAGGAGCCGGCTACTGTACATAAAATATTAAGTCATTATGGCCACAGCTGAGTAGGTATAATGTCTCTAGAGGGGGTGGGCACCCCCTAGAGACATGTTCAACACAATTATTAATATATTATGTTTAATAACAGATTTTACAGTTTGCTCATCCCTGCTAACGCAGGGGTGAGCAAACTATACGGTTGCCGCATTGCTCCAGATTACACATCCGGAGCAGCCTTACACTATTGTCTTGTGTATCTGGCCCTGACTTATATATGTTTACCATAAAGCTACGTTCACACGCGGCGTAATTTGCCGCGTATTCGGCAGCGATGCTTTTTTACGCTCAAAAAATCGCTACTGCATGCCGACACAGAGCTTTTTCCGCTGCGCTTTCCCCGAGGCCATTTTAACATGTAGCCTATGGGGAAAGCGCACTGAAAAAAGCGCCAAGAATTGGCATGACAATTTTTTTTGTGTGGGCGCTTTTGCAGTGAAAGCGCCCACGCAAAAATATGCGGCAAAACGCAGCGTCTGAATGCCTTTCAGCAAAAGCCATAGCTTTTGCTGGAAGGCGTATCCAGCTTTGTTTTGCACTGCTTTTACGTGAGCGCTCTAAAGCGGGAATATGCGCCCATTACGCTACGTGTGAGCAAAGCCTAAAGCTGTGCAGTACACCCTGTAGACGTAGTCAGCCAGATCCAAACAGTTAGAAACAGGTAATAATGAGGGAAGGGGTTACTTGGAACCGGGATGGCGGGGGAGGGAATCACAGCTGGTCAGTTCCCGGTTCCGTTCCCTGGGCACTCAATTAGCTGATGGGGATGAGGGGGAACTTGGGAATAGAGAAACGTGACGCCACCTGTGGTACCTGGTAATGTGGTTACCAGCGCTGCAGCCGGCCGCTGAGGTGATGGTGAAGCAGCTTTGGTAGTACAGTGACTCACCGTGGCCGGGACTCCGGTTTAGACAGGCAGTAGCTTCTTCCTCCTTGTCACGGGTGGACCGTGCCTGCCGGCAGTGGGGCCCGGTTGAGTGCAGATCAAAAAGATAAAGACGTCTTGTGGGAACAGATTAAGGGGTTAATTTGTTGTGACGCCACCTATGAGTGTTTCGGTAACTCTTACCGACGCTGCGGGGCCTCCGGGGATGCTTGAATGCCCTAGTCGGGGTATACGTTCCGGATGCTTTGGGGAGCCTTGGGTCCCTTGGTGGGTACACCGCTGGTTAGACGACTGGATTTGGCGATGGTGGGGTGCTCCTGTAAAGCGATCCCTCCACTCCTCTGGTTCGCATAGCAGAGCTGAACTGCTGCTAGCTTCGGTACCAGCAAACCGGCTGTAGATGGGCACGGGATGGTTTTGGACACGCATTTTGAAGCCCGTAGATCGGTTGGTAATGCACCGGGAGTAATGGTGCTCAACCGTGGTGACGGTAGGGAGATGGCCGGTAGAAGGTGGCCAGGGGGCCGCACGAGACTGTGCAACCCCCTCTCCTAGGTTGCAGAGGTCTTCTAGGTTGCTCTTACTTGCAGACTTTTGCAGACCCTTCTGTACTAAACTTAAACTTCCACTACACACTACCCATGCACTCCGCCCACCAGGACCTGATTGGCCCTCTATGCTAGGTGATGCATGCAGGGTATGGATCTCTGAGTTAACCGAGTGACTGCTGGGTCAGAGAATATTGCTGCTGCATTTATGGCTGCAATACCCTCCTGTGACGCACTCGTTGCGGGGCGCCACACTCCCCCTTGGTGAAATACGCTTGTCCCCAAGTGTCATACTACTCAACATTACAGAGGATTTTGTATTTTATAACAGGCATAAAAGATACACTTTTATTAACAACAGGTACATTTTACTTTTGATGTTGCAAGCAAAAGAAACAGGTTAACACATTCGCGGACCCGGCGGGCGGTCGGCTGTCCTTAGTTAAAAGTTCAGGCTATTGCCGCCATGTTGCTGTGTTATCTACCAAACAGGAAGAAGTCTCTTTGCAAAGTTCAAACAACAGAGTCACTTATGGAGGGCAGTGTTCCGGACCCGTATAGCGAACCACCCATCACAGCATACATATCACTCGTAGGTTACAATGTCCCCTCTATATAAGTCGCTGTTTGGATGCCCTCGCGGTAGGTGCGACTCCACATCACGACGCCCCACAAACACTTCTGTACATACACCCTCCTCCCTGACGAAACCCCACCCAGTGGATAGGTTGAATATGCTCACCCGTCCGGTTTTGCGGAGTTCATCAGGCAATGGAGATTGGCGGCGGGCTTCAGCACGAGCCTGCATGTTGGCGCGCAAACGAGCCTGCCACTCCTCCCTTCGGATGCGACGTACATCTTCGTCGGAGCGATGCGGAGTGTGGATGAAGTCACTACGGCGTGTTGGTTGTTGAACGGGTCGAGCTTGGTGGGCAGTCTGGATTGGAACCCGATTGAACGGCACTGGAGAAGGTGTTGCAATGGCACCGGACCAGCGTACCCGAGTGGATTGCTCGGCAGAAGGATCCAAGGTATCTCCCCAGGCGAACCCGGTGTAGAGATCCTCAGTGATGCTGTGGGTCTCGTCGTCATCGTCCTCGATCTCTCTTTCGATGACCACATCGGGCTGTTCGGCAAACGGAGATGTTGGAACGGGGTCTTCTGGGTCGACGGGCGGCTGCGCTGCATAATCCACCTCGAGGTCGTCTTGCAGGGCTTCCAGGCTGCCTGCCTCTTCTTCTGTTGCAGCTTGTAGCGGTGTTTCAATCTCGGTAACCAGGTAGGCCTCGGTAATAGCAGAGGAACCTCCGGTCTAGGGAAGAAACAGGCGACAGTCTCGGTAGTGGTGAAACTAGTCGCGGGTTCCGCAGAGGGAACCAGGTGGATGTCCATATCTTCTTGGGAGCGAGTTACAAGCTCCGGCTCAAACACTGTTTCAGTTCCAGGCTCTGGAGTGGGATTAGCGGTGGCCTCTACCGGAATGATGCAGTCTACCGGCTCCGGAGACGAGGCGGGACAAGTGGTTGTCATGGCCGAGGCGGTGCTGAAACTCGAGATGTCGTCCGGCCCGAGAGTGGTTGCACCTGAGCGGCTCTGCTGCATCGCACGATGTAGTCTGCGGCCCAAGCTCGCGCTCCAACTGCGGATCGTGCATTCAACGGTTTCAAGGAGCCGTACCCGGAGGTCTTGTAGAGCTTCTTGCCAGAAGTCGGGGCTGCCGTCTATGTTGAGGACAGGACCCGGACCCGGATTGCCAATTGCTGCTCTGGCCTCGGCTTCCACTTCTCGCATCAGGTCATGGAGTCTGGTACTGGTAATTTTCTTGGAGGAGCCACACCCATCTCTACCTGGTAACTGTTCTGGTGAAGAGCTGGTGAAGACTGGTCCGACACTCCCACTTCCTTGGGGGCTTTTGTAGTCCAATGGTGGGAAAAAGTCTTTGGTCCGCCCCCATGGTTGATTTGAGCAATCAGGGCGGACAATGATTTTGGCGCCTTTGCCTTCAGCCCTCCCACAAAGAGGGGCGTTGGCTCACCCCTGGGCTTGCACGTGGCGGATCCTCATGGCTGGAACGCCATCTTGGGCGCCATCTTGGCCCAACGGTGAAAAGGCGGGAAAAGTTCTTTTAGGGACGAACAAAGTCCAAATTGTTGAAATAAAGTCTTTTTAAAGCACATAATACCCGTTAAGGAACGGGCCTGCTCGTATCCTGTTCGTGACGCCAAATTCTGACTCACCGTGGCCGGGACTCTGGTTTAGACAGGCAGTAGCTTTTTCCTCCTTGTCACGGGTGGACCGTGCCTGCCGGCAGTGGGGCCCGGTTGAGTGCAGATCAAAAAGATGAAGATGTCTTCTGGGAACAGATTAAGGGGTTAATTTGTCGTGACGCCACCTATGAGTGTTTCGGTAACTCTTACCGACCCAGTGGGGCATCCGGGGGATGGAATGCAGCAAGATGGAACGCTCCCCACAGGCTGAGCGGTGATCCCCGGAGCCAGGAGCTGCTTAAGATGTTGTGCGGCAGCTGCGGATACCTTGAAGTGCGGACAGACAGTTCATAAGAAAGCACGGACACTGTAAGTCTCTGTAACGTGTAGTTTACTGTAACCAGCAGGCAATACATGGTATACAGTTGTAGGTAGCAGACCGGGTGGACTCAGCAGTGGTAGGTGTCCCTCAGAGATCCACAGTGTTCCTCCATTCTAACTCAGTAAGTTGCCGTTGTCGCCCAGGAATACCAGGTCGGGTACAGGGAGGCTGCTTGAATGCCCTATCCGGGGTATACATTCCGGATGCTTTGGGGAGCCTTGGGTCCCTTGGTGGGTACACCGCTGGTTAGACGACTGGATTTGGCGATGGTGGGGTGCTCCTGTAAAGCGATCCCTCCACTCCTCTGGTTCGCATAGCAGAGCTGAACTGCTGCTAGCTTCGGTACTAGCAAACCGGCTGTAGATGGGCACGGGATGGTTTTGGACCCCCATTTTAAAGCCCGTAGATCGGTTGGTAATGCACCGGGAGTAATGGTGCTCAACCGTGGTGACGGTAGGGAGATGGCCGGTAGAAGGTGGCCAGGGGGCCGCACGAGACTGTGCAACCCCCTCTCCTAGGTTGCAGAGGTCTTCTAGGTTGCTGTTACTTGCAGACTCTTGCAGACCCTTCTGTACTAAACTTAAACTTCCACTACACACTACCCTTGCACTCCGCCCACCAGGACCTGATTGGCCCTCTATGCTAGGTGATGCATGCAGGGTATGGATCTCTGAGTTAACCGTGTGACTGCTGGGTCAGAGAATATTGCTGCTGCATTTATGGCTGCAATACCTTCCTGTGACGCACTCGTTGCGGGGCGCCACAACAGATCCCCACAGGCGGAGCTTTACCTGAGGGCAGCGGGATAGATAAGAGTAGTCATAGTCCTTGGCTCTTTGGTGCTGTAGAGACCTTTCGGGTGACGAATAATTGATGCCAGAGACCCGATTAGCTCAATCCGTTCTTTACTGGTACCAGGTGGATAAGGTACACGGTACATTCCCATTCACCGGGAGTTGTAGCAGCTGATTTAGGAGGCTTTTGCAGAGTCTATCAGAGGTGTCTCTACAATAACTTTCTTGGTCTGTGTTCTACTTTAGCTCTCTTGTCAACCACACTAAAGAGCCCGTCCGCCGGTCCCCAGGTCTGTTACTAAAAAATACTTCTGACCCTTCTCCGGTCTGGATGGGAGCGGTAAGAAAACAATCCCTCCCGACACCAGTTTTTAGTAATTTCCCTTGTTAGGGTCTTGGACCCACTTTGGGACAGAGGTGGGATTTAGTCTTGTGGTGCCGTGGCTCCTACTTTAGTCCCACAGCCTGCCGGTCTGCGGTTTGAAATGAACCGTTAACAAACCTTTGTTGACCTGGGTACTCCAGGTGGCTCCAACCAGACCTGGAGTATCCCCCTTCTTTGTCTGGGTCACCTCTCTCCTTAGAGGTGCCCTCCTATCACGGCTGCAGGGTCCCCTGCATCCGTCCTTTCTCCTCTTCTGTCACCGTCTGATTGACTTGTGTGTAACTGTCACTCATGTCTTCCCACTCTTCTAAACTCCACCCCCCTGGGACCTACTGAATTACAGTCCCCTGTACCAAGGTGTGTTATGAGCATGCTTGTGTGCAGACTCTGGGTTTCCTCCTCATGCACGACTACGGAGGCACTACACCTTCTGTTTGGGGTGCAGTACCTCCCTGTGGCGTCCCGCCAGAGGGGCGCCACAATAATATCAGTAGTGACTGAAGATACAGCACCCAGCTCTGTGAAATTAGAAGACAGGGTAAGTATCCAGTTGGCAGATTTTTAGTGGGACATTTGAAGCCTCCATTCACCCTGGTTGACTGCAATGTGTCTATAAGGTTAAGTGACCTTCCAGTCCTATTACATGGCATCTTTCATAGTGAACCCTTTGTTGGATCCCCCTAACAGCGAACACGTGATGTCTTATTGACCAAATCAAATTTGTGCTCAGAACATATTGATTGAAATGATGAATGTCTTTCTTTACCAGCTGTCAGGTAGGGTTCACTAGTAAGGACGCGAAAATCGAGAGGTTTTTTTTTCTGAGGATAAACTTTCCAAACAATAATAAGATGAAATCACCAATCAATAATGACATCAGCGCTCGCTCCTCCAGCATCGAGCTGGAAAGTCATTTACCAGAAGAGATGACTGTGATAAATGCATTAGGTAATTTAACATAAACATTATTCGGTCTGCTTGCATTAGTGAGAAGTAGCTACCGCTGTCTCCGTTGTTCTTGGTGTGGCAGAGATGAAGAACGTGTTATCTTTTATGATGCCATAGACAGTATAGACGGGCCTCTATGAGTGCTAGCTCTCCAGACTAACAAAGCACCTTGCTTTTTTTTTTCTACTGAGTTTAATGTACACCCAACAGCTGCAAGGTTTGGCCAGCTAAGCTGCAAAAATATGACAGAGCAGGGATAGCCACTTTTATTGCTTATGGATGTTGTTTACTAATGCTAGGTGTCTCCTTTTGGAGTATTATTGATTTGCTTACGTTATGTCACCTACTTTTCGTGCCATGGTTTGGTTACAGTGGTATGCAAAAGTTTGGGCACCCTTGGTCAAGATTACGGTTATTGTGAACAGTTAAGCAACTTGAAGATGAAATTATATCTAAAAGGCATAAAGTTAAAGATGATGCAATTCCATTTGTATTTTAGGCAAAATATATATATATTTTCATCTTTTATATTTTACAAATTACAAAAAGCAAAATGGACTGATGGAACAGTTTGGGCACCCTGTGCTCAGATAGCTTTCACCAAGGTTCCAGACTTTCTATGGTCTCAGTCCACTAAGGGACCATTCACATTAGCGTTTTCTTAAATTCGCTGCAGATCCTGCAGATTTTGCCACGTAACGGCTCACTTGCGGCAAGCCCCATTCATTCCCTATAGAACTTGCGGTCATGTGCAGCAAGTGCAGCAAATCTGGCACTTGCAGCCACGCAAAAAAACCACTGCTAGCAGCGTGTATTTTCCTTAGCCGCAAGTGCGGGATCTGCTGATTCCGCTGCAAATGTGGCGGAATCTACCGGATCTGCTACGATCGTCAGGAAACGCTGATGTGAAAGCAGCCTAAAGGCCCCGTCACACACCAACGTCCGAGCGATCCGATCAACGATCCGACTTGACCTAGATCGCTTGAACGTCCTTCAATGATCGCTAGTGAAATGTCACACGTACAGATATCTTTAACGACGCAGCAACAATTCCGCGACAAGCGAATTATACTTGCGGTCGTTTGATCGCCTACGTCCTTCAGTTCTGAATAGGCGAAGTCGTTAACGACATCGTTATCAAAGTGTCACACACACCGATGCTGCAGGTTGGACGGACGATAATCGTCTGGTTTTAGGTCCAGTTCAAAAACCTCCCATCAACAATCAGCCGACTTATCGTTGAACGTTTCTACTTGTCACACGCAGCGGCGGCGTTACAACGTTGTTGCTCCACCCAAGAAGCCGTGACGTACTAACGATATCGTAGTGTGTGACGGGGCCTTAAGACTGGCATTTCATCCACAAGTTTTAATTAATACAGGAATAAGGAATGTGCTCTATTATGAGGCACACTCCACTTCATCTTATGAGTAGCCTGTGTCTCAGTGCACCTCACCAGACTGGAGTAACATTTCTGGCATGAGAAAATCCGCCACAATGCATGTGTTTGACGGAAGGTGTAACTGCAATCCATGTTGCCCTAATGGTGGGTTTACACACACCAATTTATCTGTTCAATATCTGAACCAATCTCTGGTTGCAGTGAAATCATGGATACATTGCTCCATGTTGTACACAGCCACAAAATGGAGCAATGTATCCATGATTTCACTGCAACCAGAGATTGGTTCAGATATTGAACAGATAAATTGGTGTGTGTAAACCCACCATTAGTCTTCTCCTGCTCCACCCAAATGTCAAACATCACAAGATTTGTGTGTGACTCCTTTTGAAAGCATCTTCTGACTATTCAGTGTTTTGTGCCAATTTTCTGGTGTAGACTCTTTGATGTATGGGCCCCTATGTATTTCTCTATTTTAACTACTAACTAAAGCAGTGTAGAAGTAATTGTGTACAGTTGTGGCCAAAAGTATTGACACCCTTGCAATTCTGTCAGATAATACTCAGTTTCTTCTTGAAAATGATTGCAATCACAAATTATTTGGTATTATTATCTTCATTTAATTTGTCTTAAATGAAAAAACACAAAAGAAAATGAAGCAAAAAGCAAAACATTGATAATTTCACACAAAACTCCAAAAATGGTCCAGACAAAAGTATTGGCACCCTCAGCCTAATACTTGGTTGCACAACCTTTAGCCAAGATAACTGTGATCAACCATCAATGAGTTTCTTACAATGCTCTGCTGGAATTTTAGACTATTCTTCTTTGGCAAACTGCTCCAAGTCCCTGATATTTGAAGGGTGCCTTCTCCAAACTGCCATTTTTAGATCTCTCCACAGGTGTTCTATGGAATTCAGGTCTGGACTCATTGCTGGCCACCTTAGAAGTCTCCAGCGCTTTCTCTCAAACCATTTTCTAGTGCTTTTTGAAGTGTGGCTTTTTTATGTCTCGGGGTAAGAAGTGTGGTCTTCCTGGGTCTCCTACCATACAGTCCCTTTTCATTCAGACGCCGACAGATAGTACGGGTTGACACTGTTGTACCCTCGGACTGCAGGGCAGCTTGAACTTGTTTGGATGTTAGTCGAGGTTCTTTGTCCACCATCCGCACAATCTTGCGTTGAAATCTCTTGTCAATTTTTTTTGTCCGTCCACAGCTAGGGAGGTTAGCCACAGTGCCATGGGATTTAAACTTCTTGATGACACTGCACACGGTAGACACAGGAACATTCAGGTCTTTGGAGATGGACTTGTAGCCTTGAGATTCCTCATGCTTCCTCACAATTTGGATTCTCAAGTCCTCAGACAGTTCTTTGGTCTTCTTTCTTTTCTCCATGCTCAATGTGGTACACACAAGGACACAGGACAGAGGTTGAGTCAACTTTAATCCATGTCAACTGGCTGCAAGTGTGATTTAGTTATTGCCAACACCTGTTAGGTACCACAGGTAATTTACAGGTGCTGTTAATTACACAAATTAGAGAAGCATCACATGATTTTTCTAACAGTGCCAATACTTTTGTCCACCCCCTTTTTTATGTTTGGTGTGGAATTACGGTATACCCAATTTGGCTTTAGGTCAATTCTTTTTGTGTTTTTTCATTTAAGACAAATTAAATGAAGATAATAATACCAAAGAATTTATGATTGCAATCTTTTTCTGGAATAAACTGAGTATTATCTGACAGAATTGCAGGGGTGTCAATACTTTTGGCCACAACTGTATGTTGTAGTCAAATAAGAGATAGCACAGCATTCTGGAATGTTCTCAGCTTTTCCCTTATTATGCAGATTATGTAAAGCAGATATAAAACCATCCAAAAATGGGTCTCCTGAAGGTTAATGGGGCTCTCAGGAAAGGGAGCATCTTACACTTTTCATGGACCTTGCTTACCCCCGGGCGATTTTTCCATTTTTCCTTTTTCCCTCCCCTTCTTTAAAGAGCCATAACGTTTTTATTTTTTCGTCAATATAAATATATGAGGGCTAATTTTATGTGGGACAAGTTGTACTTTTAGAATAAATCATTTATTTTACCATATAGTGTACAGGAAAATGGGAAAAAATTCCAAGTGCGGTGAAATTGCAAAAAAAGTGCAATTACACATTTGTTTTTTAGGCTTTTTATTCCCCATATTCACTGTATGGTAAAACTGACATGATGGTATGATTCCTCGGGTCAATACGAGTTCGTAGATACCAAACATGTATACTTTTACTGGTATCTAAGTGGTGAAAGAAAAATTCAAATGTTTGAAAAAAAAAAAAAAAAGAATTGCACTTTTTGCACCATATTCAGCACCCTGTAGCGTCCTCATTTTTTGGGATCCGGGGCTGTGTCATGGCTTATTTATCTTGAGCTGACATTTCTAATGATACAATTTTTGGGTAGATATGTTGTTTTGTTCACCCGTTATTGCATTTTATCGCAATGTTGCAGCGACCAAAAACACACAGTTTTGCCGTTTTTACTTTTTTTCTGTTACAGATCTGATTAATTGATTTAATATTTTGATAGATCAGGCATTTCTGAACACGGCGATACCAATTGTGTGTATATTTTTTATTTTTTTTAATATTGTTTTTTTCAATGGGGCAAAAGGGGTGGTGAATTGAACTTTTGCTTTTCTTTCATATTTTGAAAAACTTTTTTTTTTTTTCATTTTTTCTTTATGTTACACTGGCCTATAGAGCGACACAGTGCTGCATTGTCCGATCACTTGTGCTAGGTCCTGATGAGATCTCCGTTCCCCAATTGAATGTCCGATCATGATGGGGAGCAGCGCCATCCCCGCCTAATATTAGTCTAGAATCTGCTATGGTTCGTCCCTGGCTTAAAGCAGGTTTGTTTAGATTTGTGGACATTATAGATGCAAACTCCATGCAGATTCATTTCTTTGATTTCCTTAAGTAGCAATTTTCGCTCTCCAATCGGGAATTTTACCAATACTTGCAAATTAGAGACCTAGCCAGCTCTCTGATTGGCAGAGTGGGAGCTTCTATCCCCACGGAGTTTGAGAAGCTTTGTAGGAGGGGCACAGACACCAAGGGTCTAATTTCTGAAATCTACGGATTGATATTTAATTCTCAGGAGGGGTCTGATGGGACATTTACATATATTCGTAAGTGGGAGGCTTGTTTGGGGAGGCGGATTTCCCCTCAGGAATGGGTCGTCATTTGGAGGAATGCCGCCAAATCATCAGTATGTACCCTCTACAAGGAAAACATTTGCAAAATTCTAATGTTTTGGTACTACACAACGGAGATCCTCCACATGCTGGATCCATCTATCCCCGCCACCTTTTGGAGGTGCGGTGGGGATACGGGTTCTCTCTTCCACTTATTCTGGTCGTGTCCGAAGATTCTTCTCTTTTGGGATCAAGTTCGAGTCCTTATTAATAAAGTATTATATGTTGATGTTGAACTTGATCCTTTGGTATATCTCTGGGGCACGGGGCATGGGCAAATTGCTTTCTAGATTAATGTGTCATACTGCGGCCTTACTGCGGCCAGGTGCTTAATTGCACGATGCTGGAAACATACAAGCGCCCCGTCGCTCCAGAGCCTCATGAGTAGAATTTTGGACGTCAGACGTATGGAACACCTTACAGCTTTATTGAATGACTCGGTAGAACGCTTATTGGTGGTCTGGTCCCCGTGGGATTATTATGCAGCAGGTGCCAATGCCAACCTTTAGGACTCCCAGTCTTGGGAGCCATTACCTTTCTTCCAGGCCCCTCTTGATCCCTCCCTTCCTAATGCTATTTTCTTCCCTGCCTCTACCCCTATGTCTTGTCTATGTCCTTTTTATATACATGGTTTAAGGTAGTTATGTTTTTCCCTTTTTTTTGCCTTTATAACTCTTATTATAGACTAATGATTTACTTACTGACCTGTACTACCTTGCACTTGTCTACTAGAAGATCTTGCCTACCTGAGCAGGGGGTTCGGGATCGTCCCCTCCCCCATTCTTTCTAGCTCGGCCATGATAATGTGCAGGTCGGTGCTATCATTCTACTTCTATTCCAGTTTGTTTATATGTTTCATTATTATACTAAGCGCTCAATAAAAATGTATCTTTGAAAAAAAAGAACACCATATCAGATCTCAGCTGAGGTGTGGGGGAAAAGATGTGGGCTTACCACCGGGGCTCACGTCAAAGGGAGGGCGCCGATATATAATACACCCAGTACGTCATATGTCATAAACAGAGTCCTTTTTTAAAGGGATGTGATCATGAGGACTTTGACAGGTTCCCTTTAATAGTACAGTAGATCTGAGCTTTATGTAGAACATATGTTGTTCCGGGCAGATGGCAAGAATTTGTGGCAGTGACAATTCTTGCATTGTTTTCAGCTCATCCTCATGGCAACACGGCTGAAGTGAAAAATCCTTCCTTCATTATATACAGTGTTTCGCTAGCAACAGCATTACTCACAATCCAACAGAGAGCTCACGCTGTAAACATGCTGCTCTGCCCAGATCTCTACACTGGAGGTGAGGTACCAGAGCTGCAGGCTGGTAAACACATGGCAAACCCTGGCCATAATCAATCACTTCCTGCCGACCATATCATATGTGTGGGCCTCCGAAATTCTGGGAAGCTAAAATATCAACACCCTATACTTTCTTTCAGGAGAGATGAGCAGCTGTCAGAGGTATCTGGCAGTGACTTTCTCCTCTCTCCCTGTAGAAAACATAAGCGCTGATGTCAGGAGAGATAGATATCTGCTGAATGAATGTCTTGCCCTCAGTAAACACATGTATAGTCAGCCTAAAGCGTAACCGTCGTTTTAATTTTTATTTCATAAATCAATAGCGCACATGAATATAAGCCACTTTGTAATATATCTTATCACAGACATCTGCTTCTTTCTCACAGAATATACACCAGTTCTGAGGTAAAATCTTTATTCTGGGAAGACTTTTCCATTACTGAGATAGAAGAAGGCAGACGTTACTGATGAGGAGCTTGAGGCAAAGGAGGGTGCTAGAGGTGAAGGGAGGTGCTAGAGGCAGAGCAGGTGCTAGAGGAAGGGGCTAGATGTAGAGGGACGTGCTAGAGGCAGAGCAGGTGCTAGAGCAGGGGTCTCAAACTCGGCTGGGTTGGTGGGCCGCACATAGAAAAACATTTATAGCAGGGGGCCGCATCCCTTGTTGGACTAAGTGATATTTTTAGTAATACCAGAATTTTTTGCTCAATGTAGTAAAGTAAAAATCCTGATCCCCTTCTTGTAGTAATGTCCCCATCCTGTAGTAATGTCCTTTTCTACTGATGTCCCCATCCAGATCCCTTTTTCTAGTGATGTTCCCCATCCTGATCCCTTTTTCTAGTGATGTCCTCCATCCTGATTCCTTTTTCTAGTGATGACCCCCCATCCTGATCCCTTTTTCTAGTGATGTTCCCCATCCTGATCCCTTTTTCTAGTGATGTTCCCCATCCTGATCCCTTTTTGTAGTGATGTCCCCCATCCTGATCCCTTTTCCTTGTGATGTTACCCATCCTGATCCCTTTTTCTAGTGATGTCCCCCATCCTGATCCCTTTTTATAGTGATGACCCCCCATCCTGATCCCTTTTTCTAGTAATGTCCCCCATCCTGATCCCATTTTCTACTGATGTCCCCCATCCTGATCCCCTTTTGTAGTGATGCCCCCCCATCCTGATCTCCTTTTGTAGTGATGACCCCATCCTGATCCCTTTTCCTAGTGATGTTACCCATCCTGATCCTTTTTTGTAGTGATGTCCCCATTCTGATCCCCTTTTCTAGTGATGTCCCCCATACTGATCCCCTTTTGTAGTGATGTTCCCCATCCATCCTGGTCCTCTTTTGTAGTGAAGTCCCCATACTGATCTCCTTTTGTAGTGATGTCACCCATCCTGATCCCCTTTTGTAGTCATGTCCCCTTCCTGATCTCCTTTTCTAGTGATGTCCCCCATCCTGATCCCCTTTTCTAGTGATGTCCCCCATTCCGATCCCCTTTAGTAGTGATGTCCCTCATCCTGGTTCCCTTTTATTGTGATGTCCCTATCCTGATACCCTTTTCTAGTGATATCCCCATCCAGATCCCCTTTAGTTGTGATGTCCCCCATTCTGATCCCATTTTGTATTGATGTCCCCCATCCTGATCCCCTTTTCTAGGTAAGTCCCCCATCCTGATCTACTTCTATAGTGATGCCCCCATCCTGTTTTACCTTATTTTTATACACTCACATACACACTCATTCACACTCACACACACCCTTACACACAAACTCACACACACACTCACACACTCTAATACACACACTGAAACTCACACACACCTCACACACACTTTCTTATACATATATCCTCTCTCACATACTCACACACTCACCCTCACACACACACCCTTTTACACACACTCACACTTTTCTCACTTTAGTGATGCATCGCTCCAGTGCAGGGGGCCGCCGTGGTCCCCACTGTGCTGACTTCTGGCCTCCACTGTGCTATGACCTCCTCCAGCCGCCGCTCAGATAAGCTCTGTTGCTCAGCAACATCAATGCAATCTGCCAGCGAGAGGCCCGCATGTGATGTCATATTCCGCCATCAGATGCGGACCTCTCATTGGCTGGCAGCTTGCATTGATCTTGCTGAGAGACAGAGCTTGTTAGTGCCGCGGACGGAAGTCATCACACAGCGGTGACTGCAGCGGCCCCCTGCACTGAGGCGATACATCATTAAGTTGTCCAAGGTGCCGCGGGCCGCATAGTGAGGCCCCAGGGGCCGCATGTGGCCCTCGGGCCGCGTGTTTGAGACCCCTGTGCTAGAGGAAGGGGTTAGATGTAGAGGGACGTGCTAGAGGCAGAACAGGTGCTAGAGGTGGCAGAAGGGCTAGATGTAGAGGTAGGTGCTAGAGGCAGAGCAGGTGCTAGAGGTGGCGGACGGGCTAGATGTAGAGGTAGGTGCTAGAGGCAGAGCAAGGTGCTAGAGGTGGAGGGAGGTGCAAGAGGCAGAGGGGGTACTAGATATAAAGTTTGGTGCTAGAGGCAGAACAAGGTGCTAGATGTAGAGGGAGGTGCTAGAGGCAGAGCTAGGTGCTAGAGGTGGAGGAAGGGCTAGATGTAGAGGGAGGTGCTAGAGGCAGAGCAAGGTGCTAGAGGTGAAGGGAGGTGCAAGAGGCAGAGGGGCTACTAGATATAAAGTTTGGTGCTAGAGGCAGAACAAGGTGCTAGATGTAGAGGGAGGTGCTAGAGGCAGAGCTAGGTGCTAGAGGTGGAGGAAGGGCTAGATGTAGAGGGAGGTGCTAGAGGCAGAGCAAGGTGCTAGAGGTGGAGGGAGGTGCAAGAGGCAGAGGGGGTACTAGATATAAAGTTTGGTGCTGAGAGGTAGAACAAGGTGCTAGATGTAGAGGGAGGTGCTAGAGGCAGAGCTAGGTGCCAGAGGTGGAGGAAGGGCTAGATGTAGAGGGAGGTGCTAGAGGCAGAGCAGGTGCTTAAGGTGGAGGGAGGTGCTAGAGGCAGAGGGGGGTGCTAGATGTAGAGTTTGGTGCTAGAGGCAGAGCAAGGAGCTAAATTTGAAGGGAGAAGCTAGAGGCAGAGGGAGGAGCTAAAGGCTGAGAGAGGAGCTAGAGGTGGAGGGAGGAGCTAGATGTAGAGGGATATGCTAGTGCAGAGGGAGGAGCTAGAGGCACAGGAGGAGCAACAGGTAGAGGAAGGGGCTAGCTGTAGAAGGAGGTGCTAGAGGCAGATGGAGGAACTAGAGGCAGAGCTCCACCCCCTACCCCCTCTTCTAGCTACACAGAATCTCATCAGTTTACACTTTGTAGGGGTATTCCCATCTCCAAGATCCTATCCGAATATGTAATAGGTGTAACAATAACAATATTAGCAAATCCCTCCAATTATAAATGTAGTCTAGTTCTCCTGATATAGCCATGTCTGTTACCTCATAGGCATTACAGCCTAGGTATCCATGGTTACCACCAGGAGCAACTAACTGTTACCATGAGGTGGTTTTAACCACGGATGCCTAAGCTGAAAAGGCCTGCACATGAGGTGACACACATGGCTTTATCAGGAGAACTAGACTACATTTATAATTGGAGGGATTTGCTATTTTTATTATTACACCTATTACATATTCGGATAGGATTTTGGAGATGAGACTACCCCTTTAAGTTACTTGGTCCCAAAATGAGCCTCATCTAGGTATACATGTAGCTTCCCAGTGTTATAGTGGTAAGGAGGTATGGAGACCCTGGTGTACTCAGGTTATATTTATAATATCATTTTAATTTGGAAACATATAACAAAAACTTTTTACACCTGTATGAAGTATAGATAAATGCATGAGCAATGGCAGCTCCATCACTGTAATACCACTGATCACTAGATTCGGGCTTCCGAGCCCCAGTCCTCCTTATTCCATGACCGTGTACATTTTTCCTCTCCATTTAAGGTCCATCAGATTGACTGAAACTAGAAACAAATGAGTCCTGCACACAGAGAAAAAGTCTGTAAGGACATGTTCACACCGCCAACATATTTGGAGACAAAAAGCTAAATGCGACCAAAAAACAACAGTACACTGCAGTAAAAGTATTAAATGCAAGTGCAGTATAAAAAAATAGTATAACAAATACAGGGTACTTAGTCTATCCGTTTTTTTGCGCAAAAAAAGTTATATCAAGCCACGTCACTAACTTCAAAGTGTACCCATCTCTGACGCAGTCCTAACTGTTGTATTAAAAAACCTGACTAGTGTGTATACTTACCAGTGAGCAGGAACCAGCAGAACCTGTGTCTGAGATGGACTGAAGGCGACGGGGCTCTATGTGTGCAGGGCCCAGAGAGGGGGGCGGGAACTCCATCTCTTGCAAAGCAAGAGGCAACTTAATTAGAAACAAATGAGTCCTGCACACAGAGAACAAGTCTGTAAGGACATGTTCACACCGCCAACATATTTGGAGACAAAAAGCTAAATGCGACCAAAAAACAACAGTACACTGCAGTAAAAGTATTAAATGCAAGTGCAGTATAAAAAAATAGTATAACAAATACAGGGTACTTAGTCTATCCGTTTTTTTGCGCAAAAAAAGTTATATCAAGCCACGTCACTAACTTCAAAGTGTACCCATCTCTGACGCAGTCCTAACTGTTGTATTAAAAAACCTGACTAGTGTGTATACTTACCAGTGAGCAGGAACCAGCAGAACCCCTGCACACATAGAGCCCCGTCGCCTTCAGTCCATCTCAGACACAGGTTCTGCTGGTTCCTGCTCACTGGTAAGTATACACACTAGTCAGGTTTTTTAATACAACAGTTAGGACTGCGTCAGAGATGGGTACACTTTGAAGTTAGTGACGTGGCTTGATATAACTTTTTTTGCGCAAAAAAACGGATAGACTAAGTACCCTGTATTTGTTATACTATTTTTTTATACTGCACTTGCATTTAATACTTTTACTGCAGTGTACTGTTGTTTTTTGGTCGCATTTAGCTTTTTGTCTCCAAATATGTTGGCGGTGTGAACATGTCCTTACAGACTTGTTCTCTGTGTGCAGGACTCATTTGTTTCTAATTAAGTTGCCTCTTGCTTTGCAAGAGATGGAGTTCCCGCCCCCCTCTCTGGGCCCTGCACACATAGAGCCCCGTCGCCTTCAGTCCATCTCAGACACAGGTTCTGCTGGTTCCTGCTCACTGGTAAGTATACACACTAGTCAGGTTTTTTAATACAACAATTAGGACTGCGTCAGAGATGGGTACACTTTGAAGTTAGTGACGTGGCTTGATATAACTTTTTTTGCGCAAAAAAACGGATAGACTAAGTACCCTGTATTTGTTATACTATTTTTTTCTGGTCATCATAATGGGAGACCCAGACAATGGGGTTTAGGGCTCTGCCCTCCGGAGGTCACACTAGGTACTACAAGTTTGTAGACACCGCCTCCTCCGCTTATAAACCCCCACCGTAGGAGACATCCTCAGTTTTAAACTTAGTGTGCTCGGAGGATCACGCTTTGCTTGCACTTCACTGCATTCTCACAGTTTACGTGATGGCGTATGAAGACAAGGTAAAATGGTCCCGCTCGGGATCCTCGACAGCCTCCCCGCTCACCCTTTGCGGAACACGCTGGTGGAGGTACCGGAGGGCTTTTAGCCTGGACACTTCAGTGTTCTCCCGGTACGCTGTCGCGCTCCTTTCCTTTCCATCCCTCCATGGAGGCTCTGGTAAGGGGGAGCCTGGAGCCTTGCACAGCTCCGCTCCGTCCGAGGCCTCCCTAAATGGTGCTTACAGACCGGACGGAGCCAGCCCAGTCCGAGGCCTCCCTAAATGGTGCTTACACTCCGGACTGGTGCTGAGCGGCCCAGTCTGAGGCCTCCCTAAATGGTGCTTACAGACCAGACTGGTGCTGCACCCCCGTCCGAGGCCTCCCTAAATGGTGCTTACAGACCGGACCGGCACTGAGGCACCTGGTGTGTCTCCTGTGTGCCTGGGGGTAGTGTCTGTCACTGTTGTGTCATGACACTCAGACCGCGCGGTTGCCCTCGGGTCCGCGGTTCTGGTGGTGACCCTGTGCTGGGGTCACCCTGGCTGACCGCCCTGTGTATCACAGGGGCTGAGGCTGTAGACTGCAGGTGCTTTGTGTGTACATGCAGTCTGAGTGTGTGTGTTGATATTTCACACTCGTTTCCCGCGCTGCGGGCTCTGGCACCTCCATTACTGAGGCAGCCTGAAGGAGGAGGAAGCAGCCCTTGTGGTGACATCACCGATGGGCGTGTTGTGTGTTCTTCCCGCGTGTTCCTGGCTCCGCCCACATCTTCACTGTCGGCGGCCATCTTCTCCCTCACTTCCCGGCTGGGATCTGGCTGCAGCGCGTGTCTGCACGTACAAGGGAGACCGGAACTCGCGGAGGTCACACACTCACACCGCTTCCTCCTACCGCTTTACTGCGGTCGGTAAGCCACCGGGATTCCCGGTTTGTTTGTGAACTTTGGCTTATTTTCCCTTCACTGTGGAGATGTCCTCAGTTGGGAAGCATGCTGCTAAGGCGGCGGTGGTCACCATTACCTGTGCTACATGCAACGGGACACTGGTGGAGGGGTCCTGCAATAACTGCGGACGCCCAGAGGCCCGGTCTGCTACTACTGAGTCTGCAAATCCGGGAGTATACCCTGAGGTTCAGGTGATCCCAGGGCCATGGGAAACGCAGAATAAGATCAATGAATCTCTGCTGTCCCAGATGTCCTCCATGTCGCAATCCCTGGAGGCACTGTATAGGAGACTGGAGAACCCAGCTACTCCTCCCAGTTACCCCCGGGTGTCTCTTACTTCTGCTGTAAGACCCCCTAAGCGAGCTCGTGAGGCTTCTCCTGAGCTCCAGACTCTCTCTGAGGAGGAGCGTTCCTCTGATGGTGAGGAAGATGATGGGGGTTCTACTCTCGGGTCTATGTCTGAACCTCCAGATGGGGTGGAGGATCTGGTGTCCTCCATCAATGAGACATTACGTCTTGTCACTCCTACTGAGGAGGTGACTGTACACCCCAAGGAGGTCTATCAATGGCTGCGGCCAGAGGCTAGACCAAGTGGCTCCTTCTTGGACCACACTAATTTCGGAAGGGTGATTAAAGCTCCCAGGTTACATCCTGGGCGGCGTTATGTCCGTAAAACTAAGGACAATCGCTTTCCCTTTCCCCGGGAGGCGCTCCAGGAATGGTCGCAGTCTCCCAAGGTGGATGCCTCCATGACTAGGATTGCTGCGCGCTCCTTGTTTTCTGCCTCTGATAGCTCCTCATTGAAGGATGCTACTGATAGACAGGTCGAGCAACTCGCCAAGTCTTCCTATGAGGCTGTGGGGTCTTCGTTTGCCCCTAATTTTGCTGCGGTCTGGACCCTACAAGCGATTACTATCTGTTTGGATGGTATCACTGATCTAGCTAGGTCCAGCCCAGAGGTCCTGGCGCTTACCGACAGAGCAAGAGCTTATGCGGATTACGCCAGGACGGCATCTTTGGAAACTGCCACTCGCTCTGCTGTGGCCTCGGCCAATGCAATTGCGATCCGCAGGCTGTTGTGGCTGCGTCTTTGGGACTCAGATGCCACATCTAAGAAGATTTTGCAAAATCTTCCGTTCGCTGGTGACAGGCTTTTTGGCACCGAGCTGGACAAATTGATAAAGGATTCTGCTGAGTCTAAGA
The DNA here is from genome assembly GCA_033576535.1 of Allobates femoralis. NCBI lineage: Eukaryota > Metazoa > Chordata > Amphibia > Anura > Aromobatidae > Allobates > Allobates femoralis. Next base: position 337,238,179 of record JARQOC010000006.1, read on the forward strand.
TACCGCAGAATAAGCCTAAGCCACGGTATACCGTGAAAAGGAACCCTAAGCAGTGGTCCTTTCGTTCCAGTTCACAGTCATCAACGACGTCCGCTCGCTCGGACCGAGGGGGCAAGCCTGCTGCTCAGTGGCGTTCCAAGAGTCGTCAGAAGAAGCCGGCGGGGGCAGCGGCTGCCACCCCCAAGCCCGCCTCGACATGACTCGCTCTCTCATCCTGCCTCCCCACAGGTGGGGGGCCGCCTGTCTCGCTTTCAGGACAAGTGGCTACTTCACGTTCAAGATCAGTGGGTTCGAGACGTGATCTCGCGAGGGTACAGGATAGAGCTGACGTCAAAACCGATACCCCGATTCCATCGGTCGGTTCCATCTCCAGAAAAGGCTCAGGCTTTTCACCTGGTGTTGGAGGGACTCCGCAGAGACGGAGTGGTGGTCCCTGTGCCCACGGAAGAGAGGTTCGGGGGTTTTTACTCCAACCTCTTTATTGTCCCAAAGAAGGACGGCTCTTTTCGCCCGGTTTTGGACCTCAAGTTGTTCAACCGTCACGTGTTGGTTCGGAAGTTCCGCATGGAATCCCTGCGCTCCGTGATCGCGGCTGTGTCACAGGGAGACTTCCTAGCGTCCATCGATATCAGGGACGCTTACCTTCACGTTCCCATTGCACCAGCTCATCAGCGCTGGTTGAGATTCGCAGTGGGGGAAGAGCACTTCCAATTTGTGGCACTGCCATTCGGGCTAGCCTCGGCACCACGGGTGTTCACAAAGGTGATGGCCTCCATGATGGCTCTCCTGCATGCGCAGGGACACGCCGTCATACCCTATTTGGACGACCTGTTGGTCAGGGCGCCATCGGAAGACCTTTGTCGGGTGAGCCTGGAGGTGACCATGAAGTCTCTGGAACGGTTCGGGTGGCTTATCAACATTCAAAAGTCGACCCTGGTTCCGACCCAGTCATTGACATATCTGGGCATGGACTTCCACACGGACTCGGCCCTGGTGTCCCTACCTCAAGCCAAGCAGCTTGCGATCCAATCAGGAGTGCAGAATGTCCTCCTGTCACCACAGTCATCCCTACGGGTATTGATGCGACTGGTGGGTCGCATGGTAGCGGCGATAGAGGCGGTGCCGTTCGCACAGTTTCGCCTCCGTCCTCTCCAGCTGGAGATTCTTCGCAGATGGGACAAGAGGACGATCTCGCTGAATCGGCTGGTGACGCTGTCACAACCGACCAGGGACTCCCTACAGTGGTGGCTCCAGCCACGTCACTTGTCACGGGGCCGGTCCTTCCTAAAACCGTCATGGTTAGTGGTGACCACCGACGCCAGTCTGAAGGGCTGGGGCGCGGTGTTCTTGCACCACAGGGCTCAAGGCCTCTGGACTCAGTCGGAGTCGGCGTTGCAGATCAACGTGTTGGAGATCAAGGCGGTCTATCTGGCGCTCCTGGCGTTTCAGACATTCCTGTCAGGACAACCCATTCGGGTGCAGTCCGACAATGCGACGGCCGTCGCCTACATAAATCATCAGGGAGGGACCAGAAGTGCTCAGGCCCTCGCCGAAGTCCACCGCATTCTAGCTTGGGTGGAGGAACACGACTGCCTGATCTCCGCAGTTCACATCCCAGGGGTCGAGAACTGGGAGGCCGACTACCTGAGCCGACAGGGGATGGACGCCGGAGAGTGGTCTCTAAATCCAGACGTCTTCCGGGACATCTGCGGCAGATGGGGCACTCCGGACGTGGATCTGATGGCCTCACGGCTGAATCATCAGGTGCCCCAATACATGGCAAGATCGTGGGATCCTCAGTCTCGGGGGGCGGATGCCCTGATCCTGAGTTGGTCCAGCTTCCAGCTGCCATATGTGTTCCCGCCTCTGGCTCTGATTCCCAGGGTTCTGTGGAAAATCAGGACGGAATGCAGAGTAGCCATTCTAGTGGCTCCAGATTGGCCCAGGAGGTCCTGGTACCCGGACCTGTGGCAACTGTCAGGCGGACACCGGTGGGCTCTTCCAGAACGCGCAGATCTACTCGCGCAAGGGCCATTCTTCCACCTCAATTCCAGGGCCCTCAGATTGACTGCATGGCTCTTGAGGCCTGGCTGCTGACATCCAGGGGCTTCTCTCCTACGGTGGTTGCCACGATGAATCGGGCAAGGAAACCTGTTTCCAGGAAGATATACCACAGAACGTGGAAAATCTTTTTCTCCTGGTGTGCCTCTGGTGGACGCTCACCGTGGCCTTTGTCCATCCCGACATTGTTGGCCTTCCTACAGTCGGGGTTGGAGTTGGGATTGTCCCTTGGCTCTCTGAAAGGTCAAGTATCAGCACTTTCAGTGCTGTTTGACAGGCGCTTGGCGCTCCTCCCGAAGGTCCGTCAATTTCTGCAGGGGGTGTCGCGGGTGGTTCCGCCTTACAGGCGACCTCTGGACCCTTGGGACCTCAACATGGTCCTGGCGGCACTGCAGAAACCGCCGTTTGAGCCACTGAGAGACATCTCTCTCTCTCGTCTGTCCCAGAAAGTGGTCTTTCTGGTGGCGATTACATCTCTGAGAAGGGTCTCAGAATTGGCTGCACTTTCGTGCAAGTCACCCTTTCTGGTGGTTCACCAAGACAAGGTGGTGTTGCGCCCATGGCCAGAATTCTTGCCGAAGGTGGTTTCAACGTTTCACCTAAACCAGGAGATTGTTCTCCCATCATTTTGCCCCGCTCCCGTTCATCAGGTTGAGCGCGGACCTCCATACTCTGGATCTCGTGAGGGCTGTACGCATTTATGTGTCCAGGACCGCCTCCTTTAGGAGTTCGGATTCCTTATTTGTCCTCACGATGGGTCGCTGTAAGGGGGCCGCGGCTTCGAAGTCGACCTTGGCCAGATGGATCAAGGCTCCCATTCAGGAGGCTTACCGGTCTTCTGGTTTGCCTCTCCCGGTGGGTTTGAAGGCACACTCTACGAGAGCTGTAGGTGCCTCCTGGGCCTTGCGACATCGAGCGTCTGCTCTACAGGTGTGTCAGGCGGCCACTTGGTCCAGCCTGCACACTTTCTCTAAGCACTATATGGTGCATGCCCACGCCTCTGCGGATGCGAGTTTGGGCAGGCGGGTTCTCCAGGCGGCGGTTGCCCACCTTTAATGGGAACCATGGGTTATCCGTCTTGTTGAGGAACTCTTCCCGCCCTGGGGTATTGCTTTAGGACATCCCCATTGTCTGGGTCTCCCATTATGATGACCAGAAAAAAGAAATTTTGTTTACGTACCGTAAATTCTTTTTTCTTTAATCATCAATGGGAGACCCAGCACCCACCCAGTTGTTCCGTTGCATGTTTTGCATTTGATCTGTTCTCTGTTGAGACAGTGTTTTCCGGGTTGTTACACCGTCCGTGCACGGCATTCTTCCCGATGTTTCGGGTGTGGTTTATTTTTCTCCTCGCAGCTTATGGACTAAACTGAGGATGTCTCCTACGGTGGGGGTTTATAAGCGGAGGAGGCGGTGTCTACAAACTTGTAGTACCTAGTGTGACCTCCGGAGGGCAGAGCCCTAAACCCCATTGTCTGGGTCTCCCATTGATGATTAAAGAAAAAAGAATTTACGGTACGTAAACAAAATTCTCTTTTTTATACTGCACTTGCATTTAATACTTTTACTGCAGTGTACTGTTGTTTTTTGGTCGCATTTAGCTTTTTGTCTCCAGATTGACTGAAACTGTCAAGTACATCACTCAACTGACTGCTTGAAATTACAGCGGTCGCGCACATGTATGGCCATCACTTCATCCATTTCTGGTGCGGGGATGAATGAATATTATTATATATTATTATCCAATCAAGTTTTAATAGTGCCTGGCAGTTTTACCCATTAAATTACTTTCTAAAGTGCTGATACTGACCTCATTAAGGGACTCATGTATCATGGCGGGGTCCAGTGGGGTAACTTGAAGCTCATGGACCTCGATGCGAAAGCTCCAATGGGCCCTCAATTATTGCAAATCTTTAATAGCAATAGTCTTTTTCTAAGGCCAAAAGTACTTTTGGGGCCCTCTAAGCTCCAGGACCCAGGTGCTATTGCAACCGCTGCACCTGCTGTAGTTACACCCCTGACGGGGCCAGTCATTTACATGCACATTCCCATCTGCGTGTTTTCCCTCTTCTGTATCTATGAAGCCAGAAGTGTCAAATAAATAAAAGGAGGGGAGGGTGGAGTTAATGGGAAAGCAAGCAGGGTGTCACGTGTTGACTGCTCTGCAGTCCTTGTTAAATGCTCCGCTGTAGGTATAATGGCAGTAAATTTCCTATGGCACATAGTGTTAATGTCAGACACTGCTGATATCTATGGTATTACGGTTATTCAGCTGGCAAGCTTCTGTTGTGTCAGATGATGCAGTAGTCCACTCCCCCAGCCTTTAAATAATTCCACTTCCTTTCACTAGGTGTTGCTGAAAGATTTTCACTCTGCTTTAACCGTGTGAGTTGTTAGGCTGTTTGAGCTGTTTGATGAAGCCCTCCTGCAGTGTTGCACTTGAAGATTCCCTTCTTTAGGGAACTTCCTGTTGCTATCTTGGTCCGTTGTTGGAAGTGAGGGGTGTTAGCCTAGGGATGATCAGTAGTGAAGGGCAAGGGTGGCGGCCTGAACATCCGCACTTTCAGAGGTAATTCTGGGAACAGCGTGAGCCAGAGACCCACAGTCTCAGGGTCAGAATAGTTTCCCTGCTAATTATAATCACTAATGAGTAAGTATTAAAACGTTTTTATGCACTTTCACAGGATGCTTTTAGGAGACAAAAGTAGTGTGAGATTAGTGATAGGATGCTGCAGGGACGTGTTTTGGTAGCTTAGGAGGCGTTCTGGAGGTGACAGGATCCCTTTAAGGTGCTTTCTAATCATGTTAATGAATCATCGTATTTTTGGGCAATACAACAATAAAAGTGGCTCTGGAAATCTGCAGTATTTTTCCTACCGCTGCTGTAGGGCGATAAATAGGCTGACAAGTGGCTGACCCCATTGCAAACAGAGTCATTTTGTTTTAGGAGCAGAAGCTGAGTGTTTTGAAGGACGATTTGGAGCATTTCTACTCGTTTTGCCTATAGCCTTAGAAAAATACTTGATAGTAATTTTTTTAAAATTTTTGGCAATGACTTATCTCACTCTCTATTGTACAATAATTATTATTTTGTATTTTTTATGATAATTTTTGCCCTAACTGAACTCTTTTTGTTTGGACAAATATGTCAGTCTGTATTTGGAGCTCATACCCTCTTCAGTAGGGTCAGATCTATCTAAGGTCAGTGGTGATGGAGCATTCTTTTCTCCTGCCAATAATAAGGCAGAGGGGGGAGGCTCCTGCTGGAGCCAGACGTCAAGCAGCTGCATACACAACATTGAGGAGGAGGAAGAAGAGGAAGTAAATGTTAATCTTCATTATACAGTAGAAAAAAATGATAATTTCCTTGGCTAATTTACCCTATTATGCAGATTATATTTAAATCAGATCAAAATCCATCCAATATACCTATAATGGGGCTCCGTACATGGACCATGTATTTTTGTATCTATGGTAGTTTACAAATTGCCTTTATTTAAAGGGGTGGTGATGTTGACATTTTGTGACAAGTTCCCTTTAGTAGTAAAGTAAATCTGAGCGTTATGTAGGGCATATCATATTTTTTGGACCATAAGACGCACTTTTTTCCCCTAAAAGTTTGGGGGAAAGTGGGGGGTGCATCTTAAGGTCCGAATATATGGACCGAGCTGGCTGTGGGGCTGTGCAGGCCATGTATCACGATGGGGGGGCCATATCCAGGATGGGGGTAATGTACCCGGATGGTGGGGGCTATATACCAGGATGAGGGGCCATATCCAGGATGGGGGGCCACATCCAGGATGGAGGGCTATATGGCTATAGCCATATCCAGTATGAGGCAGGATGGAGATCTGTATACCAGGATGGGGAGCCATATTCAGAATGGAGGGCTGTTTACCAGGATGGGGGACCATATCCAGGATGGGGGATGCTATATGCCAGAATAGGGGGGCCATATTCCAGATGGGAGGCTATATCCCAGGATGAAGGGCTATATACCAGGATTGGGGGCCATATCCAGGATGGGGTTTATATACCAGGACGGGGGGGCCATATATTACCTGGAAAGTGCCCACGATGGGGACATTACCCCCATAATTGTCAGGAGCACTTCCCCCCTCCCATAACAGCATTATTACCACATTCTTTTTTCTATTTTCCTCCTCTAAAACCTGGGTGCGTCTTATGTTCCGGTGCATCTTATAGTCTGAAAAATACAATATGTCTTCTTGACTAGAAAAGAAAGGAGATACAAGAGGCGCAGATTGTGCCCTATCAAACAGACACTATAGTTCTTATGTGGATTATAAGTGTATCCACTCACCTTTTATGGTTGTGAGACTCACAACCAGTTTAAAAGCATAAGGCAGCTGCTGCAGAACCTCCACCAACGCCACAAAACAGCGGGAAATCAGAAGATAAAACTGGAATGGTATCCACGGTCCGCGCTGCTGCTCTTTATCCAAGGAATCCACAAGAGGTTATTACCATCAAAAGTTCTTTATTTCATCACACCAACGCGTTTCGGTGCTGTCCCAGTGGATGCCCTGAGGAAGGTGCTGGGACAGCACCGAAACGCGTTGGTGTGATGAAATAAAGAACTTTTGATGGTAATAACCTCTTGTGGATTCCTTGGATAAAGAGCAGCAGCGCGGACCGTGGATACCATTCCAATATGTCTTCTTGGGCAGATGGCACGATGGCAAGAATTTGCAGCAGTGACTTTTTTTATGATGGTAATTTACTTATTTCCTTACAAATATGTTAAACATTCAGTATTTGGAGGGAGGTGTTTAAGAAAAAGAGACCTGCTTCGTCCAAAATAAAAGTAGGTGTTGTTAAAAAAATGTTCTAGTCCAGCTAATAGGCAATAAAATATTCCCAAGCATGTCTTCTGTATCTGTATCTGGCACTCTGTACTTGTAAGTTAATTCTGCCTCATGCAGGACGCACGATTAATGAGTTTGCCTCCAGAATTGATGCATGATTGGAGTCAGATACAGATGTACCATGAAGAGCTCGGGCTGCCAATCCGTACCTTTGAAGATAAAAATTCTGTATACTTCTTTTTTTCTAATATATATATATTGCATCTTGCAATGTGATGTGGAGCTGCTGTCTCCCGATATCGTTATGCATTTTATCTTACATTTTATACATAATTTAGCATATTCTGTAAGGCCCAGAGCTCCATTTCTGAAAATCCCCATAACGCCCCAGACAGGGTAAAGTCAGAACATCAAATGATATTTGATCCTTGACATTAAAGTAGTGGACTTAAGATGGTTGATGCTTTCTTCTTGAAAAGTCTATTTTTACCGAATTGTGTCTTTTCGCTCGGGATGAAGAATAATTCATCTAAAACAGCAGAATTGATGGAAGTGGTTTCATCAGAGAAAAGTAAAGCTGTAGAAGAAAACACAAGGTACCAAAATTGTAGGTTGAAAGGATGAGTTCTTAAAGAGATGCTGCACATAACTATATATATTATTGATGTCTCAGGATTGAAGAGATATAGAAAAAATACCGGGAAAGGTCTTTCCGAGTCTGTGCATGTGCGGACTATAGCTGCACATGGGGTGCTAAGGGGGCACATTATGGACACGTTGGCAGTCAGTGTATGTGCAGACTATAGCTGCACATGGGGTGCTAAGGGGGCACATTATGGACATGTTGGCAGTCAATGCATGTGCAGACTATAGCTGCACACGGGGTACTAAGGGGGCACATTATGGACACGTTGGCAGTCAGTGCATGTGCAGACTATAGGTGCACATGGGGTACTAAGGGGGCACATTATGGACACATTGGCAGTCAGTGCATGTGCGGACTATAGGTGCACATGGGGTACTAAGGGGGCACATTATGGACACATTGGCAGTCAGTGCATGTGCGGACTATAGCTGCACACGGGGTGCTAAGGGGGCACATTATGGACACATTGGCAGTCAGTGCATGTGCGGACTATAGGTGCACATGGGGTACTAAGGGGGCACATTATGGACACATTGGCAGTCAGTGCATGTGCGGACTATAGCTGCACACGGGGTGCTAAGGGGGCACATTATGGACATGTTGGCAGTCAATGCATGTGCAGACTATAGCTGCACATGGGGTGCTAAGGGGGCACATTATGGACATGTTGGCAGTCAATGCATGTGCAGACTATAGCTGCACACGGGGTACTAAGGGGGCACATTATGGACACGTTGGCAGTCAGTGCATGTGCAGACTATAGGTGCACATGGGGTACTAAGGGGGCACATTATGGACACATTGGCAGTCAGTGCATGTGCGGACTATAGGTGCACATGGGGTACTAAGGGGGCACATTATGGACACGTTGGCAGTCAGTGTATGTGCAGACTATAGCTGCACATGGGGTGCTAAGGGGGCACATTATGGACATGTTGGCAGTCAATGCATGTGCAGACTATAGCTGCACACGGGGTACTAAGGGGGCACATTATGGACACGTTGGCAGTCAGTGCATGTGCAGACTATAGGTGCACATGGGGTACTAAGGGGGCACATTATGGACACATGGGCAGTCAGTGCATGTGCGGACTATAGGTGCACATGGGGTACTAAGGGGGCACATTATGGACACATTGGCAGTCAGTGCATGTGCGGACTATAGCTGCACACGGGGTGCTAAGGGGGCACATTATGGACACATTGGCAGTCAGTGCATGTGCGGACTATAGCTGCACACGGGGTGCTAAGGGGGCACATTATGGACACATTGGCAGTCAGTGCATGTGCGGACTATAGCTGCACACGGGGTGCTAAGGGGGCACATTATGGACATGTTGGCAGTCAATGCATGTGCAGACTATAGCTGCACACGGGGTACTAAGGGGGCACATTATGGACATGTTGGAAGTCTGCGCATGTGTGGCCTATAGGTGCACACGGGGTAGTAAGGGGGCACATTATGGACACGTTGGCAGTCTTTGAACTTCTCTACGTTGTTTTTTCGGCATAGAGCTATGTCTTCCAATACGGGGGGTCGCCGCAGTCTGATCTATTTGGCCTATGTGTCGAGAAAATAACAGGTTTGTGTGTTTCCCTTGGAGATGATGACTAACCAAGACAGTAGATGACCAACAGGTCCTGCTTAAATTAATTTAGATTGGCCAACTGTATTCTAATATGTATGGGGTGCTGTGTCATCAAAAACATCAGGTTTGTTTATTTGTAAAATTTATTTTTTTCAATTTTTGGCAAGATTTTATTTTATGTTTCATATCTTATCACAAAATGTATTTTAAAAAATGTATGAGAAATCTTGCACTTTTTGCCCTGACCACTTTGGCTATTCTAGACTCTTACTTGTTTCAGGAAATTCATCCTTACATTAGTGACAATAGACTCAGACCCTACGCCTGTATTGAAGCATCCAGTAAGTGTGTGTCAAGGCCCCATTACATGACACGACATTGTTAACGATGCCGCTGATACGTCACGGGTTTGGAGTCATTCCAGCGGCCTCGTTGCATGTGACTCTGGCAAGTTGGAACAATAAATAATTGGATCGCTGATCGCATGTTCTAAAACCACACGTTCAGTGCTCAGGCAACCTGCCATATCGTAGTGTGCGATAACAATGTCGTGGACGATTTCACAGCAATGAGCAGGGATCGTTTGCTGGGTTGTGCGAATGATACCTGCTCACTACAGCGTTGGTGAGTCGTCCATGATATCTAGACGTGTGACATCTCACCAACGATATCTGCAACGACCGCGCGCCTATGAGATCGTTGCGGACATTGCTCCAACGTCGTGCCGTGTAACGGTACCTTGAAGGTCTACATGAAGGGAGGGGGATCAAGGAAGTTGTGCCTCCTATTGGGATTGGTTGGGTGGGTTAGTGGTTAGTATTTTTGCAGTGCCGACCTTTGCCATACTGGGGACTGAGGGTCAAATTCCACCAAGGACGACATCTGCAGTAGTTTGTATGTTCTCCCCTTGTTTGCACTACTTTCCTCCCGATATTCTGGTTTCCTCTATTACCACAATAACATAATGATAAGGAATTAAAGCTGTGAGCCCCAATGGGGACAGAGATGATGGTGTCTGTAAAGTGCTGTGGAATTGATGGTGCTATTTAAGCAAATAAATGAAATGCATTTGTGATGTGTCTATGATGCTAAAATTGTAGGTGTAGGCCACCTTGATTTCCATTGCTCATATTCTGTGCATATATAGGGTTTTATATAATTCAAAAATTCAAGAAGAAAGGCGGCACTCACCATTAGTAAATCTTGTACTTTATTGCATCGGTGTGGGGAGGGGGTGCAGAGGGCGCGGACGACAGCACGCCGTTTCGGAGGCTCAGCTCCTTTGACGAGTCCCTCAAAGGAGCTGAGCCTCCGAAACGTGTGCTGTCGTCCGCGCTCTCTGCACCCCCTCCCCACACCGACGCAACAAAGTACAAGATCTACTAATGGTGAGTGCCACCTTTCTTCTTGAAATTTTGATATACCGGTACATGGACTTTTGCCACAAGGCACTGCAACGCCATTAACAGGGATTTGTAGTGGAAACACAAGGTACATAAGTGCTGTATATACCGCATGAATCCTGGAGGTGCCCGGTTACTTCTCTCTTCATTATTTGGTTTTATATAATTACCGGTAGGTCTACTTTTACAGAGCAATTATAATTCAAATTTGCAATACACGCAATGTTATGTTTCTGTCTCACTGCTCTTCTAGGGAACTATTGCAGTGGGGATAGTGCTGATGTAATGTATCCATCCATATTGAATGAATTCTGTATGTACTTATAGATCGATGGAGGTATTCCAACCATGGACCATACATACGGTATATATGAGTAAATCCTGCCTTTCCCCCTAGATACAAATCCAAACACTCAGTACATTACACATTGCATCTTGCACTTCATTAAACGAGGTTTATTTGCTTACTCTGGAGAACCCCTTTAATTATGTTTATTCTGCCATCCAAAAAGTATCTGAATGAGTCCATTGAGCTTCGCTGTTTATTTTGCTCAGCAGAATAGGGAATATTTCACTGACTGTATTTTTACTCGGGCAATTAAAATAGAAACATTTCCTTAGTTTTTTGTGTAGCTTGACAGGTTGGCACTTGGTGTATACAAGTTCTGGTACCCAGACATCTAACATACTTGGGTATTTTGTAGCATAGGAAATTATTATTATCATTATTGTTATTATTATTTATATTTATAGCGCCATTGGTTCCATGGCGCTTTACATTAGAAGTGGGGGTACAAAGGACAAATGCTTAAAGGGAAACTGTCACCACATTTGACCTATCTAAATATTTGGTATTGGCATACAGGTTATAGGCTGCTGAAAAGAATCATACTTGTCTGCCTCTTATCAGATGCTTTGTTGTGGAGAAATCATGTTTTATCACTTTATGTAAATGAGCTGTTCCAGGTTATGGGGAAAATACTGCCTGGAAGATAACTCCGCCTCCAGAGGTTATCAACATACAAAGTTGGCCTGTCCCATCTGTCACTTCCGGCGTCTGGTTGTCCTGCTATCACAAGCCTCAGTAAGTGTGCCTGCATATACCCGGGGCGCCCATTTGCACTTACTCAGGTGGCTGCCATCTTTGGATACCCAGGTATACAAAGATTGCAGCGGTGTGACTTAGCACGCACAAGCACACTTACGCTGCCGCCATCTTTGGTCACCTTGACTCAAAGGTAAGAGCACACAAAGGGAGAAGACAGCACGGAGTGAGAGAGAGACAGCACATGGGGGGAGAACGCACAAGGGAGAAAACAGTTCAAAGGAGAGCTCACAGAAGGGAGGAGACACCTCAGGCAGAGAGAGACAGCACACAGGGGGAGAGACAGCGCACAGGAGGAGAGCGCACAGTGGGGATAGTGCACAAGGGGAGAGAGCGCATACAGGGTGGAGGGCACGTAGGGGGCAGAGACATTGCACAGGGGGGAGACAGCTCAAAGGAAAGAGAAGACAGCACAGGAGGGAGAGCTCACAAGGAGGAGAGTGCACAGGGTGTGAGAGAGCACATGGGGAGTGATGGCATTGCATTGGGGGAGACATGTCAAAGGAGAGAGTACACGATGGGAGAAGACAGCACAGGGGGATGAGAGAGCACACAGGGTGGAAAGCACACAATCAGAGATAGTTCACAGGGGCAAGCGCATGGGGGTGAGATTGTGCATAGGGGAGACAGCTCAAAGGAGAGAGCATAGAGGGGAGAAGACAGCACACAGTGAGAGAAGGCATGGGGGAAGAGAGACAGCACACATGGGGGGAGACAGGTCAAAGGAGAGTGCACAGAGGTGTGAAGGCAGTACAGGGGGAGAGAGACAGCACACAGGATGGACAGAACACAACAGGGAGAGAAAGAGCATGGACAAGGGTAGAGCACATGAAGGGGAGAGACAGTTGCCGCCCCCAGTGCTACAGAGCCCGTCCCCACCGTGATGTCAATGCCTTCCTGATACGATAGCATCAGGTACCCATCTAATTTTTAATAAAAGGGGAGTTACCAGTGTGAGCCAAGTAACTGACATACAACAGGAGAACTGAAACTTGACTTCTTGCAAACGCATTTTTTGCAGCTCTCTGATGTAACATTGCAATGTTGCAACCCTGTCTGCCCTGAGATGGAAGCTGAAGCTGAAGGTGTTTTCACATCTAAGGTTGGTGTGCATTTTGTTTAATTAGGCCTGTTTCACATCTAAGGGTGGTGTGCCTTTTGCTTTATTAGGCCTGTTTCACATCTAAGGGTGGTGTGCATTTTGCTAAATTTGTGTTTCTAGGCGTTTTTACCGCTAAAAACGCATAAAAATGCTAGCGTTGTTGGCCCATTGATTTGAATGGAAACGCATGCAAAAAATCATGTGCATTTTCAAAAACGCAAAACGCATGTGTTTTTGCCAACGCTGCACAAAACGTCCCCGAAGGCGTTTTGTGCTGCGTTGGCAAAAACGCATGCGTTTTGCGTTTTTGAAAATGCACATGCGTTTGTACATGCGTTTCCATTAAAATCAATGGGGGCAAAAACATTAGCGTTTTAATGCGTTTTTAGCGGTAAAAATGCCTAGAAACACAAATTAAGCAAAATGCACACCATCCTTAGATGTGAAACAGGCCTAAGTTTATTTAAAAGTCGGTAATAGCCACAACTAAAGAATTAATGCACATTAACCCTTCCTATGCCAACCTATGTGGTCAGCATGTCTGTATGGAGGGTGAGCACTATCTATAGACATGTTGCCCACATCCATTGATAACATTTAACCCTTTGCTCCTCCCTGCTGCAGCAGGGATGAACAAAGGGTTAAATAATAAGAATCCATGTGTGCAACATGTCTCTAGGGGGTGCCCACCCCCCTAGAGACATGCTGTCCACACAGGCTGGCATGTCAGGAGAGGGGTGGGGGGGAGTGAGTGTGTCTGTGGTAATGGGGGAGCAGTGAGTGAGAGGCTCCATTCAGGAGCAGCTTCTGGAGAGGGAGAGAGTGGAGGGGGGGAATGTGTATGTCTGTGGGGATGGGGGGAGCAGTGAGTGAGAGGCTCCATTCAGGAGCAGGAGCAGCTTCTGGAAAGGGAAGGGGGGGAGTGAGTGTGTCTGTGTGTGTGGGGATAAGGGGAGTATGTATGGGGGGGTGGGCTGTACAGGGGGCAGTGCGTTTGTGTGTGGGGCTGTACAGGGGGCAGTGTGTCTGTGTGTGTGTTGGGGGGCTGTACAGGAGGCACTGTGTGTGTGTCTGTGTGTGTGGAGGGCTGTGACGCTGCATTGTATTATCTGGAGGGCTATGATGCATTATATTATCTGGAGGACTGTGATGCTGCACTGTATTATCTGGAGGGCTGTGACACTGCATTGTATTATCTGGAGGCTATGATGCATTATATTATCTGGAGGGCTGTGACGCTGCATTGTATTATCTGGAGGGCTGTGACACTGCATTGTATTATCTGGAAGGCAATGACATGGCATTATATTATATGGAGGGCTGTGACGCTGCATTATATTATTGGGAGGGGTGTGACGCTGCATTATATTTGGAGAGCTGTGACGCTGCATTATATTATATGAAGGGCTGTGAGGCTGCATTATACTATATGAAGGGATGTGACGCCTCATTATATTATATGAAGGGTTGTGACACTGCGTTATATTATTTGAAGGGCTGTGACGCTGCATTATATACTCTGGAGGGCTGTGATGCTGCATCATATTGTCTGTAGGGCTATGAGGCTGCATTATATTATATGACAAGTTATATGCATTATATTATATGGATGGCTATGAGGCTGTATTATTCTATGTGGAAGGGCATGAGGCTGCATTTTACTATATGGAGGGCTGTGAGCTGCATTCATCTATGTGGAAGGGTATGAGGCTGCATTACACCATGTGAAGGGCTGTGAGGCTGCATTATACTATGTGAAGGGCTGTGAGGCTGCAGTATACTATATGGAGGGCTGTGAGGCTGCATTTTACGATAATGGAGGACCATATATACCAGGATAGGTGCATATTCCAGGAGGAGGACCATATATAGCAGGATGAGGGACATTAATACATTATGAAGGGGAGAGGGGTCAATTTGTGAGTATTTATAGGATTTAGAACATTACATGGGGCCCATACATCTGAGCAATGGGGGTGCGCAGGGGAAGGAAGAGGGGCCCAGGTAAAAATTTCCCACCGGGGCCTTCGGACTCTAGTTGCCCCACTGCTCTTAGGCATCATTTAGATGTCCGTGTTTTATATGTTTTTTTTCAGGGATATAGCATGTACCCATTATAAGCTATGGTGCTTTTCATACGTACATGCTTTTCATGGACCATGTGTATGTGAAAAACTCAGAGACGTCCATTTTTTTCCAGTATCACCGATGAAAAGGGCCATTACAAGTCTGTGGGTTTGTGAAAACCTCATACAGCACACATGCTATATGGGTGCTGTACTTAATTAACATTGCAAAGTATAGGAGAAGCAAAAAATTAGGAAAAGTCCAGACACTACCTTTATCTCGCTCTTTCTCCATGGGATCAAAGGATACTGCCGAGTTCAGCCTCAAGAAGCCACTCCTATGTCTCCAGGTGCACATTCATAAATACAGTCCATATTTTGATACAACCATATTATAAACAAATAGCGCTCACTGGATGACTGGCGACACTTCTTTTATTTCACGAGGCTAAGAACACACAGACATGGGAACAGGAGGGAGGATGACAGAACAACAGCCGTTTCACGCTATACCCTGCGCTTCAACGGGTTCATCCAGTGAGTGCTATTCGCTTCTAATATGGTTGGAAAGTATAGGAGAAGCTTTGTCATTTATTTATCAATCTGTGAAGGACACTGATGACATGGGTAAACACGGACAGTCATAACGACACCAGGGTGTAGTCTTCTGAAGGTGACAAAGTGCACAGAATATGGCCACTTACCTGGGAAATACAAGTGTAACAGAGACTGAAAAATAAACATAATAAACATAATAATAACAATAATAATAAAGTTTTGTTTATATAGCGCCAACATATTCCGCAGCGCTTTACAATGTACAACATAGAAATAAACCTATAAATTCATCCAGTCACTATAACGTGTGTTGTATATCAACAATGGCTTTATAGCTTGTGTTGTATATTAGCAATGGCTTTATAGCTTGTGTTATATATTAGCAATGGCTTTATAGCTTGTGTTGTATATTAGCAATGGCTTTATAGCTTGTGTTGTGTAATAGCAATGGCTTTATAGCTTGTGTTGTATATTAGCAATGGCTTTATAGCTTGTGTTGTATTTTAGCAATGGCTTTATAGCTTGTGTTGTATATTAGCAATGGCTTTATAGCTTGTGTTGTATTTTAGCAATGGCTTTATAGCTTGTGTTGTATATCAGCAATGGCTTTATAGCTTGTGTTGTATATTAGCAATGGCTTTATAGCTTGTGTTGTATATTAGCAATGGCTTTATAGCTTGTGTTGTATATTAGCAATGGCTTTATAGATTGTGTTGTATATCAACAATGGCTTTATAGCTTGTGTTGTATATTAGCAATGGCTTTATAGCTTGTGTTGTGTAATAGCAATGGCTTTATAGCTTGTGTTGTATATTAGCAATGGCTTTATAGCTTGTGTTGTATTTTAGCAATGGCTTTATAGCTTGTGTTGTATTTTAGCAATGGCTTTATAGCTTGTGTTGTATATCAGCAATGGCTTTATAGCTTGTGTTGTATATTAGCAATGGCTTTATAGCTTGTGTTGTATATTAGCAATGGCTTTATAGCTTGTGTTGTATATTAGCAATGGCTTTATAGATTGTGTTGTATATCAACAATGGCTTTATAGCTTGTGTTGTATATTAGCAATGGCTTTATAGCTTGTGTTGTATATTAGCAATGGCTTTATAGCTTGTGTTGTATATTAGCAATGGCTTTATAGATTGTGTTGTATATCAACAATGGCTTTATAGCTTGTGTTGTATATTAGCAATGGCTTTATAGCTTGTGTTGTATATCAACAATGGCTTTATAGCTTGTGTTATATATTAGCAATGGCTTTATAGCTTGTGTTGTATATAGCAATGGCTTTATAGCTTGTGTTGTATATTAGCAATGGCTTTATAGCTTGTGTTGTATATGAACAATGGCTTTATAGCTTGTGTTGTATATTAGCAATGGCTTTATAGCTTGTGTTGTATATTAGCAATGGCTTTATAGCTTGTGTTGTATATTAGCAATGGCTTTATAGATTGTGTTGTATATCAACAATGGCTTTATAGCTTGTGTTATATATTAGCAATGGCTTTATAGCTTGTGTTGTATTTTAGCAATGGCTTTATAGCTTGTGTTGTATTTTAGCAATGGCTTTATAGCTTGTGTTGTATTTAGCAATGGCTTTATAGCTTGTGTTGTATATCAGCAATGGCTTTATAGCTTGTGTTTTATATTAGCAATGGCTTTATAGCTTGTGTTGTATATTAGCAATGGCTTTATAGCTTGTGTTGTATTAGCAATGGCTTTATAGCTTGTGTTATATATTAGCAATGGCTTTATAGCTTGTGTTGTATATTAGCAATGGCTTTATAGCTTGTGTTGTATATTAGCAATGGCTTTATAGCTTGTGTTGTATATTAGCGAATGGCTTTATAGCTTGTGTTGTATATTAGCAATGGCTTTATAGCTTGTGTTGTATATTAGCAATGGCTTTATAGCTTGTGTTGTATATTAGCAATGGCTTTATAGCTTGTGTTGTATATTAGCAATGGCTTTATAGCTTGTGTTGTATATGAACAATGGCTTTATAGCTTGTGTTGTATATTAGCAATGGCTTTATAGCTTGTGTTGTATATTAGCGATGGCTTTATAGCTTGTGTTGTATTTTAGCAATGGCTTTATAGCTTGTGTTGTATATCAGCAATGGCTTTATAGCTTGTGTTGTATATTAGCAATGGCTTTATAGCTTGTGTTGTATATTAGCAATGGCTTTATAGCTTGTGTTGTATATTAGCAATGGCTTTATAGCTTGTGTTGTATATGAACAATGGCTTTATAGCTTGTGTTGTATATTAGCAATGGCTTTATAGCTTGTGTTGTATATTAGCAATGGCTTTATAGCTTGTGTTGTATATTAGCAATGGCTTTATAGATTGTGTTGTATATCAACAATGGCTTTATAGCTTGTGTTTATATTAGCAATGGCTTTATAGCTTGTGTTGTATTTTAGCAATGGCTTTATAGCTTGTGTTGTATTTTAGCAATGGCTTTATAGCTTGTGTTGTATTTTAGCAATGGCTTTATAGCTTGTGTTGTATATCAGCAATGGCTTTATAGCTTGTGTTTTATATTAGCAATGGCTTTATAGCTTGTGTTGTATATGAACAATGGCTTTATAGCTTGTGTTGTATATTAGCAATGGCTTTATAGCTTGTGTTGTATATTAGCGATGGCTTTATAGCTTGTGTTGTATATTAGCAATGGCTTTATAGCTTGTGTTGTATATTAGCAATGGCTTTATAGCTTGTGTTGTATATTAGCAATGGCTTTATAGCTTGTGTTGTATATTAGCAATGGCTTTATAGCTTGTGTTGTATATTAGCAATGGCTTTATAGCTTGTGTCGTATATCAGTGATGGCTTTATAGCTTGTGTTGTATATCAGTGATGGCTTTGTTTTGCTTGAATGTATACAGCAGTGGTCTACACTTCCAGCACAAGATGTCCGGACAAGCTGAGGGTTATGGTTCTAGAACTTATGTCTGTAGTCAATGTGAAAAGAAAATTATTAGCAAAAATCTTCTCTGCAGACTATGCCACCTGGAGAAAAGCTGTGAACTGGTATAAGTGTCTTGTTATCCGCCCCTGCACAAAGCCGAATCCAGGTGTGGAAAGTAACAGCTGGATGACAACACTATCATCTCTGAATCATCCACACTGACAGAGGGCTCTGTGCACCCGCAGCCTCACAGCTTTCTCATTTTATGAATGGTTGACCTAAAATAGTATCAAGTGTTTAACCGTGTTGGCATGGTGTGTAATACCACACGGTGGCTGCAGGGATGATGGGGTGAGGTTGGTGGAGTAACCTTGTTATGAAGTGTTTCTAGGTGTCTAATAACTGTTGGTTTATTATTGATGCTCGTGTTTTACTGTATGATATGAGCAGTAGGCACACATGTTAGATATGACCATTGTGAGATGTACCGGCAATACATGGCTGGTATACATCGCACAGACGGAGGCCTGTTGAATGTAAATGTGAGTGGTTTCACTGTGGCTGGTAGCATTGCACAAAAGAGTTAATGCACGCAATTATGTGTGTGTGAGTGGACATACCTCTCAACCTGTGAGTGCAACAGGTGATATATCATGTGACTCCTTGCTGGTCATGTGACTGTGATACAAGCAATATCCTGCACTTCCTGTTTGGTCCACGTGGCAGGAGACAAGCCTGCCTGAGAGTGGAGCTGGCTAGAGCTCCTAGAAGTCCAGGAGTCATTGAGGCCCAGTGAATCTGGACTCACGACAGATGACGATAAGAGCCCAAGGACTTGGTGGGTGACCTCTGTGTGCCTCCTCCTGGATGGCAAGACTGGCAGAACTCTGCTAAAGCTACAATAGCAGGTAAACCCAGAGTGGGATAATTGTGTGCTGACTGAGGTCAGTGATAACTGTGTGCAGGCATACCCACTGAAGATAATGGACTATATATTATATACTCGTCATGTGGACTGTTGTTGTGGTTATCAGCTACATAACCAGAGTAGCGGTTTATGACTTATAATAAACTATTGGACTATATTTTATAAGAAACTGTGTATGTGTGCTTGAATTGCACAGTAAGCGAGTGTCCCCCAACACACTCAGCAAGCGCTACCTCACACCATATATATCCAGCAAGTGAAATAAGTACTGAACACGTAACCATTTTTCTAAGTAAACATGTTCCTAAAGGCGCTATTGATATGAATTTCTCACCAGATGTCAGTAACAACCCATCCAATCTACACAAACAAATACATCAAACTATAATTGTTCGTAAATGAAGTGATGTGTAACAATGAGAGATGACGCACAGAAAAAATATTGAACACCCTTACTGAAATGCATTTAATATTTCATAGAAGAGGTTTTGTTGGTGATAACAACTTTGAGGCACCTCCCGCATGGAGAAACGATGCATATGCATCTTTTGTGCAGTGGATTGACCCCAATTCTTCTCTGACAGTACAGTCTGGTGCGGTCTCCTATCTTCTGACCTGATATGCAGTATATGGATATGTGTTCATTTAAGTATTTTCAGCAGTTTTTTTCTGCTGCAAATCAAGTGTGCTGGCAGGGAAAACACTGCGTAAAATAAGCTTGCTTTTGCTGCAGTTTTGCAGGCATCAGTTC
Source organism: Allobates femoralis (assembly GCA_033576535.1). NCBI lineage: Eukaryota > Metazoa > Chordata > Amphibia > Anura > Aromobatidae > Allobates > Allobates femoralis. The sequence continues at coordinate 337,258,130 of JARQOC010000006.1, forward strand.
TCTGCCGCCTGTATTCTGTGACTGAAGGCTACTGATATATTATCAGAATATGTGTTATATAGTGAAAATTACTGTATTCTGCACAGCTACATTGAAAACCTTCAGTATTTTACAAGGTAAGGTTTAAGAAAGCACCATAGGATTCTCTTTTAGCAGTTGCACTACAGACATATTTATGTACAAACCCATCAGAATACATCGGAGAGAGCGGCTTCAGCCCAGTGTGAAGTCTACTTGATTGTAGAGGAAGAACACAACGTTCAAGGACTTCTTTTCTGTTACGTCCTCATAATGCAGATTGAAACACTTGAATATTTAGTTTTCCCATATGTATTTGCATTTGAGTCGCCTTCTGTTGGGTCACCTGCTGTTTCTCCAGACAAGGCTTTAGAATTTTGCCCTTTGAGACGGAAGCTTTTGACCCTGTTATTGAGAATGCGGGTTTAATTAGATTGATGCTGTTGAAAGTCTGGTACACCTCCGGCAAGCCTCCATTCTTTCTCTGTGGGGTTTGCGGCAGGTGCGGCCAGTGCGGTTTTGCAAATCTGGCAGTTGTGGCTGGGCAAAAAAATGCGGTTAGGGTGCTTTCACACTGCGTTTTTGTTCAATCCGTGGCTGTCCGTTGTAAAACGTACAGCCACGGATTCGATTTGGCCCCCATGTTATGCTTTGGGCACGGATCGGATCGGATTTGGCCTTATTGCCATCCGATTTTTGTTGGATCCGATTCTGCCCGATTTTTTGCTGTACCCAAAAGCGCAGACTGCTGCGATTTTGGGCACATCGGATCAAATCGGACCGAATTGGATCCGACCTGATCCGCGCCAAATAACATGGGGCCTATGGAGCACGGGTCCGAGGAAACAGCTGATCGTTCCTCAAACCCGATTCTAGTGTACTGAGCATGCTCAGTACACTAAAATCGCCCTGTGCCATCTATTTCACTTCTGCAATGTATATACATACATTGCAGAAGTGACATTTAGTGAAAAGAAAGGGTTAAAAATAAAAACACTTTATTCTCACCTGTCCCGCGATCCACCGATGCCTCCAGCGCTCGATGTTATAGGACCTGGCGTGATGTCACAGTCACATGACTGGTTACCGCGGTAACCAGTCATGTGACTGTGACATCACGCCAGGTCCTGTAAGGATCAGAAGAAGATAGCTAGAAGAACTGGGGAACTCGTGGGTGGGTGAGAATAAAGATTTTTTTTTTATGTTTTATGGTCTGGAAAAGAGGGAAAAAGAGGGGAGAAAGAGGGAGCAGAGAGAAGAGGGGAGAAAGAGGTGACAGGAGGGAGAGAGAAGCGAGGTGACAGGAGGGAGAGAGGAGGGGGAGCGAGGTGACAGGAGGAGCGGGGAGAGGAGGAAAGAGGGAGAGGATCCAAACTGATCCTGCAAAATATCGGAATCTGATGCCTATTTGGCATCCGATTGCAGGCATCAGTTTGGATCTGTTGCTCTTTGAGGGGTACTGCAAAAAGTCGGATCCCCTCCGACAGCACAAAAACGCAGTGTGAAAGCAGCCTTAGCTGTGTTTGGTTGCGCGTCCGCAAGTGCTGTATCACGGCAAAACCGTACTTGCCGCACCTGCCGTAAGCCCCATAGAGAATTAATGGGGGCTTGCTGCAGGTGTACCGCAAGTCGGCTGTTAGGTGGCAGATGCAGTAAATCTGCCGGATCTGCTGCATTCAGCGAAAAACACTGATGTGAAAGGACCCTTACGGCCGTTTCACAACAGTGTTTTTGCTGATGTGCTGCAGATGCGGCAGATTTACCGCATCTGCCGAATCTGCTGCCTAGCGGCTGCACTTGTGGCGCCGATCCAGCAAGTCCCGCAAGTGCGGTTTGCGGGATGCAGCAAATCCGCCAGTTGCGGCCGTGAAAAAAAACCACGGTCAACAACGTTTTTTATTTTTGCAGTCATAAGTGCCAGATCTGCCACATCCGGCAGAACTGCACTTGCCGCACCCGACCACAAGCCCCATAGACAATGCATAGGGCTTGCCGCAAGTGTGCCACAAGTGCGGCCGTTAGGCGGCAGATGTGGTAAATCTTCCGAATCTGCCGCAATTTAAAAAAAAACGCTGATTTGCGGCAGATTTACCGCATCTGCTGTGTAATGGCTGCCTTATGCACACTTGCGCCATTCATTGTCTGGGGCTTGCGGTCAGGTGCGTCAAGTGCGGTTGACCGTATCCTACATTTGTGGCACGTGGAAAAAAACACTGCTAGCTGCGTTTTTTTGACCTGCCACAACTGCCTCAAGTGCCATATCGTGGCAAACACCGCATTTGCTGCAAGTGCAGCCGTTATATGGCAGATGCAGTAGATCTGCCGCAAATTGTCAAAAACGCTGATGCGAAAGGGGCCTTAGACTATCTCATTCATCGTTGACAGAGTCATTGCACCTCTGCAATATGTCCCTAACAATCTGTGTTTTATGCACATTACTTACAGTATAAATGTAATTTCATTGAAAAAAAAAAACAATACTGCACTGGTTGTTAATGATGGTCACATAACAGCTAAGATAATGCTGTTTTGTGCCATGACGTATTTTCTCACATTTTTCTGTGCACTTTTAAAAACTGCATTTTGTGGGTGTGTGGGCGTGGCCAGCATTGCCAGCACTGTATGTGTATTTACATAGCTTTTCAGAGCAGCCTGATAGTAAGCAGTGTGACAGCAGAGGAGGGGTTTACAGAGATTGCGACTGAGCTGTGTGGAGCCAGATGATTGATCTTTCCTTCACACAAGCTTCTGAGAAGTTTGTAGTGATCCTGACATTCTGACATTGCTTAGCAACTGTGCTGTAGGGTGAGGTAATCTGATACATTGTTTCCTCACCCGCTGCAGTCAGCAGTGTAGGCCACACCCCCTTTCCCTTATATGGATACGTGTGTGAAGATGTATCTGACAATGAACATATGTCTGCTTCACACACAGTGTAGGGGGGACACCTTGTGGAAGGTTTATGAATGGTTTTCAACCAGAATTTTCTAATGAAGTATATTTGAAAGTTTATTAAAATCACTTGCTCTACATTATGTTAAATACAAATTTAATAATGTTATGCTTTAAAGTTGGCCATACACATGAGATAGCTGTCAGACAAACAGGCTTTCATCAGACAGCTGTCTCTCGTGATTTCCCCATACACAGGATCATCTTGTCCAGGTAAATGTTCATGTGTTTTCAATATGCAAATTGTCCCTTCAGTGAGGAAGTAGACAAACTCTAGTGCCACCTAATAAAGGTAGCAATCCTAAAAGTCATAACTGACTCTTTAACAAGCCTATTAATATGATTTAGGATTTGTGCCAGATCAGAACCCCAAACTGCAGACGCTGCATTTCGGGGTGATTGCCCCTCATCAGTGCAGTGTGTGGGAAGTCTGATCTGACTGTATGAGAGGCTATAGATGAGGTCTGGGGGAACAGCTATTTTGAATATGGTGCTGCCAGACACTTTTGGAAATGATTTACCTCTACTGAAAAGAAAAGGATCAGACATTGAAATCCCAACTGCCTGATTCTTCTGCCCCCACATCATCTGTCAGGGTAAAGTTTGGAGTCCTCCATACACATCAGATAGTTGGCCTTCGCTGCCGACATTCTCAGGATTAGCTGAATTTAATCCTATATGTACAGTGGTATCAAGACGGCCCTGTTGGTGCTGTTCAGGTTTGCCAAATTAATTTTTAATTATCCAAAAATCCCGAACAACCAACACTTTTGTTATGGTCATGTTTAAAAATGCTAGAAATCATTTGGATTCTGAGTTATATATGTCAACAACTGTAGAAAAATATGATAATTACAGTCATAATAAATTATACAAGTTTCTCCAACGTCAAAAAAATTTCCCAATACCAAAAATTTGCTTACGGATAGGCTAAAAAAAAGTGCCATACTTTTACGGACTGTCATGGATTTCTGGTTAGTTGGTAATCCTGGCTTTGGCACATGGATCATTACATTGCTGAACTTTGCACAGTTTTCATCCATAGATTTATATTCTCATGTACCTTAAAATCAAGGTGCTCCTTAGCGCTCTCCCTATAGTTTAGAGATGTATCTTGAGACCAGATCAGTGTTTTGTATCCCGGGACACTAAAGTAAATATATGTACCTCTCCAGATAAACGAATGGTTGCTAGAAACAAGGTGAAGCCTAGAATACACTGATGTATAGAAACGTTTGCACCATTCTAGTATGGTTACAGTCTTGTCCTCACAAACATGTTACTATAAAGAAATGTTTACATGCCAGAATAGATTAGGGATGATAATCTGTTCATGATATTTGACACAATTACGGTAATTCCTAGAGGACTTTATGTCACGTGATAATTCCTAGGGAAATCTGCTTGTTGAAAATCCTTCAAGGTCGCCAGATATATAGCTCAAAACCTAATTTAAAGACCATAGACTTTAAAAGACTTATCTAGGGAAGGATGTTATGCATCATTGTTCTTATGATTATCCATCATTTTAATGCATTGCATAAATACCCTCTTTTCATCATATTTCCTGACCTCCTTATGCTTTAGTAGTATTAGAGATGTAATGGGTAAATATGCCTAAGTAAGTAATAGCATATTTTTGCTTTAGATTTTTCTTAAAAAAGTGCGAGTTTGTCGGTGAATAAAAATAAAATGGTTTAGATCAGGGGTGGGGAACCTCAGGACCTTGGGCTGAAATCAGCCCTCAATGACTTTTTTGCAGCCCACCGAGCAGATTCCTGAGGACTACAGTGACGCCTTTTGCCGACTGTCTGCCCTTTGAACCAGCTCTCCAGTCATCTCTATGCCCCAGTGAGTTGATTGTTGAAGCAAATATAGCAGGTAATTTTCAAGTTGATAATTTTGTACGGCCCCCAATGGATTGTAGAAATTTCCAAATGGCCCACGGCATAAAAATGGTTCCCCGCCCCTGGTTTAGATGATCACTTAGGACAGTGGTCCCCAACCTTTCTTAGCTTGAGAGCCACACTCAGATCTGAAAGAGGGTCATGAGCCACATAGAGCAATGAGAGGCTCGGGGGCCACATTCAGCAATGAGAGGGTTGTGAGCCACATTCAGCAATGAGAGGGTTGTGAGCCAGATTCAGCAATGAGAGGGTCGTGGACCCCATTCAGCAATGAGAGGGTCATGAGCCACATAGAGCAATGAGAGGCTTGCGGGCCACATTCAGCAATGAGAGGGTTGGGAGCCACATTCAGCAATGAGAGGGTTGTGAGCCAGATTCAGCAATGAGAGGGTTGTGAGCCACATTCAGCAATGAGAGGGTCGTGGGCCCCATTCAGAAATGAGAGGGTTGCGATCCATATTCAGCTCCCACCCCCACACAGTACTGACACCCAGAGTCCCCAATACCTGTATAAGGATCTGGATCCAGGGAATGGTGTATCACAGTCCGCGCTGCTTGAAATGAACACTCAAAGAGTCTTGAATAAAGGAACCCCCTTCTTACTTTATTTGCCTACGCGTTTCAATGCTATTCCCAGCATCGTCATCAGGGCATCCGCCCTGATGACGATGCTGGGAATAGCATTGAAACGCGTAGGCAAATAAAGTAAGAAGGGGGTTCCTTTATTCAAGACTCTTTGAGTGTTCATTTCAAGCAGCGCGGACTGTGATACACCATTCCCTGGATCCAGATATTTCTACACGTGTTACGTGGAGGTGGAAGTCCTGCAGCAGCTTTTTGTACTACATGCGATTTAAACTAGTTGTGGGTGCACACAACTAGAAAAGGTGAGTGCACCATCATTGTGACCTGTGTGAAAACTTTTGCCATATTGATAGGGCACTATTGCGCCTCCTGTTTGTCTCCTTTATCTTTGTTATAATACCTGTATAAGGACAGCCAAAACCTTTCCACATATATCACACTGAAACAGCATACCAAGATCCAAGGGTTCGTACCTTACCCCCATTCAGATCTGCTCTTCTGTGTGGGGCTGCCTATGCAAGATGGAAGACAACCATAAGCAACACATGAGGGGCCCATGATCCACATGTGGTTCCCAAGCATGATTGTATAAAATTCTTGTTCTGAATGTAGATCCAGTCTGATCGACACTTAGGGCAAATTTGCCATCTTAATCCTGTTGGTACACATTTTTTCATTAATTTTTTCTTTTTTCTGGATCTAAGAGAACAAAATAATCATAGCATGGTGGAGTTGGAAGGAACTTCCTGGGTTATCTGGTCCAAGCCCCTGCTCAGATCAGGATTCACTAAATCATCCCAGACTGATGTCTGTCCAGCTTCTCTTTGAAGACTTCCATTGATGGAGAACTCACCACCTCTCATAGCAGCCTGTTCCACTTGTTGATCACCCATACTGTCAAAATGTTTTTTCTAATATCTATTCTGTGTCTCCGCCTATTCAGTTTCTTCCAGTTGTTTCTAGCCATTCCTTGTGCAAATTAGAAAAGGCTGATCCCTCTACAGTGTTTCAAGATTTCTGGGATCAAAGGTGTGTTACAGTCCGCGCTGCCCGATCATCCAAGGGATCACAAGGGAAACAGTGTTCCAAGAAAAGTTTTCTTTATTCTTACAAACCGACGCGTTTCGGCGCCCAATCCTGGCACCGTCCTCAGGGTGCCAGGATTGGGCGCCGAAACGCGTCGGTTTGTAAGAATAAAGAAAACTTTTCTTGGAACACTGTTTCCCTTGTGATTCCTTGGATGATCGGGCAGCGCGGACTGTAACACACCTTTGATCCCAGAAATCTTGAAGCACCCACGACCCTGTGGAGGTGGAAGTCCAGCAGCAGCCTGCAATATTAAAACCAATGCTTCTATTCCAGTTGTGGGAGGCACAACTGGACCAGGTTAGTGCAAACCTGAATGCATCTATAAGACCCTATTCTATACTGAGTGATAGGGCACTATTGCGCCTCTGTTTGTCTCCCCTTATATTTTATATAGTTTTGGAAGATTCACCCCTCTACAGTGTGACAGTCCTTGAGATATTTTTAGACATTGAGTTTCCTCTCAGTCTTTCTTTTTGCAAGCTAACCATTCCCAAATTCTGTTACTAAAGGTTTGGGCATTGATCTTACACAATCTTTCTTTACTCGCTGTCATCTTTTAGGGTAAGTGTGAAGGTCCCTATAGATATAAAAGAGTCAACTAATTCTAACAAAATTGGGCTTGGACAACATTGCTCTCTTATTTATGGGCATCTTAAGATTTGGTGGGCACATTTACTGTGAAATCCAGGATGGATGGTGCTCATGACTTCTTGATGCTTGTCTTCTTGGGAATTCCTAACAATTTCTGGAAAAGAAGGCATGATATTACTCATGAGAGATTAAATATCTTGGGTCATCTAAAACTCTTGACAGTGGCAAAGGTGCCGAAATTGTTTGGAAATATACACGTGTAACTTCCACATTGAGGTTACCCCACGAAAAGCATGTATAATGGCCAGGGGCCAAAATGTATCTTTTTGGCTAACTGAGCAGTTATGACCGTACTCGTGTATTAATATTAATCATGACTCCTTTCATTAGTCAAACAGGTAAACATTAAGAAGCGAGATGAGCTCTTACTAAGAGATTAATATTGATTTCTGCATTGTAGATCATATTCTTGTCATTGCTCTCAGTGAGACCGAAGATGCTCTTATAATTTATAATTGTCTCTTTCTTCCTTGAAAAGGGAAAGCATGTCCCCTTCTGATAATTTGTTCATCCCCTTCCATTATACTAATGATAAGATTCAGTTGTAAGTCTCATCAGGAACACATTAGATAAGAGACATCTATTCTAAATGAATGTTTTAATGCTTACTAGGTAGGGGACATTATGAAGTATCTACTTACCGTATGTAAACACAATATATTGCAGTGCCTTGAAGAAGTATATATATATCTGTGAACTTTTCCGCATTTTTCCATGCTACACTAAAACTGAACTGGCTCAGTGAGATCGGATGGAGATATGTGTGATCACTCATTTTAGGGTCTTGCCACAGATTATCAATGGGATTTAGATCTGGACTTTGGTCCACTCACACACATGAATATGATATAATAATAATATTTATTCATTTATATAGCACTACTAATTCCATAGCGCTTTACATACATTTTGCAACACTATCCCTCTTGGGGCTGACAATCTAAATATCAGTATGGCCAGGGTCACATTTGCGGTTGGACCCTGGCCTGCCGGATTCCGGTTTCAACTTAGCAATTTTTCCATCACCGCATAGCGTTTCCGCTATGCGGTGCTGGAAACCGCAGTCCCTAGTTACCCGGTGTTTACCTGCACGACCTGTCACACAGGCAGCGGCTCGGAGGGCGTTTTACAGCGCCGCACAGGAAACCGTTGCAGACACGATTTCCTGTGCGGCGCTGTAAAACGCCCTCCGAGCCGCTGCCTGTGTGACAGGTCGTGCAGGTAAACACCGGGTAACTAGGGACTGCGGTTTCCAGCACCGCATAGCGGAAACGCTATGCGGTGATGGAAAAATTGCTAAGTTGAAACCGGAATCCGGCAGGCCAGGGTCCAACCGCAAATGTGACCCTGGCCTATGTCTTTGAAAATGTGGGAGGAAACCCACACAACCACGGGGAGAACTTACAAACTCCTTGCAGATGTTTGTCCTTGGTGGGAATTGAACCCAGGACCTCAGTGCTGCAAGGCTGCAGTGCTGACCACTACAGGTGAACCTATACCCCAATCTCAAACCTCTAAAGGTACCTTTACACGCCGCCACTGCGTGGTAGCAACTGCCTGGCAATGGGGATTTTTGTGCCTGTTGCCTTGAAATTGCTACGAAGTGGCGGCGTGTAAATTGGGAAAGTGATCGGGTTTCCTGCAGTTGACTCAGATACCTGTTTCTGAGCCATGTTCAAAAACCCAAGGCAACACAAAGGCACAATTGCCATGGTAGTGGCGTCTAAATGGGGCACAGGGATTGAATCACCGTCGCCTAGTGAATTCCCAGGAGTGTGACTCAGCCTCATGGATACCGCGCCCCATCACCGATCATTGGTGGGGGCTACTGTGTAACCATTGGCTGTCCCTTCACAGGGCACCATATTTAAAGAGCTCTCCATTTACAGTACACAGTTGCAATGTATTAGCCAGCCTTCCTGTGCAGGCTGCCCAATCATGATGCTATTGCGTTGTCCAATAACCATGTTAGCGTCACGGAATACACAACCCTGTCACGCCTATGTTTTGGCGCCGCAGATTGCGGCGTGTTAATGGGCGACGGGATTCAACAGGCAGCTATCCGCAGGATCTGTCGGAACATCCGGGGAACCACAATACCTTCAGTTGACAACGCAATGGCGGCGTGTACATGCGGCATCCGCGATCGGTATCAACCATCAAAAACGTGCGCGTGCACGTGCGGTTGATACCAGTTGCTAGGCAACCCTGGATCTCCATCCATTTTCCCATCAACTTTGAACATCTAGTCACAGCATAATACTGACACCAAAATGTGTGAGATGGGGACGGTGTTTTCAATGTGATGTGACATAAGTATTGAATATGTCATATATAAGTATATTTTTAAAGGAAACCTGACAGTTCCCCCAAGTCCCAAAACCACCAGCAGTTGCGTTTACACATCTAAGGCACCATTCACATCAGCGTTCACATCAGCGTTTTTGCTGATTCACGGCCGATCCGGCAGATTTTGCCGCATATGCTGCATCTACCGCGTAACGGCCGACTTGAGGCAAGCCCTATTCATTCTCTAAGGGACTTGCGGTCAGGTGAGACAAGTGCGCTTTTTCCGGATCCGGCACTTGTGGCCGCGCAAAGAAACTGCTGCTAGCAGAAGTATCACTGGCATCCTCCACTCACAGGCATGTACTCCCTGACTACGACTCCTTCACAAATGGCTCAAGTTTAAGTGAATCATTTATGGTAGTACAAAGTGAACATCAGGGTTTAATCATTATTATGATATAATATTCAAGTTATTTAGATAGAACATAATAATTCATAATAATAACATTCAGCACATTCTGCATTGAACTACTGCACCTAATTTATTATATTTTAGGAGTCGGAATTGGTCCATTTTATACCAACTCCGACTCCACAGCCCTGGTTATATGGAGCCATAGTGCTTATATTTGGCTGCTAGTCTTTATAGCAGATTTGTTCCTCTCTCTGCACAGTGACACATTTGGGTAGGTTTCCAGTCTATGATATTGTGCTATTCTCATTAATTGAATGTATCATTATTTCATGTAGGCTGCCTTTTGTGCTTTCACAATACCAGCTACATCTCTCGAGGACTTTGTCTTGTGCCCTTTACTTTGCCTTGTACATTATTAATCTCCCTCTATTCGGTATGCTGCCTTTTATTCTATATTCCTTAAAATATATAAACTCTTTTCCTTGTTTGGCTCCCTTGTCCTGGTATGATCTCATCCTCCCTGCTCTCTTTTCTCTTGCTATCTGTACGTATCCTGCCTGGCTCATCTACGTGAACCCCAAGTGCTCCAAATATGACCCAATAGGTATTCACGTATACAGATTGAACTGTTCTATCTTGTGCACCATTTCTGCTAGCTAAGCCATCCAATAAATAAGAGCTGGAACACGTTTTGGTCCTTTTTCTTTTCTTGCAGACTTATCTATAGTATTAAGAGACAAAAAGGCGCATAGGGTCTTATCTCAGTGTGAAGGGGGGGCAGTTCACCCGTTTGAAAGGTGCTCCCCTGATGGAGTTGTGGGACCCACAACCGGTATTTGTGCTTGTACAGCTGCTGCTGAATCCACACTTGCACGTGCACCGTGGTATACAACTGTAGGCATAGATGGCTCTGCTACACACACATGTAAACACACAGCTCTGCTGCATGCACACCACACATGATACACACACACAGCTCTACTACATTAACATACAGATACACATACAGCACTGGTACATGCCTAATTCATGCACATACAGACACACCCAGCTCTTCTACATGCACACTACACATACAGATACACATATGGCCCTGCTACATGGACGCTACATACCCAGCTCTGCAACATGTACAATGCCTACACATACAAACACACACAGCACTGCTACATGCACATACAAACACAGCTTAGCTACATGCACATACAAACACACACAGCTCTGCTACATGCACATACATATACACAAATACACACATACAGATATAGATACACACAGAGACACACACATACAGATATAGATACACACAGAAACACACGGACACACACACTAAGTAACATGTAATAAAGTAACAGTCAGATTAAAATACATTCAAGTAAATATTGGGTATTAACAATGAAATGTAGTATTAATCATCTACCATGGTAATGAATGTCTGATAATGTAGCATTGATGGGCTGGACCTCCTGGTCCAGAGGCTCCTTTTACTTTGCAGCTTTCCTCTTGGGCATATAGAGAGCTGATCTGAGGTCCATATGCCACAAGTAAATGGGTTGTCTCCTTTTGGATTGTTGTAGTTACATGTTCTCTGATCATGGCCTCTTCATTATTGCACTAATATCCAAATTGGTCCTTCTGCCTCTGCTATTGGTATAGACACCTTTAGGACACCATCATGTCCTAATGATTTGCTTATGTTATATTGTATCCTAGAGTAGTTATGTAGATGTTAACCTTAAAGTGTGAATGATCTGAAGAGTCTTCTACTGCTGATGATTATTCTGGAGATGAAGCTTCCTCAAGAAAAGTTCTGAACATCACTAGATCATCGCACTGCATCCCTCTACTGATATCATTATTTTAATATATTAGCTGCGCTTTTATACATGGAAGAATTTCTCTTTTTCCCACAATGAGGACATTTTATCACAATTCCTCTGCTCAGGATTCAGGGTGTGCTGGGCTTGGTGATTGACAGCTTAGTCATCCTATCTGGAGCTGGGATATGCTGGGCTGTTGGTGTTCTGATTGACAGCTCAGTCGCCCAATCTCTTTCTAGGTTGTGCTGATATTTTGCAGGTGCTTGTTGTCTCTTGTAATTGCTCAGTCTTTTAGCTCTGCTGTTTTTCCCAGAGCACTGCCAGTTTTAGTTTCAGCTACGAGGTGCTAAGTTGGTCTCTTGAATCTCTGCTTTGGGAATTGATCATTTTCTGCCTGACTTTGCCTATTTCTCACCATCCTTTTGTTTTGTCACTCTATTCTGATCCGCTACTCTCCAGGTAACAGACGTCGGACTTTACTACGTCTCTGTTTATCCCATCTTGACATGCTCTTCTGGTTCCTGTTCTGAATGTTTGACTATTCTGCTTCTACGTGCGTGCGTTAACTAGTGTCACACATCTGTCCTGCCTTATCCTGCCTCAGCCTGATGAAGGGTTCATCACCCGAAACGTTGCTATATTTACTACATTATACATTGCATTTTATACATTAGGAAATGAGGTAAAAAAATAAAAATCAATTAAATGATACTATGAGTCTCCATTTTTGTATGTGCGGTTCCACTGAAAACGCGTGAAGTCACGTTGCTCAGGACACCCCTATTTACATGATATAATCTGCCGCTGCACTTTCCTCTAAATGTTTCAAGTAAAGTACTATTTCTTCACTGTAAATCTCTCACTACATAATACGCCTGCTTTACTTGTACGTACCTCACTCTTAGAGGAACAATAGATGCTCTTAGTCATCATATAATGGCGACTTACAGAGCTGTGAAGAACTGGCTCTAGAGGGGACATTGCTGCCTATTTTGGCACACAGCTTTGCTGGCTATGTGAGCAGACCATTTAATATAAGAAGCGTTTTTATTTTTTTGTAAATCCTCTCGGCTCGTTACCTGTCTCCGTGACTCATCCAATTACCGCTCTTCCATGGTGCTAAGGGTAACATCAGGACAGGTTTACAGTTATTTGAGATCTAAAATTATTTTTGCCTGAGGTGCTGCAGATCAGACTTTTTAAATTAGATTCACACCTGAGAGGGAAGCTTACAGCTCCTTGGCCCCAGTGTAACAGCCAACGACTACCTTGTATAATATATATTATTGGTCAGTTCATATCGGCCAAAAGGACCCTATGGAAACAGAGTTAAGCCCATGTCGGTAGATCATTGCTATGTGTTTGAGCTATTTGTATAGATCTCCATGAATGCTTTCCTTTCCTTTGATCGATGTGACTTTGTAGGCTTAGAGCAACTGAACAATTGAATTTGTTTAGAGAGCCATACGATCATCCTGGACTTCTTCATTGTTTTTTCAAGAACAGTGCTACATATATTGTGATAGTGGTGTTTGGTACAACAGTTCAGTCCCAGTGGGTCTGAGCTTCTGTATTAGGGCTTGATCACATCTGCGTATGTAAAATCGCTCCAATGTTCATCCAGTAAACTTGGTCCAGTGTCATGCTAAATCTCATTCTGTATGCTTGAACATCCTGTGTTTTCTTTTCATTTCTCACCGTAAAAACTGGTCGGCTTACAGATGGACAGGAGGCTGTCATTTTTTTTTCTCACAGCCATTAAATTGCAGTGACGAATCTGGTCCTATATATGTGGTGATACGCAGCATGCTGAAATTTTTCTTCAGCCAGATTCCAGCTGAGGAAAAACTCACAGATTTTTTATCGCATTGAACGCAAGTGTATTTATCTGCAGATGTGAGTAAACCCTTAGGCACAGACTTATTCAGGTGTACCCTATGTCTGGGTACACAATAAAGGGGACACACCATTTACTGTGGGCCATTAGCCCTTAATCAAGTTTATCAACTCATTGCCAGGCAACCCCTGCTGATGAGATATGAAATCTTGATGGCCTATCAGAAATAAGTCATCAGAAATGATTCAAAACATAGGTCATCAGAAATATCCAAAAATAGGTCATCAGAAATATCAAAAACATAGGTCATCAGAAATTATCCAAAACATAGGTCATCAGAAAATTATCAAAACATAGGTCATCAGAAAATATCCAAAACATAGGTCATCAGAAATATCAAAAACATAGGTCATCAGAAATGATCCAAAACATAGGTCATCAGAAATGATCCAAACATAGGTCATCAGAAATGATCCAAACATAGGTCATCAGACATGATCCAAAACATAGGTCATCAGAAATATCAAATAGGTCATCAGAAATGATCCAAAGCATAAGTCATCAGAATGATCCAAACATAGGTCATCAGAAACTATCCAAAACATAGGTCATCAACATGATCCAAAACATAGGTCATCAAAATTATCCAAAACATAGGTCATCAAAATATCAAAACATAGGTCATCAGAAATGATCCAAAACATGGTCATCAGAAATGATCCAAAACATAGGTCATCAGAAATGATCCAAAACATAGGTCATCAGAAATGATCCAAAACATAGGTCATCAGAAATGATCCAAAACATAGGTCATCAGAAATGATCCAAAAACATAAGTCATCAGAAATTATCCAAAACTAGGTCATCAAAATGACCAAAACATAGGTCATCAGAAATGATCCAGAAATCTCTAATCTTGAGGCATGTGGCTGTGGGGGGAACCAGTTACGCTCACATTGCCACAACCATACATGTATATACTATATATCGTACTAAGCTTTGATTTGACCATGTTGAATGGAGCGATAGTAGAGAACACTCACCATTGCCTCTTTTCATTGCAGGTGTGTTGTACAGAGATTGCTGGGTACAGTATTTAGCAATGTAAATTCAATGTTCACCACAATTTATAAGACAAGCATGAAAAACACAAAGTGTAGGCACATTTGGGCATAATGTTTAATGACCAAAAGCCCATGAAGTGCCAGTTATTTACTCTATCTACTTATATGTGCTCCTCTCACCATCTTCACCAGGTACACTGGACCCCTTTCAAAGTGGTATTTAAGCCACATTCAGATATTAATGGACTTAATTGTTGTAATTGATAGAAATTCTGATTACTTTCTGATATCATTCCTTGGTATAGTACACCATTTTTGCAAACTATAAAGAAGCCTGAATGCAGGAAATCACTTTATCTCTCTCTGCTGAATTCCTGCAATAATTACATCTGAGTGAAAAGATATGGAAGGAGGTTCATCACTTAGACAATCAGGCTAAGAGCCAGCTATGTTTGTCATAAATGTAATTTAGGTCTGAGGGTTGTGGTTTATGAAGTGCTGGGCGTAGTGTTATGCACCAGTTATTGGAATAGGCTTATAATCACCAGGAAAAGAACAAACTCCAAATTATGTGTGTCCACTAGTCTGAATGGTCCATTGCATTATATTATCATTTCCGAATATACACTTGTATCCCTGAAATGTTGTAGGACTAGTTATTACGTAATAAATAAGGTTTAGTATTCCTTTCTCCTTCCTTAATTAATAATATCCTCCCTATTTAACAAAGTAACTGGGCAGAAAGCACTCTTGAGCCAGGTTGAGGAGAGTGACGCATGCGCTGTAGGACTGGCTGGCCATGCATGCATGATGGGTTGGATACACTGGTGCTACAAGGAGGCCCCAGATCATTGACCTCATAACTTGCTTTAAAACTGGTTCACCAGATGAGGTGACATAGAAGATGATGGACATTATCAGATTTTCCAGGTTCTCCGTTACCATGTTGAACTATCCACTAGTATACCTGTAATAGCCCAGCATCCACCAACCTTGCCCACAACAGTAAGACAGAAAGTGCAACCACCAGCTCAGTGTTATCGGAGGTTTTCTCATTTTGGGTTTGGTAAATTGGGGCTCCAGTCTATTTCCTGGGTAATGCAGAGCGTGATTTTACGTATGGGAGAGGACCCAGCAACCGCAAAAAATGGGTAAGATTAATACATCACATTTATTGAAAAATGTAAAAACAATAGGTGAAAAGTAAAGACACCGTGTCTACGAGCCGAGGGCAGGCAGTCATAGTCTTAGTCCATAACAACGTTCATCTATCTTCTCATATGCTATGTCTAATTTTTTTATAGAAGAGTAGATTATTAGCATTTGTCAGCCATCTTGATTGTAAATATCACTGTCTGTAGACAGTAGCGTGGTATCCAATATTTTAGGAACGCAGAAGCAGGATCACAGAAGCTGTTGCTCTGCAGATTGTACAAGGATAGTCAACAGAAAGCTGGAGAGACTGGGATCTAATGGTACCCATAAACATTAAATAAAAGTCGGTCGAAATGGCTGATTTGATTCATAACAAATGATAATCAGCTATTTAGGTGTCCATTTTGACCAATGACTGACAAATATTAATTATCATCTAAAACACTAGCCAGGCATGTTGAACTGTTTCAGTGAATGATAGGCAGTGGATGCATCCTCGGCCCTAAAATAGCAAACAACACTGTGATTGCAGTCCAAGATGCTTTTTTTTCTTTTCAATGAACGACTTCAACTTTCACACTATCAGCCTGTTTCCATCATACATGTATGTGCTGCCAACTGTGCCTTGTACAGCACAAGCATGTCACAACAACATATGATCTCCAGGAGGTAGAAGAGTTGACTTGTTGGCATTGTTAGCATTACATCATCTATGGAATCATCCAGATTGTGATTCAGTGACAACAGAAGAATACACCGGGCTAAGAAAAGTTGTGCTTGTCACCGACTGAATTACTGGATTGTTGCTGTGCAATAGTCCAGTAACATTCTGCCTGATATTCTAGAAAAGTGAAAATTCACATGATAGACCATTAGTTCTGTAGCAGCTTTTTTCAATGTTTCGCTCAGCTGATGCCCTACTCACTTGCTGCTAGTTCAATTGGTTTAACTCTCCCATATAGTGAAAGTACACTTTTCATGGGATCCCTTCTAAGGTATCACACAATCAACAGGGCAAGAGATGAGTAAACAGCCCAAGAACATTTATTGCATGAAATGCGAAAGGTCCATAAAACAGTCCCCAACACAGAGAGGAGGACACTGCGGATCCATTGACTTCCATTTATTTTTTGTGTGCTTGCGGATCCTTGGTGATAAAACAAGCGCCCGCAAACGCACAAAAAATGCAACATGTGGCGCACAAATGTTTCGCATCCGAATGCAACTGCAACCTGAACGCAGCCAAATGCAGGTACCATGCGTTCCCATGTTAAACATAGGAACGCAGTGCACATGCATTTGGCTGCGTTTGGCTACACTCAGTTCAAAAACGCAAATGTAAAAGCGGCCTTAGTGAGTCCTCCTATGCTTATGCACTACTAAAAGTGGCCATGTTCACACTCACCTGCTTTTTGGCATTCTCTGCGTTTTTCTGCATTATCCAAAAACGCATGGTGCGTTAACGCAGGGTACATTTAAGTGTACATGCGTTTTTCAGCTCCATTTGCGTTTTTTTCCCCCAGTCCAAAAAACGCTGCATGCAGTGTTTTTTGGGTGTTGGAAAAAAAGCAGGGGTGGTTTCCCAAAAACGCATGCGTTTTTTTAACATGGGGCCCTATAGGAAACGCATGCATTAACGCAGGACACCTATAGGCACCTGCGTTAACGCATGCATTAACGCTAGCATTTTTAAAAAGCGCAGTTAAGCTAGCGCTAGCGTTTTTGCCTGCGTTTTTGGCCAAAAAAATGACTAAGTCCAAAAAAGTGTCAAATCCTTTCAGACACACAAGGGACACTTTTTGGCACTTTTAGAAAAACGCAGGTGGTTTTTTTTCCTGCTAAAAAAACGCAAATTGAGTGTGAACAATGCCAGTCTTTGTTTTTTTTAGTTGGTAGGACTTTGGGGTTCTAAGCCCCATGCAAACACCCTTTTCTCAGTTTTTACTTTCCTTAGAGAAAATGCCATGGATTGCAAACTACCTTACCTTCTTTACATCATTTCTATGGGCATGTTTAATGACATATTTGATATGCATTAGGCTGCGTTCACACACGGCGTATTCCTTGCATTTACCCAGTGCTATTTAGCGCAGCTCTGTTCACATGTTCCATCTTTTTGAGTATGCGCTTTGCGTAAAAGGAATGACAACACGTGAATTCTTTCAGTTTTATTCTGCGCGCTTTTTACTCACCTAGCCGCCGCTCCCCGGAGATTTCTTCATACCGGCGCCGTAGGACCTGTGACAGGACCTTAAACAGCACCATGTGACTGGGTGACGTTCACCGGTCACATGGTGCTGCAGGGTCCTAGAGCTCGCCGCTCGCTCTGGGTCGGCAGGAGCTCAGAAGACACTGGCGGTCACCGTGGGAGCACAGCAAGGAAAGTATAAAGCACAGGGGGAGAAGGCAGGCCCGTTCACACACAGAACGCTGTGTTCTGTGAGGATATGCTCTTGGAGCAGTTTTGCACCAAAAGCGGATCCTCACAAATATGCTGTGTGTGAACGCAGCCTTACTTTCGTAACGCGTTTTTTCTGCCATTATTAAAATCTGTTTCACAATCCAGCACTCCATAACTTGAGCAGACTTCTGCTTCTCACAAACAAAGCACCACTAAACCGAAAACCACAACCAAATGGACAGATAAAAGCCATAAAAATTGCAGTGCACTTTTCAATAGAGACTGTTTCATAACATCTTACTGCAGTGTATTTTGAGCAAGGAAAAATGGCAAGATAATTGTGGACTTTTTGGGAGGACAGCAGCCTATTTATCAAGCCCTACATTTCCTGTGTTTTTTCCTGACATTTATCACATAGGTTCTCTTTACAAAATTTGAAAAACACAGCAATAAAACTTTTGCTGTAATTAAAAAATGCTTCACATCTATTTTTAATGTTGCATTTTAAAGGGACTTAGAAAAGAAACATTGTGTAATTTATATCTTAAGGGGACTTCTAAAAAAAAATAAGAATTCAATTACCTGTGCATGACGGCTGGTAGGTGTGGACCCACTGCACCATGGGCCAGGCTTATCCTGGAGGGGCATGACTAAGCGCTCTCTGGTTTTTGCTAGAGCGGTGTTCCCCAACTCCAGTCCTCAAAACCCACCAGCAGTGCATGTTTTCTGGATTTCCTCAGTATTGGACAGGTGATAATATTATCCCTGCACTGGTGATGATTCCTACACCTGTGCAATACTAAGGAAATGTTGATAACATGCACTGTTGGTGGGTTTTGAGGTCTGGAGTTGAGAAACACTGGCTAGGGCCTCTGATAGTGAGGATAGACTTGAGCCGCCAGTAGTCTCCATTTGCTAATCCAGGGCACTCTTCAGGCCTGCAGCAGCTGCCCAGATGGTCAGCGTGCAGGAGACATATAGGTAAAATCCAGAGACATGGTCAGACAATCCAAAGACAGGAAAATAACACAGGTACAGACAACATAGGCAAGGAGATGTCAGTAAAACAAGAGTTAAGCCAGGACAAAAACAGGAGACACAAAACAGAGACTGAACAGACAGAACCCTGAGGAGAATAGACATTGACCTACTTAAGATCAGGCATTGTGTGGAGGAAGAAGCTGCATGATATACTGAGTGCTGGCTGTGGATAGGCCTGGGAATAAACACTCTGCAGGAAATAAAGGAATACAAATTCCTGCAGATTTTGACTGCACCGCCCTAATGCCAGGAGGGAACTCACCAGCAACAGGAGGATACAGCAGAGCTGAGAGAGTTGCATGAGAAAGCTCAGCAAGGTGGTCAGACACGGGACGGTGCCTGCAGTGAGTATGACAGTGTATGCCAGCCATGCGAATCACAGGTGTGCCTAGTACTGTAATGGGTATGTGGCTTATTGAGGGGTTTCTGATTGTTTTCCCTCACTGATCAATATTAATGATCTAAACTTAGGATTGTCCATCAATCTAGATAGGTAAAAAAATGTAAAGAATAGAGAAACCCTGGTTTACAGCCCATTATTTAGATTTAATACGGGATACCGATTTTGAGAAATTATCCTTTTTTATTTTGTCCACCATTGCTAATTTCTATGTCTTTAACACCAAACACCAGGGTGTAATGCAAAGCAGCCTTAAAGGGATCCTGTCACCTCCAAAACGCCACCTAAGCTTCAAAATCATGTCCCTGCAGCATCCTATCACTAATGTCACACTCCTTTTGTCTCAGAAAATCATCCTGTGAAAGTGGAGAAAAACGTTTTATAAACTTATTAGTGATATTAATTAGCAGGGGCCATATTCTTAGCCCTTAGAGCGTGCTCTCTCCGCCATAAGATCCGCCCTAATAGACGTGAATCGTTCAGTCCTCCCTGCTCTCCACGGTGCTGCCTGGGCTGTAATGACGCGAATTGCGTCATTTCCGGCATCGGGTGGCGTCAGTACACCTTGCTGCTCTGTAGGCTTCTTGAAACTGCATTGCGCATGCGGCGTGGTGACTGAGTCACCCGATGCTGGAAATGACGCGTATTAGGGTGTGATCTTATGACGAAGAGGGCACGCCCTAAGGGCTAAAGAATATGGCCCCTGCTAATTAACATCGCTAATGAGTAAGTTATAAAACGTTTTCTCCATTTTCACAGGATGCTTTTCTGAGACAATAGGAGTGTGAGATTAGTGATAGGATGCAGCAGGGACATGATTTTGAAGCTTAGGTGCGTTTTGGAGGTGACCGTATCCCTTTAAGATATGCCCCTAGAGAATCCTGAGAGAATTACCCTTTGGTAAAAACCAGAACAATTTGCACAAATGGCAGATATTAGAATATATATATTTAGGGGATCAGTGGGGATAAAATAAAACCAAAACCCTTATACCTGGTGACTGGTCCTCTTTAAATCAATTACTGTTTATTTTGTTGAAATGGAGGCCACAGTTCTGTTACTTAAGTAATATCAGTACTTTATGTAACTTTTCCAGTGCATGCTTACTGAGATCACAGTTATGCAAGACTCTTGGCAAACATGATTGAGTTTTTCATTTTCAAGAGTGTGCTGGCATCAAAGAAGCCCTCTGGACCAGATCTGTAAGATTACAATTTAGTAGCAGTGCTTTTAAATTGGTTGTTTCGGTTTGGCCGGGATTCAGAACATTTGTCACTTATATTGCACTTAATTGCACACTCTCCAGCTTTTCTCAGACGAACGCATCCATGATATAGCTGAAATAAATGGAAAGCATAATGTGTCACAGTTTTATAGTAACAGTATGCTATAGACCTCTTCTGGTATGTGAGTCATATTACAATGACAAAAAAGTGTCAGATGATATCACAGTTTACTGAATTCTATACATCTACAGTCAAAATAAAACCTAATAACAGGATATGAATAAGGTAGCTTCCCAAATATTTAAAAATCAGTAGTGTTAATAATTCATTTTTTTTTTATCCATGAACCAAATTCAAAAGTAAATGAACACAAGAAAAATCTAAATCCAATCAATGTTTGATGTGACCACCCTTTGCTTCAAAAAACATCAGTTCTTCTGTGGACATTTGCACATAGTTTTTAACCAAACTCGGTAGGAAGGTTTTGCCAAACATCATGGAGAGCTAACAACAGATCTTCTGTGGATGTAGGCCTGCCAAAAAACAGCCCTAAAGCATAATTCTTCTTTGAGGCCATCATGCGTTCTCTTGGCTTTTGTGTACTTTAGGGGATGCATAGTGTTGGCTTTGTGCCATACATACCTTTTGGAATTGTGGCCAAAAAGTTCAACCTTGGCTTCATTACACCATAACGTGTTTTCCCTTATGTAGGTTTTGGCAAAATGAAGCCTGGGTTGGTGATTTCCTTTGCCAATGCCCTAGAATTTTGTTTTTACTCATCTTCTGATTGATAACTTTCAACAATGAGATGCCTTTGCTGTGGTGAAGGCTGTTGACAGACCATGACTTTGCTGTAAAATGCAACTAAGGAAATATCAATAGACTCCTACTAAACGCTATATTGGGGTAATCAGAATCACTTTAAATGACAGTTGTGTACTGATTACTATTTATCATGACATTAATTGTGATTGGGTAAATCTAGGGCTATGCAGTCGGTAAGCCAAACCACCGATTCCGACTCCTCAATTTCCCTAACTCTGATTCTGACTCTGACTACAATACATTGTTCAAATTTAGATGATAAATGTATTGTAGAACAATCTGAACATCATACTTTTAATCATTATTATGCTACAGTGATCAAGATATTTAAATAGAACATAATATAATTCATAATAATATTTAGCATATATTGCGTTGAAGTTCTCTACCCAATTTATTATATATTTTAGGAGTCAGAGTTGGTCCATTTTACAACGACTCCAGCTCCCACTCCACCAAAATTGGCACCGACTCTGACTTCATGACTCTAAAGGCGCAGTTACACACACAGATAATTGTGCAGACATTGTTGGCAGATCTCTGGTTGCAGTGAAATCATGGACACATTGTTACATTGTACACCGCCACAAAATGGAACAATGTGTCCATGATTTCACTGCAACCAACCACTGCAAACAATCTCTGCACAATTATCTGTGTGTGTAACTGGGCCTTTACTTCGACTCCACAGCCCTGGCTAAATCTGAATACAACCACATCCCCAATTATAAGAGAGTGTTCACTTTTTTGCAATCACATTGATTTAATTTTGTTATTTTTGGTTCTACCTCAAAGTTATTTCAGTTATTTCAGTTTTTTGTCAATGGCTGGTTTCACACTGCGGTCAGATCAGGTCAGGTTTGATCAGTTTTGTGTTTCAAAACCAGGAGTGACTCCAAAACTCAGAACAGGTGTCAATCTTTCAATTATACTTTTTCTCTGCAAGTTCCTCTCCTGGTTCCTCTTCTGGTTTTGGCACACAAACACTGATCGAACCTGATCAGTGAAAAGCCGCAGTGTGAAACTAGCCAATGACTTTGTGTACATTGTGGAGCACATTAAAGGTGTAAAAAGTTTTTAAATTATTCTTATTGGTATGATATTTTTTTTCGATAACAAAAACCTGCCATTTTACCAAGGGTTTTATATCCACCGTATATATTCTAAACAGTGGGGGAGTGTAGTCATACTAAACGTTTGGACTCCTGTTTTTATTGTTTTTTCTTACTAAGGGAGGTTGTGGTGGTGGTGGAGCAGAGGTGCAGGAGGCATGGTCCATGGAGGATGTGGGCAGTGGGACAAGACTGTGGGCCCGGAGCTAGGGGTATGTTGCGGCAATGTGCGCTGGTGGACGCCATTTCTGCAGGCACTGGCAAGTTACGACTGCCTCTAGAAAATAGCCCTGGAAGAATTGCGTGTTCAGATCAAGATCCGAGGTCATTTACTGGAAGTCCTGAGTAATAGACGCAGAGTCGCAGCTTGCCAATGACTGCAGGAACCCGGGAAATGGCATCTGCCAGCACATATTAGCAGACATGCCCCAAGCTCCGGGCCAGCAGCCTTGCCCTACTGCTAACATCCTCCATGAATCTTGCACCTCCACTCCAGCACCGCAACCCCCTGTTTCGTAAGCCAAGGTGAGTTCAGGATGGGAGGGCCATGTACAAGCAAGTATGACATAAACACTAGGGTGGGGGGCCATGTACAAGGATGGGGGATATATATACTAGAATGGAGGGCCATGTATAATGATGGGGGACATATATACCAGGATCGGTGGGCCATATACTGCGATGGGGGATGTGTTTACCAATATACATCGCCCCCCATATATATATATATATATATATATATATATATGCGCGCTGGTAACAAACATGCTTGTGACATCAGAAAAAGAATCTTTATAAATGATTGTTGCAGATTATGCTTCCTGCCAGTTTCTGTAATTTCCTCAATTTACACAGCTTTATGTCTGTCTGCATCTGTTTATTCAAAGTTATTTTAATTATAATTTTCATGTTAAAGGTATATTGGACCTAGATACAAAATAGTTAAAACATCAGTCACCTTGTCAGTCTGTAAGGATATCTTGAAAGAAGCAGCCCTGTAGTAATCTATCAGAGATGGCTGTCTTTTTCCTGTTGAATGGTTTCAGGGACTGAGCTTTTGAAAATTGGCAAGACTTAGCTCATTTGGACTTACATTAGGGAAAAAGCAGCTATCAAGGTTTTTTTTCTGCTTTTTGACAACCTTTAAAGAGGATCTTTCATAATTTTCATGTTGAACTGGAGACAAGATGTGATAGTGCTGCAGAGCTATCTTTTCTTTTGATTTTAGCAATCAAAGTATTTGGCACGTAATGAGTTAATTTTCATAAAGGAAAAGTGGGTGTTATAAGATTGTTTTCACTGGGGGAGTGTACTTCTTCTCCTGTATGACATTGCCCAATAATAAGCAGGCAGCACCACTTAAAGGAAATAAGAACACACCCCTCCAGGATTCTCAATTTGTTAGATGTGTAATTTGAGATAGCTGTGATCTCCTGCTCTAACCTTGTCCCTGAGTTAGTTTGGGGAGAGGAGCAGCACAGCTGAGTTTGTGTCACAATACGAACCCTTCTATCAGTTTTTCTCTAGTCATAGCACGGTCACATCTACAGTACTGTCTATCCGGTATGATCACACTCATGTCTGCTGTGCTGAGGCAACGTAATCACTCTACATTGAGATCAGGGCTGTCATTATATAAAACCCCTGGCCAAAATTATGGAATCACCTGGCTTGGAGAATGTCCATTTAGTTGTTTAATCTTGTAGAAAAAAAGCAGATCACAGACATGGCACAAAACTAAAGTCATTTCAAAAGGCAACTCTCTCTCTGCCTTGAAGAAACACTAAAAGAAATCTTGAAAAAAAAATATGCTAGCCAGTAACGGTTATTTTTGTAGACCAAGCAGGGGGAAAAGTTATGGAATCACCCTGTAAATTTTCATTCCCAAAACTAACACCTGCACCAAATAAGATCTGCTCATTAGTCTGCATCTAAAAAGGAGTGATCACACCTTGGAGAGCTGCTGCACCAAGTGGACTAAAGCGGCCGTCACACGCTACGATATCTTGAAAGATATCGCTTGAACGCGCCAGATTAAACATCGCTTGAACGATGTCTGTGCGTGTGACGGCAAGATACGACGAACGATACATGATCAAATCGCAAGATCGAGATCTGAGCTCCGGACCTCACATCTTGCGATGAACGATTTAACGATCTGCTTCATCGTGGTGTATGACACCACGATGAACGATCTCCCAGCGGCAGAGCCTATGCTGGGAGATGGTAACTATGGTACACGTCGGGTTACTAAGCGATGCGCGGCTCCTAGTAACCCGATGTGTACCATAGTTACCAGCGATCTCGCTGGTCCACATCGCTGGTGAGTCTGTCTGTGTGACATCTCACCAGCGATGTGAGTGATATTGTAAGCGATCGCGCGTGCACGTGATCGCTAACAATATCGCTAGCGATATCGTAGCGTGTGGCGGCCGCTTTACATGAATCATGGTTCCAACACGAGAGATGTCAATTGAAACAAAGGAGAGGATTATCAAACTCTTATGGGGCCGTCACACGCGTCAATCTATTGTGCAATCGTACTTGCGATGTAATTTTTTTGAATCGTCCAAGCGATGTTCAATGATCGCTACACAACAGTCACACGGGAAGACTTTCTTGCAAGTGACTGTCCGATAAAGACGCTGGAACGATCGCAAGTTCGATGCTGCGACCAATTCTGGCAGTCTGACAACATTAGCTGCAGTGCACTTGATCATCAAACCGGTCGTTACACAGATGTCACATGCATCGATGTGCAAAAGACAATGAATGATCGTCGCTAGGTTTTAGCTCAGGATCTAAACCATGCAACCTGCGATCACGCGACTCATTGCTGGTTGGACCGCACTGTCACACGCTGCGATGTGGGTGTAGCGTCGTGTGCGCAATGGAAAATTATGGTCGCACGTGCGTATATTGACGCGTGTGACGTCCCCATTTGGGTAGCTTTACATGTCGCAACATTGCATGCAATGTCACTTGCAACTTACTGGTTGCAGTGAAATCATGGACACATTATTCCATTTGTACACGCCAACAAAATAAAACAATGTGTCCATGATTTCACTGCAACCAGCAAATTGCCAGTGAAATTGCATGCAATGTTGCGACGTGTAACAGTACCCTTAAAAGAGGGTAAATCAACTCACAATATTGCAAAAGATGTTGGTTGTTCACAGTCAGATGTGTCTAAAATCTGGTCCAAATACAACATGGGAAGGCTGTTAAACGGAAACATACTGGTAAACCAAGGAAGACATCAAAGCGTCAAGACCGGAAACTTAAAGCAATATGTCTCCAAAACAGGAAATGCACAACAGAACAAATGAGGAACGAATGGGAGGAAACTGGAGTCAATGTCTGTGATCGAACTGTAAAGCCCCCGTCACACTAAGTGAGATCGCTAGCGAGATCGCTGCTGAGTCACAAGTTTGGTGACGCAACAGCAACTTCGCCAGCAATCTCACTATGTTTGACACTTAGCAGCGACCAGGCCCTTGCTGTGAGATTACTGGTCGTGTCAGATTCGCCTGGACCATTTTTTGATCTTTGGGGACCTGCTAGGCAGCATGCATCGGTGTGTTTGACAGGGACAACGACCAACGACCTCAATACACAGGTCTGAGAAACAGGGTCCCAACGATGTTCGTATCATTCCGGATCGTTGCTGCGTTGCTCGTGAGATCTGACTGTTTGACATCTCACCAGCGACCACATAGCGACGCACCAGCGATCCTTACCAGGTCGTATTGTTGTTGGGATCGCTGGTGCATCGCCAAGTGTGACAGTACCCTAAGAAACCGCCTAAAGGAAATGGGATTTACATCCAGAAAAGCTAAACAAAAGCCATCATTAACACCTAAACAGAAAAAAGCAAGGTTTCAATGGGCTAAGGAAAAGCAATTGTGGACTGTGGATGACTGGATGAAAGTCATATTCAGTGATGAATCGCGAATCTGCATTGGGCAAGGTGATGATGCTGGAACTTTTGTTTGGTGTCGTTCCAATGAGATTTATAAAGATGAATGCCTGAAGACAACATGCAAATTTCCAGTCATTGATGATATGGGGCTGCATGTCAGGTAAAGGCACTGGGGAGATGGCTGTCATTACATCTTCATTACATGCTTGTATCTCCTTATGAAGTGAGGAGAACCTCACG
The DNA here is from genome assembly GCA_033576535.1 of Allobates femoralis. Taxonomy (NCBI): domain Eukaryota; kingdom Metazoa; phylum Chordata; class Amphibia; order Anura; family Aromobatidae; genus Allobates; species Allobates femoralis. The sequence continues at coordinate 337,285,082 of JARQOC010000006.1, forward strand.
AAACGCGTTGAGATTTTACAAATAAAGATTCTTAGATCAAACTTTCAAGTCCAATCAATACCCGGGGCAGCGCACGTGGAAACTCCTTTTCTTTTTTACACACCTTGGATCCTTCAGGAGGTGCAGCAGCTTGGCTCTTTGTGATTAATAGGTGTTGTGAACTGGCACAACCTTCAAAGGTGAGTGTATCACACACCGAGCTATATCCTTCACTACACAGATAAGACCCTATGTGCGCCATTTCTCCCTCTTTCACAGTGTATTCCTGATTACATCTTCAATAAATGCCCAAGTTTACATTGATATTTTGGACAGTTTTCTTATCCCATCATTTGAAAGGATGTTTGGGGATGATGAAACCATTTATCAAGATGATAATGCATCCTGCCATAGAGAAAAAACTGTGAAAACACTCCTTGAAAGAAGACAAATAAGGTCAATGTCATGGCCTGCAAATAGTCCAGATCTCAATCCAATTGAAAATCTTTGGTGGAAGTTGAAGAAAATGCTCCATGACAAGGCTACAACCTGCAAAGCTGATCTGGCAACGCAATCAGAGAAAGTTGGAGCAGATTGATGATGAGTGCTGTTTGTCACTTATTAAAGGCCACGTCACACTATTAAAGGCCATGTCACATGCTTCAATATCGTTAACAATATCGCTAAAAAAGTCACAATTTTTAAAAAATCGTTATCGTTTGTGCGTCGTTGCGTGTAACCGAGCGATCTTGCGGTGAAAAATCGTTTGATCACTCATCACAGATTTGAGATCCTGACCTCAAATCCATTGTGCGTCGTTCAATTAACCAATGTTCAACCTGCTGCATCGTTGTGTGTGACACCGCGATAACGATCTTGTGAACGACTTTGCCTATTCACAACATTGAATAAGTATCGTTCCTGGGTTGTGCGAATGATAACTGCTCGCCGCATCGTTGGCGCCTCATTCACGATATCTAGACGTGTGACATCTCACCAACGATCTCGAAAGATTGACCGAACGATCTCGTTCACGGGAGATCACTTTTGCGATTGTTAACGATATTGAAGGGTGTGACGTGGCCTTAAGTCCATGCCTCATAGACTGCAAGCTGTTATTAAAGCCAGAGGTGGTGCAGCAAAATACTAGTGATGTATTGGAGTGTTGTTTTGTTTGTTTGTTTGACATGATTACATAATTTTTTCCTCAGAATTGAGTGATTCCATAATTTTTTTCCTCTGCTTGGTCTGAAAAAAGATACCCTTACTGACTACCACACTTTTAATCTTGATTTCTTTTAGTGTTTCTTAAAGCCATAAGGGGCCCTTTACACGCCCCTACTGGCGGGTGGATACAACCAGCTACAGGCTACAAATGTAGCTTGTAGCGGCAAAATACCCCGTAGTAGCGGCGTGTAAAGACAGTAGGAGGCACCCGGCAACAGATACATCTGTTTCTGAGCACTGCCCGGAAACAGATGGCTACACAGGCGATTGTAGCGAGCTGAATCGGCGTGTAAAGAAGCAACAGAAGGGATGTGTCGACACCAGGCAATGTACCTGGTATGTAGCTGGGGCGTGACACAGGCTCCGGGATACCGCCCCCCTTCAGCGATCATTGGTGGAAGCTCCTGCGATACGATTGGTAGTCGCTGCATAGGGTGGCATATTTAAGGAGCTGACCAGTCACACTACACAATTGCTCGAGCGTCATGTATTAAACAGCCTCCTGCGATGCCTGGCCAATCATGGGTTTATTGCTTTGTCCTATCAGCGTACGAGCGTCTCGTAATCCACAATTGTGGCACGCCTATGTGCTGTCCCTGCTGCACCAGGTCCGCCAATATTAGCTTGTTGTAGCGGTGTGTAAATGAGGTACGGTGAGCTACAGAAGGTGACTTATGGCACCCGGCGGTGTATCCAGAGATAGATGTAGCGTAGCGTAGCGCACCTTGTGGCGGCGTGTAAAGATGGTGCGTTGACCGTTTGTAACCGTTTGTGCGTGCTCGTGCACGTGAAGTAGCTGGTTGTATCCACCCGCCAGTAGCGGCGTGTAAAGGTACCCTAAAGTTGCCCTTTGAAATGACTTTAGTTTTGTGCCATGTCTGTGATCTGCTTTTTTTCTACAACATTAAACAACTGAATGAACATCCTCCGAGCATAGTGATTCCATAATTTTTGCCAGGGGTTGTATCATACAGGAGTAACCTGCCTTTCTGCACTGCTGGGTGAATAGTGTCTGTGTGATTTTAATATATCTTACACATGATCATATTTTAGATAGAGTTGTTATAGGGCTCCCATTAAAGTGACCAAGTCCCTCACTGTACCTCCATATATCTCCAATTTTATAAACAGATTTTCCATATAAACAGCTACATGGACGCATTGCATGTAGGGGAGAACAACCCTGTGCATACTGCAGCTACATGGCGCTACACACTAGGGTGCTGTATCAACGAAATTTAACATGTCCAATCTTTTTTTCCTCTAGAAATAGGCCAAGTGAATGTAGGCCTAAAAGTACCGTCACACGCTAGGATATAGGTGAACGAGATTGTTAGCTATGTCCCGTGACCTTCCAACATCGTTAGTGCGTTGCTACACGCATGGATATCGTTAACAATCTTAAATTTGGCAATGCGCCAGCTACTTGGAGCACCAGGAATAGGAGAATTATGAACAATATCGTTCAAAAAGGTGTCACACTGAACGATGTTGCGGCTTCCCAGAACGTTAATTGGACGATAAACTATAGATCTGAGGCCGGATCACAATTTTTTGTTGAATGATCCAACGATTTTTCGTTCCAACATCGTTCGTTTACACGCAACGACGCACTAATGATATCGTTTGAACGATCATAAATCCGTGACGTTTCAACTATATCGTTAACGAGATCCTAGCGTGTGAAGCGGCCTTTAGTCAGCTGTAGGTCGGTGTGTTCTACCAGCCTAGGTCCATGATGTATCGCCACGTTATGTCTGATTTTCATGTGATGATTAGTAAGCTCTGGTGCCTCATTATTATATTGACTGCCAGATAAACTTGAATTTAAATTGCAGCAAAATACGGTACTCAAAGAACTTGGCAGCAGTCGTGGAAACAAACGTCACCGATAAAGGGAATAAATTAATTAATCAAATGCCGATTTGCTTGGGATTTCTGTTTCAGTACAGTGACATAACTCCGTGCTGGAACAGAATGTGTTATTGCTGATATGAGTAAGTGTATTAAGTCATCCTCCCATACGGCAATGTTTCTGCTGTTGAGCGTATGATGAGATCATGCCAACATGGCATACAAATAAGATGGGATCAGTTTCTCAAGGACCTTGAAACCAAATTGTATATGAGCAGTAAAGTCCTATTGATTTAGACATTTGAACCAGAGTATTTTGTGCTCTTCGGTGTGCCGGGCATTACGGTAATCAGTCTGCCTGGCATAGCTGTTAGAGGATGCCTATAGAAGAGTGCATTACTCTTTTGTTTCCATATATTAAATGTCTCCTTTTATTCTACAAGGGCAATTACCCAGAAAGGTGGGCATGGGGAAAGCAATTCTCCCCTGCCCCTTGCTTTGTTTTATAGCTGTCAAGCCATGATGTCACGGCAGCCATGAACTATTATGCAGGGGAATGTTCAAAAATGTGCATATTTCTTTGAGTATATATTATATGTATATATGCCCTGACCTACGGCAGTAAACGTCCACCAATCAGCTGCTTGCTTGCTGATTGGTGGTTATTTAATAGCCTGTTGTTATCAGCAGAATGAGTCTTGTTTACAAGAATGACGTGCTGCCGAGAATAGTGATCTTTTGTGCAGCACAAAAGATAATTTCACCACTCCAGCCTGTTTAGACTGTGCTGTGTTAGTTCAGGCAAAAGGAGGAGTTGGGGCTGGGTGAGGAATAGAGCTGGAGTGACGGATGCTTCAGGTCTACAGCCTAATAGTTTGCATGTCCACTAATGTCCTGATTTCTTAGGCTGCTTTCACACTGGCGTTTTTGAAAAAATGCAGCAGATGCGGCAGAATTACCGCATCTGCCGCCTAACGGCCACACTTGCGGCAAGCCCCATGCATTGTCTATGGGGCTTGCGGTCAGGTGCGGCAAGTGCGGTTCTGCCGTTGCGGCACTTGCGCGGAAAAAAACAGCAGTCAGCAGCGGGTTTTTTTCGCGGCCGCAACTGCCGCATCTGCTGCAACCACCCTTGCCACACCTGACCGCAAGCCCCATAGACAATGCATGGGGCTTGCCGCAAGTGTGGCCGTTAGGGGCAGATGCGGTAATTCTGCCGCATCTGCTGCATTTTTTCAAAAACGCCAGTGTGAAAGGGGCTTTAGTAACTTAGGAATGGATTTGTCATGTAAAGGTATGTCTGGACTTGTCTTTGAAAGAGCTACTGTCAAAATAGCCAAAAAGTAGTTTTGGGTGTAAAATCCTGCTGACAGATTTCCTTTAAGAGGATTGGGCAGTTCTCCTAACGTCACTTTTAGTACTTACATTCCATGACATAGGATTATAATGCATCTTTTTCTTAACCCCTTAGTGACCACCAATATGACTGAAAACTGACCTGAAGTATAAGTGAATATCTCTTCCTCAAACGGTGAGAATGCAGTAGCCATTGGCTGCACATTATAGCTGACAACCTGCTTCATCGATCGGTGTTGGCACTGACCATGGTTGTTTAACCCCTTACATGGTGCTGTCAATAATAAGTACAGCGTTTTGGTGGTTAGCAGTGTGAGACCTCCTTCTTTAACCCCATCGGCATCCTGAGATCATGATAGCATGGTCCTGATGGCTGCCATGGTAAATCATGGCAAATCATGGCCTTAGAGTCTGCCAGTTATTGTGGCCTGTTCAGAAGTTGCCATTGTTAAGGTTAAGTTCATACTGTGCGTTTTTTGTTTTTTTTTTCAGCTGGAAATCTGGATCTGCTTTTCATAAAAACGCATCAGAAACAGATGATCTGTTTTGGATCCGTTTTGATCGATTTTGGCTACGTTTTTTTCTGGTGCATTTTTTAGCCCATACACAATGGTTTCAATGGGAAAAGCGGATCTGAAAAGCGCAGCCATCATTGACAGGCTCATTCTTTTTCATGATCACTTTTCAAGGGAAAAACCACCAGGTCATGAAAGCTTAGATTGAACAGCAAAATTTGAAACCCATTGACTTTGCTGGGATTCAATTTAAGTGATGTGTTCACTGCATTTCCACTGCAAAAACGGATCAAAAAAAGGATCCAAAAACTCACAGTGGGAACATGGCCTTAGGTAGTAAAAATAACATATTCCTTTCCCATCATGCCATTTTGCATTATTTACTGCAAAGCAGCTGAAGGATAAATAAACTACCTGACAGCAATGTTGAATATGATATCAGTTGTTTTTAAAAATGGTGTCACTTTTGGGGGTTTCCCAATATCTAGGACCCCTAAACTTTAAAACTTAGTAAGTCTTAAAAAAAATTTTTTTGTAAATATCCTTGAAAAATTAGAAACTGCTGCTCCATTTTTAAACCTTCTAACATCCTTAGAAAATAAAGGAACACTTTACAAACAATAGTGCTGATGTACAACCGACAAGAGAAAATGTTAACTATTAACAATTGTGGATCAAAGGGATAATCCATCAAAGTTTAAAAATGGCAAAATATTTGAAATATTGTCTGATATTTTAATAAGTAAACACAAAACATATCGACCTAAATTTACCATGAAAAAAAGTATAATGTGAAATGAAAGTCTCAAAATCACTGGAATATGGTAAAACATTCCAGAGTTTTTGTCACATAAAAAGACACTGGTCAGATTTTAAACATCTGGCCTGGTCACTAGGGGTATAATAATAATAATAGTAATAATTTTATTTATATAGCGCAACATATTAAGCAGCGCTTTACAATTCAAAGGGACATATACAAACAATATGAGACAATACAGAGTAACAACAATAACTCTGATTGCAAGCTACAATCTATGAAGAAATAAGGCGGCCAAAAGGTAAATGGTAAAAAGTGCCATCATACTGTATATGGTCAGCATCAATAATAGGGGATAATAGGGGATGCACATAACGCTGCATAAACCAGTCACGGTCAGGATCTGTACAGTACAGATAAAGTTCTATATTATGCATGGGGGACAGACAGACAGTCTGCAGGTGCAGACAGGGGGACAAAAGAGGTCAGATTTGGAAATGTTTTTTTCGGACGAAGTACCTTAATGTCCGCGCTGCTGTCAGAAAGGTATACCAACGACACGGGATGTCTAGGTATTAGTGATATAGATTTATTTCCTTATTTCCAATGCGTTTCGGAGACACGTGCCGAGCTCCTTCCTCAGGGAATTGGAAATGGGGAAGATAGTTAGACAGGTGAGGTGATAGGCCAGTCTAAAGAGATGAGATTTTAAGGCTCGCTAAAAACTATTGGTATTGGGAATTAATTGAATTGTTTTTGGTAACCTGTGCGAGAGAATTGGTGCAGCTCGTGAGAAATCCTGGAGACTGGAATGGGAGGTTCGGATTGCAGCTGATGTCAGTCTTAGGCTGGCTTCACACTGCAGTTTTACACTGATCAGTGTCCATCAGTGTTTGGGTGCCAAAACCAGGAGAGGAACCAGGAGAGGAACTTTCAGAGAAAAACTATAATTTAAAGATTGACACCTGTAACAAGCTTTGGAGACACTCCTGGTTTTGGCACACAAACACTGATGGAACCTGATCAGTGAAAAACTGCAGTGTGAAGCCAGCCTTAGGTCACTTGCGGATCATAGGGCACGTGTAGGGCGATAGACATGAGAGAGGAGATGTAGGGCGGTGCAGAACTGTAGAGGGCTTTGTGGGTCAGAGCGATAATTTTATATCATACTCTGTAGCGGATTGGCAACCAGTGCAATGACTGGCACAGGATAGAGGCATCGGTGAAGCGGTTGGATAGGAATATTATCCTGGCTGCTGCATTCAGGATGGATTGGAGAAGAGAGATTTTAGTAAGAGGAAGACCGATTAGTAGAGAATTGCAGTAATCCAGACGAGAATGAATATGGGCGACAATTAGAGTTTTTGCAGAGTCAACAGTAAGAAAAAGGTTGAATTCTAGAGATGTTTTTGAGGTGTAGGTGACATAAGCGAGCGAGTGACTGGATGTGGGGAGTAAAGGAGAGATCCGGGTCAAATATAACCCCAAGACAGCGGGCGTACTGCTGAGGAGTAATGGTAGAACCACATACAGAAATGGCTATATTAGGTTTCGGAAGATTAGGAGAGGGAGGAAACAAGAGAAGTTCAGTTTTTGACAGATTCAATTTAAGGTAGAGAGAAGACATGATGTTAGAGACAGCAGACAGACAATCACTGGTATTTTGTAGTAACTTGGGGGTGATGTCAGGAGAAAATGTGTATAATTGGGTTAAAGCTGTTCCTCTGGTATGGTATTTCACCAAAATATTTGTATATCCGGATGTATGTAAATAAGTAACACTTAGGTCTTACCATAAATGTTGTCAGATTGGCGTGTCCCTTCTCAATCTTAGCACTGATTGGCCAGTGTCAGACGCCCCTGGCTGAAAGCTTATTCATAACCTTGTTGTATGAATAGTTCAGGAAAGATACAACATAGCCTTCTAAGACAACATGTGTCAGAATAGGTATTTCACAGGAAACACAGGTATTTACTAAAACAGACAAGTCCAGAAAGCGGACAGGTCTCCTTTAAGGCGTCATTATCTGCAATTGTTAGCAATAGTCATGGTAAACCCATCACCTAGTATATAGCTTGTTTTCCCTTTTTCTTTATAAAAAACAAATATCTGCCTATTTCTTTATCTGTCTGTCCTTGTCCTGCGCTGGCAGACGTAGAACAATACAAGATGGGATGATGCAGTGCGGACAGACAGGACTGTAGGGAAATGATCCGCCAGATCGGGAGGTTGGAGGACCTCACCTTATGTACCGGAGATTGTTTGATTCGTGTCCGCCAGACACCGGGGATATTTAAATCAGCGTTAAACACCTCATTAACATGAGTTCAAGAGATCAGTGTCACCTGCATACATTATTTAAATGAGGCTTCTTACCTATGCTACATATAATGCAAAAAGACATATTGCATAATGAAAACAAAGGGATGTCTGGTCGGGTTACTATAAATCCATGTGCAGTTTTGTGAAGCGGACGACGTGCTAATATTCCTATTAATTCTGGAGCTCGGACAGAAACATCCTGAGGCAGATTCCTGGCGTGTGTGTGCATTGTGTATCAGGAGTTATATTTCATTAGTGCCATATAATCAGAGAGCAGGAGGTCACTGGTGCTAATGTAATGGAAGCATGAATATGAAATGGGAAGGCCGTCTATTACATACAGATTCAGGCGGTGTTCACACACAGCACATTTTCTTTTTCCCCAGGACCTTTATATGGCCGTGTAGGAATTTATGATGTTCGTATTCATAGCTTTGTTTATCCCTGTGGAATTGTGAGGTTTTTAGGTTGGGTTTAAAGTAGTGTTTACGCACCATTTAAAGGGGGTTGTCTCATGAACACTTGTACATTTTAATAAATAGATCTTAGGATAAAAATAAGTTTGACACTTGGAAGTGTTCAAAAAAAAGTTCTCCTCCTGAGATATTCTTAGGTGCCCCTGTGTAATTGATGTGCCCAATCATGCAGAAACAGCTCGGATATACCACAGCTCCTGGGCAGAGAAGGAAGTAAAAGTATACAGACATGATAGCTGAGGATCACAGCTGATTCTTTCTGTGAGGTTAAACAAGTCTTAGGCTGCTATCCTAGATTGCATTGTCTGTATACTCTCTTACTACCTCCCCTGCCCAGGAGCTGTGGTATATCCAACCTCTTTCTGCATGGTCAGACATCCATTACACAGTGGCACATTTAGGGAGTTTAAAATGCCAGGTATACTGCACTCCTGGGAGTAGAGGATCCACCCATGATTCAGCTTTGATCATTTCTTTATTTGAACTCAGAACAAGTGATCGTACAGCGCGTTTCGACTTTGTCTTCCTCAGGTATGGTAAATGCTTCACAATACACTTCTTTTTTATAGAGAACATCCTGTTGTATCACTTCCCAGGATGGAACTAATGGATTTTTGCTGGTTAACGCCCTGAAAAGTGTAAAATGCAATCCAGGTGTGGAAACCATCTGTTCCTTAACCCTGCTTCCAAGAGTCATAACTTTTTTTTTTTCCATCAATATAGACATACGACGGCTTGTTTTTGCGGGACAAGTTGTACTTTCAGATGCCATAATTTATTTTACCATATAGTGTACAGTAAAATGGGAAAAAAATTCCAAGTGCGGTGAAATTGCAAAAAAAAGTGCAATTACATGTTTGTTTTTTGGTTTTTTTTATTCGCCATGATCACTATATGGTAAAACCGACATTACAGTATAATGTCTCAGGTTAGTATGAGTTCGTAGATACTAAACATGTATACATTCACTGTTATCTAAGTGGTGAAAAAAAATTCAGAAGTTTGAAAAAAAAAAAAAAAGAATTGCTTTTTGCGCCATGTTCTGTGACCCGTAGCGTTCTCATTTTTTGGGATCTGGGACTGTGTGATAGCTTAGTTTTTGCGTCTTGAGTGGACGTTTCTAGTGATACCAATTTTAGGTGGATGTGCTGTTTTGATTGCCCGTTATTGGATTTTATAATAGTGTTTCAGCTACGAAAAAAACTTAATTTTGGTGATTGGACCTTATTTTCTGTTACACAGTTCACGGCTTTCATTAATTGATTTTATATCTTGATAGATCAGACATTTCTGAACGTGGCAATACGAAGTATGTGTATTTTTTTTAATACTTTTATTTTGAATTGGGGAAAAGGGGGGTGATTTGAACTTTTGTGTTTTTTCATATTTTAAAAAACTTCTTTTTACAATTCATTCTTCATTTAACAGGGCCCCATAGGGACGCCACAGTGCTGCAGGGTCCAATTGCTTGTGCCATGTCCCGATAAGCTGCAGCACATTGGGACATGGCACTTGCTTTCACTTTCAGTGGTTGGCAGCGCCTACCAACCACTGACAGGAAGTGGTCCCTCTTAGCTTCCGGGTTCACACCAGGACCCGGGCAATCACGTGAGCACCAGAGATCCCACTATCTTATGACAAAATCTCCAATGCAGGCGGGCAACAGCGCATTCCCTGCTGTGGCAGTTTTGGATCCCGCTATCATTGAATGACAGAGAGATCCAAGGGTTTAACAGCACTGATCAGATCATGTATCCGATCGGTGCTGGAAGCCCGACGTCTCAGCTGATGAGATCAGCTGTAATGTCGGGTGTTTGATGTGAACCCCGCATCGGAGCTCACATCAAACACCAGGACCCGAGTCTTGACGTTGTATTATGTCAAGGGTCGGGAAGGGGTTAAAACCGCTGTGCTACAAGTAAACTTAGCTAATGACTAAAAACTAAATATGTAAATATATGGATAAAAGTATTCTATTAAAGGGTTATTAAATGTTTTAAATGTAAAAATCACATACAAAGAATTAATACACAAGACTCACAATTTAAAAATTATCTATATATGTGCAAGATAGATGATTCAGAGAAAATGTGAAAAAATACATTAAACTCTCAAACATGTTCTACTACATCATTCAAGCCGTCTGAATATAAAGCGCCAAGTCTAAAATCCAGAACGACTCTTTTTGGTTTAATTGTTGCGTTCTCTTAGTGCAATTCTGGGGGATTTGTTCTAGTGGGGTTACTACAATGTGAAACTTCTTATTATGTTTTAAGGGACTGTTACACGGCACGATGTTGACACAATGTCGGCAATGATTCCGCAGGAGTGCGGGTAGTTTCCGACATCGTTGGTGAGATGTCACACGTCTAGATATCGTCTACGATGCACCAACGATGTTGTGAGCAGGTATCGTTTGCACAACCCAGCGCACGATACCTGCTCATTGCTGTGAATGGGCAAAGTCGTAAACAACTTCATTATTGCGGTGTCACACACTACGATGTAGCAAGTTGACTGATCGTTGATCGTGTGGTTTGAGAACATGTTCTCAAATCTGCGATCAACGATCCAAGGATTTATTGTTGTCGTGTCGGGGTGTTATACGCAACGACGGTCTTGCGATGTTGTTTCAGCGTCACTCAAACTTGACGTTTAAGCGATATCGTTAACTATGTTATGCCGTGTAACGGGGCCTTTAGACAGAGATGCCTGCATAGACTCTGCTTTAGGAAGCACAGCGGTTTTAAGAAGAGGTTTCCACATCTGAATTACATTATACACCTCTCAGGGTGGTAACCAGCAAAAATCCTTTGGTTTCGCCCTGGATAGGGATGCAACAGGATGTCCTCTATAAGTAAGAACTGTATGTGTGAAGCATTTATCATACCCGAGGAAGACTAAAAGTCGAAACGCGCTGTATGATCACTTGTTCTGAGTTCAAATAAAGAAATGATCAAAGCTGAATCATGGGTGGATCCTCTACTCCCAGGAGTAGTATACCTGCCATTTTATATCCTACATAGGGTCTATGGTAGCACATCTCAGTGCTCATATATTGTGTTGAGGTTGTGAGAGAGAATCTACACCCTCCTGTCACCCACCGACAGTGGATTTATATGCAAAATTCAAGACCTTTACCTGGTGAGTGCTTTTAACCTTTCAACCTTGCTCCCTATTAATATCCTACACTTAGAGCCTGCGCTTCCCTTGTCTCCCCCTGCAAATCCCCTTTTCTATGTGACAGGGGCATCAGCACAGGGACTTTTTTTTCAACACATTCAATTGTGGAACTTATTTTTATTCTAAGATCTATTAAATAAAAGTGTGGTGGTACAATCTCTTTAAGGGTCCAAATTGTGGATGCAAGAACAGAACCCCAAGCAAATTCTAAATTTAACTTGGAGCCATATACAGTATTGGGACAGGGGCTGCCCAGCTCAGTATATAGATATGTTAAGTTATCAGATGCACGTGCTGTATGAGATGATCTTTGTAAAAATTGAAGACTGCACATGGATGCTGTGACCATCGGTGGTCAAGTTGGGAGGAACCCTTGATGTGCCCCCTTATACATGGGCATGCCCAAGATCAAAACTGGGGGGGCAAGCCATGGCCATTCAGGATGTAAAATAGCCCCCATCACTGGTATATAGCGCCACCATCACTGTACATAGCCCCCCATCACTAGTATATAGCTCCCTATCCTGGTAATCCTGGTATATAATCCCCATCACTGGTATATAACACCTCCATCACTGTACATAGCCCTCCATCACTGGTGTATTGCCCCCCATCACTGGTATATAGCCTCCCATTATGGCAATCCTGGTATATAGCCCCCATCACTGGCATAGCGCCCCATCACTGGTATATAAGCCCTCATCACTGGTATACAGCGCCCCCATCATTGTACATAGCCCCCATCACTGGTGTATTGCCACCCATCACTGGTATATAGCTCTCCATCCTGGTAATTCTGGTATATAGGCCCCATCACTGGTATATAGTCCCATCACTGGTATATAAGCCTCATCACTGGTATATAGCACCCCATTACTGATATATAGCGCCCCCCATCACTAGAATATAGACCTCATTCCTGGTATATAGCGCCCCCATCACTAGTATATAGGCCCCTATTACTGGTATACTCAACCTCCCATCATCACAGTATATGCCCCCCATCATCATAGTATATGGCCCCATGCTGCTGCACATAATAAAATAATGAACAATTGATCTTACCCTCCGTTGCTGTCCTACAGCCACCGTGGTGTCCTCCGATCTTCCTGCTTGTCCCTAGCTTCTAATCACGTGATTGGCGCAGCAGCGATGCTGTCACTGATGCACTGGTAACATGAAGAGAACCCGGGGACAAGCAGGAAGACTGGAGGACGCCATGATGCCTGTAAGACAGCGACAGAGGGTAAAATCAATTGTTTATTATTTTATTGTGTTCAGCAGCATGGGGGCATATACTGTGATGATGGGGGGGTGAGTATACGTAGTATAATGTAATATGTGCCGCTCCCCCTGCCGGTGATGGACAGGGGAAACAGTGCATATCACATTACACTAATGAGCGGGACCACGTGACCTCCCGCTCCCCTGACATTAAACACTGACTTGAGCATGAGGCAAGGTGGGCACTTTTCAGCACAAAAAGTAGGCGGAGAAACTCTGCTTATACTCGAGTATATATGGTATTTTTTTTTTTTTTTGCTTCTAGGGGGTGCAGCTACCCCCTTCCCCACCCCTCACTAGGTACACCCATGCCCTTATATTATTTGCACCAGCAAATTTTGCTGCAACAGTAGTGATCTGAGATAATTCTGATTATGATGGTTAACAACGTTAAATAGTGCAGTCAACAGCGTTCGAGGCTTCTTAGGAGATAGGCAGATGAACTGGGCATAATAAACTGCAATGCAGATTTAATGCAGTGTACTACAAAAGCAGTCAAGAGAAAGCCTAGTCAGGTCCCCTGAGGACTAACACAAATAGAAAAAAGCGTTAAATGAAATGTTAACATTTAAAAAAAAATACAAAAGGAAATCTTTGATTTAAAATGTTTCATTATACCACAGAACAGTAATAATAATAATAATAATAATAATAATAATAATATAAAAAGTTCCCATGATTGGAATTGCCGCATCTGTAATGGTCCAAGCTGAATATTTATGTTATTTAAATTGCAGAGAACAGTAGCAAAAAGAGTGAAAAATGTAAAGGGGTCTGAATACTTTCCATACCCGCTGTATATATCAATTGTACATGTTGCCAATAGGAACGTTATCTCAAACCAGAAAGAAGCCCCCAATAGCTCCATGGATGGAAAAAGAGCAGAAATGATGCTAATCAGGCTACACAGACACATGCTTTCTTTCTCATTGAACCCTTCACTTTTTTGTCTTAGGAAAAATATAGAAAAAAGCAGATAATTGAGAAGAATAAATAACGCAATACCTCGATGAATACCGTAGTTATATTTTCTCACGTCTTTCTACTTTTGAAGCTGTTTTCGCTCCATGCTGTAAACAGTATGAGTCTACGCTCTCGGGCTATGAGACCTTACATTGGAATGGCGGAGTAACACTTGTGATTCTGACTCACTGAAGCTGACGATAGAGAAGTCAAACATTACACAATTTCCACAAATTAGGATTTTAGATGTTTTGACATGGAAGCATTACACTCCCGGTGTACGGTACCCAAGTGTTTGATGACTTATTTTCACATATACAACAAAAATTAGTCGTCTGAGTAATTAATTCGACTATACATGTTGCACACTTTGTATTGAAATCAAGGCAGTTGGTTTAGATCAGAACAACCAATATCAGGACAGACAAACCCATATATTGTGAATATCCAAATAGAGTCTGTGGAGCCTCGGTTAGGAGTCTCAAACACAGGACTAGCCAGATATCCTTCCAGGGAAGGACCCAGCCAAGGGGTGGCTCCTTGCAGAGAACACCATAACCCACCATGTTAAGTGGCCCTTTTAGTCAATATCCAACTCTTTTACAAGCTTAGAGATATGACAAGGGAATACCAAGGCCAGGTATCCATGCACAGACAGCTGTTTCGGGGTGTTGCCCTCATCAGTGTGCAGTAGGATTCTGGCTAGGTGGAAGCAAGGCCTAGTAGACCAACATCACAAAGCATTCACTGATCTCAGGGAGACCAGTCCAAGAAAACACTGCAGGCAGCCGGCTAAAGCGCTCAACACAGTGAATTCCTAGGCACATTGCCTCCTGGGAATTATGAATATGCAAATAGAGTCTGTGGAGCCTCGGTTAGGAGTCTCAAACACAGGACTAGCCAGTTATCCCTCCAGGGAAGGACCCAGCCATGGGGTGGCTACTTGCGGAGAACACCATATATTATGGGTTTATCAATCTAGCCATGAAGGCAACCTGTCAACAAGTGTTTTTCCACCTAATTGGAGAGCAACATAAAGTAGACAACAGAGACCCTGATTCCAGGGATCAGTCACTTACTGTCCTGCTTGCTTTAGTTTTGATAAAAATCATTGTTTTTTTTCAGCAGGAGATTATCGTTAGAGGACTAATAAACCTGTTGCATGTAGTCTTCATACTCATTAGCTCTGTATATCTCCACAACTGATTGGAATTTTTCTCTGTACACTGTACATGGGCATAAAGCGGACAATCAGTGGTGACCCTTGAGGATCATGTTCACATACAGAAGAAATATGTGATGCGGAACAGCCAATAAAATCCATTATATACTGAGTGCAGGTAATATGCAGCTGATTGGATTGGGGACTCCATTCTTTGTAGTGCCAAAATTGATGCCAATTTGTCAGAATTGTGTATCATGGACTGACATTTTCAGAACAGGTTTATTTTAAATAAAATAGTGTTGGATTTATAAGGTGTTAGTTTGATGGACACATGCATGAAGAAGCGGCTGTGGAGTCCCCATGCCGGATTTAATTGCCATGGGCGCCGCAGTTTTGACAACCATAGTCTAAACTGAATGCCCTTTGACTTCAGAAGCTATTAAGATTCACTGTAATCAAACAAGACCTGACACAACATCACAGCCCCATTAAGTGCCTATGATGCAATCCACTTCTCGGCCCTGCTATTTTCGAATGTCAGAAGAAAGGCCTTTTTCTGATTAACTATTAATGATAATGCAGAACTCTTCACTGGAAGGAGGGGCACACAAGATATTTCAAAGCAACACATCAATATTTTACAAGATTTGTTTTTGAGGATTTTTAACCCGTACCCTATATACAGCTCCCTCTGACCGTACTCTTTAAGCCTTCAGTACACATATGCTGATTCTCTGTCCTCTCTCCTACCTACAGTGTCCAACAGCTTCTTGGACTACTAAACGCACTCTAGGTTTCAGTGGTCCAACTCGTGCCCCTCTGCTCTCAGACAGAGTAGCCCTGCAGATGTCAGTGAGGGTGGTGAAAGCCTATCTAAGTACAGTGGACATAGGGTGGTCTAAGAAGTTAGAGAACTTTGTAGATAAATACAGGAGCCTGGAATCAGTAGATCCATTGTAGAAGGATGAGCACCAGGAACATTATCTGTGCATACTCATGTTGTGTTAGGCTAGGGTCAAACCTGCAGTTGTATTTGCAGATCCTAATCCGGTTTTGAGCATTTAAAATGCTCAAAACGGATAAGGATCCGCTGCCCATAGGCTGCCATAGAAAAACCGGATTGCACTATTTGCAATCTGATTACTGGATCTGGTTTTGGACTCAGCAGGAAAAATCATGCAGGCTGCGTCTATCACGCTGGTTTCAAAACCGGATCCGTTTTTTTATAATGGGAGTCTATGGGAACTGGATACGGTACCGCAAGGTACATAAATGTACCTTGTGGTACCGGATCTGGATCGGGATGTGGTTTTTATAATTGCAAAAACCCACATTCCAAAACCGGATGCATTAATGCATCCAGATCCAGAATGAGGGTTGCAATTTTACTATCAAATGATAGTATGAAGGCACACAGTAAAACTGCATCCGGTAATGGATGCGGATACTGGATTGTGCCTTTTAAGTGTGACCCTAACCTTAGGGGACCTTTTTATGGTATAACAGAGAGTTCACACTAGTGTTCACATTGAAGCCATGATGCTATGAATGATCTGACATCAGTCTGACAAGGTTTATGTCATTTTGACTCCAGTAATAGCAATAATTTTGAGGTTTAGGCTGGTTTCACACTACGATTTTGTGAAATCCGATGCTGTCCGATAGAAATTGGACAGCATCGGATCCGAAATTGCCCCCATGTAATCCTATGGGGATCGGACTGATTCGGATATGCACTACATGGCATCTGAATTGCGTCCGATCCGATTTTTTCCGATTTCTTTCCGGTGCAAAAATCGGAGACTGCTCCGATTTTTGCATCCGAATCAAAAATTGGCTGGAATCGGATCTGACAAATCGGATGGCAATTATGCCAAATCCGATCCGATTCCTTTAATATGGGGCCCTATAGAGCAGGGTCTGAGAAAACATCTGATGTCTCCTCGGACCCGATTTTAGTGTACTGAGCATGCTCAGTACACTAAAACTGCTCCTAACCATCTAATTTTACTTTCGCAATGTATATACATACATTGCGGAAGTAAAATTAAGTAAGGCAGGGGTTAAAAATAAAGAATATGTATGCTTACCTGTCCACGAGTTCCCCGGCGTCTCCAGCACATCCTGCCTGTAGGACCTGCCATGATGTCACAGTCACATGAACGTTTACCGCGGTACTCGCCGGGGGACTCGTGGACAGGTGAGAATAAAGATGTTTTTATTTTTTAGTACGGAGGAGAGGGGAGAAGAGGGGGAAACACAGGGAGAAGAGGGGAGTACCGGGCGAGAAGAGGGGAGTACCGGGAGAGAAGCGGGGAGTACCAGGGGAGAAGAGGGGAGTACCAGGGGAGAAGCGGGGAGTACCAGGGGAGAAGTGGGGAGTACCAGGGGAGAAGTGGGGAGTACCAGGGGAGAAGAGGTGAGTACCAGGGGAGAAGAGGGGAGTACCAGGGGAGAAGCGGGGAGTACCAGGGGAGAAGTGGGGAGTACCAGGGGAGAAGAGGTGAGTACCAGGGGAGAAGAGGGGAGTACCAGGGGAGAAGCAGGGAGTACCAGGGGAGAAGAGGGGAGTACCGGGGGAGAAGCAGGAAGTACCGAGGGAGAAGCGGGAAGTACCTTGGGAGAAGTGGGAAGTACTGGGGGAGAAGCGGGTAGTACCAGGGGAGAAGAGGGGAGATACCGGGGGAGAAGCGGGGAGGACCAGGGGAGAAGCTGGCGTACCGGGGAGACCAGGGGAGAACAGGGGACAGACAGGTGACAGGAGGCAGAGAAGAGCGAGATGACAGGAGGAGCCGGACAAACTGATCCTGCAAAATGTCGGAATCGGATGCCTATTTGGCATCCGATTGCAGGGATCAGTTTGGATCCGATGCTGTCCGATTTATATCGGACAGCATCGGATTTCACAAAATCGTAGTGTGAAACCAGCCTAAAAGTGACAGGACCTATGACCATACCCAGACAGACCACATTGCAAACCCCCAAAAGTAGTCTATCTTCACAATTGAGCTGTATCAGATCCATTGGATTTTGCAGTTTAGTAAGTCAACATTCTATCAAAGTTTCTGTAATTCGGAAGGCAAAAATAGCACTACTACAAAGGGTTAAATCCAGTAATGTGATGAGAGTTTACAGAAAATTCTAGGACATTTTCGATATATGAGTTTATTAACTTTAAACCTGCGACGTCTTGATATTACTTCCTTTTATGTACAAGTTTTAATAGCTCTTTTCCCTCCAGGTATGGCCTCTGTGTCATCTAAATGACAACACAAATGGCAGCATGAAAAAGAAAGTTTTGTGCTTTTCTAACTTTTAGATTGGAGATCCTTGTTGTTCCCATTACTGTGATGTATGAATCTGGGTCTAATGGTGGGTTTACACGTCCCGATATCGGCCCGATATCGGAGCCAACGACGCGGGAGTGCGCTTTCTGAGCACGCTTTTCCCACCATCGCATCGCCGGTTTAGACAGCCCGATATCGGGATACAACGTCCCGACGATGTGTACGCCCCCCAACCCAGGAACGACCAGTTAACATGGGAGTGAATGGGTGACGTGGGCGTACACATCGTAGTTGGGCTGTCACACGGGACGATGCGGCTACAACGGCCATCCGATATCGGGCGGTTGAATAGCACGCTCATTCAACCCCGATATCGTTTTGGCATCGTTCCAGCATCGCATTGTACGTTCAAACCGTACAACGCGCAAACGATATCGGGTCCAACTCCCGAACAACGTGACTTTTGGTCGGAGTTGGGTCGGAGTTGGACGCCGATATCGCGACGTGTAAACCCACCATAAGGGAAGAATGTGTTTCCATAGAATGCATGTGAGATGTTCTCAGTATAAATGCTCCTGCACATGCAGACAGCCTGCGCCTCAGCTTCTCTTGGCTTCCCGCAGAGCTCATTTCTTCAGAATCATTTCTACCAGCTGAAAGTCATATCAGTGCTCCAGAATATTGACGAGGAATGCAGGAATTAACTTTATCTCAGGAGCCTGTCCTACCACTGCGGACACAGCACCCGAACCAGTGCCAGACCGAGACACAAAAGCAGGCCTGGAACACAACTCCAGCTATCTATACACTAAAATACCCCCACCCCTGATCAGTAAATCTTGAGTTACCTTTATCATGTTCCTTATCACTTTCTTTAAGGAGTTATTTGAAGAACCATATGTGAATGGCACAGCAGTGCACATAATCAACCACAGCTCTATGTACATGGTGCTGTTCAAAACTCTTGGGATCATCTGTGTCTCGGCGGTCATGGCGGGTTTACACGTTGCGATATCGTAGTCCAATTTCAATGAAAAGTCACGTGGTTCAATCGTTGGACCCGAGATCGTTCCTGCGTTGTATGGTGTGAACGTCCAATACGATGCAGGAACGATGTCAATGCGATATCGGGGATTGAATGAGCGTGCTATTCAATGCCCCGATATTGAAGGGAGATTGGTATCGGATCGTGCTGTGTAAACGCACAACTACGATGCGATTTGAAACGTCACCCATTCACTCCCATGTTAAGTGTGCGATCCTGGGTTGGGGGGCGTAGACATCGCACGGACGTTGTATTCCGATATCGCAGCGTGTAAACATCCAATGCGATGCGGGAGAAACGTGCACTAAATGCGCGCTCCCGCGCCATTGAACTGCGATATCGGAACGAGATTGAAGCGTGTAAACCCACCTTTAGATTCCAAGCCTTTGGAAGGTCATCCTCAATCCAAAAGACGGGTGATAACGTACAAACTTAGGATATCCCAATTAGGCGGCCGTCACACGGTTCAATATTGCGAACGATATCGTTTAAGCGATCTGCTTTTTGATCGCTTAAGCGATATCGTTTGTGCATCGCTGCTATCGCAATGAAGCGATTTTACAATGTAATATCGCTTGATCGCTAGATCGCAGATTGGTGAGCCGGAGCTCATATCAAGCGATAAACGCTTGAACAATCTGCCTCATCGTGGTGTGTGACACCACGATGAACCATCTCCCAGCGGCAGAGCCTATGGTAAACGCGGCACCTAGTAACCCGATGTGTACCATAGTTACCAGCGATCTCGCTGCTCCACATCGCTGGCGAGTCTGTCTGTGTGACATCTCACCAGCGATGTGAGCGATATTATTAGCGATCGCGCGTGCACGTGATCGCTTACAATATTGCTCACGATATAGATACGTGTGACGGCCGCCTTAAACAGATTTTTCAAGATTTGTTTTTATTTGCTCATAGTAATATAGAAAATAATTAACCAATAATGACCCCACTGAAGTCCAATGTTACCTCTCAAACAATAGTACAGGAGAAATGGTACTGTGCAATGTATATATACAGAATAAGGCTGGGGTCACACTTGACATGAGTTTTTTAAGGTGTCTGATGGCTCCCTGCGTTTTTGCATGCGTTTTTAAATCCGCACCAAAAAATAGTGCATGCATTTTTTTAACATGGGCCCCTATAGAAAACGCATGCAAAAACGCATGGTACATTAGTACCATTTAGTACCATCCAAAAATGCATGCGTTTTCCATAGGGGCCCATGTTAAAAAAACACATGCGTTTTTGGATGGTACTAAATGGTACTAATGTACCATGCGTTTTTGATGTCAGCTAATCACATAATAGCAAAAACGCACACAAAAACGCATGGTACTGTCACACATCCATTTTTGCTATTACCACATGCGTTTTTGCTATTAAGACATGCGTTTTTGCTATTATGGCATGCGTTTTTTAACATGGGGGCCTATGGGTACGTTTTTACATGTTTTTTACAAAATGCAGGTCTCCAAAAACTCATGAAAAAAACGCAAGTGTGACCCTAGCCTGTGGCTGGGGTCACACTTGGCATGAGTTTTTTTAGTGATTTTAAAAAACTCATGCATTTTTACATGCATTTTTTAAGGTGTGTGATGGCACCCTGCGTTTTTGGCTGCGTTTTCAAATCTGCACCAAAAAATAGTGCATGCACTATTTTTTGGTGTGTTTTGAAAAACGCATGCGTTTTTGTAGAAAACGCATGCGTTTTTTTACATGGGCCCCTATGGAAAACGCATGCAAAAACGCATGGTACATTAGTACCATTTAATGCCATTCAAAAACGCATGTGTTTTCCATAGGAGCCCATGTTAAAAAAACGCATGCATTTTCTAAAAACGCATGCGTTTTTATAACATGGGTTCCTATGGAAAACGCATGCGTTTTTATAACATGGGTTCCTATGGAAAACGCATGCGTTTTTGGATGGTACTAATTGTACATGCGTTTTTGCATGCGTTTTCCATAGGCCCCCATGTTAAAAAACGCACGCGTTTTTGGAAATGCACCAAAAACGCATGGTACTGTCACACATGCGTTTTTGCTATTAGGGCATGCGTTTTTTAACATGGGGGCCTATGGGTGCGTTTTTACATGCGTTTTTGAAAACGCAGGTCTCCAAAGACGCTTGTAAAAAACGCAAGTGTGACCCTAGCCTAATACAGATACTGAGAATTACACCCAGATATAGGACAGAAGTGGTACTGTGCAGTGTATATACACAGAATAATACAGATCCTGAGGATTACACCCTGTTTACAGGGCAGGAGAAGTGGTACAGTGCAGTGTATATATACAGAGTAATACAGATACTGAGGATTACACCTGTATACAGGACAGGAGAAGTGGTACTGTGCAATGTATATATACAGAATAATACAGATACTGAGAATAACACCCAGATATAGGACAGAAGTGGTACTGTGCAGTGTATATACACATAATAATACAGACCCTGAGGATTACACCCTGTATACAGGGCAGGAGAAATGGTACAGTGCAGTGTATATATACAAAATAATACAGATACTGACAATTACACTCAGTATACAGGACAGGAGAAGTGGTACTGTGCAGTATATATATACGTCATTTCCGGCGCCGGGTGACGTATACACCCGCGCTGCTCTGTTAGCTTCAAAACGCGCACTGCGCATGCGCAGTGCGGGTCTTGAAGCCAACAGCGGCGCGGGTGTAAATACGTCACCCGGCGCCGGAAATGACGCGTATCGCGTCACCCAGCCCCACTACAGGCCGGCCGAGACACCACAGAGCGGCGGGGAGGCGCGCATTTTAATCAGATTACAAGATCACGCCTATGGAGGCGTGATAACATGAAGAGGGAGCGCCTGCCAGGGTGACTATGAATAGCATAGTCACTCATTATCATCCATAATGAGGTACTATAATAACATTTTTCTTCTATTTCACTTGGTGCTTTTAGGAGCTAAAAGGAGTGTAGGGTAAGTGTTACTATGCTGTAGGGACAGCTTTTAATAGGTTTTGAGGTGTTTTGGGGGTGACAGGATCCCTTTAACAGCCGCGGGTGGAGCAGAGCTGTTAACCTGTTAAATCCCACTGTCAATCCCTGATGGCGTGCACACTATTTGCTTGCTATTTCCAAAGGTATTTAACACATTCAGTCAGGAGGGGTGCATCAATTCACATGCTCATTGGCATGCCCGTGACTTGATCACGGGGCACCGATGAGTTGTCATGACAACTGAGGGGTTTCCGATGACCTCTGTGTCCAGAGGTTTAGCTTGTGTTTATGGAAGATTGTGATTTTAGCTAAATAGAAGAGTGTCAATTCACTGCAATGTACAGCACAAACAATCGGATGATCACAGCTTCAAGTATCCTAAGGGGTCCATTAAATAAAGTAAAAAGTGAAAAAAAGTTTAAAAAAATATATAGACACAAAAGTTCAAACACCCCCTTTTGTCCCATTAAAAGGAAAACAAAAGAAAATACATACATTTGGTTTCACTGATTTCGTAAAAGTCTGATGTATCAAAATATAAAGTAAACTAATCCCTGAACGGCATCCATGGCTCTTTATTTGATTAGCACGTCTGGTGTGTCGTTGCACATGCTTCCCTCTGTAACCAGGACGTCACACCAAGCTGACTGATTAAACAAAAGTAGAAGATGCCACCAGGTAAGAGGCAGTTCTCATGGTGGGGTTACACGTGCCGATATCGCCGCGATATCGGAGGCAACGCCGCGGGAGCGCGTATTTTTTCAGCCCCTTTCCCGATATCGCATCGCCGGTTTACACGCTGCGATATCGGGAAACAACGTCCCTCCGATGTGTACGCCCACCAACCCAGTAACGACCATTTAACATGGGAGTTAATGGGTGAGGTGCAAGTACAGATCGGAGTTGGGCTGTCACACGCAACGATGCTGCTACAACGGCCATGCGATATTGGGGAGTTGAATAGCTCTGCTATTCAACTCCGATATCGTTTTGGCATCGTTCCAGCATCGCGTTGTACGCTCAAACCGTACAACGCGCACACGATATCGGCTCCAACTCGCGACCCACGTGACTTTTTGTCGGAGTTGGGTCGGAGTTGGACGCCGATATCGCGGCGTGTAAACCCACCATCAGAGCTCCCATTCAGCAATCACACTACCAACTCTATGCCTGCTGTCCTACTATCTGTAAGTTAGCAAGATAAAGGGGCACATAGAACATGTAAACAATTATCATGGTATTTTGTTACAGTTCCATTGAAAGACAATGGGTGAAAACCCAAAAATAATATTACAGGAATGTGTAATTGATACACCCAAGGGGGCCAGGTCTGTTGATGTTGTTGGGGGATGTCACAGTGGTGTGATCCAGTCAGTGGCACCCTGAATGGTCAATTAAAAGGGGAAGTTTTTGTTGTTTTTTGGGATTACTGGACTTGGGATTCAGGGATGAGTCCTCATGACGCCACCTGCGGGTTGTGACTATTGATGGCCGCTGCTGCCATACAGTTCCTCTGGTGTTTATGGCAATGCAGCTAAATTGGAAATCTCTCCACAAGTAGGGCTAATCTCAGGGCAGCAGATGTTCCTAAGGTGAGTTGGTACTGATGTTACAGCGCAGGGCTGATGGCGCAACAATAAAGTTCACAAACACAGCGGGGTGCAGTCTCAAGATGTTTACTCACAGTTCCGTTGTTCCAGGTTTCAATAATCATCACCGTTGCAACAGCCCGCTAAGAGTTGAGTTCTTGGAGGAGGGTATCCAGCTAACTCCCGGGTGGCTTGGTGACACGTAACCGGTACCCCCTTCCATTGTCCTCTCTTCATCGTCTCTTTCTGCGCTGGCTTCACCCTCCTGCCCTGCGCCTAACACACAGAGCCCCGAACCAAGTGGCAGTGGGCCTTGTCGGGAATCCTCATTCTCAGTCCCATGGACCCTACCTGGCCACCTTTTCAGCGGCTGTGTGCGGTTTCGGCTGCAGCACTTGAAGATGCCACAGCCTCCAGGTTGCTAGCTGAGCCTGATCGTTCTCCACTAGTCTGGGGGCCCGGTCTCCCACTGCAGCCTGGTCCCTCCACACAGCTTCAGTCAATGTGAATGCGGGTGCCCACGGGTGGACTGCTCACTACCTGGGCCCCTGAGATCCCCTCTGTCTTCTGGATAACCCTCACTTTCTGGCTCCACCATCAATTCTTTGTCCTTCTCAGGTCTTGGGACGAGCTCCCATGGGCTTCAGTCCCCAGGACATCTCGTACTCACTCTTGACCTTCTCTGACAGACTCTCTGAAGCACACAGACTCCTGTAGCTCTTGCCAACCAGCCAGCCAACTGCTTTCTAGATGTTTCTACTGGTACTTTTATACTCTCTGTCACGTGTCCTACGTCAATTAGTGGTGGGGTGGGGTTACACAGAGCAGTTGACTACATGATATGTGACACCTAGTCCTGTAGTGATAATCTCTTGCTGATAAAATGCTTATGTTAGTAAAACAATAACAGACAGCCAGAAAGTCACATGTCACTGGTCTGCCCTTACATTATGCTGCTTTAAGTTTACATAGCATAAATAAAACAATAAAAAGATAGGAAATTACTGTACATCATTTTCTGAGCCTCTAAATGTCAATAATAATGAGAATTTGAAGCAGAAAGTTTCCTGGAGAAGTGAATACATTTTTGGTTTCTATAATACCTTAAGAGAGGGTACAGTCACCTAACTATAACACTGAAGCCGCAGTAGTTTGAGAAAAATACTGTTACAGAATATGAGTTTTATTTGCAGTTTATTTTGTGGAAGGAAAGATCATTGGTAAATGTAGGTGTTTACTGGGTAATTTAGTTACTTTGCGTCTTGCAGCCTTCTGGGGAGTCGAGTTGCTTTCATGTCTAGTCTGTATGTCACATTATATTTATTCAATAACAATAACAAGAGAGTGAAATTACCGCAGCGATGTGACTCTGACGTAAGATCACACTCCCACTGTTAGACGAGGATGTGCTGGGATCAGGCAGCGCAGATCACAAGACGCCTGCTTTTCACAATCTGCAGGCTAATGCACGTCCATATTACAGGACTATGAGCTGCCGTTCAGCTGCCTTTGGCCACTACAGTCTCTACAAAGGCTTTTTTTATTTCTTTTCAAATGAAATACTGGGAAAACATAAACAGTAGCAAATATCACTGGAAACCATATATGATAGCTTTGTACATTGAGAAAGAGCCTGTGCTGCTGAGTAATAAAGCTGCCGTGCAGTCTTCATGTGCTGCCGTACAGTCCTCATGCATCTCTGTACAGACCCGGAGCACGGCTGGATAGGCTCCGTGCCAGTGTACTGGAGCCTGAAGCCTGGAGTGTGATTCATACTACTAAAATTGTGCTTTCTAGTAACTAGTATACTGCTATTATACTCAAATTTGATGTCACTGATCACAAGCACTCTTATAGGTCCCACTCTGAGGTTATTGATCACAGAAAGAGCTAAACATAGCGACAAATACTAAAAAGCTGTGGACTGTCAGCTTATCACTCACGAGCACCCATACACATGCACGATCAAGTTGACTGAGCATGCATGTGTTCTGTATTGGGAGAGGAGAATAAGCTGCAGGGACTGCAGAGAAACTTCGTGGCTGTTCTATGATCTTTCCCTGCACCTGCACATTACAATACTTTGCTCTGGCCTCCACATAGAGAGAAGTGCTCGTGCGTAGGGACACAATGGAGGCCAGTGTGTGGGTGACGTAGGATGCATGAAGCAGAGAAGGAGAACGAAATTCACAAGAAGAGACGTCTATTGGTCCGGACCAGGTGTGTAGAGTGTTGGCCAAAAGTATTGACACCCCTGCAATTCTGTCAGATAATACTCAGTTTCTTCCTGAAAATGATTGCAATCACAAATTCTTTGGTATTATTATCTTCATTTCATTTGTCTTCAATGAAAAAACACAAAAGAGAATGAAGCAAAAAGGAAAACATTGATCATTTCACACAAAACTCCAAAAATGGGCCAGACAAAAGTATTGGCACCCTCAGCCTAATACTTGGTTGCACAAACTTTAGCCAAAATAACTGCGATCAACCGCTTCCGGTAACCATCAATGAGTTTCTTACAATGGTCTGCTGGAATTTTAGACCATTCTTCTTTGGCAAACTGCTCCAGGTCCCTGATATTTGAAGGGTGCCTTCTCCAAACTGCCATTTTTAGATCTCTACACAGGAGTTCTATGGGATTCAGGTCTGGACTCATTGCTGGCCACCTTAGAAGTCTCCAGTGCTTTCTCTCAAACCATTTTCTAGTGCTTTTTGAAGTGTGTTTTGGGTCATTGTCCTGCTGGAAGACCCATGACCTCTGAGGGAGACCCAGCTTTCTCACACTGGGCCCTACATTATGCTGCAAAATTTGTTGGTAGTCTTCAGACTTCATAATGCCATGCACACGGTCAAGCAGTCCAGTGCCAGAGGCAGCAAAGCAACTCCAAAACATCAGCGAACCTCCGCCATTTTTGACTGTGGGGACCATGTTCTTTTCTTTGAATGTCTCTTTTTTTCTCCTTTAAACTCTATGTTGATGCCTTTGCCCAAAAAGAGAGAACATTCTTCCAAAACGTTTTAGGCTTTCTCAGGTACGTTTTGGCAAACTCCAGCCTGGCTTTTTTATGTATTGGGGTAAGAAGTGGGGTCTTCCTGGGTATCCTACCATACAGTCCCTTTTTATCCAGACGCCGATGGATAGTACGGGTTGACACTGTTGTACCCTCGGACTGCAGGTCAGCTTGTACTTGTTTGGATGTTAGTCAAGGTTCTTCATCCACCATCCGCACAATCTTGCGTTGAAATCTCTTGTCAATTTTTCTTTTCCGTCCACATCTAGGGAGGTTATCCACAGTGCCATGGGCTTTAAACTTCTTGATGACACTGCGCACGGTAGACACAGGAACATTCAGGTCTTTGGAGATGGACTTGTAGCTTTGAGATTGCTCATGCTTCCTCACAATTTGGTTTCTCAAGTCCTCAGACAGTTCTTTGGTCTTCTTTCTTTTCTCCATGCTGAATGTGGTACACACAAGGACACAGGACAGAGGTTGAGTCAACTTTAATCCATGTGAACTGGCTGCAAGTGTGACTTAGTTATTGCCAACACCTGTTAGGTGCCACAGGTACGTTACAGGTGCTGTTAATTACACAAATTAGAGAAGCATCACATGATTTTTCTAACAGTGCCAATACTTTTGTTCACCCCCTTTTTTTGTGTTTGGCTTTAGGACAATTGTTTTTGTGTTTTTTTTCATTGAAGACAAATTAAATGAAGATAATAATACCAGAGAATTTGTGATTGCAATCATTTTCAGGAAGAAACTGAGTATTATCTGACAGAATTGCAGGGGTGTCAATACTTTTGGCCAACACTGTATAATAAAAGCTCTTTTTTATGTTTTACAAGTCAGCCTGGGACTAATATTCAGATTCTAGAATGGGGTATATAAGGGCTTACTGGTGGTGACTGCAGCTTATACCTGGTGACAGGTTCACTTAAATCCTGGTTTACAGATGTGGCATATCTCTCCTATAAGTCTTTCCCTTTTTTATACCATCTCTTGGGTGGTGTCCTATAGTCCAGTATTTTGTACCTAAAATGTGCTGCACATCAGTAATAAATTTGTTCTCCGCAGAATCACTCTAGACTCTTTCTAAGGCTACATGTTGGTGTTGGTGAGTTTTGATGTTGTATTTTGTGACTCATAGATATGCGGTGTCAATAAGGATCACTGCACCCCTAGATAATTTCATTAAGAGGTGTAGTTTGAAAAATGGGGTCATTTATACGGAAGGTCTGCTGTCTTAGGGCCCTTTCACATCTGCGTTTATTTGAAATCGCGGCAGATGCGGTGAAAAAACCGCATCTGCCGCGATTGCCACATAACCGATGCACTTGCGGCGCGGTTGCGGTAATCCCCATAGAAAGTATAGGGGGACTTGCGGCAGGTGCGGCAAGTGCAGTTTTGCACTTGCGGCAGGTGCGGCCGCGAAAAAAAACGCGGTCAGCCGCGGTTTTTTTCGCGGCCGCACCTGCCGCAAGTGCAAAACCGCACTTGCCGCACCTGCCGCAAGTCCCCCTATACTTTCTATGGGGATTACCGCAACCGCGCCGCAAGTGCATCGGTTATGCGGCAATCGCGGCAGATGCGGTTTTTTCACCGCATCTGCCGCGATTTCAAATAAACGCAGATGTGAAAGGGCCCTTAACTATACTACAGAGGTTCTGCCAATGTGACAAGACACCTACAAAAACCAATTCCATACTCCAATATGGAGCTCCTTCATTTCTGAGCTTTGTACTGTTCCTAAAAATCAGTTTCTGACCACTTAACGGGTATTTCCATACTAAGGAGAAAAACAAATTTTGTGGTCATTGTCTCCTGTTATCCTTGTGAAAATTAAAAAATTGTGCCTTTAGCATACTTTTTGTTGAAAAAATGTAATATTTCATTTTCACAGTCCAATATTATTAAATTCTGTGAAACATCAATGGGTTCAAGATGCTCACCAACACCATAGATACCGTATATACTCGCTTATAAGCCGAGTTTTTCAGCCCAAAAATCGGGCTGAAAAGTTTCCCCCTCGGCTTATACGCGAGTCACTGTATTAGGGACTCGGATACCCGCTGTCAGTAGCGAGTCTGAGCGAGTCTTAGCGATTCTGAGCGAGTCTTAGCGATTCTGAGCAATTCTGAGCGATTCTGAGCGAGTCTTAGCAATTCTGAGCGAGTCTGAGCGAGTCTTAGCGAGTTTACGAATCCGAGTACTGTATACTGTATTCGGGACTCGGCTTATACACGAGTCAATAGGTTTTCCCAGGTTTTGGGGGCAAAAGTAGAGGGGTCGGCTTATACACGGGTTGGCTTATACACGAGTATATACGGTAGATTCCCTGAGGGGTGTAGTTTTCAATTTGGTGACACTTTAGGGGGTTTCTCCAGTTTTAAAACCTTGGCAGCTCTCCAAATGCAACATAGTGTCCTAAATCTATTCTAGACAATTTTGCACTCCAAAAAAGTGCTAACCACACTTCTAGATACATAACTTGAGGGCTTTAGTTTCCAAAAGGAAGTTACTTGTGTAGGATTTTCACAGTTGAGGCACATCAGGGGCTCTGCACACACACAATTAAATTGCGCTCCTTCCCTTTCGAACCCTGCTGTGTGACCAAACAGTGGTTTTCCACAACATATGGGATATCATCGTACTTAGGAGAAATTGCACAACAACTTCTATGATGCAATTTCTCCTGTTACCCTTGTCAAAATGATACATTTGGGGCTATAGCAAAATTTTTGTTGAAAAGTAACATTTTCAGTTATACCTTCCACGTTGCTTTAGTTCCTCTAAAGAACTAAAGCGCGGTGCCCGCACTCCTGACTTATCAGCAGCGGGAACTGCGTGCGCTGCACATCAGAGGGCATAATAGCCCCCCCCCAGTCCTGTGTGCTAATCCGGTCCGCGGCTGTCAGGGTCCTCCCGGACAGACCCGGACCGGATCACGCCGCAGTGTGAAGCGGCCCTAAGCCAATTCTCCAACTCCGACTCCTGTATGACTCCAACTCCGACACCACCAAAATGGACACTGACTCTGAATCCATGACTCGACAGCCCTGCTTACCACAGTAAAGGCTTTATTTTCAGCCGAAAGGATAAATTGAATTATGGCTTGGATAAAATTTAGGAATTTTAAAGCTGTCTGTATATAATAATAGAAAAGTTAAGATTTGTGAAATTTGTAGAACTCAATCTTCTGGTTAAAACTAATGGTTTTGTCAAAAAAGAATATCTTGTCTATAGTAGAGAAGTAATGGACCTCATTTATCAATTCTAACTAAAAAAAAGCACTGATCACAGCAACCAACGTGCAGATGTTCTTCATTTTGATAAATGAGACCTGATGTGCTCATTTCTTTTTCTCTTTAAATAGATAAGTTATTTTTTAGCTTTAAAAACTTACCCGGGGATTGGTTTCAGTATACTGGAGTTATAAGTTTCATTCCCTGTATTGTCTGTATAGATATTGTAGCAGAGTGTATCTGCTTTATAATAGCTGATATCGATAGAGAAATGTCATAGATTAATGGTAAAGCATGCGGTGTCAATTTGTTGCGTATATCATTGTGGAGAGTTCTGCATCTGGCCTGTTCATTCAGATAAATAGAACTGATATTAAGACATAAAAATGTTTGCAACATAATATGCAGAAAAAATGCCCAGTGTACATTGACCCTAAATTTCTAGGAAGGAGCCCCTGGGTAAAAGATAGGGAAGTTGTCGGTGTGTACAGTATTAAGGGCCTGTCATACGGGGCGACATCGCCGCCGATTACATAGGTGACGTAGGGGCATGGACTATCGGTGGCGACATCGCCCCTACGTCGCCTCATGTAAAGGGGAATGTCGGCGCCGCTGGGAGGTCACCTGGTTTCAGAGCAGTGCTCTGAAACCAGGCGACCGATCTGGGGCGATGTGCACACATCGCCCCACGTATCCGGCCACCGGCGAGCTGACAGCCATTGTCCTGTATCGCCTCTGGGGTTTTTTTCAGACACCCCGGCGGCGATGCCGCCTGTCAGCTCGCTGGTGAGGGCTGGAGATGTCGCACCATGTAAATGGGGGACAGCGACGCTGGCGGGGCACCAAAAACGTGCGCGCACCCGCCAGTCGCCGCCGACATCCCCAGCCCTGTCGCCAGGTGTGACGGTGCCTTTAAGGTCCCGTCACACACGGCAATTTTGCTAGCATTTTCACTGGCAATTTGCTGGTTGCAGTGAAATCATGGAGACATTGTTCCATTTGTACACGGCAGCAAAATAGAACAATGTGTCCATGATTTCACTACAACCAGTAAGTTGCAAGTGAAATTGCATGCAATGTTGCAATGTGTAACAGTACCCTTAGGCTATGGCAGATTTCCTGCACTGATTAACGAATGTAAATAACCTAGCGTAGAATTTATTGGAATTTTTGGAATGTAATTTTTTTTTCCTGTGTTTTTCAACAATTTTTCCCCATTGAGATCAAAATAGGTTTGAAGAAACTGAAGGAAGTCTACAGTTAATCTTCTGCGTACAGACGTATCCTTATATGCTGGAGTCACACAACCTTAGGAGGCCCACAAGGATCGCATCAAAATGCCCGGACTGGCTGTTGGCTCTCCTGACTCGAGCTTGTCTGTTGCATTGAAATACATAAAGCTGTTATGCTTGGATCAGGAGAGCTGCTGCTGGTCCGGACAATGCGACTCCAGCCTTAGGGCTCGGACACACTGATGTGAATCTTGGAGTGAAAATCGCATTGCTGTCGGACCAATGTTATTCAATGTCCTAGAGCACATATGCAAGCGTTAGACGTTTTTTCTCATGCGATTCTCGGATGACGAGTCGGTCGCAACATGCTGCGATTTCATGCGAGTGTTAGACGAGACCCGCCAATGCAAGTCTATGGGTCTGACAAAAAAGACGTGCCACACTCGGACCGCACACAGACCATCCGAGTCTGATGCGAGTTTTAATTGATACATTATCATTCTGTAGCTCAGACAACTGGAAAAAATGTTCCTGTAAATGATTCTACAGTAACTAGCTGCTGAGTAAAAAAAAACAGATTGCACTCAGACAGCACTCGGATGTGATGTGAGAAAAATGTAGGACAGTTGCATCAGAGTTGGATGCAAAACAGACCAAGACTAGGACAAGAGTCGTATGACTCACGGATCCGTCAATCGGACCGTTTTTGTACTCTCCAGTGTGTTTCCAGCCTCAGGGTACGGACAGACATTCATGAAACTCGGACAACTGTAGTGCGAGTTAAAGTCGCATTGCAGTCAGACCAATGTTATTCAATGTATGAGAACACATTTCCAAGTGTTGGACATTTTTTTCTCATCCGATTCACGGATGTCAAAGCAGTCTCAACATGCTGCAACATTATGCGATTTATGTCCGAGACTCACCAATACAAGTCTATGGGTCCTACAAAAATCACGGACCACAGTTGGATCACTGGGGCACCATTCAACTCTGATCAGAGTTTTCACAACTGAAACAATTGCCAAGCTGATTTCATTCAAAAATCGCATGCAACTCTCGGATTGCAATCGGGTCATTCCATGTCAAGTGATCCAAAAATGAATATTTTTTTTCCCTGACGTCCTCAGATTTTTTAAAAAAAATTTCCATATGAAGAACAACTTTATCTAATTACAAAAAAAAAGTTTTGAATTTTTTTCTTTATCAGTTAATTTTTTACAGATTTTTAAAGTTTTAAAAAAGTGCGAATTTTGGCCTGGTATGGCTTTACATTTTCTATCATATCTCGGGCTAGAAATAAGATAGAGAAACAAAATAAACACCAATCTACTCAGAACTGTCCAGGCTTTCATCAGATATGTCACAAGAGGATCTTTGTTAATATTTTACCCATGTGATCGCAAGCGCAAAACTTTAAAACGCATTTCCGAAAAATCGGCGCGCTTTAAATATTTCAAAAACTGCCCATGTGTCTGCTGTGCTCTTAGCCACATCTTTACCAAATTTCAAGTTGGGATCGCAATGGGATCATATTTTAACATATTTTACTAGTAATAGCGTCAATGGGTCATTCCATATCAAGTGATCTAAATATGAATATTTTTTTTTACCTGACGTCTTTAGATTTTTTTTTTTTTTTTTCCTTTATGAAGTACTACTTTAGTTAATTACAAATTAAAAGTTTAGAATTTTTTTCTTCATCAGTTAATTTTTTACAGATTTTTAAAGTTTAAAAAAAGGGTGAATTTTGGCCTGGTATGACTTTGCATTTTTTTATCTCAGGCTAGAAATAAGATAATGAAGTGGGAGAGGCATCATTTTACTCAGAACGGTAACAGCTTTCATTTGAGATGTTACAAGACTATGTTTCTTTATATCAAATTCAAACTATTGACGGGCAATTGTGAAAAAATAACTGATTGTGTTCTTGGTGATTTTTGAATTGACACTATAATAGTTAAATATTTTGCACTTAGGTCCAATGAATGCGTCCATGGGGTCAAGCTGGGACAGAGTCATCACAAATTAGCCTTATTTGCAGATGACCTGCTACTTTACATCTCCCAGCCCCTGGTCTCCATCCCTTCGGTCTTAATGGAGTTTGAACGGTTTCGGACAATTGAGCAACTTTAAAGTGAATTGCTCCAAAACCGAGGCACTCAATATTTCTTTGCCTGGAGAATTGGTTTCTCATCTATCTAAACAGTTCCCATTTAAATGGAAAGTAGAAGCCATTAAGTACTTGGGAGTCCTTATACCAAAAGATCTTAAACAAATATTCAATTTAAATTATCAACCCCTTTTGACTAACGCGGAATCGGCATTTACCTCCTATAGACAATTAAAGCTATCCTGGTTCGGGAGAATAAACGTAGTCAAGATGGATGTCTTGCCCCGACTCTTATATACTTTTCAGACAGTTCCTGTTCTATTGGATAGAGGCTTCCTCTCCAAAATGCAATCTATGATCCTTAGATTTGTCTGGGGGGGCAAGAGGTCCAGATTGCGAATGAATATCCTATCCTTGCCCAAGACCAGAGGAGGGGTTGGACTACCCAACATACGAGCGTACTTTGTGGCTTCCTCTCTTGTTAGAGCTCTAGATTGGCATTATCATGCGTCCTCCAAGAAATGGGTAGGGGTGGAGCAAGAGGGTTTGGGGATTCCGCTGAAACACCTGCTTTGAATTTCCCCTAAAGACTCCACAGACCTAGTACCTTTGACAGACATGACCAGAAACACCTTGAAGGTATGGCACCTAGTGACGAAAATCCTCCGCTTAAACGACAGACTTAGCCCTTTGACTCCCCTTTTTTCCAACCCATCTTTCCCACCCAGATTTGACAGGCAGAGATTTTTATGTTGGCGGATTGTGGATGACACCCGAGTAGGACAGACTCTGTCCAGTGGTGGTTTGCCCCCGATGGCAGAGCTACAACTCAAATAACCTACGAGACCTCTTAAGTGATTCGAATTTCTCCAATGCAGAGCATACTTATATTCAGCTGACCACTCTTGCAGGGTAAGATTGACGCCCAATGTATTGGAGAGGTTATTCCAACTGGAGGCTCCACCGAGGCGCAAAATATCAGTTCTATACCAGGCCTTAGGGTCCATGAGAGAGCAGGGCACCCTTTACTTCCAACGTGCTTGGGAGAGGGAATTGGGGTGTAGCATTTCAGAAGCTAATTGGCAGAAATGCTTTATATTTACTCACTCACTAGCTAGCGCTTGTTCTGCACAGGAAAGAAGCTATAAGCTGCTCACTAGATGGTACTTGTGCCCGACGACACTCCGGAACATGTTCCCTGGAACCCCTGATACCTGCTGGCGCTGTGGGGAAGAGAGGGGTACAATGATACACATTTGGTGGAGTTGTGGGGAAATCCGGCGGTTCTGGTCTGAGGTTTTCAATGCATACGCCAGGATAACAGGTAAACAAGCCGAATGCTGCCCAGAATCGGCAATGTTATCCATTTTTCCAGGTCTTATTGGGCTACAGAAGAGGGATATTCTCCGCTTTTGCATCTCGGCTGCTCGTGCTGTGATCCCGAGGTTCTGGAAATCAAGCCGGGCTCCATCTCTACTTGATTGGTTCAAAGAATTGATGGACATATATCGAATGGAGGAGCTCGCAGCTGATGCGTCGGGATCTCGGAACAAATTCTTAGGGATTTGGGTTGAATGGATTCTTTTTCACGACTCTGCAGAATTTAGGAGTATCTTTTCCAGCACAGATAATATGGCTCGACCTCTGGCTGATGGGGAGCCAGTGGGATGAGTACCCTTTCTCCTTCCCATACCTCACCCGTCCCCCCCCCCTCCTTTTTTTCTTTTTTTCTTACGTGGCTTTTCTTTCCCAGTATAACTTTTTCTAATGGTTTTTGTTTCTCTACTCTCTCTCTTCTTTTCTATCTCTCTTTTCTTCCCATCTGATACATTCAGTCTAGGTATTTCCTTTCTACACCTATACCTTCAGAATTCTAGTGAACATTAGACAGGTATCGGAAACTCTGAGCTGTGAGTAGATCATTAATATTTCGGCCTTCCTTTCCGGTACACCAGTCGATAGACTATTCCAACTAGGCCTCAACGGGTAATGACCCACTTACGTGGTCAACCTGTTAGAAGGGGCCAAGTGATAAAAATCATTCTGCTGGGAACATCTCAAAACCCTGAGAAAGGTTGTATACTTGAGTGTTTGGAATTATATTTAGATTGTAGTATATATTGCACCAGAGATAAGCGCAAAAGTAAATTTGCAGCTTATCTTAAAGTTACTAATAACTTTGTGAATTCTCTTTTTGTATATTTTATATGTCTCAAGATTTTGTTAAAAGATTGAATGTATGTCTTTCATATGTTTTTTCAAAACTTAATAAAAATGAAATTAACCATAGTTAAATATTTTAAAATATGATCCCATCACGATCCCAACTTGAAATTTGGTACAGATGTGGCTAAGAGCATAAAAGACACATGGGCAGTTTTGGAAAATTTTATTAAAACGTTTTTTCGGAAATGCGTTCAAAATGTTGCGTTTGCATTCGCATGGGTAAAAAATTAAAATTAACAAATATACTCTTGTGACATATCTGGTGAAAGCCTGGACAGTTCTGAGTAGAATGGTGTTTATTTTGTTTCTCTATCTTATTTCTAGCCCGAGATAAAAAAAATGTAAAGTCATACTAGGCCAAAATTCACCCTTTTTTTAAACTTTAAAAATCTGTAAAAAATTAACTGATGAAGAAAAAAATTCCAAACTTTTTATTTGTAATTAACTAAAGTAGTACTTCATAAAGGAAAAAAAAAAAAAAAAATCTAAAGACGTCAGGTAAAAAAAAATATTCATATTTAGATCACTTGATATGGAATGACCCATTGACGCTATTAATAGTAAAATATGTTAAAATATGATCCCATTGCGATCCCAACTTGAAATTTGGTACAGATGTGGCTAAGAGCAAAGCAGACACATGGGCAGTTTTTGAAATATTTAAAGCGCGCCGATTTTTCGGAAATACGTTTTAAAGTTTTGCGCTTGCGATCACATGGGTAAAATATTAACAAAGATCCTCTTGTGACATATCTGATGAAAGCCTGGACAGTTCTGAGTAGAATGGTGTTTATTTTGTTTCTCTATCTTATTTCTAGCCCGAGATAAAAAAAATGTAAAGTCATACTAGGCCAAAATTCACCCTTTTTTTAAACTTTAAAAATCTGTAAAAAATTAACTGATGAAGAAAAAAATTCCAAACTTTTTATTTGTAATTAACTAAAGTAGTACTTCATAAAGGAAAAAAAAAAAAAAATCTAAAGACGTCAGGTAAAAAAAAATATTCATATTTAGATCACTTGATATGGAATGACCCATTGACGCTATTAATAGTAAAATATGTTAAAATATGATCCCATTGCGATCCCAACTTGAAATTTGGTACAGATGTGGCTAAGAGCAAAGCAGACACATGGGCAGTTTTTGAAATATTTAAAGCGCGCCGATTTTTCGGAAATACGTTTTAAAGTTTTGCGCTTGCGATCACATGGGTAAAATATTAACAAAGATCCTCTTGTGACATATCTGATGAAAGCCTGTATAGTTCTGAGTAGAATGGTGTTTATTTTGTCTCTCTATCTTATTCCTAGCCTGAGTTATGAGGAGAAACGTAAAGGCAGGCAACAGCGAAATTCACACTTTTTTCCGAACTTTGAAAATCATTTAAAAAAAAAAATAAATTTTTTAAAAAATTTTTCTCTTCACATTTTGCATTGTCTGACATGCTATTATCAAATAACAAAATCTCAAAAGAATTAAAAATATAGAGGTAATAATCATTGGTTCACTTGACATGGAATGACCCAATCGGGCCACACTCTGATTACTGTTGGACAGCTCTCGGATGTGATCTCAGGAAATGTCACACAGTAAGGGCTGCTTTACACACACCAACTTCTGTGACCAACTTCTGAACATTTGTACAGAGCCACAAAATGGAACAATGTGTCCATGATTTCACTGCAACCAGAGATCTGTTCAGAAGTTGGTCACAGAAGTTGGTGTGTGTAAAGCGGCCCTTACATCACTGTTGGATACAAAACGGACCAAAACTCTGATGGGGCCGTCTCACGTGTCAATGTCGTCAGCGATCTGATCGCTGACGACATTGACAGATGATCGCTGGTGAGCTGTCACACAGACAGACTCACCAGCGATCAATGGACCAGAGACATCGTGGAAACGATTTAAATATCGTTTCCACAATGTCTTGCTCCCGCTGCTAGCCTGCGGTAAGCGGGAGCAGGCTGGTCTCCAAGGTAAACTGCGGATATCTAGGCAGTGCGCGCTGCCTAGATACCCGATGTGTACCTTAGTTACCAGCCTCCTCCGCTCACCGGCTGGTATCTAAGGTACACAGCGGGTAACTAGGGTCCCTAGTTACCCGTTGTGTACCTTAGATACCAGTCGGTGAGCGGAGGAGGCTGGTACCTAAGATATACATCGGGTATCTAGGCAACGCGCGCTGCCTAGATACCCCCAGTTTACCCTGGATACTAGCTCCCAGCGCTTCCTGAGAGGCGCTGGGAGCTGGAATATCGCATCTCCCGGTGTCACACGCGCAATGCTGTGTGTACACCGGGCGACCTTTGCCAGGTTTTAGAACAGGTTCTAAAACCTGGCGACAATCAACCAGCGATTTATCGCTGGTTGATTCAGCATGTCACACGCGTCAATATCGCTGCAACGTCACGTGCAGCAGTGATCGTGCATGCGATATTGACACGTGTGACGGCCCCATTAGAAAAGTCGTCCAACTCTCGTATCTGTGAATCGGAGCGTTTTCTCACTCGCATGTGTGTCCGTACCCTATATCTAACTATTCTGCCTTATCTAGGTCTCTAGCAGTTAGGTAGAGCAGTCAGTAGGTCCCACCATCTAGGGTCATTCCCTATCAAGTCTTCCAAATATGAATATTTTTTTCCCTGACATCTTTAGATTTTTTTAGTTTTTTTTTTATGAAGTACAACTTTAGTTAATTACAAATAAAAAGTTTTGAATTTTTTTATTCATCATTTAATTTTTTACAGATTTTTAAAGTTTTAAAAAAGTGTGAATTTTGGCCTGGTATGGCTTTACATTTTCTATCATATCTCGGGCTAGAAATAAGATAGAGAGACAAAATAAACACCATTCTACTCAAAACTGTCCAGGCTTTCACCAGATAGGTCACAAGAATATATTTGGTAATATTCTACCCATGCAAACACAAACACAAAATTTTAAAACGCATTTCCGAAGAAAGCATAATTTAAAAATTCCCAAAAACTGCCCATGTGTCTGCTATATTCTTAGCCACATCTGTACCAAAATTCAAATTGGGATCACAATGGGATCATATTTTAAAATATTTAATTATTATAGCGTCAATGGGTCATTCCATACCAAGTGATCTAAATATGAATTATTTTTTTATGTGACGTCTTTAGATTTTTTAAAAAAAGTTTCTATATGAAGTACAACTTTAGTTAATTACAAATTAACGTTTTTAAAATTTTTTTCCTCATCAGTTAATTTTTTACAGATTTTTAAAGTTTTACAAAAGCGCAAATTTTGGCCTGGTATGGCTTTACATTTTTTATCATATCTCGGGCTAGAAATAACAGGGTTAAACACATGCAGTGTTTTTTGAAACACTCAGATAGTGAGTAAATCACTGCTTGCACTACTTTTTGATCGCTGCAATAAACGCAGCATTTATCATATTTATGTATAAAAAAAATCTGCCATCGTTTTCACTAGGGATTAAAAAAACTAATGCAGATATAGTGAAAACTCTGTAGAAAAAAGCTGCCAAAACCGCAGTGTTTATCCGCAGACAGAAAAGGTTGTGTGTGCTCTAGCCCTAATACTCACTTTATAGTGAGACAGTTATATCTTAAGTATACTGTAAACCTTTATTTTTATTACCCATTTTCCTTATTTAATATTAACTGTACTTTTGTCACAGAGCAATGGCTGCAACTTCTCAAGGAACAGCATTTTATTATATATTCTGTTGCAATCCCTTTAAAAAAACGGACACACAAGAAAAATCTTAGGCCAATCCAAGATTAGATATTTGATATAAATCCATCAATCAAATATGAATATTTTTTTTTACCTGATGTCTTTAGATTTTTTTCATTTTTTCCACATGAAGTACAACTTTAGTTAATTACTAATTAAAAGTTTTGAATTTTTTTCTTCATCAGTTGATTTTTTACAGATTTTTAAAGTTTAAAAAAAGCGCGAATTTTGGCCTGGTATGGCTTTACATTTCCTATCATATCTCGGGCTAGAATTAAGATAATGAGGTGGGAGAGGCATCATTTTTTCTCAGAACGGTACGGGCTTTCATTTGATATGTCACAAGACTATGTTTCTTAATATTTTGTTCATAATTTTGTTATATTTTGTTAATATTTATACTGTACTTTGCAGCACAAAGTGGTCTGAGCTGTGGAGCATAGTAACAGTTCTATAGATTCCTATTACGGTATCTTGTCAGATTGTGTATGTGATAGACATTCAGTGAGTCATAGACCAACTTATTTTGTTGATGAGCCTTTATGAATATGCAGATTATTAACAAAATATAACAAAATTATTAACAAAATATTAGGAAACATAGTCTTGTGACATATCAAATGAAAGCCCGTACCGTTCTGAGAAAAAATCATGCCTCTCCCACCTCATTATCTTATTTCTAGCCCGGGATATGATAGGAAATGTAAAGCCATACCAGGCCAAAATTCGCACTTTTCTTAAACTTTAAAAATCTGTAAAAAATTCACTGATGAAGAAAAAAATTCAAAACTTTTAATTAGTAATTAACTGAAGTTGTACTTCATGTAGAAAAATTTAAAAAATCTAAAGATATCAGGTAAAAAAAATATTCATATTTAGATCGCTTCATATGGAATGACCCATTGACGCTATAATAATTACATATTTTAAAATATGATCCCATTGTGATCCCAACTTGAATTTTGGTACAGATGTGGCTAAGAGCATAGCAGGGACATGTGCATTTTTGGGAATTTTTAAATTGTACGTTTTTTTTGGAAATGTGTTTTAAAAGTCTACGTTTGCCTTCGCATGGTTAAAATATTACGAAAGATCCTCTTGTGACATATCTGGTGAAAGCCTGTACAGTTCTGAGTAGAATGGTGTTTATTTTGTTTGTCTATCTTATTTCTAGCCTGAGTTATGAGGAGAAATGTAAAGGCAGGCAACACCAGAATTAGCACCTTTTCCAAACTTTGAAAATCAATTAAAAATACAAAAAACATTTGAAGTGGCCTTAATGCTGCAGCATTCGATGAATGAAGGGACCCCAGAACTGCGCTTCAATGATTTGGCCAGCTTTAAATCAGTGCTTACATGATCTATGAAAAACAGCTTGTAAGCACTGTGCTGCTCTCCCACCAATAATGGAGCGCAGTGCTGGCAGATCACCTACGCAGTGAGTGCTCAACAATACAATTAGAAAACCTTCATTTCTTCAGAATGAAGAGGATTTAAAAAATATGTAAATTGCAAAGCTGCTTCTTTTTATAAGCAGTTTGCATTATTGATCATTAGTGATGTTGAGACCTAGAGATGCTAAATAGCTTTAAGGAATTAGTATAGAATTTTGGACCAAATGTTGCTTAAAATCAAGAATAAATCAAAAAGACTTCTTGTAAGATACACAGGAAACGACATATTCTGTAAAAGCACTGCCTGCCTCATCTGACCATTACTGTCATGGACATGATCACTTCTGGCCATTTGAAGCTATCTCTTT
This sequence comes from Allobates femoralis, assembly GCA_033576535.1. Taxonomy (NCBI): domain Eukaryota; kingdom Metazoa; phylum Chordata; class Amphibia; order Anura; family Aromobatidae; genus Allobates; species Allobates femoralis. The sequence goes on from JARQOC010000006.1 coordinate 337,326,386, forward strand.
CACAGCAGGACCATTTGTAGGATGCTCTCTATCTAACAGGCTTCATAATGATAATTTGGCACCAGATGGCATCGTTTTTCCTGTTCACAGAAATTGCATGGAAAAAAACAAAGTGCAATTTGTGTTGTAGGAGGTTTTACTGCAATGTTACCCAGCAATTGAAACAACTAAATATACCGAGTCGTCTGGTATTTTTAGAAAGTCATTCAGCTAAATCTCTGCTGACGTACATTCTCCATGATTAACTAGATAGTATAGTCTAGCACATCTTCGCACATATACTTCCTCTGCTGATTTCATAAGTAGGTCACATTCTAACATTTTCATCGAGGTCCAGGGTCGGATGTGTTATTTGCCAGTGCTAATGTGCGACCATCTTGTTTCCTGATCTATTAAGAGGTTCATATATCAGTTCTCCATAGATTTTCATAAAGATATCAGATGAATGGAGAAAAGCTGTGAAGAATTGTGAGACGTCCAAGACTATGTTCACACTTAGCCTTTTTTTGGCTTTTTTTGCTGTGTTTTTTTCCTGCAGAAAAGAAGCAGCATTTTACAGCATTAGGCCAGGGATACACTGAGTGAGATGCATGTGAAATACTTGCACGTGTCTCACATGACTCACCTGGCACAGCTGGTGTCTAACTAGAGAGGAGCGAGTCAACTATAGAAAGCAGCTGACAAGCTCCTGAGTCCAGAGAGCTGGCGGTCATGCTGGGTGAGTCATGCAAGACTTATGCAATGCAGCATTCTTCTTGCTCAGTGTGTCTCTGTGGCACCCTGGCACCTGTTGGGCACCACAGAAATCCTTAGGCACAATGGAGTAAGTAACAGCACAGCAAAAACCACAACACAAACAACACTTAGAACACCTGGTTTCACCCCGAGCCTCTAGGGGGAGCTACACTGGTGACTTCTAACCAGTTCCCCCTATAAAAAGAGTCTTGGAGGGAGAAACTTCAGAGTGTGGTAGACGCTACAAGAGCTGCCAGCCTGTGTGAAACCTCCACCCTATGAGGAACACACTAGGCCCGACCAGCCTGTTAGCCTGTGGAGATCCCTGCAATTGGGATAATAGGAAGAAGGAGATCACCTCTCAGGAATACAGAGTTAATCCAACTCTTTCCAAATCATCCGGTTACTGGAACCGAAGCTGTGGAAGCTACAAAGCCCTCACAGAGGACCAGCACATCCAACAGGAGGTTTAGCCACCTGTTCCACCTGATGCACCTACCCACGAGAGCCCAGGGAAGAGTACTGATCCTGCTCAGACCCTTTTACAGTGCCCTCAGTGCTGCTAACCAGGTGAAGCAAGTTCCATTGAACACCCTGCCCGGTCCGGCTGGATTCCACATCCACCCGACCATAGCACCAGAAGTAGAGAAAGGAAGCCTAACACTGCTTGCTGTGAAACTCCATAAGTGCCAACTTCACTATCCCGGTCCGAGTGTACCTGATCAACAACCAGTAAAGGTACCTAAAAGAGACTTTGTGCGGTTGTGCATTATTCCTGGATTCAGCGCAGCGTCCCGCAGCTGCCTCACAACATCTTGCGCAGCTCCCGGCTCCGGGGATTCCCGCTCATCCTGTGGGGAGCGTTCCATCTCGCTGTGTACCATCCCCCGGAGACCCGAACAGCACTGGTACCGTTACCAGAACACCCGCAGGTGGCGTCACGAAGACAAATCACCCCACTGTTCCGCCATTCCCCTATTGATCTGGACCACCGGGCCTACACCACCGCAGGCGCGGTTCCGTGACTGGAGGAGAAACAACGCCCGCTACGTGTAACCCCCGGCTACGGTGAGTCATCTCCAGCCTTAGGCCTTGGTTTCACTTGCCTTTTCAAAGGATGAGTGCAATCCCATCAAACATCAGATTGCATTTGCTCTGTTGTTAAACAATCAGGCATTGTCCATCTGCAAGGTTTTTTTTCCATGTCTTAAAGCAGCATGCTGCATTTGGCAGTGAGTCCCGGATCATTTGCACCCATATAAATCTATGGATGCGTGCGATATACGAAAAGAATTAAAGATAAAATAAGAAAGAATTTTCTTACCTGGTGAAGTTGTACACACACACGTCCCCTCTCTATGGTCTGTCTCGGGAACTAGGTGCTGATGGGGCTGACAGCGTCCAGCGATTCCTTCAAAACCCACGTTGGGCGCCAATTGTTGTGGCCTCCTCAGTCATGAGCTTCAACCTTAGTCCATCTACAGCCAACTATTAGATGTTTTTATAATACATGCAGTGGAGGAGATAAATAAATTAATTGTCCTCCTCACATGTGATCAGATCGCAGGATCAGATGTGTGATCATCAGATGTGATCCCAGGATCAGATCACAGTTGCTTGACACTCCGTCACGCTTGCAGCAGAGCCTGAGCCGAGTGTCATTAGCATATTGCATTGGATGCCATACACTAGTGGAACCCCACGTCCTTAGCTAACGCCAAGGAATTTCAGAAATCTCATGCACACTTTATTTTTCCCTGACAGAGTTTGAGAACTGAGAAGTGTTTTTAAAATCTGCAGCATGTCAATTTATTCAGTGTTTTTGCAGAGTTTTTTGACCCATTGAGATCAATGAGAAAGCTGAAAAAATCTACAAAAACAGGTGTTGCTGCAGTTTTGGTAAATAAAACTAAATTTATCAAATGTGTTTCATGGAAAAATCACACAGCTTCACAAAAAAAGCGGCAGAAATACTGCAAATAGCTGTGCTTTATATGCTGCATTTTGTGCTACAAAGGGGAGGTTTTGGCTACAAAAAAAAAAAAAGCTTTCACATGTGCTGTCCAAACATATTCCTATACTAGGAAGTGTTATGTGACCCCCAATATACCTGACTCTAGAAAGCCTTAAAGTGGCTTTACACGTTTCAATATCTTTGCGATATCGCACTTCAATGGCGCGGGAGCACACATTTAGTGCTCGTTTCTCCCGCATCGCATCGGAGGTTTACACGCTGCGATATCGGAATACAACGTCCGTGCGATGTCTACGCCCCTCAACCCAGGATCAAACATTTAAAATGGGAGTGAATGGGTGACGTTTCAAATCGCATCGTAGTTGGGCGTTTACACAGCACGATCCGGCTCCAATCTCCCTTCAATATCGGGGCATTGAATAGCACGCTCATTCAATCCCCGATATCGCATTGACATCGTTCCTGCATCGTATTGGACGTTCACACCATACAACGCAGGAACGATATCGGGTCCAACGATCGAACCACGTGACTTTTGATTGAAATTGGACTCCGATATCGCAACGTGTAAACCCCCCCTTAAAGGTAGAGACGTACTATATATGCTTGGCCCTTGAAAGATGATCGAAGATGTTATCTGTAATGTTTCATGAGCTGGCACCCTCACAAGGTTACTTGGCAGTTTTTAGGCATTGTGATTCTTTGTTCTACAGATTTTGAGTTCTATAATATTAAAAAATAGAGCTCTACCCCCTAAACAGAAAAAGGAAAACGGTCTTCTAACCCCTGGTGGTCAACCCCCTTGTCTGTGTCTAGCCAAGGGAAGCCCATATCAGGCAGAGAAATAAGTGATAGAATTATGGTACATGGTGCTCTTTCAAATACATGGACTGGAGATTTCCATTTGAGAAATAGTCTCTTAGGCTGAAGGCACACTGTGCGAGGGACTCGCACGAGTGCAGTGCGAAGGAAACTTGCATTGCACTCGGACCAATGTTGCCCTATCAGGCAGGGCACACTGAGGAGAGTTCCCCACACTTAACTCGCATTGCGAGTCAGAAGCAAGTGCAGTCGCAGCATGCTGTACGCGATTCTCAGCGTCTGTCATGGTACGCTTTTTTTTTGCTTATGCCAATTGCGTACGAAAAAAGTTTACCATGACAGCCGCTGTCCCTGGTGCTGAAGTTCCAGCGTGACATTACAGTAATATCACACTGAAGCTTCAGGACCACTGACAGCTCAGTGGAGTAGGAGAGCGGCTTGTCAGTAATGTAAAATGACCCGACAATTGCCGGGATCAGTAAAATAAAGGTATTAACCCCTGCACACCCAGGGTGTGTTGTCACTATGTCTACACAGAGTGTACTCACTGTGTAAACATGATGGGAGCACACTAACTGCATTTTAGCCCTTCTGACACCGGCTTTTATTAGCCGCATCTGCAGGCTCTATGCCGACATGTAGCGCAGAGCCTGCAGAGGGGGTTAAATGATTAATAACACACAGCACTTTATTATTTTAATTTCTGAGTTTATTAAACAATAATGTTTCAGCACTGCTGTGACAGCGCTGGAACATTATTGATTACTGTACTGGCAAAGCGGTAAATTCAAACTCGCCGGTTTTGACAGCTGGCGAGTTTAAACTCACCGCAAATGCTGTTCGCGGTCCTTCAGGACCATGGACAGCATCACACTCACACGCAGCATACACGCACTCACATCTCACACTCGCAGCACTCTCGCATACAGGCAGGCACACTCACCACACGCACTACACTCGCACCACACTTGCCCCACACTCTCTGCACTGTCGTGCATCAAACACGCTCCGTGTTTGATGCACGACAGTGTGCCTTCAACCTTATGCAGAATCTCTATCTGTGTTATAAGCATATTGGGCAGGTACCCACCTCTCCAGCTTCCATATGACTTCTAAGGAGACATTTTTAAAGACTGTCTTCATGAAACAATCCCATTAAAAGAAATTCAATTTTTTTGTGTGTTTTGTTGTATATTAACATCTCGACATGGCAAAGTTGTGAAAAGTTGACATATATTTTATCTTATTTTGGCTCCTTCCCTCCCAAACTCTAAAGGCCCTGTTACACGTGTCAATGTCGCTAGCGACATCGCCGAACTGTGATTGCATCAGCGATGTCGCTAGAGCGATATCGCAAGTGTGTCGTCCTGTGTGACAGCGCGATGCAACTGAGATTTATCGCTGGTCGCAGGTTGACAGGTTTACGAGGATGAACGCACCCGCACTTCGCTTCCGATATCGCAGCCTTGGTTGACACGTGTGACGGGGCCTTTACCTGCAGTTTCATCTCAAGTGCCCCATTAGGTTTGTGCACAAATTACTTGCTGATAATGTACTATCTTGGTAAGCAACAGTTGAAAGCAGCTTCTATAGGAACATGACCTGGGCTTTGAAACTGCACTGTAAACAAAAGAGTATACAGACATTACAGCATGGGATTGTAGCTTCTTTCTGTGAGGTAAAGCATGTTTAAAACAGGCAGGATATTGCTTTACCTCACAGAAAGAATCAGCTAGGATCCCGAGTTGTCTTGTGTATGACTCACCGTGGCCGGGACTTCGGTTTAGACAGGCAGTAGCTTCTTCCTCCTTGTCACGGGTGGACCGCGCCTGCCGGTAGTGGGGCCCGGTTGAGTGCAGATCAAAAAGTTGAAGACGTCTTGTGGGAACAGATTAAGGGGTTAATTTGTCGTGACGCCACCTATGAGTGATTTCGGTAAGTCTTACCGACGCTGCGGGGCCTCCGGGGGATGGAATGCAGCAAGATGGAACGCTCCCCACAGGCTGAGCGGTGATCCCCGGAGCCGTGAGCTGCTGAAGATGTTGTGCGGCAGCTGCGGTTACCTTGAAGTGCGGACAGACAGTTCATAAGAAAGCACGGATACTGTAAGTCTCTGTAACGGGTGCTTTACTGTAACCAGCAGGCAATACATGGTATACAGTTTTAGGTAGCAGACCGGGTGGACTCAGCAGTGATAGGTGTCCCTCAGAGATCCGCGGTGTTCCTCCATTCTAACTAAGTAAGTTTATATACCAGAATTAGGCTAGTACAGAAGATGATGAACTTTCATGCAGGATGAAGGCGCAAGCCGAAACGTGCATGTAGAGTGCAGCAAAGTCTGTAGATACACCAGGTAATCACCCTTTATTTATGTATTTTGATTTTCACTGCTGGGATAACTTCTTTCACAAATTTCAGTGCTTGATAGCTTCCTATTTGAGAGATAGGTAACTATTACAGGTTTTTGTTGTTTATTACACTTGTATTATACTTTTTGCTGAGACCTGTCTATAAAATTATCTGAGAAGATCACTGTTTAATGTATAGGGTGTATTTGCAGATCTATACTATATACTTATTACACATCTTTTTATAAAAATTGGTTTTGTAACTGTAGATATATTTGTACTCCTATTTAAACCTTATTAGTAAACACATAACTGTTGTATGTACTATTTTTAATTTTTTCAATAAAATGTAATCTTTTATTGCATAAATCACCGTATATTTTTTGATATAACTAAGTAAGTTGCCGTTGTCGCCCAGGAATACCAGGTCGGGTACAGGGAGGCTGCTTGAATGCCCTATCCGGGGTATACGTTCCGGATGCTTTGGGGAGCCTTGGGTCCCTTGGTGGGTACACCACTGGTTAGATGACTGGATTTGGCGATGGTGGGGTGCTCCTGTAAAGCGATTCCTCCACTCTTCTGGTTCGCATAGCAGAGCTGAACTGCTGCTAGCTTCGGTACCAGTAAACCGGCTGTAGATGGGCACGGGATGATTTTGAGCCCGCATTTTGATGCCCGTAGTCTGTTGGTAATGCACCGGGAGTAATGGTGCTCAACCGTGGTGACGGTAGGGAGATGGCCGGTAGAAGATGGCCAGGGGGCCGCACGGGACTGTGCGAGCCCCCTCTCCTAGGTTGCAGAGCTGGGATTCTGCAGAGGGTCTCTAGGTTGCTGTTACACCTTCAGCCCTCGAACTCCAACTGTTCTAGACTTTCCACTACACACTACCCTTGCACTCCGCCCACCAGGACCTTGATTGGCCCTCTATGCTAAGTGATGCATGCAGGGTATGGATCTCTGAGTTAACCACATGACTGCTGGGTCAGAGAATATTGCTGCTGCATTTATGGCTGCAATACCCTCCTGTGACGCACTCGGTGCGGGGCGCCACATGTATACTTTGTTTTGCCTCCTCTGTCCAGGATCTATTGTTTGTGCCAACCCAAAACTGGAGCAGCTCTACATAGTTGGACACATCCATAAAATGATCTCAACATCTTTTTTTAACACATCCAATTGTGGAAATTATCATTATTTCAAGATCTATTGATTAAAATATACTTTGTTTGTCGGAAAACCCTTTGAAATAAAAATCAGAAAAACTTAGTGATCACATATGCAGAAGAATCTGCTGAAATGAGGAATCGTACGTTATGACTGCATTAACCCCTTCATGATATATGAAGCACATTTCCATCATATCTCAAGCATACCCACATCTTTTTAAGCAGATGATGGCTGAATTATTCAGCCATCATTTGCCTCTAGCAGCTGTGGGTGGAGGGAAGGCACAACTGTTAAATTGTTAAACACCGCGGTCAGTCTCTGATAGCGGCATTTAACGGGCACAAGCATGGGGCATGCCATTCTATCTGCCCATCGTCATGCCTGTTATGTAATCACAGGGTGCTGATGGGTTGCAATAACTGCTAGGGGGTCTGTTGAAGTGTATAGCTGACATTCATAGGAGCTGATTTTTGCTTTACATAGCAGTGCTTATGCTTATGTTTTACTGTACAGCAGCGGTGTAACTAGGTTTTCTGGCACCCAGGGCAAAGATTTATTTTGGCGCCCAACCCTCCCCCCACCCCCGTCACGTTCACTCCCGTCCCCTCCTCCCGTGTGTCACACTCATTCCCGTCTCTCATCTCGTGTGTGACACCATTCCGTCCCCTCATCCTCCTTGTGTCACACTCATTACAGTCCCCTCATTCCCCGTGTGTCACACTCATTACAGTCCCCTCATCCCCCGTGTGTCACACTCATTACAGTCCCCTCATCCCCATGTGTCACTCTCATTACCGTCCCCTCATCCCCGTGTGTCACACTCATTACAGTCCCCTCATCCCTGTGTGTCACACTCATTACATCCATCCGTGTGTCACACTCTTACTGTCCCCCAAGTTTCCCTGTCCTCTCTGGCTATATCTCTCATCTGAGAGCGTCCTCTCCCGTCAGTTGATCTTCTGCCTCCAGTAAAAATGGCGGATATTGGACTCACAAGCCCCGCCCACCCCGGACACTTATCATAGAGATGACGTACAGCGTTCCTCACTGCGGCTGCTCATGTGACGTCATCCCTCCGGCCACGCCAGTCCTTCTTTCACACTTGTTGCCCGCGCTGGCGCCCCCTCTGAGTTGCGCCCGAGGCAAAGGATCCGGCTGCCACCCCCTAGATACGCCACTGCTGTACAGTGCACATTGTAAATAAAATACCCCAAAAACCATTATGAATTTGCATTCTTTTATGAAATTTTAATGCCTTTGGAATTTTTTTTCTGCTTTCCACTGCATCACATCATAAAATGAATGGCGCTAATCAAAGCTGCAACAGTTCTGCAAAAACAAGCCCTCATACAGCTTATGTGGATGGAAAAATAAAATAGTTATGGCTCTTGAAAGAAGAGAAGGAAAAAAGAAAAAAACGAAAAAAAATTTGGAAATTGCCTGGTCATGAAAGAGTTAAAAGGATTATCTACATCAAGGAGATTATATAAAATCATAAAAAGAAGTATTACTTACCTATATATCACTATTGCTTGTGTGGAAGGGGATTAAACAGACAAGTATTGCTTCTGTCATTATTTTATTACTCCTCCTTCCACCATCATCAAGCAGTCTTTTTTTCTATTGTCTTTGCTAAGAAGATATCTCTTTAGACTGTTTAGTTTTTTCCGGCATTTGTATGTTTTTAATTGTGAGACTAAATGTGTTTTCTATGGGACATTAGCGGATACAATTATTTCCCAGTGTAAGAATTTAGCCGGTGAAAATGTTTGACTATATTTCCAATGAACTTGTAATTACTAAATGAGGCCTGAGGATATAAAGTTACTTATCTGTATAGTCAATAAAACATGATTTTTTTCTAGGCACAGTATGTTGGGCTGTATGATTGTATCTACCGCATTAAGACTGAGTTTAAATGGGCTGCGCTGGTTCACACACTACTGGGACCCCCAGTGATCAGCTATTATGGTGTAAGGGAATTTAGACGCAAATGTGCAATTTTGCTGAAATGCCACCGTGCACCTTAGGGGAAATAAAGCCCACTGAAGAGAGACGTTACGCCTGGTGCACTGTGTATGTTACTGAAGGAAGCCTAAGTAAAGGTTTTTCCACTTAAAACTGACAGCGCTTTTTTAGCAATGGCAGGGGTCTGACTCTCAGCACCTCTTCTAATCAGCTGTTTGAAGGGATCCTTGGTATTAAAATTTCATCTCCTTTAAGGGAATGAGATTAAGCTACTAAAAGTACAGAGTTGTCCCATGCAGAACACTGCTCGTGGGTGGGAAAGGGACATTGTCAGTAGACTCTGAGGATCATAAGTGTGACACTAGTCACTACAGTAATAACTAGTCCCAGAAGTGGAGAGATAAGACTACAATTACAAATAGTAATTATATTATAGTATTCCTTACTGGATACGTAATGGGAGGTCAAACGATCCGAGGTCAGGTCAAGGTAATAACGCAGTACAACAAGGAGTAGTCAGAGACAAAATCCAATACACGAGACGGGATCAGGAAAACCAGAAAGACAAGACAGTTTACCAGAGGTGTATCTAGGTTTTCTGGCACCTGGGGCAAGACTTCAGTTTGGCGCCCCCCCCCCTTTGGTTCACATATATTCCCCCCACTCTCTCCCCCCAGTTTGGTCCACATATTCTCCCCCCACCCTCTCCCCCCAGTTTGGCTCAAATATATGGCCCCCACCCTGTTCCCCCTTGTTTGGCTCACATATACTGCCCCCTCGCTGTCCCCCCAGTTTGGATCACATATACTGCCCCCTCGCTGTCCCCCCAGTTTGGATCACATATTCTCCCACCATCATCTCCCCCGTTTACTCCTCATACTCCCCTCACCCTCTCCCTCCAATTTGCTGCTCACACAAACCCCTCCCCAGTTTCCTACTCACACTCTCCCCCCCAGTTTGCTGCCCACATTTCCCCCACCCCCCAGTTTCCTGCTCACACTCCCCGCAAAGTATGCTCATGTTTCCCCCCCCCCCCTCCCCCAGTTTTCTGCTCACAACCCCCAATATGTTGCTCTCACGCTCCCCCCACTCTGTTCCCCTTCTCCTAATTACATTACTGCTCTGTTCCTGGAGCGGTCTTCAGCCTTCTGACTCGGTGCCTCTGCTGTGACGTCAGCAGCGTGGTCAGGTGATCTGATCACGCAGCTGACTGAGCTGAGGACCCGGAAGTGCGGGAAACAGGGCGGCAGCAGCTGAAGACGCTGCTTCCATGGTACAGGCGTCTGATAGATGCCTGTACATAGACTGCAGGAGCCGGCGGCCGCAGAGTCTCTGCTCCCGCGGTCAGCTGACCGCGGGAGAGAGAATAGCCGACTCCCACAGCGGGGGGAAGGGCGCAATATGCGGCTGTGGGGGAGACTCCTCAGGCGCTGCAGCAGGAGGCTTGACAGCGCCCCCTGCCTGCTTGCGCCTGGTGCAAATGCACCCCCAGCCCCCCCCTAGATACGGCCCTGCAGTTTACAGGGAGCAGACAAAAGAGTAATCAGGTCACAGGGAAAGGGTCAAAGTCCAGGCAAGGGAATAAAATCAGGCTGGACTAGGCACAGAGAAATCAGTCTTAGGCCCCTTTCACATCAGCGTTTTTTTTAAATCGCGGCAGATGCGGTGAAAAAAACGCATCTGCCGCGATTACCGCATAACCGTGACACCTGCGGCACAGTTGCGGCAAGCACCATGCAATGTCTATGGGGCTTGCGGGGAGTGCGGCAGGTGCGGCAAGTGCGGTTTCGGCACTTGCGGCAGGTGCGGCCGCGAAAAAGAACGTGGTCAGCCGCGTTTTTTTTGCGGCCGCACCTGCCACAAGTGCCGATACCGCACTTGCCGCACCTGCCACAAGCCCGCATAGACATTCTATGGGGCTTGCCGCAACTGTGCCGCAAGTGTCGCGGTTATGCAGTAATCGCTGCAGATGCGTTTTTTTCACCGCATCTGCAGCGGTTTAAAAAAACCGCTGATGTGAAAGGGGCCTTACATAGGCAGCAACAAGTGTATGATTGACACTAGATGGAGGAGCTAGCATGCTTAAGTAGAGGACTAGTCCAGGGAAGTGAACAAAGATGATTGCAGCACAGACCCAGCACGATCAAAACAGACTGACACACAATAGTAAGATAGCAGACAAGGACAGTGTGGAGAGCATGACAATAAGGATTAGCCTTTTAAACAAATGTAGGACCCTTTTAGAATTATTTCTTTGTTTTATGGTCGATCTATGTGTGGAGACCCGGGGGTCAGTGGGTGCTCTCGTCCGCAGGCCCAGCCGCCTTTACAAAGACAACGTGGACCAGGGCTCATCCACAACTGAACGCCCGAGCTCCTTAACCATGGGCGGAACACTACTCAGACAACACAGGGTGAGGGAGTCACAATATTAAGGCTTTATTGGATTCCTAAACAGTGAACAGCATATAATGCATAACCAGCAAAACACAACAATGTAACAGGCAACAGAGTCTCACCCTTCCGCTGGCTCACCAGGGATTAGAATATAGCACAGCAAAATCTGTAGCCAGGTGACTGTATCGTCCCAACCTGGGTTGCTTCCTTGTCTTTATGCATTCTTTATCACAACCGAATCCGATAATCCGATGCTGAAGTCCTTGTGGTTCTATAGTCCGTGTTCTGGTCCCCTTGGTCAGCACCGAAATGCCTAGACCTGGGGTTATGGCTTGCTAACCAAACCCGAAGATCTTAGATTAGCTGCCTGTATCCAATCTTCAATCTCACTAACTCTGGTTAATGAACACATCTCCTTATATACCTTCAGCCCTCATTGCAGGATATTGGGAACGTCACGATAGGTGGAATAAAACTGTGTTTTCATTGGCTGGACCTCAAGCCTCATTTAACATATTTTTAGTAGTATTGAGTCCTGTGAAGGGAGAGCCACATACAGATGGCTTACCTAGCACCTAGCAGGATACATTTACATAGTAATACAAAGGGCAGTTAGCATAATTAGGTTTTCTGAGCCTCTGTCCCTCTGACCTTCCTAAGACAAAAAGTTGAGCTGATTACATACACACGGGCAACATTTCCAAACATATTCAAGACTGGTAAAAACAATAAGTGTCCCCTAACAAGGTAGGAATTAAATCACAATACAAAGAGGCAATATAATTACACTATATACGTCAACAATGGGTATACAAAATACAGTCTGGCCAGATTTTAAGAACTTAACCCATGAGTGTCATATTCCAAGTTGCAACAAACTCCCATACTGTCTGGGTTACATAAGAAATCATCATATGTTCTACATTGAAGGAGTCCATTTCGTCACACTATGAACCTGACCTAAATAAACCTGCTCAGGGTAATGCTGAATCCATGCTCACTGGATTCATGATTGTAGCATTTCATTGTATTCATACCTTAAAAGGAACCTGTCATGTCCCTTTTTGTTTTTATACCACCCGAATGTTATTTAGATCATGCACTGTGAATCACTAACCTGGTTTACAAAAATCAATGTATTTATCATAAAAGAACATTTTAGACGTTTAGATGTACCTTCACAGAACAGTCATCGGGGTGGTTCTTCAGCTTGAGTCATGCAGTCATTAAAATGTAATCATGCCCCCTTCATCTAATATATAATTCCCCTAACGCACTTCCGTAAGTTTCGGCGCTGTTTCCGTTGTTGTGGCCGTGCAGCGAGCCATTGCCCACGTACACCCCGCCAGAACGCCAGCTCCGGCGGTGGCTACAAGCGCCAGGCAATGAGAATACAGCGGGCCAGAGCTACAGACTTCGTAGCTCCGACCGACGAGAGCCGAGCGCCGTGGCCGAAAACAGAACCAAGTGCCTGGCCATGCACAGCTCTAAAGACCGCTATGTATCTCAATGGGAAGTGAGGCGCTATGCACATTGGTCGGCGCCAGCACACAGCTACCAATGAGCTTCGCGCCTCACTTACAGCGGTAAATTTGAAACTCAAAGTCCTCCATGTATCTCAATGGGAAGTGAGGCGCTATGCTCATTGGTCGCCGTGTGCTGGCGCCGACCAATGAGCATAGCGCCTCACTGCCCATTGAGATACATGGAGGACTTTGAGTTTCAAATTTACCGCTGTGAGGCGCGAAGCTCATTGGTCGCTGTGTGCTAGCGCCGACCAATGAGCATAGCGCCTCACTTCCCATTGAGATACATGGAGGACTTTGAGTTTCAAATTTACTCAATTTCAAACTCAAAGTCCTCCATGTATCTCAATGGCCAGTGAGGCGCTTCTCTCATTGTACTCATGACAGTAGCAACATTAGCCTCTTACATTCCGTTTTATCTGTAAGTTCTATAACACAGTGTGTAGTTGTACTGCCACTGCGAAGTTAACCCCTTATATACCATTTCTGCCTTAACTCCATACTTTGTAGTCTCTATTACTACTGCCAGTAGGAACATTAACCCCTTATATTCCATTATTGTTGTTATTTCTATTACACAGTGTATAGTTGTAATGACACTGCGAAATTAACCCATTATATACCAGTTCAGCATTAACTGCATATTTGGTAGTGTTTATAACTACTGCCACTGGTACATTAACCCCTTGAACACCATTGTGGATATAATTTACAGCGCACTCCTTCAATAACATTTTTGATATCATTATAAGTTCCTACTCTGTTATAGTCCTGTTAGTCGGACATTAACTCTTTCTACACCTCCACTATATTGCTACCCTCACAGTTTTGCCTACATCGCCTACTTAGCCATATAACTGGTGTTTAAGTCTATTATTTAAAACTTTTAAAAAAATTATATACAGATTCTAGACTCCCGATTCTTTAGAATCGGGCTCACAGCTAGTTGTAACATATTCACATCACTAAGTGCAGAAATACACATGCTGTGGAAGGACCTGTCTGTGGTGATGTCACAACCATGTGACTGTGATAGGCGGATGTAAGCCCAAAGGGTCTTTGACTTCAGGCCTGCTTAGTTGCTTAGCCCATTATGGTGTGTATTTCTGCACTTATTGATGTAAATATATTACAATGCCGGGGTCGTGACTACTTTTTAATGAGAACATGACTCAATTGGACCGATGTGACTGTTACCAGCTGAAGAACCAACCAACATGACTGTTTCTTGAAGGTACATCTAAGCATCTAAAATGCCTTTTTATGATAAATGCATGGATTTGTTTTAAACCAGGTTAGTGATGCACAGTACATGACCTAAATAACATTGGGGCTGATTTAAAAACCAAAAGGGACATGACAGGTTTCCTTTAGGAATAGTGCAAATACAATAGTATACTCATGCCATTGAGTTTATGGTGTGGTTGTAACATTTTGTTACCTATTATTACACAGTCTAATAATGAGCCCTGGATTACAGTCACACATGGGTACATTTGTTCCAGAATCCCATAAGGGTCAGCTGACTCCTAGGATGATTGGTGTCATAGAAGGCACCATGGCTGTCTCAGTATAGAAGTAATTAGTTAATGCCACCTTGTGTTGCAGCACACTGGGCCATTAATGGTTGCTCCAAACGCAGCTTTAGAATCCCTTATTTTCCTTATTCTGTTGTTCCCATGAACACTATATCTTTGTATACAGAATATACAGTAGTGTTTGAAGGATTCCTACGTCTATTATTGTCATCTTCCATGCCACCTCGCCAATTCAGGTCACCATCACATAGGCAGCTAATAGCACATACACAGCACCTATACAGCCATGAGCTTGTTTGTATCTTTCATGCAAGTGCGTTTCCATGCAAAGATTGGATAAAAGATATTTAAAAGCCAATTAAGAGTTCATGAAATATAAATGATCTCTATTGCAGTTTTACCTTTTTTATGTACTCCTCTGCAAAATGGTGCCTTTGCATTACAATTAGTGCTTTACTTTATGACCTGTTTAGTTGGTCCTTGGCTCTCCAGAGACCAGAGGTGCTTGTACATTCACTTACGCAGTGGTATCAGGCACATATAAGAATGGTCAGCACTGACCCGAAATATTAAATATGCATGACCTATCCCCAGCATAGGCCATCAGTCTTTTACTTGTGTATGTCTACAGAGTTACGCTTGAGAAGCTAATGGCGCATGTACTGAACCTGTCCATAGACCCCCTGCACCCACTGTGTTCCTAAATAGTGCTGGGCTGGTTCATGCCATCATACCTCATTTATTGTATGGGAACATCAAGGTCCTGACTCATCAAAGCTTTTATGTAAAAAAAATTGATTTGAAAAGTCACAAAATTGTTTTGCATCAGTTTAGCGTAAACCTGAGTACGCCTGTCAATGAATCAGGAACGTTTGACAAGCGGTGTGCTAATGTTATTCCAGCCAGGAACTGGAGTAAGATTTCCATCACAAGGAATACCTCAGCTTGTCACGAATTAATTGAGTGGTTGTGTCATGCCTAGGTCACAGCACTGCTCCGACCATTTTGGCAGAGCTGGGCAAAGCTGTTGTTAAAATGGCAAAAGTCAAAACATTTTTTGCGACTTTTCAAAGCGATTTATGGGTCATAATCACTTTGATGAATCTGGGCCGCAGTCCCTTTTCTATATGGGGAATGCAATATAATATTGGTATACAGTAAATTCTTTTTCAGTGGGAGTATCAGTGGGGGGTGACTGAGTATCTATACGTTGGCAAATATGTGAAGTATATCGACCTTTAGATTTGATCATAGCCTTAGATTTCGTTCAAGGAGTAGAAGGATGTGCTGGCGTTGCTGATTATCGGCCCATCCTTATCCTTATCGAGCAATGTCTGCACTTTTCCTCACCTTTACTTACCGCACACTTGATATCATACAAACTATAATCCTCATACTTTATTTCCTTACCACTTTATTAGAAGATACGTTATTCACTATTATTCCTAGTTGATAACCAGGATTTAGAGATGAATGAAATACATTATCAGACATGAAACTCATCTCTTGACTTCACGGAAATGTGACGAGTTAACACAGGAGGTCTAAAGAGTGGCTGTAACCTTATAAGAGATGATGACATTGTCTTCTCCTGACTTCACACTGATTCCGCTACGACTAAGATACAGGTGTTTAGGAGGCAAAGACCTCAGTAAGACCTTAGTGTCCTACGGGGTAAACAGCAAGACTCTTTCTCCGTTATTTGTACTGTGTGCAGAAAAGTAAACCTGAAATTACTGTATATTAGTACCTTTTCATAACGACATTTCATCCAAACATACAGTGCCGAGATTGTTTAGCACAGCATGAAGATGGTAGAGGTTTTCTCCTTGAGGCTCACTACCCCTGATGTGTTGCAAATCATTGAGGGCAACCAACCTGACTTATGTTTGCAGAAAGGCCGAAAAACTGGCTTCCTTAGTACATTTTGGTGCTGTGACGAAAGGGATTTTACTTTAGTCTTGGGATGTATGTATTAGCACCAAAATAATATTGGCCAGATGGATAACAATAGCCATGTCATGTCTCATATCTATTAAAAGGTAAATTCATAACAGGAAATATGACAGCAATATCTTTTGCATTTTACACTTAGTGGCAAAGATATGAGGAAAGCTGGAATTTCATAATTCTTTGGAATCTGAAGCCACAACCCATGGCCAGCCCTGTCATGACACACCAGAGGGGAGATGACTGGTGTTCATTAAAAAGTAATCACCACAATTCTGCTTTGTCAGTACCTGGTGGAACACAGTACTTGCTGTTTATCGGATTCTACCTCATTTTCTTAAGAAGTACCTCTCTCCCTATATCTGAGCCATTTCAGTGATCAGATGTAGTAATTTTCTTTCATTTGTCCCTTTTATTTTATGTAATTGTCTATATTGTATTGTATTGTTTCCCTTTTGTAAAATCTTATATAAATTTATAAACATTGCCCATTCTTTTGGACTAAATATGTAAAAACTAATAGCTTTGCTCCACTTGTTCTATCAAAACCAGGGGTCCCCAACCTTTTTTGCACCGGAGACCGGCTTCATGCAAGACCATTTTTCTGGGGCCCGGCGGGGCTTTGAACTTATGGGGCGGGGCTATGAAGAAGGGGTGGGGTTTAGTACCCTGTTTTCCCGAAAGATGCATTACATCTTATTTTCAGGGGATGTCTTATTTTTTTATCCCCCAATATGGTATCCCCATCATCCCCTTGCAGCCCACAATATCCCCATCATCCCCTTGCAGCCCGCATTATCCCTATCAACCTAATGCAGCCCACAATATCCCCTAACAGCCCTCCATGTAATATAATGCAGCCTCATAGCCCTCCATACAGTATAATGCAGCATCACAGCCCTCCACATAGTATAATGCAGCATCACAGCCCTCCATATAGTATAATGCAGCATCACAGCCCTCCACATAGTATAATGCAGCCTCACAGCCTCCATATAGTATAATGCAGTATCACAGCCCTCCATAAAGTTTAATACAGCCTCATATCCATTCATATAATATAATGCAGCCTCATATCCCTCCATATAATATAATGCAGCATCACAGCTCTTCATAGTTTAATGCAGCGTCATATCCCTCCATATAGCATACATTTTCCACACACACACACACTGCCCCATGCATAACCCCACACGCACACACATTGCTCTTGTATAATCCCCACACAGGCATACTACCCCCTGTACAATCCCCACACACACTGACCCCTGAATACTCCCCACACACAGACGTTGCCCCTTGTACAACCCCACACACACTGACCCTTGAATAATCCCCACACAGTCATTGCCCCTTGTATAACCCCCCCACACACACAGTCATTGCCCACACACACATTGACCCCTGAATACCCCCCACACTCAGCCATTGCCCCTTGTATAAACCCCACACACACACAGTCATTCCCCACACACACATTGACCCCTGAATACCCCCAAACTCAATCATTCCCACACTTGCCCACACACAGGGAAAGCGACTCTTCAGCTGAAGCTCACCTCTGGTGCAGGCAGTACAAACAGCTGAGGCATAGACGTGGCCGGAGTTTTTTCATATCCCACGCTATTTCCAAGCGCGTCACGTGATGCGCTTGGAAATAGCGCGAGATATGAAATTCCGGGCAGGTCTCTGCCTCAGCTGCTTAGTAATACGAGCGAAGCAGTCGGCCAATCGGGGCATGGCTGCTGCACTGATTGGCCGACAGCTCCCCTCGTATAACTAAGCAGCTGAGGCAGAGACCTCAGCATTGTAATGCAGCAGGTGACGGGTGCGGTGGGCGGGGACACAACAGGGAGGCGGGGAAGCCGGCAGGACGCCGCGGACCGGCACAAAGACCCCCACGGCCCGGTCTTGGGCCGCGGACCGGTGGTTGGGGACCCCTGATCTAAACCACAAACCCGAGTACCCTTACGTTACCAGTAACCAGCGTTCAGTCTACCTATAAATGATCGGTGGTGGGAGCGAATATTGTGCTTGAGTTATTTTGGAACTTGGCAGTGATGTATAGAGGTATAAATACTGAAAAAAAAAATATTATATATATATATATATATCTAATATATAAAGCTGAATGTGTGTATTTGTGTGTGTATGTCTGGGATTGAGATCTACACCATCGCAACTACAGCCACAAAATTTTGCACAGTCACACGTCAGGATCTCGAGAGCGTCATAGGCTATGTTGTGAGGTGAAATTTTAACCCCGCACATTGCAATTCACCAAACAGTTTTGGTCCTATCTACATAATAGAGAGAAAGTGACAGTTACCAGTTGAGAGTTGTGAATGAGAGGGGCTTAATGACAGCACCAAAGACTAACAGCATATACCAGCATATAGTGACTAAGGTGGGGCCCTGACATGGAATATTCACCACGCATGGGGACATGTATACGCACACAAAGAGTAACAGCTAAGGTGGAGCCCCAACATTGGATACTCACCACGCACCCGAACACAAACACACACACCACAAAGAGACACACACAACACAGAGACACACACACACACCCACGGACACACACACACCCCCTATAGCAACACATGCTTTCACCCCACAGGGACACACACACCACAAAGAGACACACACAACACAGAGACACACACACCACACAGACCCCCCCACAGGGACACACATACATACACACCCTATAGGGACACATGCACTCACCCCACAGGGACACACACACACACCCACAAAGAGACACACAACACAGACACACACACACACCACACAGACCCCCCCCACAGGGACACATACACACCCTATAGGGACACATGCACTCACCCCACAGGGACACACACACACACTTCCACAAAGAGACACACACAACACAGAGACACACACACCACACAGACCCCCCACAGGGACACACACACATACACACCCTATAGGGACACATGCACTCACCCCACAGGGACACACACACATACACACACACCCCAGGGACACACACACCACAAAGACAGACAATAAACATCTGATTAAAAACAGCCAATGTGCAACACATGTGCCATGTAGGGAATTAAGGCAGATGTCAGTCACATGAGCTGTCTATTATGTGTATGTATGAAGTAACATATACTACCCGGCCGGGGGGAGGGTTTACTGTTGGCTGGAGATTTATCAGGCTGCCTATAGCAACCAATCACAGCTCAGCTTCTATTTTCCTACAGGTCATTAATATGACATATTAAAATTCTATTTTGTTGTAGCTAACATCAGTTATTTATTAACCCGGGCGTAACCGGTAGTACAGCTAGTATATATAATATATATATATATATATATTTTTTTTTTTTTTTTTTTCCACTGCCAACAAGAGGACTGTTTTGTGACACCTGTCCATGGGCTTTCTTGAGCATTGCAGCTCAAATCCATGTACTTAAATGCAGCAAGTTGCAATTTCAGACTCAGCCTAAGGGCTTATTCAGATGTTTGATTTTTCCATATACAAGAAAAATGGCCCTCTGATCAAAACCTGACATGTCTCCACGATTTTCCCTGGACCACTTTGTCCGTGAAGAATCACGGGCTTGTGAGTGGCTCCATAGATTATCGCAGGTATTAATGCAATCCATGTTATCTATAAATTGCACTCGTACGCAAAAATTGGACATCTGGATGAGTCCTAAGATAAAGAGTGGTGCTTCAAGGAAGAAAAAACACAACAGACCATATTTTCTATTCTCAAATAACCCATTAATATACTGTACCTTGACATAGTCTAGTAAATGCTTCCATTTCTCTAATAATCCTTCATCCTGCTTTACATTCTCGGTGTCGTTCCCTGGTTGATGTGGCCATCTATTATTGTAATTGTGCATATTAGACAGCTTGGAGATTGGCATCATTTAATACATTAGGTGACGTTGCAGAGAAAAATAAGCCATGTGAAAATGGAGCTTTATATTGTTTTGTAGCGAAGAAGCGAGATAACATGATATATTACATCTGCATTCATGCTGCTCTTTTAATTATTGAAAGACTTAAAGTACAATGTGCACCCTGATTTATGATCCTCCCTGAAAGGGGCTTT
This sequence comes from Allobates femoralis, assembly GCA_033576535.1. Classification (NCBI taxonomy): domain Eukaryota; kingdom Metazoa; phylum Chordata; class Amphibia; order Anura; family Aromobatidae; genus Allobates; species Allobates femoralis. The sequence goes on from JARQOC010000006.1 coordinate 337,346,911, forward strand.
AAGAGCATTTCACTATAGTAAATTTGTAATTCAGTGTTTTGCAATTTCAGAGTCAGCCACTATAAAAGGAACATTATGCAGGTTGCTGTTCTTGCCTTACCAATAAACTGTCATTGTCAATGGGGAGAAAATGAAATAGACTAATAAGCTGGCATAGTGTATGCCAATGCGGGACACAATCCAGTTGCTAGACCACCCTGGTGATTGTGAACTCATCCTGGTAAGCGGGTCTTCCTCCCAGTCAATGTCCAATCGGAACCAGGTGCTTACACCTATTGCCAATATGTGGAGCCAGGCTGCCATTGTAAGCATCTGTTTCTCCATCCGTCCTCGCTAATTCGGATTCCGACCAAAAATAAGCTGTGGATGGATACCAGCCTCTGTGTTCTCAAGTCATATGCTGCAGTGTTGATAAGACTCTTATATGGCTGCCAGCGAGAGTTACAACATAGGCTATGGTGGAGGTAAAAAATAGTCAGCTGGGGGCTGTGACAGCTCTGGCGGGAGGGTAAGTACTGAGTCGACCACTGTATGGATGGGCAAATTGCTGTTCTTTCCGTGTATTGTAAAAGGGTAAAACATTATGTGACAAAAGTGGGGAAAGGCACAATATTAATAAAACTATATGGCCTGTACAATATGACGAATAGCAGCACTTGTCAGTATTTTAGTAACATAGGTTGACCACATCCACTATATGTAATGCACTGTAGAATATACCTTAGATTCGGGGGCCGGTCGCTGCTACGTATCAAACATAGCAAGATCGCTGGCGAGGTCGCTATTGCATCACAAAACCTGTGACGCAACAGTGATCTCGCTAGCGATCTCGCTATGTGTGACGGTGGCTTTACCCATCGATATTGGCTGATTCAGCCAACATTAGTTTAATGTGTATGGGAGATTTAACACCAAGCAGATTAGGTGTTATTGTCGAGCCCCAGGCCCCGGGGTTGCTCTAGGGATGTCACAGGTGGCAGCGCCTGATCCCGTGGCCTGGGTGACACTTCAAAAGGGATGTATTTACAAAGGCATTAAAAGTTTGTGTCATGTGACGCCACCTGTAGTGTTCGGTGATGGGTCACCGGCGCCGCCACACTCCGCCAGAGGTGGATGGTAGTGCGGCTTAGATGGCAAAGCCCCCTACAGGTAGGGCCTTTCCTCCGGGGCAGCGTTCCTGGAAGGAAACGGGTAGATGTAGGAAAACACTCGCAGAAGCAAAGTCACTTTCTCCCGGGGACTTTACTGTCAACTTGTAGCAGCATCAGATTCAGTTCACAGTTCAGCGTTAGATGTTACAAGTAACAGGTAGCTTTACGGGTGTCTGCAAGTGGATCCCAGGTGGTATGGTGGCACCCTTGGTGTACCTTCGTTGACTAATCCGTGTCTGTTCTTCCCTGCCTAGGATGGGCCTATACCTAGTAGCTCCGTGTCGGTAGTACCGGGGATCCTCTCCCTCGTGTGAGGAAGCAGGCAGACGGCTCCACTGGCAGGTTGCTGCGGCTGATAAACAAGCCACAGCAGCCGGTTGCCGACTGCAAAGCTGGACTTTGGCCGGATCCTCGGGCCCGGCGTTCCCGTGGTGGACTGGAGTATCCCCTGGAGTATGGTTGCTTCACTCTGAGGATCTCTCTTTCTCTCTAGAACCCGGACTTCTCTTGTCGGGCGCCCTCTTTCAGGACTTCCTCAAGGTCCCTTCTTCTTTCTTCCGGTTCGGCTTGAAACCGCCCCGGTTTGACCTTCCGCCTCCTTCCACACTCTTTCCAACTCTCCTCCTTTGACTGTTCCAAACACTCTCCCTCTCTTGCCCACAAGAGAGGGACTACTCTTGCTCCTAGTTAGCCATTCTGCTGACAAAAGACTTCCTTGATCCCCCTAGAGGTAAATATATCCCACCTCTCAGCTAATATGGGAGTGCTGGAAATGGGTCCCACCCACCATCCTAGGGTCCACCTGCAGCTGGGCAATTATACCTCTTTTACGGGTGCAATACCCCTCTGTGCGCCACATTATTTACATTGTTATAAATTTACCTTTGACACATGCACTAGGAAAATCAAAGAGAATACAAGTCTCGTGGATACCAAAGGCATCGCATTTGGACCCTTTCTGAGAGCTAGCACACCAACTGTGGCATGAATATTGCAGAGGCACATTTAGAATTACCATTATCCTGTGGAGTAAAGGCTGACTAGGAACAATTCTGCATATATTTGACTGATTTTACATGGCTGCTGTCTTACCGCAAAGGCAAAATATGTCCGAATAATAGAGCGCGAGAAATCTAAAAACATAATATTAAGTTCTGTCACATAGCAAGAGGAGAAACAGCTGGGGATTGTTCTGATCCTGCTAGACAGATGAAAACACTTGGTTCATGCCTGTTCCTTTCCCACAGGAGGCTGCTGGAATTGTGTAGCAACTGCAAGCTATTCTTAGCCCGCTAGATATTTCACAGGTAGATACTATTAATTTAGAATCAGCAGCGCAGTGAATAGTTCCGGCCATTAAATCATTTTTCCTCTTTCCTTTTTTAACCCCATGTATTATAGTTATGTGAACAGCTTTATATTGGATTTGGAATAAAGACATCTGACTTTGGTTACCTTTTTATTAAATAGTAAAAGAAATAATACCTTGAATTTAAAACTGATGTTACACAAAAGGTAAAAGCTCTCCGAACCATTGGGATCGGCTGACATGTCTGTGGACCTCCAAAGTCTCCCTTGATGGCAAATGTCAGTGCAAAGAAGAGTCAGGCTGGTAGGATTTCAAATAGAAGAACTTTGGCATTGGACAACCCATGTAAACTGCTTACAATGGTCTAAAATACTCCCAAATACTTACCTTACCAATCCCATACTGCCCCCTCCACCTGCCTCCGTTATAGGGCTTATGGTAATTAATGACTGCGGTGATGTGGTCATCAGAGGCCATCATGTCATCTATGGAGCCAGGTGAACAAAACACAAAGGGGGTCCACTGATGTTGACGATAGGAAGGGGGTCCATAGAAATACTTGGAATGGGATTGAACTTCATCCTCAGTAAAAAATAAGTGTGTTCAGTACATTAATCTTTTAAGATAATATTGGCCGCTATCAATTTTATTGTTTCTTTCTTGTATTCCCTGCGTTTCTATAATCCACAATGATCACTAACTTCACACACACAATTCACAGAAAAGAATATAATTTTCAAAAAATTCCCAGAAAACAGCCATCAGGTGTCAGATAGTAAATGCACTATCAGGATGCAGTCGGCCTCACACAAGTGGAGAATACTGATGAGACAACCACTATCGGCCTACCATATCATGGAGCGGGTGGTTGCTGGTATTATATATGTACACAGATGAGGTTTGCTAAGGCTCTAGTCACACAGATATGTGATGCACAGTGTCTGGCTTTCAGCTATTAGTTAAGACCATACTATTAGATCAGGCGGGCTGCCCAGTGCTATATGAGTAACACCCCACAGGACAGACACCCCAATGGCTTGCTGCATCCTACATAAAAATATGCAACAAAAAAATAATGAAAATGATATAAAATCATAACAATGTGAATATTGGTCAACATTTTGGCCCAAAATACGCAAGCTCATAACCCTGGTCAAGAGTCTCCACGATTACGATACCCTACAATATATTCAAAAACAATTCACAGAAAAGGACATAATTTCCCAAGCAATCAAGAAAACAGCCATAAGGTCAATGCTAAATGTACTGACACTTTGCATGACAAATACCAGTTTAGTATCTTACCTTATGGCTATTTTGTTTGATCACTAACTCCGACGCCGACATACCAGTTTTTATTTCTTCTACCGGAGTGTTAATGCCATTGGAAGTAGTACGATAAATGGTAAACTTGCACCCTACTTATTGGCATGACAGGTTCCTTTTGACAGTGAGTTGCTCTGTCTAGTTTAATTTCACTAACACTATCCAATGGTAGCTATAATTAGCAAAATCCTTATAGCTGGTGTCTTATGAATAACAGAAATCATGACCACTAGGACCCTCTCTGATCACCGGACCAGAGATCCGGTAGTAGTATTGAGCATCTGTGGCTACTGCTCCTTTCACTGTTTGTAGTAGTGGTGGACGCACATGCTCAGTACAACTTCATTCACAAGATGACTTGGGACCACCTGATTTTGTATCTGTAGGATCTCATTATCTAAATCCATACAGTTATCATCTGATTTGTGGATAGATGATAAATGACAATCCTTCTAGGTAGCTTGTGTAGTGCCCAGGCTTTAGGGTACTCGGGTGTCAGGTGGCAAGGGTTAACTCTCCTGTTGTCATGGGGAATGGCGGCCGCGCCTGACCCCGTGTCCTGGGGTATCTTTTAAAAGGGGGTGATATTTACAGGGGATTATGTACAAAGTTAGTTGTCGTGACGCCACCTGTAGTTTCTGGTGATTTGCACCAGCGCCGCCACAGTCCGCCGGAGGTAGATGGCATTGCGGCTAGGATAGTGAAGTCCTCCATAGGTAGGAAAGGACCCCTGGGGCAGCGTTCCTGCAAGGAAACAAGTACGTTACTGGCATTTCTATTGGTTGCATACAAAGTTACAGTGCTGTATTCCTGATGGTGTGAGAACAGGTAGCTGAACTGGTGACTGCAGGCAGATCTTAGGTGGTATCGGGGGGAAACCCTTGGTGTGTGCCTTTCCTGCTTCCCAGTGGTAGTGTGAAGTCTGGTTCCGTAAAGCCAACCTGACCTCCTTCTTTCTCTCTCCTTTGCTCCCATCGGATAACCTTCTGCTGGCTGATCGCTGAACCATAAAGTGGTGCCTGGTACCCTCCTTTGGTCGCTCAGGTGCCCTGGGTAAAGTGTAGATTCCGCAGGACTCTGGATTCTCTGTGGTCCTAAAGTATCCCACAGGTGGGGGCTCCGGTGCCCGGTAAGCTTTCAGGGCTGAACCTCCTCAAGTTCTTTATAACACCCTTCTGGCTGTCTGCTCCTGGGATCTGTCCTCAAGCCCTCTCCTTCTCTTCCATCCCTCCTGGTCCCTCAGCCGAGAGACCCCCTAGAGGTGATTTTATTCCCTCCAGGGTAACCTCCCACCGTGTGATCTAGTGCAGGGTGCTGGTTAATGGTTTCCACCCACCATCCTATGATCCACCTGAAGCTGGAGTATCTGCACCTCTTTTACGGGTGCAGTACCCCTCTGTGACGCCTGCTTGGTGGGGCGCCATACTTGAACTTATCAATTCCAATACGGGTGCTCACTGATGTGCCATACAAGGAGAATAAGTATTGGTTCCTACCTTATGAATCAATTCATTCTTTCTGCGCATGGTGGAAGGGAGAGTGGGGAGCATCATTTCTTGTCCCCAGGGTTTTGTTTGTGATTAAATGTACACCGACACTATACAGTACAAGGCGCTAACAGACTGCCAATATAGAACATGAGAATCATGCTAATTAGCTGCCTGTTTTGCAAGATGTTTACATAATTACTCGAGATTAAAAGTTTATCTGTAGCGAAGTACTTGAAGTACGGTAAGTTTGGAAGAAATGCACAAATTAATTGCTGTTTTTTAAAAAAAAAAAAATCTGCTATATGGTTAAGCATGACAGGTCTATTCTATTGAATGATATCTTCATTTATACACTTAATACATAAGGTAAACTAATGATGCTTGAACTAATTATACCGATCATTAATATAAGTGCTATACTAACACGTAATAGCTCATCAAGGACTTGCAAGTTGCTTTTTATGTTCTCAGTTTAATTATGTGTCTTACAGAGCAGCTCCAGTCAGATATGACACTTCTCGAACTTATTCAGTTGCTTAGTTTTATTCTTGAAAGGGTTGGCCATTCCAAGCAATCATTTTTTTGTCAGCAGAGATAGACAATAAAGTGACACAGTGTCTCCTGCGGATGAGACATCCATCAATCAACTATAATCTGTTGAGGAAAGAGGCAGCGAGTGCTCAATATCCCCACAGCGACCCCACAGGTGAAAGGAAGTATGACACTCTTCTCATTGAAAATAATTCATTGTCCATGTAACTCATAGACTTGTCGGACCGCTTGTCGAGGTGGTCTCTCGTGCCTTGGAGACTTGCAACAGGTTTTTGAGTCTCATTTGCTTGGTGACATTCTTCATATCTAATATATAAAGCTGAATGTGTGTGTGTATGTATATCCGGGATTGGCATCTACACCGTCGCAACTACAGCCACAAAATTTTGCATAGTCACACGTCTGAACCCCGAGAGCGTCATAGGCTATGTTGTGAGGCGAAATTTTAACCCTGCGCTTTCCAATTCACCAAACAATATTACCTCTATCTACATAATGGAGAAAAAGTGAAAGGAAAAGTGTTGGAGGAAAATCGACAGCTGCCAGCTACAGCCACAAAATTTTGCACAGTCACACGTCTAGACCCCAACAGCATCATAGGCTATGTTGTGAGGCAAAAGTTTAACCCCACGCATTCCAATTCACCAAACAATTTTGCCCCTATCTACATAATGGGGAAAAAGTGACAGTAACCAGTTGACAGTTGTGAATGAAGGGGCTTAATGACAGCGCCAAAGACTAGCTAACAGCATATACCAGCATATAGTCACTAAGGTGGGGCCCCAGCATGAGATATTCACCACACACGGGGACATGTATACACACCACACGCACACAAAGTGTAACATCAAGTTTATAGTCACTAAGGTGCAGCCCCAACATCGGATACTCACCACGCACCCGAACACACACACACCACAAAGAGACACACACAACACAGAGACTCACACACACACACCCCATGGACACACACACCCTATAGCGACACATGCACTCACCCCACAGGGACACACACACCACAAAGAGACACACACAACACAGAGACACACACACACCACACAGACAGCCCCCCACAGGGACACACACACATACACACCCTATAGGGACACATGCACTCACCCCACAGGGACACACACACACCACAAAGAGACACACAACACAGACACTCACACACCACACAGACCCCCCCCCACAGGGATACACACACATACACACCCTATAAGGACACATGCACTCACCCCACAGGGACACACAAACACACACACACACACACACCCCAGGGACACACACACCACACAGATACCACACGCCTCACACAACCCACCTCATATGTGTGCTATCTTTAATTTCCAAACATACACATTAAAAACAGTCAATGTGCAACACATGTGCCATATAGGGAATTAAGGCAGATGTCAGTCACATGAGCTGTCTATTATGTGTATGTGTGAGGTAATATATACTGCCCGGCCGGGGGGAGGGTTTACTGTTGGTTGGAGATTTATCAGGCTGCCTACAGTAACCAATCACAGCTCAGCTTCTATTTCCTTACAGGTCATTAATATGACTTATTCAAATTCTATTTTGTTATAGCTAACAGCAGTTGCTTATTAACCTGGGCAGTCATTGAGGAGGAAGATTGCTACTGCAGGTGCCCATGCTGTTTAGCAGCCCAGCTTGTGAAGGCTGCAGTCCCGGTGTCTTACTGTAGTCGAGAAGTTCGTGTCATGCATTTCCCTTGTGTGTTCTCTATCCCTAAGTGTTTATTAGTGCAGCAGTGCGACTAGCACTCTTGCTAGCCAGCTCCCTAGTAAGGGGTAAGTTCAGAGTTAGCGAGGGACTAGGTATCCAGTTCAGTGAAGTGATGAAAGAACCGCTGTAGGGGCAAAAGGGAGTTCAGGGTACAGCTTTAGGCGAATGCAGAAAGTGTTCCATTCCCTGCTTCCTACCATTAGGGCCGTCTGTTGTTATTGTATCCCGGTGTTCCCTTGTTTGTGGCATTGCACATCAGGGGTTCCCGAGCATATGGAGGAACCCAGGTAGACATGACATGACCCCTCAAGACTGAGACGCTGTTTTTAAAGATATTTCAGCACTGGTAGAGGAAGGTCCCATAATTTGACCTTGAATTTTGCTCTCTTTCCTAATTGCTAAGTAATGACTATGCGGTTATATTAGTATGACTAGGGTCACTTGGTTGTATTTACCTGAGTGAAATCTGCATTTTATACTGCTAGCAAAGTACAGGAGATGTTTATAAATGTCATGCACATACTTTGAAATATATTTGCAGCGTAAGGGTATGTGCCCACAGGACGTATTTTGAGCAGTCCTGAACGCAGGAAAACCGGAGGATCCTAAAGTCCTTCACAGGAGAAATGCTTTGACCTTGTCTGCGTTTTTTGCGCGTTTTTTTGCGCGTTTTTTGCTCGTTTTTACTGCGTTTTTGGTGTGTTTTTACTGCATTTTTGATACTGCGTTTTTCCAGCGTTTTTCCCATTGACTGCACCAAAAACGCAAAAAGAATTGACATGTCCATTCTTTGCTATCCGCACCAAAAACGCAGGTATGACAATTCTTGACACTTGCAAAACTAATGTGTGTGCACAGCGTTTTTGTAAAACACATTGGTTTTGCTGGGAAGCCCAACCGCAAGAACAAATTAGCATACATTACCATAAAACCAATAGTTTTCTGCAAGCGGAAACCGCAGCAAAAACGCCCTGTGGGCACATACCATAAATTGACAGGAGCTGTGGGTTTGATATCTATAGTAAGTCAATATATGCTATAGACGTACGTACAAGTTTCACGTCTGCTGTGCACACCGTGAAATATGTACATTTTTCACAATGATATCCACAGCAGTAAATAATGCTGTGGTTATCACCGCCGGATCTCCATTGCTGAAGGTCCACAAGTCAATACATTCCATGGTAACATTACGTAAAACTCTTAACCTGTTGACCTGAGTTGTTCTTAGGGCATTTGTTATTAATGGCTGTATAATATTTCAAGTAAAAAGCAGTTGTAATCTCAAAACTATACAGACACTACCATTAACTTGAAAAGCGAACTGCATGTCGCCCTGTTTCCTTCCTAAAGTTTAAAGTGTTTGTCATTTCATTGTAAAAAACAAAAACAATAATGCACTGGTTGTTAATGATGGGTCACATAGCAGCTAAGATAATGTTTTTTGTGACATAACTTATTTTCTTACATTTTTCTGTGTTTTTTTAAAAACTGCATTTTTTGGCTGTGTGGGCATGGCCAACATCTGCCAGCACCTTGTGTGTATTTCTACAGCTTCTGAGAGCAGGCTGATAGGGAGCAGTGTGAGAGCAGAGAAGGAGTTACCAGAGATCTGAGCTGTGTGGAGTCAGATGACATTTATTTCCTTAGCACAAGCTTCTGAGGAGTTTGCAATGATTCTGACATTGCTTAGCAACTGTGCTGTTTGCTGAGCTAATCTGATACATTGTTTCCTCACCAGCTGCAGTCAGCAGTGTAGACCCCCACCCCTTTCCCTTATATGGTTACATGTCCGTGTTCACTGTGAAGACACATCCTATTGATAATGAGCATATGTCTGCTTCACACACAGTGCAGTGGGGACACCTTGTGCATGGTATATGAATAGTTTTAAACCAAAATTCTCTAATGATGTCTATTTGACAATTTATTAAAATCAATTGATCTGCATTATTATCAAATAAAAATTTAAACGACGGTTACACTTTAAGATCTCGCTATACATGCTAGGTGTGTCTGTTCCCTATATTATAGTGCACATTCTGCAGCCACTCAATATCAATGACGTAATTGTTTACATGGGCAGAAAAAGAAATTGCAATTTCTTTGCACTCTTCACCTTTCACATCTCTTTGTGTGAGAAGCCTCTGGGTAGGAGGACTAGACAACGGATTTCTCATGAATATGCAAATCCTTTCCGCTGACACAGGAGTATTTGACTGAATGAGAAAAATTAGCAGGCTTGCAGCAGCCCAGTGGGAGAGAGAAGGAAGAAGAAGGTAGAATATTTTCACTGGGTTGATTAAAGCTGCTTTCGAGTCCATAGGAGCCAGGCTTTAAATTAACTTTAATTACCATCTCCGCACTACCATCCGCATGGCGAACCTTAGATCTCTAGTTCACAGGACCAGAGCCGACAGTATTTCTCCTACTGTTTTATGGACATTGTATTGTAGAAAAGGAATTGTTTTATTATAAGGGATTAAAGGACAACTAAACCCAGGAATTAATGAGATAACGAAAACTAGATTTATGTAGAAATCTGGCAGATAAAATAAGGTTCCACCTCTTTGTAGTTTCCTTCTCTCCAGTCCAGGAATTAGTTGAATAGGTGATTCTATGTGTGCCTGTTTTTCATTGCAGAAAGAGCTGTATGCAGAGGCTTCCACTGCAGCAAACTGCCCCCTGTCCAGAGGACAAAGCAGCTTATAGGAAGACTAAACATTGAAAATGCACACAAAAAGAAAAGATACCCCAATGGTTATCAACCTTAAACTGCTCTTTCCTGAATAATATGCAAGTTAGGTCCCTTTCACATCAGCGTTTGTGTGACAATTTGGCAGTTGCGGTCAAAAACCGCATCTACCGCCTAACCGTCACACTTGAGGTCCACCTGCGGCAAGCCCCATGCAATGTCTATGGGGCTTGCGGCAGGTGCGGTATAGTTGCGGTTTTAGCACTTGAGGCAGCTACGGCCGCGAAAAAACGCAGTAAGCAGCGTTTTTGTCACAGCCGCAGCTGTCGAAAGTGCCAAAACCGTAACTATGCCGCACCTGCCGCAAGCCCCATAGACATTGCATGGGGCTTGCCACAGGTGAACCGCAAGAGATGCTGTTTTTTGACCGCAAATGCCGCATTTTCACACAAACACTGATGTGAAAGGGGCCTTAGTAGCAGAGATATTGAAGAAACCAAACAAAAAAGATGGTCATGGTAGGGAGTATAGAGTACAGCTGTAGAGAGATGGCAGTTAATGGCAGGGTCATAGCTACAATAGATGCAGGGGTTGCAATCGCACACGGGCTGTGGAGCCAAAAGTGCCTCTGGCCTATAGAAAAAGACTAATGCTGTTAAAGAATTGTAATAATTGGGGGCTCCTTTGGAGCTTTTGCATCGGTTCCCATGAGCTTGAAGTGATGCCACTGGTGAAGGCTTACGGTCACCTTAATGTTGTGCTAATGTAGGCTCAACACAATTGGAACGTATTAGGTAGGACAAATGCAGTCAATGTCCAGATCCTTGTACCCCAAGTTTCCAGACTAAGCCAAGGAGGAAAGATAGAAGAAATGTTGTGTGATAAGGCCTGCAGAGTGATTATGGACTTCGGATAGAGGATCCTGGATTGAGGATACTAGTGGACAATAAAATCAGTAATCTTTACTAATTTAATAAGAAATGTGATTTGGGGCTCACATTTCCCTTTTATAAGTATAAAGAGACGTCTCTGTATTTGTAAACAGGAATTTGAGCCCCAAAACATGATGCATCTTGTCTACTTTGCCCCTTTTGCCAAGGAATGGTGGCTTCAGATGGACATGATAATGATAGCTGATGATAGATTGATAGAGACTAATTGTTGTAATCTATTTAGGATCTCTTGGTGTTCCTTTTAGCTTTTCCATCTTAATTAAATTGCCTCTTCTCACATACTACCGTAGCACTGGATGGAAGGAGGTAGAGTAGGTAGTTGCCTCCTTGCAGTTTTTTTTATCTGTTAAATTAGAGGAACTGTTCATTACTTGTACATCCCCTTCCTTCTTAAATTCAACATTGCCCCATATAGAACAAAGACACCATATCCTTTTTTTTTAAAACATTTAGTTTTTATTTGTTTAAAAGAAAAAATTATAACAAAACAAATAGCAAACAAAGACAATCGTTTGTAACATTGACAATATCTAATCTATATTCTAGAGCGTAAAGAAAGGAGATAGAAAGGTGGAGGGGGAAAGGTTGGAGGGTAAAAGAAGATAGGGCAGGATTATATGCATTACAGAGTATCAATTATTTCTGCAATTGACATCAAAAAGTAAGGTTGATTCTGAAGTCTGAGATTGTATTATAAAATATATCTGCTGATATGAGTTCATTTACTAAGATACATGAGAGAATTGCGATGAACACCATGGGTCCCACCAATTTAGTCTTTTGGTTTTAGCTGTATTACTTTCGGCTAATATGGTTTCATGCTGCATATGCAAATTGATGAGAGAGATGAGGTCCTCCCTTGTAGGGGCGGACCTGTCTCTCCAATGTCTTGCCACACATATTCTGGCCGCAATCAGTATATTAGTGACAATAGGCCTAAGAGGTGAAGGGATCTCTCCAATGTTAATCCCCAGAAGGGCCAAAGGAGCATCTAAGGTTATGGGAAGTCCCGTGACCTCTTTCAAAATTAAGTCTGTTATCCCCCAGAAATTTCGTACGCTAGGGCAGTACCACCACATGTGCTCCATTGTGCTCTCCTGAGAGCATCCTTTCCAGCATTCCTTTGAATTGGTAGGTAAAAACTTGTGTAATTTTACCGGGGTCAAGTACCAGTGCAGTTGTATTTTTTTCGCCTGTTCCAGGTGATTTAGACAGGACGAAAATTTGCCAGTGTGTGATGTAGCCGCATACCATGTCTCTAGGGGAGCTGTGAAACCAAGTCTCTTTTCCCATGTTTCCATAAATGGGAGTTTAGTATCCTTTACAGATATGAGAGCTTGGTAAAATAATGAAACTCCATGTTGATTCCCGGATGATTTAAAGTATCGCTGCAGCAGAATGTCAAATTGGGCAAGGTCAATAGGGGTAATTTGCATTTATTTACCAAATGGCGGATCTGTAGATATTGATAAAATAGTTTGTTGGATAAATCATATCTTATCTTAATATCTTGGAAAGATTTTATTTCATTTGAGTCAAGCAGATCAGCCAGACTGACGATCCCACTTTCCTTCCATTGTTTCAAGGATAGATCGGGGATTAAATGTTCTAGGGCATTGAGGGATATATTTTTAAATAAAAATTGAAGATGAGTGTGGCCCAAGTTGTGCCATATTCCCAATAAGGCTTTCATGGGGGCAAGTATTCCGCCCAACTTCTGTGGGATCAGTAAGTCAGCTTCCATTAAGATCCTGAGAGAACCCGACGGGGCCCAGCAAGCTTCTATTTGCAACCAGTCCAAAGAGGTCGTATCTCCCGACCACCATAATTGGGCCGGCTCCAAAATTGCCGCTCTATGATAAGTGAGAACATCAGGGACCCCTAAGCCTCCCCTACTGTATGGTAGGATCATAAGTTTATGAGATACACGATGGGGCTTCCCACTCCATATAAATTTATTAAGTATACGTTGCAGTCTGGTTAAACATGAACGGGGAAAAGAGAGGGGGATGCATCTAAACAGGTAAATTAATTTTGGGAGGATTAACATCTTTATTATTTGGATTCTAGCTATCCAAGATAGGCCCACTGCATTAATTTTATCCAATTCCCCTCCAATATCTTTGGCTATCATATCAACGTTTGTTTTGATTATGTTATGTACATGAGTTATAAATACACCTAGGTATTTAAATCCTTCAGGAGACCATGTAAAGGGAAAGTGCTTTTTAATTTCTTCCTGTATGCAATCAGTTAGATTTATCGGGTATATAACGGACTTGGAGGCATTTAATCGATAATAGGATGCATCTGAGAACTCCCTCAGAACTTTCATTATTTCCCGTAGTGAGGAAACCACGTCAGTGCACATCAGGATGACGTCGTCTGCGTAGAGGCCAACTTTGTGTTCCATCCCACCAACGCTGACTCCTCTGATCCGGGGGTTTCGTCTGATCTGCGCTGCCAAGGGCTCCATCACCAATGCGAATATTAGTGGTGAAAGAGGGCATCCCTGGCGTGTGCCATTAGAGATGTTAAAAGGATTAGATACAAAGCCCGAGGCGCAGACGGAAGCATTAGGAGAAGAATATAACGCCATAAGAGCCGACAATACTGGGCCTTTAATACCAAATTTTGTTAATACAGCTTCAACATACCCCCAGTGCACTCTGTCAAAAGCTTTTTCAGCATCCAAAGACAAGAGCACACCGGGGGAGTCGGATTTTTCCATTATTTCAAGAATATTTATAAGGCGTCTGGTTCCGTCTCGCGCCTGTCTGCCCGGCATAAATCCAACCTGGTTTGGGTCTACTAGAAATGGAAGAACGTCCATTAATCTGGTAGCCCACACCTTCGCATATAATTTAGTGTCGCAGTTGAGCAGCGCAATCGGACGAAAGTTCCCCGGTTCTGTGGGTGCTTTCCCCGGTTTAGGGAGAGTGGTGATAATAGCCTCCAAGCCTTCTCGCCTAATTTCTCCTCTAGATTGCCAAAAATTAAACAATCTCAATAGGTAAGGGGAGAGAGTGGAAAAAAATTGTGTGTAATATGTATAGGGGAAGCCATCAGGTCCCGAAGCTGTGCCCTTCTTAGTAGTTCTAAGAGCTTGTCTTATTTCTTCTTCCGTAATTGGAGAATTCAGTTCGTTTAGTTGGGCTGATGTAATTCTAGGTAAATCCAATTTATCTAAGAAGGAGGAGATTGTAGCATTATTTGGCTGTGCCGTGTTACTATCATTCTTCAAATTATATAAAGATTCATAGTACACCCGGAATTCTTCTGCTATGGAGATGGGATTACGTATGTGGGACCCAGTGCGTGTTGTTAGGAAGGGAATCTTAAATCGTGCCGCTCTTTTTTTAACCCTTCGGGCCAATAATGTTCCGGCTCTGTCCCCCATATTATAGTACTTAGCTCGTAATTTCTTGAGATTTTTTTCAGCTTTTTGTAATAAAAGGGATCTTAAATGATTTCTGGCTTCTAAAAGGGCAGTTAGTATTAGTGGGCACGGAGTCTCTTTATGTTGTTTTTCCATATTTTTAATTTTAGTTAGAGTATTTTCCAGGTCCGCCAAATAACGTTTTTTTGTATGAGCAGCTAATTTAATAAATAGGCCTCTGATCACTGCCTTATGCGAAAACCATAATATGTCATCTTGTGTTTCTCCGTTGTCATTAATATGAAAAAATTCTTTAATATGACCAGTCATCTCCTCTGCAATCTCTGGATTTGTTAAAAGATATGTGTTCATTTTCCACATGTGTGGTGGTGTTACAGCTGAGTGGTCTATGTATTTTAGGGTGACCTGGGCATGGTCTGACCACGTTATGTTACCTATATCTGAATGTTGGCATTTGTGTAGTAATGCGTCATCTACCAATATGGCATCTATGCGGCTATAGGTATGATATCTATTTGAAAAAAAGGTGTAATCCCGTTCATTACTATGCTGGTATCTCCATATATCATGTAAGCCATTTTCAACAATCACAGGGCCTAATTCCCCTCTAGTGTGTAACGGTCCAGTGCAGTCTAATCGTTTACACATCGGCATGTTAAAATCTCCACCCACAAGTCTGTATCCCTGCGCATGGAGCTGTACTTCGTCCAGGAGAGATCGCACGAATTTGATTTGGCCGGAGTTGGGAGCATATATGGAAACCAATGTATATTTACAATCATTAATGGTGCATAATAAAATGAGGTAACGCCCTTCTGGGTCTGGTATAGCTGCTTTGAGTTGGAAAGACACTGTATGTTTTATAAGAATTCCAACTCCCCCTTTTTTAGTTGAGTTATTAGCGAAAAATTGATGTGGGAATATATGCGATTGCATTCTGAAATTATCCTCCGCCAATAAATGTGTCTCCTGGATGAAGACAATTTCACATTGTGATTTACGCAAGTGTCGCCATGTGATAGACCTTTTTGTTGGAGAATTTAACCCGTTTACATTAATGGATAAAACTGTGATACTCATAACAGGGCAGTAATATAGTTATGTATAGGTGCTTGTGGTGCACTCGGACCAACAAGCTGCGTAACAACATTATCATAAATATGTAATCCTGATCCAGATAGGAAGGGGAATTGGGAAGGGAAAAAAGGGGGGAGGGGAAGGGGGGAAGGTAAACAGTCAGCACAATAAACTCTCAAAAAGGAGGAGAACTCCTGTCCCATAGCATAAAGTTTTGGAAGCAGGAAAGGAACAGAGAAAAAATAGAACCAAAGTCTGACCAAAAAAGGAGAAACAGTCATGTTCTCCTACCAAAAAAAAAAAAAAACAAAAACAAAAACCGATGAGTGAACAAAACACACTCTGTGGGGTTATGACCAGGAGTTCAGATCTAATCCCTGGTTCTAGATTTTTCACCCCAGCTAGACGAATCCGCAAAACGGATCAGGTCCTTGTCCCTTAGGGTAAGAAAAGGGAAAGGACTACTTATGATTCTTGGCCATTCCGGAAGGTGAAAGTTCGGAGATCCACAGGATTGGATAGAGTCTCAGACTGTGCTCCATTCAGGATCAACATACTTTTTGGTGACGTCGTCGAAGGTGAAGGAGGCTCTCCATTCTTAGTAGGTGATCCCAGTCCCCATTGGGATAGTAATTTAGCTGCTTGCTTTGGGAGAACGCAGACATGGGTGGTATTGTTTTTCCGTATGAGGAGTTTGGTTGGGAAGCCCCACATGTAAGGAATAGTTTCTTTCCTGAGTATGGTGGTGTAAGGCTGGAACGCCCTCCGCAATGCAAGTGTACCCGGGATAAATCTGAGAAGACTGTGAGAGATGCAAACTGCTCAGGGAGGCTTGTCTTGCCTCTCAGACTGTACAGAAAGTCCTCCTTTAACTCGTAGAAGTGGATCCTTGCAATAGTGTCTCTGGGTAGTGAGGGGTTAATATGTGGGGGCTTTGGCACCCTGTGTATTCTGTCAATAATAATGTCTTTTCTCTGTACATCAGGCATAGCTGCCATTATGAAATCTTGCAAAAGGGAACGCAAATCTTTGGGCTGTACAGATTCCGGTATCCCCCTTATACGTATATTGTTTCGTCTGTGTCTGTCTTCAAGATCTAATTGTTTGGCTTGCATTTTAGCCATATCTGCTTTGAGCACTTCTTGTGCGTCTATTAGATCATTATGAGACTTTACTAGTTCTGTCATTTTCCTCTCAAGTCCATCTGTCCGTCCTCCCACCTCTGCCAGATCCCGCCTAATGTCTGCCACCATACCTTTGAAATCATCCTGCAATGATGTCCTGAGAGAGGAGAGCATGGAGGTAAGCATCGCCTTCATGCTCTGGTGGGTGACCGGGGAATCCTCTCTCCCTCCTCTGTTGGACGCTGAGGAGGCTACAGAGCTCCGTCTGGAGGATGAGCGGGCTGAGCGCGGTGAAGCCGGCGCCATTTTGGATGGGCTCCCTGCAGGTCTGTTGCTTGTAAAGAAGTCGGTCACACGCTGCGGGGGTTAATTCTGCTGCTTCGGGTTTTCCCCATCTGCTCTCCGGGCTCTCCCACGTCAGGTCAGGCAGTTTTTAGGCGGGTGCCGGGCTTTGGAGCACTGTATGAGCCGCGTTCGGTCCTGTGATCTCCGGAGCTCCCGGATCAAGCGGCCATTTCCTGGCTGCGTCAAGCCACGCCCCCACACCATATCCTTTGACCTTCCAGGCCAGCTCGTGTAACATTGTTGTGCCATGTGAGTCCTGCAGCCTATTAGTGGTCACTGAGGATCTGCAGCTCTCATGGCCACTTTACACGTCCCGATATCGTCGTCCAACTTCGATAAAAAGTCATGTGGTTCGTGCGTTGGCCCCGATATCGTTCTTGCGTTGTGTGGTGTAAATGTGCAATGCCACGCAAGAACAATTCCAAAACAATATCGGGGGAGAAATGAGCAGGCTCTCCAACTGCCCGATATTGGATGGACGATCTGGAAGGATCGTGCTGTGTGACAGCCCCAACAACGATTTGGAGAGCAACTTCCCCTATTCTCTCCCATGTTAAATGGTCGTTCCCTGGTTCGCTAGTACAAGGGGGCATATACATCGCAGTTTGTGTTGCCTGCCGATATCTCCCTGTGTGACAGCTCCTATGCGATCTTGGATTTCAGCCAAAAAAGTGCACGCTCCCATGCCGTTGTATACAATAGCGGAACGATATCGGGACGTGTAAAGTGGCCATCACAATCCCCTAGTCTGAAACATCCAAGGGAAGTGTGAGCAAATCTACTCATCGACAGACGCTAATATCCTAATATCAGTGAGCCCTGGCAAAGTGCTGACATCCCTGAAATGGTGCCGGTCTGAGAGGTGAGTATATGGTGTTTTTATTTTACATGGGGCACTGTTGCATTTAGGAAGGGCTTGGCCATGTAGTGCACAAACTTTTAAGATATATGTGAAATCAAGACCTATAGAGAAGATATTAGAGAACGTGCTAATAGCATTTTTGTGCTAAAACCAGCATCTCTATGAAACTATCAGTCTGAAAAGGACATATGATGCATGGTAGAATAAGCATACTGTGATTAAAGGGTTATTCCCACAATGGCAATGATTAATATACAAGCCTTTTGCTGCTCTGTACATCTTACTTCACAAAGTGCTATTCTTACCTGCATAACCTAAATTTCCCTTCAGCACACTGCTTCTCTTCAGTGCTGCAGGTCCCTCTCCCTACACCTTTGTTCTTCCTGATAGAGATGGATAGATCTCAACATGGGAAATGTTTAATTACAATCTTTTGAGATGAGATAACCATTCGTAGTTTTGAATATAATGACTTTGACCTAATACTTGACCACTATATATTGCTATTGACAAACTTCATATTTCATTGGTGGCTGATGGAGATCTTCACAGCATGATAATGCTCACTCCTGCATGAATAGCAGAGCTCAGCATGAAATAGCTTCAACATTACAGTCAGGAAAATGAGGATGTCATGAGAGATTCTGGTGGATACGTTATTAGACAGGGTAATAGGTACATCCGTTTTTTATGAATTAGACAGGAAATCCATATGCAGCTGAACTCAGGTACAGCCTTGCTGTCAGATGTTTCATTAGACAGGTTCATTAGGTGCATCTGAGGTGCTATACTGACAGTATTAGGATTTCTGGAGGATGGATGCAATAGTATTGGAGGGTAAAGACTGAAGAGGTGTAATACCTGCAGATTTTTGAATTGGTTGTATTGTCACACTTTTTTAATTCTATATGTACAGATATAGATATAGTGACCACACACAATGATCTGTAACATTAATTGGTCACTGTTGTTTCAACAAACTTTGCATAAATAAATATAAGAAATTTTATAATATATCTAACCAGAGAAGTCTGCGTCTTTCTCCCCTTATGAGACACTTCTTTTCCTACCCGTCTCCTGACTGCAAGCTGACTGAAGTATCAGGTTATATTATAGCTCATATTAAAGTCTACTGACATAGGATGGGGGAAGAGGACATAGGAGAATGGCACTGACAATGATATGTGCACGCAGATTGTATACATTTCTCAGTCTAGTGCAGGATACACAGCCACTCTGCTCAGTTCTGTAGTATAACTGCTGCTTCTGTCCACATGCTGCACAGAGTCTGAAGAGCAGAAATCCCTAATCTGTATACTGTATGGTAGACACTATAGCAGCTAGTCTTCACCTACTAGATCAGAGACAACTGAAAAGTAGAGATAGCTTTTGCAGAGTGAAAAATGCTGGATGCAAGTCATATAATAGCAATAAATAGTGTACACATGTCAGCTTATTCTGAATATGGTCCTGAAGCTACAGGTATTCTTTCATTTAATGGGTCTTCTCAAGAGAAGCACTGAAAAAACACCAAAAATTGAGATGTATTTCAATATTTAATTGTAATTTGAAGGGCACTCATCACAAAGTATTTTCTTGTTCATCTACAATGACTAAATTTACTGGGCAATAAGAAAAGAGTTTTCTCTTTGCATTTGAATGGATGTGTTTTTTTGTTCCAGTATCTGGAGTATCAACCATGCTTTAAAAAAAATTCCCCGAAACATTCTTATACCGCATATGTAAAGATAATGGAGAGCTGCTATAAAGAGTTTTCCTTTTAATGACCATTGAAATGCATGGCTTCATTTGCACTGTGGGGGAGCTACTGGAAGGTTTCATTGTTGGCAGGGGCGTAACTACAATAGGTGCAGGGGTTGCAATTGCACCTGGGCCCTGCAGCCTAAGGGGCCCAAAAGTCTCTTTGGCCTATAGAAAAAGACCAATACTATTAAAGATTTGCAATAATTGGGGGCCCCGTTGGAGCTTTCGCATAGGGACCCCTGGGCCTGAAGATACGCCACTGATTGTTGGCCTAGTAAAAAAAAAATACAGTAGTCTCTTCGATTTGTATGGCTCTCTCCTGAAGCTCCATGGGTAGTAAATATCTTGAGTGATAGGCAATGAGCCATGGTTGATACATTTTATAGGTCATTTCATTTTTCCGTAGATCTCCTTTGACATTTAATTGTTAAGTAGTCAATATTCTCACTTTTCTGTATCATTTTAATGTTATTTTTTTGCCATGACCAATGTAATAAGGAATGTCTTTAAGATAAGTCTTAAATTTATGGTTGTCTTTTTCTCTCTCCACAGAGCTGGTTGAAGACATATGGCTATTTGCTCCCATACGATATTAGAATATCAGCTTTACATTCAGGAAAAGCTATGCAGTCCGCAGTTGCGACCATGCAACAGTTCTACGGGATTCCAGTGACTGGAGTGCTGGACCAAATGACCATTGAGTGAGTATAGATGTGCCCACCTTAACCTTTCTTGAATTAGGGTTGATTTACCGAGAAATTACTTTCCATATGACTTATTACGGAATGTGCATTTAGAAGTTGCTTGCATCACATTGACAATATTCACTTGAATGATTATCCTATATATTTGCCCCAGTAATAGTGCTTTAAACTTTGTAAGATAGCCAATAGACTTGTCTTCGAGGGGAACTACCGTATATACTCGTGTATAAGCCGACCCGTGTATAAGCCGACCCCCCTACTTTTGCCCCCCAAACCTGGGAAAACCTATTGACTCGTGTATAAGCCGAGGGTGGACCCCAGCACGGTATACAGCCCCCAGCAGTGTGGTATACAGCAGCCCCAGAGGTATATACAGCAGCCCCAGTGGTAGTATACAGCAGCAGCCCCAGTGGTATATACAGCAGCAGCCCAGTAGTTAGTATACAGCAGCCCCAGAGGTATATACAGCAGACCCAGTAGTAGTTATACAGCAGCCCCAGTGGTATATACAGCCCAGTGGTAGTATACAGCAGCCCCAGAGGTATATACAGCCCCAGTGGTAGTATACAGCAGCCCCAGAGTATATACAGCCCAGTGGTAGTATACAGCAGCCCCAGTGGTATATACAGCCCAGTGGTAGTATACAGCAGCCCCAGTGTATATACAGCCCCAGTGGTAGTATACAGCAGCCCCAGTGGTATATACAGCCCCAGTGGTATATACAGCACCCCAGAGGTATATACAGCCCCAGTGGTATATACAGCCCCAGTGGTAGTATATAGCAGCCCCAGAGGTATATACAGCCCCAGTGGTAGTATACAGCAGCCCCAAGGTATATACAGCCCCAGTGGTAGTATATAGCAGCCCCAGGGTATATACAGCCCCAGTGGTAGTATACAGCAGCCCCAGAGGTATATACAGCCCAGTGGTATATACAGCCCCAATGGTAGTATACAGCAGCCCCCAGGGGGTATATAGCAGCCCCCAAATGCTGGCACTCGCCCCCCTTGTAAGGGCCCCCCCCCGCTGCTTATCTTACCATCCCGGTCTTTTGCTCACCGCCGCTCCTCGGTGCTCCATTCTCCATGCTCCATCCTCGCTGCATCCGGGATCCCCGGCCATCGCACGATGACGTCATATGCCTGCGACGGCCGGAGATCCCGGATGTAGCAGGACGGGAGCATGAAGAACGGAGCACCGAGGAGCGGCGCTGTGCAGAAGACCGGGATGGTAAGATACGCAGCGGGGGGGCCCTTACAAGGGGGGAGGGTGCCAGCATTTGGGGGCATATATGCACTGCTTCCCCCTGCCGCTGATTGACAGGGGGAAGCAGTGCATATATAATGAGCGGCCCCGACCACCGTATTGACCCGTGTATAAGCCGAGGGGGAGACTTTTCAGCCCAAATTTTGGACTGAAAAACTCGGCTTATACACGAGTATATACGGTATGTATCAAGGAGGTGGTTATCCTCTGTTATGTAAGCCTGGAAGCTAGATCCAATGTGTATAGTACTGAGAGGGTTAATAGGGCTTGACAAGGGCTGGGTTTATGAGCAGTCAGACAGATGGGTGGGACTGGCTGCTCACATATCCCCACTCTGGGCTGTTGTGTGGTGGACATAAGATAGTCCACGTTAATTCATTAGTTGTCTGTGTGTGGAGGTACGTTCTCCTGCGTGAAATCTCCATGCTGGGATTTGTGTGCTGGATTGACACTCTAGTGCCTTTGTTAGGAATGAGTATTTGGCTTCCCTGAAAATAATGGATGTTTATTTACCTTGTTTCTGGCATGCTTTATGGAGTTTTAATAAAGCAACATGGACATTTTGTTTAAAGTCGCATCCTGTACTTATCTAAATTCCATAAAGTGAGATGTATCATTATAACCTCCTCTTAAAAACAAGTCCTTGCAAAATGTGAAAAAAGTTATACGTTCCAGAACACAGACATACTGTAAACATGGGTCTATCCTCCAAGAAAAAAATGTCTGGGTCCTAACTTAATAAGAAGAAACCTGAGAAAGTTTCCTTAGAGGTTTGTTCTTTCATCTGATGCCATACTTGTTATAACACTCAGTTTTAGTCCGAAAAATGTTCCATTTCCGTCTAAATCCGGAAAAATATTCCAGCTGTGCACCGCATGGGAATTTCATGTTAATGCAATTATAATTAATGGCCGAGAATAATTTTTAAGTGGTCATGATGAATTTTAGGCCAGTGGGACCAATTTTTCATTGACCAGAACAAATTGAGACAGGACTGGAGACAAAAAAAGTTACTCCATACTTAAGGATTACGTCACTTTTCTCTTTGGTAAAGATACTGCTTTTATCCATATAAAATGTTTTCAGTGGAAAGGCTCGGTAAAATCTGAATATGCTCTTGCCCAGGTGATGAAGTTCTATCAAGACCCCTATTTCGTCCATGTTCTAGTTAAGTTTACTTACTAGTCAGCACCTGTAAAGAGGTGGCACTGCTGGAGATGGACTCTCAGACCAGTGGTCTCTAATGTTTATATAGGCCCTACATGTGCTAAAGGGGGCCTTACAAATGTAGAACTGATGTATAAAGACTGATATAAACCACAACTTAAAGGGAATCTGTCAGGTCAGAAATCTGTATGTAACTCGTATCATATTCTAATTCCTTTCTCTAAGCTCTCTCTATTCATGTATTTCTATTATTTATTCCTATCCTCTGTAAACTCCAAGATAAAAGATTAATTCCATCTGTCAATCACATTGAATTCTTTTCTGCCCACTCCCCAAGGAATGAATATTCATGTATCACTACACGGCCCTGCCTCCTCTGACTTTTATGTTGTGTGACTCATTGCAAACAGAGGAGAAAGGAGGGGGAGGGTGTGTGTTCTCTCTGCAGATGCAGTTCAGAGGTCTTCATTCATTGTGTGTATCGGAGACATGTGTAGTGTGTGCAGTCAGATATTTCTATGTGATTATAAGAACATTTGATCATTTGTTCAGCAGATACACACATTACTTGTCTGTAGGAAAACCAAAGTTCATATAAATAGAAATCTTTTACAGATGGCACAGACTGTAGTGATGGTTCTACAAAAGTTATAGCACAAAACACCTCTCCTCTCTCACTCCCATCCGCAGCAGCTTGCAGAAGCCTGATAGATTAAGTGTAACTTCAGCAGAGGGGAGGGCCAGAATACCAGCTTGGGTAGGCGTGGATATTTAAATAACACTTACATACTGTGACTCTGACTGCTTACGAGTCATGTCAATCTCTTTTATAGAGTGTGAAGATGCTTATAGCAAGAGAACTACACAAGGTACAATAATGATTTTTACATATTCTAAAAGGGCTACCCCAACACTATTCAAGGGTACTGTTAGTACCATCCTGAAAAATGATCTGACAGAGTCCCATTAAAGAGGACCTGCTGTGTGTCGAAAAAATGACTTTGCCACCTTGGCAAAATCCCTGTGCTTCCCTGAATCTTCCTGTGTTTTTTATTTTTCATTTTGTCCCTTTGTTATGGAGATACACCTTTTTATTATTTTTTTGCTGGCACATGATCTCAGAGGGCATGTCAGATGAGTTTTTTCTAGGGGTGTGAAGTTTTCCTTCTGCTAGGGCACTGCCCGATCACTGCTTGGCAGCACCTGTAATTGGTTGAACAGCGTGATCTTGTGAGATCCCATTGATCCAACGTGACTTGCCTATGTTCTCGCAGGAATGTGTTCTTACAGCGCAATCTCGCAAGAACAGGGAGATCTCATGTGATCACTCTTATCAATTATAGTAGGTTTGGATGCTGGTGAAAGGTGACTGGGCACTGTCATGGGGGGGTCTACATGACCCCGGAGAAGACTCTTCTGACACAACCTCTTGGGCCACAAGACAGGAATTAGAATACTGGATACCAACATTTAAAAAAGGCATCTCATCGCAATAGAGGGACAAAATGAAAAACAGAAAACAGCACCAGATTCAGGGGAGCATAGGGATTTTGGGAAAGTAACAAGCTATTTTTTTCTGATACATGAAAGATTGTCCTTAACAACTTTACAGTCTATCCCTATAAAATGACTGACCCCTTTAGGCACACACAGGCTGTATAAACACCTGGTGTCTCAGCCATCTCGATAACCATAGGATAATCTTATTGAGATAAAAGGGAACCTAAACATGAGCGCTAGTCTAATATATGAGCTTTCTGCACTTTTATATCAGCATGTATAAGTATAAGCTAGTGTAGTACACAGCAACGTTTCATATGTCATAGTGGGTGTTATAAATAGGCAATTCCTTTGTTAGCAAGTGTAGATAGTGGACAGCGTCTTATTCAGGTTGCCTTCATAGGCAGGGTGCCTATAGATTTAACTGTGAGACCTGTAAGTTATAAAGAATATGTATTTATGTAATTTATGTCGAGGTTTTTTTTGTTTTACTTGCATGGATTTTTGGTTACAAAACATTTTTGCAATAGGTTTTAATTAAAAAACGTTGGACTATATGTCTTCTACAGCCTGAACAGTACGTTACAGATTTTAGGCCTTATTCAGACATCTGTGTTGCATGGACTTGTATCCGTTTTATTCCCGGAAAGACAGATGAGTTATAAACCTTGGTGAACTCAATGATGAATTCATTATTTAAAAAGGGCAATGCTTTATCTGTTCCTCCTTGCACAAAGGAGGTGGTAGCGGTTCTGCTGCCAGGTCGTTGCCCTCCTACGGCCCCCTTCTGGTATCTGCTTCATACTCTGGACACTGTGCTGACAGACACAGCAAAACCTTTTTAGCCACAGCTCACATTGATGTCCGGGATCAGCCACTTATGTGGGTTGTAGATGCCGCCTCATGCAATCTCTAGGGGTGAGAACAATGGCAAAAAGTGACCAAGACAACAGCCAAAAAGGATGAGAACAGAAAAATGGTCTGTGGTCACCACCTGCAGAACCACTCCTTTATAGGGGATGTCTTGCTAAATGCCAATCATTTCCACCTGTTGTCTGTACCATTTGCACAACAGAAGGAGAAACTGATTCCCAATCAGCGTTGCTTCATAACTGGACAGGATGATTTCACAGAAGTGTGATTGACTTGGAGTTACATTGTGTTAAGTGTTCCCTTTATTTTTATGAGCAATGTATACTAAATCTAATGACAATATAACAGAATGCTTATATAGTCGATATTGTGAAAGTATTTCAGCGTTCCTGTTTCATATAGCAAAGTCACTTTTTGCCAGTGGTATGCTGTAAAAAATGTAATATACTGGCCGCCATGTAAGGAAAACTTACATTTACTACACAATCCTATATGGTCTATTGTCAGGCTTCTTGTCATAGAAAACGGTAACTTTGATGTATTTCCCGGTCTTGTGGATCAGTGATCACAGTGGTGTTTGCTCTCTTTTTCCCATTTAATGATCATGCAGGTGGATGAAAAAGCCTCGCTGCGGGGTACCTGACCTTCCTCACTTAAGCCATAAAAGAAGGAACAAGAGATATGCACTAACAGGCCAGAAGTGGAGACAGAAACACATCACATACAGGTATGTATTCCTCATACAGGGACCAGCACAAAGCTAATGGTGACTGGTCACATTAGTAGCCACACTCTTTACAGTCTTTTTTTCATTCTCTATTCTTCCATTGTTACGGTATATGTGCACAACACACATTCACCTTCAATATAACAGGAAGAATTGAAGAGACTGATAGGGAACATAATGAATAAAGTATCTACTAGTTTTACCTTATCTACATTTCCAGCTTTCACTCATTTTTTTTTTACTTTACAGCATAACCTGACACCTATGTATCAATATATTTCACTCAATAACATGCACAGGACACATACACAAGCATTGAAATTTTACTGTTATTCATTAGAATGGGCATCTATGGTTATCCACCTTTGGAAGACAATGGCTAGGGTCACATTTAAAACAAGAATTGCATTCACCGCATCCGGATCCGGATGCGGTGAACGCAATGGCGGGCACACACATTTTTTGACAAAAATGTGTGCATAATACCGCACTGCAGTAACCGGATGGCTCAGGATGTGTCATCCTGAGCCATCCGGTAACTGCATAGTTTGCTGATCCCGGCTATTGCCGGGATCAGCAAACTGTAGTATGTGTAGTAAAGAGTTAAATTAAATAACTAAAGGAATGTTTCAGGTCTATAGGGGGGGCTTAGCCCCCCCTATAGACCGGCCGCCCACTCCGGTGGGCTTCTACTACAATATCCCCCATGGCACGGGCTCCTCGGAGCACCGTGCAAGTTCCCACAACTCCACCCCCCGTATCTGTACAGAGGGGTGCCTGCACCCCTCTGTTAGCATTATCCCTAAATGTGGCATCCACAGATTACTTATAGTAATAAAGTTCTATAGTTACGGCATTAATGAAGATCTTCCAGGATCCCTCTATGGGCGGGGCTTTGTTCTTCTGCCGCCGCCCGTGAAATGATGATGCCCGCCTCCTCTGGCCTTCACCCTGTCTTTTCAGGGCGGCCGCGTCATGAAAGGGGCGGGGCTACGGTATGACGCGACCGTAGCCCCGCCCCTCTCATGACGCGGCTGCCCTGAAAAGACAGGGTGAAGGCCAGAGGGAGGCGGGCATCATCATTTCACGGGCGGCGGCAGAAGAACAAAGCCCCGCCCATAGAGGGATCCTGGAAGATCTTCATTAATGCCGTAACTATAGAACTTTATTACTATAAGTAATCTGTGGATGCCACATTTAGGGATAATGCTAACAGAGGGGTGCAGGCACCCCTCTGTACAGATACGGGGGGCGGGAGTTGTGGGAACTTGCACGGTGCTCCGAGGAGCCCGTGCCATGGGGGATATTGTAGTAGAAGCCCACCGGAGTGTGCGGCCGGTCTATAGGGGGGCTAAGCCCCCCTATAGACCTGAAACATTCCTTTAGTTATTTAATTTAACTCTTTACTACACATACTACAGTTTGCTGATCCCGGCAATAGCCGGGATCAGCAAACTATGCAGTTACCGGATGGCTCAGGATGACACATCCTGAGCCATCCGGTTACTGCAGTGCGGTACAGGGAAACGCTGCGAAAACTGCTGCCTGCATGATTTTTAACGCAGGCAGCAGTGCCGGATACGGCCACCGGATGGCTTGTGAAGCCATCCGGTGTTTTGCATTGGCTCCTATGGGGAGCGTTTCCTGGTCCGGTTTTGAGCTTTTTGAAAAAAAAAAACGCATATGTGACCCTGGCCAATATCCTTTTTTTTCTTAAATACATGTATTTGTGGTTAAACATATTATTTTGCTATTGGATTTCATTAAACATTTTGGACCATTTGCAGGCTGCAGAATGAGTGAACTGAGGATCCATCAGTTGACCCGGGAGTCTCTAAAGTCCCCATTATACCTACTGACATCGCCGGAGATGTCGGCGGCAACTGGCGGGTGCTTGTACGTTTTTGGCGCCCCGCCAGCGTTGCCGCCCCGTCTACACGGGGAAGCATCTCCGGTGATGGGCTGGCGAGCTCAGAGGCGGCATCGCCGCTGGGGTTTCTCAAAACCCCAGCGGCGATGTAGGACAATGGCTCCCATCACCTGTTAGCTTGCCAGCAATGTGTGCACATCGCCCCAGATCGGCCACCTGGTTTCACATCACTGGGTGATGTCGCCGCCGATAGGCCACGCCCCTATGTCGCCTATGTAATCGGCGGCGATGTCGCCAGGTGTAACGGGGCCTTAACTCTTATATCTGGCATTTTCTGAGCTCCATTAGGCTGATTTATGACCACAGACCACATCAAAGTAAACTGAACAAGAAAACAAAGAGCCTGTAAAAGCTGAACTGGGCACATTTATTAAGAAACCCAGTTGCAAAAATTATTTTACAATCATTTAGGTAATACAAAAAATTGTCCCCAAAGTTGGACAATACTCCATAACCTGCATTACAAGACACCAGCCCAGAGCACTGACATCTTATTGCTAGTCATTGGAACTAGAATCCCAGGGTAAGTGACACTTACGCATTTCGGACAAATATGTCCTTACTCATAACATAGCATTGGTAAGGACATATCTTTCCGAAACGCGTAAGTGTCACTTACCCTGGGATATGTCACCATGTTTTTATACCCAATAACCCCATTTCACTTCATGGGATATTTTAATTTGATGGAATGAAGAAATTGATTTTATCCACACTTTTGGATCGAGTTGCTGGAATTTCTTCAAATCATAGTAAAGTAGGGGTGGGGGGTTATTTAGAATAACTCCTTCCATCTGGAAGCATTTGGGGTGTTAAGTTTTGATTTTGGGGGTAAATTTAAGTGATTTTTTTTCCATGACAGTGTGTTAATATTTTTTTTAAGCAAATTGTAGTTACTTTTTTAGCATTATTGGTCTTACCTTCTGTAAAAATATACAGTGCTGTGCAAATTAATTGGAACAAAGCAAGTCTTTACTTGTTTTTCTTGCATTAGTTTTACTATTTCTGATAAGTGTGTTATCAGTTCTTTGTGTCGTTTTCCTTTTTCTTCCACATTTCCCTTTTTGTTTTTGGAGAAAACGATCCAGTTTCATTGTGTGTGCGAATTATTCTTGAAATTGTAGATTTTCCAATACCAACGGTGAAAGCGATTTCTCTTACAGTCAGACTTGTATGTTCATTAAGATTAATAATTCTATACCTCTTCCGTGGAATAACATCCATTTTTACAGGCACGAATCACACTGAGAGAAAAAGTACACTAAACCACTCCTCACAGAAACAAGCTCTCAACTGAAGTTGAGGGGGCAGCTAGCTGTTATTTTCTGACTAAGACCAGTCAAACCACATTTTGTTACTCAAGGTTGTACACTCACACCTGTTCAAACTAGTTAAAACTAGTTTGAATCACTGACTGTTAACCAACTTACGATTTTACTTAAAAAAATGCTTTGTCCCAATTAATTTGCACAGCACTGTATGTAAAAATACAATTTTAACCTCTTATTGATCACCAATACATCTTTTTACTGACCTGAGCTATAAGTGAATATCATACTCCACGGGTGAAAATGCATCAACAGTCATCTGTCCACTATAGATGACAATCTGCCATATCAGATATGATCCTTGTTGGAACAGATCATGGCCGTTTAAACCCTTAGATCTAGATCAATAACAGAGTGTGGGGGTTCCTCTTTAACCCCATCAGCATCCTGAAATCATGATTGCGTGGTCCTGATGGCTGCCATGGCAATTCAAAGGTCAAATACCAGCCTTACTGTCTGCCAGCTATAGTGACCTGTTCAGAAGTTAGCAACATGTAGGTGGTAGAAATAACGTTTCTTTCCTGTCATGCCATTTTGCATGAATTCCTGAAAAGCAGCTGAAGGGTTTGAGAAATTTCTACTACACTTTTAAACCTACTAAAAACCTACCTTATCTTTCCGACAATAAGATGCACTGGACCACTAGATGAACCCAGATTTTAGAGGAGGAAAATTGAAAAAAACTATTTGAAGCACCATGGTATATATGCCCCATCATGGTATATGTGCCACATCGTAGTATATGTACCCCATGCTGGTATATAGCTCCCACCCTGGTATATGGTCCATATCTTGGTATGGCCCCTATTCTGGTATATGGCCCTCATCCTGGTATATATGATCCTCCATCATGGTACACATTTAAAATTTTAAGCGATTATACGCACCATCCATTGCTCCCCTGCAGCAGCACAACATCCTGTTCTCATGCCGGCAGCTGAGCAACATGTAAGCGCCAGCGCATGACGCCACTGTCATGAACTGCACTCCCCCAAAAAGTCAGCTGCCGGCATGAGAACAGTACATCATGCTGCGGGAGTGCAATGGACAGGGAGTATAATCTTTTGCCTGCTGGCGGGATATTCACTGTTCCCATGCCAATGATGATGGTCGATCACTAAAGGGTTAAAATGGAAACGTTATTTTTTTTTTCTCCACTTTTGGCTAATGGTTTGACATAATTTTATATATCTCATCCCCTGGTTAACATCACTGCGTCAGCGGAATGCCTTTTGTTTTCTATTTATTAATATTATTTTTTTTGTTGTACAACTTTGCTTTACTTCGGATGTGTTATCCAAATTGTTCAGAAGTGTTTGAGGTTTAAAGTTTTTTTACTTAATTTTTTTCTGTTACATATTGCCCTATAACTAGAGCTATTGTATTAGCCCCATTTAAAAGGTATGCTCATATGTGTTCCTTTCGCTATATATGTTAAAGCTATATATGCTTGTTTAAGATAGTTTGTGGCCGAAACACCTATATTTTTGTATGCTGCAATCATTAAAGAAACTTTGGAGATAGTCATCTGGTACCTTGGATATCACTGTTCTGAGCCATTTATATAGTACATTAACTGTGAAGGTTGATCACTGTCATTGTCACTGCTGTGCTAGATCTAGGTAGACCTGACAGTAAGCTGTGACTATACAAAGGTGACTTAGAGTGATTGGGATGGCAAATACAGTATTGTACAGTGTCATAAAAAAAAGGTGCTCTAGTATAAGGTCCAATAATAACCACCCTCAAAACGTGTATTGATAGTGGTTTTAAGGTTAAAGGGCTATCCAGACTTGGGGTTTAAGTCTGCAGTCATTCTTCCCCAGGAATAAGGCATACATGCCGAAACACGCGTCGGGAGGTGGCACTGCTGGTTTCAGTCAGGTATTAGACACTTTCACTATAGGCTTATTAATTTGGGCCTTATTATGTTTTTTGTGATCCCTATATACTTTAGAACCACCTACTTGGTAGGGTCTGTCTAACATATATTTTATTACAGTAGTCTTTTACTACCTGATTGTTGCAGCTGTGCCATTGTATGTTTCTACTTGGATCATTATTGCCACATTCTCCATGTATTTTCCAATTCATTGATTTTAGGGTTAATTTAATAAAGATTTATATATTTTATCTTATGTCAGGGTTCACAAGTATGCAGTCACTGTGACTGCAGACTTGAACCCCAAGTCTGGACATCCCCTTTAATTCTATAAACTATAGTAACCTTTTATAGATGAATCCCACCAAACATTTTTGGAAGTAATTTTACTCCTTATTTTGTCTTCCCTTCTAGCATACACAATTATACTCCTAAAGTAGGGGAACTGGACACTAGAAAAGCAATTCGTCAGGCCTTTGATGTGTGGCAGAAGGTGACTCCTCTTACATTTGAAGAAATCCCCTATCAAGAAATTAAAACGTCACATAAAGAAGCAGACATTATGATCTTCTTTGCTTCTGGATTTCACGGGGACAGCTCTCCATTTGACGGGGAGGGTGGATTTTTAGCACATGCCTATTTTCCTGGACCCGGCATTGGAGGAGATACACATTTTGATTCAGATGAGCCCTGGACACTCGGGAATTCCAATCATGATGGTAAGTTATCTTATACAGTGTCCCTCTACTTCCAGCATTTGCTTTATTGCCAAGTTTTATGTCTGGTGATATGAGACTGGGTGCAATAATATAAATTTTCCTTTAGAATGATTTATATTCTCGAACTGGTCACTATAAAAGGTGACAAAGCTGATGAGATCGCAATAAATGCTGCAATATACCAAAAAAATTGCTGAAAAAACAATATAGGTTGTATGAGGTTAATGTGACATAAATTGTAGCTCAGTCCCATTCACTTTCTAAGGATACGAATATTCTTGCAGTAGAAGAATCTGGAGGGTGATGATCGTGACTAGAGATGGTGACTGGCACATATGACTCTATGTGTCTCTTCTTCAAGGGAACCTGTCAATACGTTTTTACTTAAAAAAGTAGTGGTGTGGCTGTACAGGTGCTTCTATTCCCGTACAAATGGTCCTTTTTCTGTAGTGATGTGATGTCCTGGTCCTGAGAAATGTTGCATGTTCCCAGAGGGAATATCAATGCAGTCAAATGTTTTCCACGTAAAATGACACGCCTCCCAGTACACTTTCAGTCTGATTTGCATATGGCTTTCACTCTAGTATTCTCTTGACTGGCACATTTGATCTGTATAAAAACTGCTATATTTGAATATGAGCATGTCACAATCAGCACTCTGCTGCCCCTGTTATCAGGACAATTCCACAATTGACTTGCCAATAATGGATGAAGCAGCGGCTGTTTCCACTACTAGGCCGATTATTGGGGAACTAACTGTGAGCGTCTGGTATATATTCAACCGATTCCAATTC
Organism: Allobates femoralis; assembly: GCA_033576535.1. NCBI lineage: Eukaryota > Metazoa > Chordata > Amphibia > Anura > Aromobatidae > Allobates > Allobates femoralis. The sequence continues at coordinate 337,379,601 of JARQOC010000006.1, forward strand.
AGAGAACAAATATGTATACCTCGGTTAAGTCACATTCAAGCTCCACAATAATCCAAGAAAACTATGAGCTGCCACCACCTATTGTTTTACTGGTAGATTGGATACCCATTCAGGTAGAGTATGGCTTCGGGGATGCGGTTTTATCAGCATGAGGAATCAAGCTATTAAATTTTATATATTTAATTTGAAAAATAATGTTTATAAAAATATACTAAAGATGTTATAAAGGGTCAAAACAATACATTATATGCAATTACATAAAATAAAAGGGATAAACAAAAGAAAATGACTAAACCTGATTTCTTTATAATGGCTTCAGAGCTTAGAGGAGGGAGGTACTCCTTAGGACAAACAAACAGAACCCACAGCAAGCTGTATCTTGCAAGGACTAATAAAAGACCAAACCCAATTTCTGATTTTTATTAGATCAGTGTTATGCCCACTTATCTCCCCATGATGTGCTCATGTAGGAGTTGTTAGCAAGCAGAGGTCCCAGGTGGAAGACTTTACCTCCATATTTGGTATCACAAATTTACCTTTCCATGGGTAGGAAATATGATAGTGATATGATAGTACGGTCATCTATCTGCCCAATATTAATTTTGAGCTTATAGGCAGGTCTCGCAATTATGAAAACATATGCATATTCTTTCATCTCGTGATCTCATTGCTGAAAATGTACCTCCCATAAATATTGGATTGATGCATAATGCATATTGCTGCCTTCTAATAACCTGTGATCCTGTTTTGATCAAAGGAAGCTTGGGCTTGGGAAATGTATTTGTTCACTTCCCCCTTGAGTAAATGAATATGTCTTGCTGTTTTTTTCCCAACTATTTCTCTGCTGTAATTACCCGTCCACACTAGGGTGCCCTAGCTGAATAGGGGCCAGATGTAGTGTTATCGCTCTCTTTCTTCCTTCCATTATAGTTAGTTCCTTATATTTAGTGTGGGGTTAGAGGGATATGTCCAGTATCCAGAGACCAAAGAGATGTTTTTATGGATTTTACAGCAGAACATATGCAGCCATACCACTACTTTCAGATGTAAAAACCTGCTGAAAGGTCCTCTCTAAGCATAGAGGTCAGTATATGGCAAGGTTCCCGCAAAGCTTTAATATGTTTAACTGGTCAGGTACTGGAGTAAAAAGTTGGAGCATCTCAGCTCTGTACATCTTTATTGTGATTTTTGATTCATAAAAAGTATTAGTTCTGGGAGCAAATTCTGCCTTTGGTTGTAAATAAGAACATAAAAATGTTGCAGTATTGAAAAAGAAAGAAAAATGCAGAACTTTTATTTATGCAGGAACTTAAGTAGTAGACTCCACTGCTGTTACTTAGGATCCATCATTCTTTTAGGATCATGTGGTTGATTAATGTGGTGGTGTGGTGGAGTCATGTGGAGATGTGGTGATGTCATGTGGAGGTGTGGTTAAGTCATTAGGGGTGTGGTTAAGTCATGAGGGGGTGAAGTCATGTGGAGGTGTGGTGGAATCATGTGGGGGTGTGGTGGGGTCATGTGGGGATGGAGTGGGGTCATGTCAGGGTGGAGTGGGGTCATGTGGGGGTGTGGTGGAGTCATGTAGGGGTGGGGTGTGATCATGTGGAAGTGGGGTGTGGTCATGTGGAGGTGGGGTGTTGTCATGTGCGGGTGTGGGGAAATCATGTGGGGGTGTGGTGGAGTCATGTGGGGGTGTGGTGGAGTCATGTGGAGGTGTGATGAGTCAAGTGAGGGTGTGGTGGAGTCATGTGGGGGTGTGGAGTCATGTGGGGGTGTGGTGGGGTCATGTGGGGGTGTGGTGGAGTCAAATGGGGGTGTGGTGGAGTCATTTGGGGGTGTAAAATCATGTAAGGGTGTGGTGGCATAGGCCTCTTAATGAATTAGGTGCATCTGAAAAGTGATGTGCACCTCGCTAGAAATCTAATTTCAGTCATAGGCTGGAAAAAATTTCAGGTGATAGGTATGGCACAGCTCTTCATTAATTAGACAAACTATAGTGTCCTGTCCACGTTCCTCCCCATTTTGCCCCAACTCTGTCCCAGTCTTGGTCTTGGTGGAGCTGGGCAAAACATGCGTGTAAACGGTTAAAATTAAAACTCCATGTGTTGGAGTCAGACACATCCAAAACATTAAGAATCCGGGATGTATGACAAGGTGTGTACCTCATTGCACTGTTCCAGAGACTGAAGTAAGACTTCTGATGTAAGGTACCTAATTAAACGAGCTGTGGAATCACACCCCCATTCCATCCCTTCTTTAGCCAGGTTGGCAGAGCTGAGTAAAGCTGGTTTAGAAATGTAAAAAGTCCCAATATTTTTGAGCAAATATCTTGCAACTTTTCAGAGCCATTTACTCCAAAATTCTTTTATAATTGCTTTGATATTTCTAATGGAGAGGAATGGGTTTAAATTTGCGCTTACTGTATGAAAGAAGTTGAAGGATGGATGATGGTTAGTCCTGATGAAGAACTGTCAAACTTCTTAACGTGTTGACAAATAAACTACATTGATCTGCAAGAATTTGTAACTTTATCCACCCTTCAGCTGCTTTCGTCCAGGCAGCACAAATTTTAACCCATTCCTCTCCATTCGGCATTTCCATATCTGTGTGGGACTACGGCAGCCTATTCTGTGCACTTAGATTTGTGAGACATAACCCATATTGGTGAGAACCTCTCCCTTCTTCCATACATTGGTCATCTGGATAAGACCCTATTTCTCTATTGTGTTTCCAGTTTTGATGAATTGGGACCAATGTGTTAATGCTAAACATATATTTTTTTAAAGTTTGTGGGATTTTTTTTGCTCAATAGCCCTATCTTTATTGAAAAAAAATCCTGAAATTTAGCAAATTTCCACTGAGCTTCATAATATGCTGATACTGTTCTATAGAGATCACTCTTCAGTACCTAGCTCAATATCATCATCATCTCCTATATACACATAATACAGAATCCTACATTCACAATTATCATTAGTTACAGCTCACTTCCTCCTCCTCCTTGCACAGTGGCCTCTGCACAGCTCACAGAGCAAACCTAAAATTGTTGTCCATTTTGGAGCTGTAAAGCAAAGCTCTGAATCTCTAACGACTATACTAGAAATAAAGAGTATATTTCTCTATCTGGTTTTAGTTTATAGAAGATATCAGTGAAACAATCCCATTAAGGCTGGAGTTACACCTGCAGGAGACTCGTGCGTGTCTCGCGGAGCATAACCGGACATGGCTGCCCCCTCTCCGGACAGGAGCATGTCACGGGTGGCACGGATGACAGGGTAGAGGCCACGCGCAGACGGTCCAGCGTTTGGCCAATCAGCCATAATGTTTGAGGACGGTCCGTCTTTCAGGGGCATTTACCTTCTGTGTAGATAGAGAGAAGGTATGATAAGATCTCCCTATCATGGGGAGACGGCTGGGAAGGTCTTGTGCTCGGTCTGGTTTCTACACCAGTATTCTGGGTCACTAGGACCCAGCAGGTTCTTCCCACCTTTATAAGGAGTTTCATTGCCCTCCTCGGTGCAGGTGATATTTCCTTGTGCACTCATTATCCTTGCTCCAGCAGAAGCTGAGGTTGTGGAGGTTGCTGTGCTCTGCTGCAAGATAAGTGTTTTCTTTCCCCATTGTCTGTTTTTCCTTGTGTTTGTCTTTAGTTGTTAGTGGAGGGGTCTAGTGAACCTCTCCATCTGATCCTTAGATAAGGTAGTGCTAGGATCAGAGAGGGACGAGGTTCGTGGTCGGCGACAGTTGAGGAAACTGTATAGGGACGTCAGGGCAGACAGGGTCAGCCCCAGTAAGACTAGGGGTCACCCTCTCCCTCTTGTGCCCATAGCTTTAGGGACTCCTTATTCCCCCCCCCGTCGTTGTCCTACGCTGAGTGTCTCTCCCGCTCCCAGCGTGACAGAGCATGTCTGCTTCATGTATTTCAATGCAGCTGACCTGCTCCTATCCGGAGAGCCGGCGGCCGTGCCAGATGATGCAATGTGAGAAATGTGTGTCTCTCGAATGTCTATCAGAAGTGTGACTGCAACCTAATAGGGGGTCTTCAGGGGAGTGTCCGATGCATGTTGTAACATCTCCTTCCTAAATAATGCAGGTGTGGGAATAAGTCTGAGATACTTGGGTAAGTACAGATTATTATTATTCATTATTATAGCACCATTTATCCCATGGCGCTTTACATGTGAAAAGGGGCATACATAGACAAATACAATAAACATGAGCAATACAAGGCACACACAAGTACTAAAGGAGAGAGGACGCTGCCTGCAAGGGCTCATAGTCTACAAGGGATAGGTGAGATGAGGATCTACTTGGAGATGGTAGAGCTGGTCGTCTGGTGATTCAGTAGACTGAGGATCAGTGCAGGTTGTAGGCTTGTCGGTGGGTCTTCAGGTTTCTTTTGAAGGTTTCCATGGTGGGTGAGAGTCTGATGTGTTGGGTTAGAGAGTTCCGACAGACAGGGGGCGAGGTGTGGAGAAGTGGTATGGCAGAGGGAGACACTGAAGGTCCGTCCAATTAGATATGACGAGATCCAGGATAGGGCCAAGTCTGTGATGCCAAGAGATGAGAGAATCTGTAACAAGAGGGAATGGTCCACAGTGCCAAGGGCAGAAGACAGGTCTAGGAGGAGGAGGACAGAATAGTGTCACTTTCTCTTGTTGGATAGCAGGTCATTGGTGACTTTAGTTAGGGCAGTTTCAGTTGAGTGATGCGATTGTAGCCAATCAAAGAGGGAACAGGAGGAGAGGTGGGAGGATAGTTCAAGATGGAGATGCTGTTCTATCAGTTTTGAGGCATAAGGGAGAAGTGATATCGGGCGATAGCTAGACACAGAGAATGGGTCAAGGGAGGGCTTTTTGAGGATGGGTGTGATTGAGGCATGTTTGAAGGATGAGGGGAAGACACCATTTGTAAGTGAAAGGTTGAAGAATTGTGTTGGGGTTGGGATGAAGACTGTGACGAGGTTGGGGATGAGGTGGGATGGGGGTGGGTAAAGTGTGCAAGTGGTGAGATGTGATCTTGACATAAGGGAGGAGAGCTTAGCTTTTGTCATGGTGTAGAAGCTGGTTTTTGAAGAACAGGGCTGAACAGTTATGAGGTGGGGCATAGGGGGCAGCGGGCCAAAGCTTTCACTGATGTTATCAATCTTCTGCTTGAAGAAATAGGCAAAATCTTCAGAAGAAATGAGAGGAGAGGGAGGAGGTGCTGGGGGACGGAGGAGAGGATTGAAAGTATTGAAAAGCTGTTTAGGGCTGTGAGATAAGTAGGATATGAGAGAAGTAAGTTTGTTTTGCGGCAGTGAGCTTGGACGTGAATTTGGCGAGGGACTGCTTGTATGCGACAAAGTGCTCGGCAGAACGAGATCTCTTCTATCTCCGCTTAGCTACCCTGGAGGCCTATCTCAGTTTTTTGGTCAGGATGGTCAGCCTGGGTTGCCTGTTGAGTGTACGAGTTTTGCTGTTCATGAGGGGGGCGGTTAAATCAAGCGCTGCTGTAATTGTGGTGTTATATAAAGTGGCAGCAGCATCTGTGTCATGTAAGGAAGCTATGTCTGTGAGAGTGAGAAGGTACTCTGAGAATGAGTGTAAATTAAGGTGTTTGAGGTTTCTGCGAGGATGATTGAGTTTGTGGAGTGGGGATTGCATGCTAGGAGAGGAGAGGGAAGAGAAGGTCAGTAGGTAGTGGTAAGACAGAGGGAGGGGTGAGTTAGAGAGGTTAGTAAGGTTGGCTTCACACCGCAGATTTTTTTGATCCGGGGCTGTCCGGTGTAAACCAGACAGCCCCGGACCGGTTTTTGGCCCCATAGCAGCTCTCTGCCATCCGGTTTCATCACTCCAGGATACTCCTGGGGAATATGGATTATTCTCTCTGGACACAAAAATGATGCTTGCATCATTTTTTTGTCCGGGGAGAAAAATCTCCCCAATTTGCCAGATCGCGGATTCGGCTGGATTCTCCCGGAGCCGGGGCAATCCGGCGCTCCCTAACATGGGAACCTATGGGGCCAGATTGCCCCGGACTGGGAGGATCCGGCAACCAGACACTGGCGGCTGCACGACTCTGTTATTTCAGGACCGTGGCTAGCTCCATGTTAGCCGCGATCTTGAAAAATCAGCAGCTGCAGCTGCAATTAGCAGCATCCGGCTGCGCACAGGACCGGAGGGCACATTTGGCCATCCCAGACAGCCCCGGACCGGATCACACCGTGATCACACCGTGGTGTGAAGCCAGCCTAAGAGAACAGAGGTGGATGAGGATAAGGTCCAGTGTTTGACCATCTTTGTGAGTGGCTGTGGAGGACAATTGAGTGAAACAAAAGGAGGCAGTCAGGGATATAAGCTTAGAGGCAGCCGAGGTGGAAGTGTCAATGGGTATGTTAAAGTCACCCATGATAGTGGGGATGTCAGTAGAAAGGAAAGGAAGTAGCCAGGTGCTGAATTGGTCTAGAAAGGTGGAGATGGGTAGCTCTGGGGGGCGGTAGATGACAGGCAGCTGGAGGTTGGAGGGGGGAGTATGTGTGGACGAAGTGCACCTCAAATGAGGGAAGAGTAGCATAAGGTGGCAATGGAATTGAAGTAAAGGAGCAGTTATCAGACAGGAGCAAGCCAACTTCACCACATTTGTTGTTGGGGCGAGGGGTGTGAGAAAGATAGAATTCACCATAAGAAAGTGCAGCTGGAGAGGCTGTGTCAGAGAGGGTGAGCCAGGTTTCAGTGATGCCAAGGAAGGAGAGTTTGTTAGTGATAAAGAGGTCATGGATTACCGACAGTTTGTTGCAGACAGAGCGTGCGTTCCATATTGCTCCAGGTAGGGGGACTGGGTGAGCGGGGTCTGGCTGAATGGGTATGAGGTTATCAGAGTTGCGAAAACTTATAGAGGATTGTGGCAGGGTGCCAGAAATGAGTGTGGGGATGTGTTGAGATCAGGATTTGGAGATATGTTGCCAGCAATGAGGAGCAGCAGACAGAGCGTTAGAAGGTGGGAGCAGGATAGGGCATGATGTGGCCGTGTGAGTCTGGAGAAAAAGGATTGTATATGGAGGAACAGTTCTGAGGAGGAGGTGAGATGGCTGGGGAGGATGGAGGGAGAAATTACTAGTTCCTTACTAGGTGGAAAGATTAGAGGAGTTAGTAAGAAATGAAGTAGTATGGAGGTGAAATTGAACAGAAACATTATATATACCCTGTTTCCCCGAAAATAGGGCGCCCCCGAAAGTAAGGCTTGCTTGGGGGGCGCCCTACCTCCTAATATAAGGCACCCCCCGATTATAAGGCGTACCTCCTCAGCATGCCACCGATCACAAGACCGGGGCATGCATCTGTGTCTCGCTCCCCGCTGTCCAGTGCCCCCACTCTGTACCGCTCTTCTACCACGCTGCAGTGCTCACGGAGCTGCCCAGGAGCGCTGCCATGAACCACAGCTTCGGAGCTCTGTGCCGGCCTCTGCCCATGAGCCCTGCGCCAATCACAGCGCAGGAATCATGGGCCAGCTGATGTCAGTAGCCTCTGATTGTTCCTGGGCTGTGATTGGCCCACAGCTCCTGCGCTGTGATTGGCCCAAGGCTCCTGCGCTGTGATTGGCCCAGGGCGCCTGCGCTGTGATTGGCCCAGGGCTTATGCGCTCTGATTGGCTCAGGGCTCCTGCGCTGTGCACCACCAAAGCAGCACCGCGGAGGCAAGAAAGTGAAAAGAAAGAAGTACTGTAAGAAAGTGAAAGTGTGTGTGTGATGTGTGTGATGTGTGTGTGTGTGTGTACACACATGGGAGGCTGCAGTGGGATACGTTACTGGGATGGGAGACTGCTGCAGTGGGATACAGTACGGTACTGGGATAATGGGGGGCTGCTGCAGTGGGATACTGTACAGTACTGGGATAGTGGGAGGCTGCTGCAGTGGGATACCGTACAGTACTGGGATAATGGGAGGCTGCTGCAGTGGGATACCGTACAGTACTGGGATAATGGGAGGCTGCTGTAGTGGGATACGGTACTGGGATGGGAGGCTGCTGCAGTGGGATGCTGTACTGGGATAATGGGAGGCTGCTGCAGTGAGATAAGGTGCTGGCATGGGAGGCTGTTTTTCTGTCAATTTTATTTTGGCTAATATAAGACACCCCCCAAAAATAAGACATGGTGCACCTTTCGGAGCAAAATTAATATAAGACAGTGTCTTATTTTCGGGGAAACACGGTAGTAGCTTTCTATCTCATTACTTACGAGTCCATTCCAGTCCAATTTGACTCTAATTCAAAGTTTTGCACTTAGAAAACTGCACTTGGAAGAATGGATGGATCAGACTAAATCTGGATCAGACTCATGGTTCTAAATATATCTTCAGCTAAGGGCAATCAGGTGTGAATGAGGGGGTGGGTGGATATGGACTGACCAGATACTGAGAGTTAAAAACAGGTCATAAAACAGAGGGAGGGGTTAGAGTGACCAGTCCAGGACATGCCAGAATAATCATGAGGAATGAAACAGAGCATGGAAATGATAGGTAAGAAAATAGTAAAAGCGAGATTATATGCAATTCACACAGACAGTCAGAAGCCAGGGAAAGCTGCATAGATTCAAAGCGTACAGGAAGAAATTATACGCACTGCACACAGACAGTCAGAAGCCGGAAAAACTGCATAGATTCAAAGCGTACCAGAGAGAGATTATATTCAATTCACACAGACAGTCAGAAGCCAGGAAAGCTCAGTAGAGTCAAAGCGTACCTGTGGGAAGAGGAAACAACCCGATTAGATGATGCAGATGGTGATGATGATGATAACAATACAGCAGAGATGATGGTGAGCAATGTCCAATTGCATCATAGAATTTGAGTCTATTTCAAAGTTTTGCACTTAGAAAACTGCATTTGGAAAAATGCATGGATCAGACTAAAGTCTGGATCAAACTCATGGTTCTGAATATATCTTCAGCTAAGGGCAATCAGGTGTGAATGAGGGGGTTGTGGATATGGAATGAGGGGATGAGTGTATAACCCATTTTAGTATGGCCCCTTTCACATCTAATGCAGGGCTGCATTTTGCTTCGTTTGCATTTCTATGCGTTATTACCGCTAAAAATGCATCAAAACACATGCGTTTTTGCAAAAGCAGACCAAAATGTTGCTTGTGACGTTTAGGTCAGTGTTTGTAAAAACGCATACGTTTTACATTTTTGAAAATGCACATGCGTTTTTGCATGCGTTTCCATTCAAATCAATGGGGGCAAAAACGCACACGTTTTGATGTGTTTTTAGCTGTAAAAACGCATAGAAACGCAAATGAAGCAAAACGCAGCCCAGGCTTAGATGTGAAAGGAGCCTATATGTTCAGTTCTGGTGGCTGCTAAACCTATAGATCTAAGATTCAGATATCTGCACTTTCCATTATAAATCAGCCTTTATATGTATTATTTTTTTCTTTACAAAGTAACTTGTTAGTCGTTCTATTATACAAGGATCCGTGAATTACTTCCCATATTATAATCACTCTTGGGGATAGATTTTGCAATTACACTGCAGTGAGAATGTAAATCAAGGAACTGAATATATCAGGACGTCGTCCACTGCGGATTAGATGGATGGCTGCTGTGAATGGTGAGCTGAAATCACCAATATAGGGATCGAGATGAGCACAGCTTCTACACTGCAGCCAAGGAGTCCATATTACTTTACTGCATGGTGACTCCATATGGCACAGTGTACATAAATATTCTTTCCCTAGTAGAAATGCTTATAGGGGAGGATACCTTTACACCATTTAATGCCTTGCCACATGGTACAATTATGTTCCTCTCCAGCCTTTTCAGCACCATTAGACTGGTCTGTATGACATTTTGGGCACATGACACCATAGACAGGTCAATAGTCTTGTCTATCTGTCCAACAACCAGTGCTGCAGTTATATTACGTATTTCAGTTTTCACCTTTTACATTTGCCTTCTCACCCATACTTTATTTTTCCCCTCAGGAAACGACCTTTTTCTAGTTGCTGTTCATGAACTTGGTCATGCCTTGGGCTTAGAGCACTCCAACGACCCCAGCGCCATAATGGCACCTTTCTACCAATATATGGAAACACATAATTTCAAGCTTCCCCAAGATGATTTACTGGGAATCCAAAAAATTTATGGTGAGTATCTTCTGTATTATAATGAACTATCATATCCTGCGTCTGAGAGGTACAAAGAAAGCCATCGATAGCAGCTATGATTCGATTTTTACAGTTTCAATATTTCTATGAAGTTGATATTGGGAACATCTGTATTTTCTGACTTATAGGGTTTGTCACTGCCCTAAAGCGGTACGTCATCAATGACATCTGTGTCAAGGGCTGGTCTGGTGTCTATTCTCCCTGCTAGCCTCACTCTCTCCTTTTCAATGCGCACTGACCCTGCGCTCTCTTGCAGGCTTCTCACTTTTTACAGCCGACGAGGCAGCACAATGTCAATGAAATATAGAGCATAGAGTGCATATTAAGCATGTGTCTGGCTAAAATAACAAACATTTTATTATGTTATAGTTTTGAAAATAAATTGTTCCGTACATATACAGCACAGCATTACATTTGTACCCTTTTACATTTGCGTGATAGTATTAATTGTAGTAAACTTGGATTTTACGCATTAAATGCATTTCACAAGCATCATAATAAGTGTCCCAGATGGTAATTTACTGCCAATTTGTATACCGGCTAGTGTACACTACTACATAGCAAGAAAATATTGCTAACATGTATGGAACAAACCAGTGAGGGCTGCTGATTCGATGCCATTACTTTCTTATTCTATCATATCAGTAAGTTACAACTTCCTTATTTATATTTCTTGAAAATGTAATTTATGGGACCCTAGTTGAAATCCTCTTTATGCTTTATGTCAGATATTGTTATAAGTTATTACTGACCAAAAAATTTAACTCTCTATTGTTTCTCTTCTTAAAGGAAATCCATATGTACCTGATATCATTTTCTGATTCCTCTGGTGAAGCTCTTTCTGTTCATGTATTTCCTTTATTTATACTCACCCCCTATCCTCTGTAAAGTGAAAAAAAAAAGATTAATTCCATCTGTCAATCACAGTGAGTGATCCCTTACTTCAATGCTGCAAACTCCCAAGGGAATGAATATTCATGTAGTGACATCACTGCCTTCCTCTGTAAGCACACATCCAAAGTGAAAATGAAAGCTAGTAGTGAGACACAGAGAACAGAGAGGAGGGAGGAAATACCAGCTTGGTTAGGCATGGTTATTTAAATAACATTTAGATATGCTGGACTATTCAGCAGTGAAATTAATGGAGCAGACTAGTACAGCCAGCTATATGCTGGGTATAAAGATGCTCATAGCAAGAAAACTACAGAGGGTACTGTAATGATTTTTACATGTTTTAAAAGGGTTGCCTGAGCACTGTTGAAGAGTACTGTTAGTATCATACTGAAAAATTACCTAACAGAATCCCTTTAAACATCAAACTACTCCGCTTTTCAACTAGTTATAAGTATAGTCCACTATTTTGGAGATATGGAGTGCAGTCCCAAGGTCTAATTATATAGACCGACCGGTGATACCAGATGACCACCAATCAGTAAAGTTTTACCCTTCAGTGACCATTTGAATGTCTGCTTACACGGGCAGACCAAAGTAAATGAGGCACACTGAGTGATCTATACTAGATTGCTAAGTGCACACAGACTGCCATAGTTCTCGGCAGTGTGAGTCATGTTTATACCGGACAATGGACTGCCGTAAACAAAGATTTTTTAATGCTGCACAAAAGATCTTTACACCTGAAGAACGAGCGTCTTGCTCGATGATCAGTGATCGGCAACCTGTGAGATAATTGTTAAATGAGCATTTTTAACAACGGTTGTTCACGATTATCTTGCAGGTTACATTTCAGAGCTAATAATGCAAGCTCCTCGTCTCTAGGGTTGTATTTCGTTCAAAAGATCATAGAGCTTTGAAGAAAATCGTTTTGAAATTACATTTTTGTAATTTACCCTGGTGTGTCTATGTACATAAAATGTCACCAATCAATCTTTTATGCTAACAACATTCATCACCAATCCACAGTACAAACAAGGAGGTCCCTTAAGATGTGATTTACGGTACACCCTTCTCGATGTGTGACATATATATGACAGAGGTGCGGGTGTACTGAGCCTGCTCCAAGCATTTAGCATTGTCAGAAGCTGCTTAACCACTGAGAAGCTGCTGTCAATCTCTGATAGTGTCATTTAAATAGAATGATCATACTATGCAGTAGTTCCGATGCCCTTTGGCCCAGCTCCAAGGCTGTAGTTGCAGTATTAAAGGGAACCTGTCAAGTAAAAAACACTATTAACCTGCAGATATGGGGTTAATCTACAGGTTAATAGCATTCCAAAGCTGCCCCAGTGCCTGTATGCATGGAAGAAATTAATTTTTTCCTTCCCGGCAGCGGGGCTCTCACTGGGGCTACTGGGCAGCTTCGGAATGCTATTAACCTACAGATTAACCCAATTTCTGCAGATTAATAGTGTTTTTAATTTTTTACATTACAAGTTCCCATTAAGAACAAGCAATCAAACTATCACAGATTCAAGTCCACTATGGGGAATTAAAAAATAACAACATTTAAAAAATATATGTAGTTTTAATCACTTCTCTTTTCTGAGTTAAAAAAAAATTAAGAAAAAAAAATATTTGATATCACTTTCAAAAATAAAGTTCAAACTATGAAAGTAAAAAATGAATTAAGCTATATGGTAAACTCTGAAAATAAAAAAAACACCAAAACGCCAAAAATGCGTTTCAATTGCCTCAGAGGTGATCATGGGAAAAAAAAGGTTGTGGGTCTTAGAAAAGGAAAGGAAAAAACAAAAGCACAAAAATGAACAATCACTTGATCAGGAAGGGGTTAACGTGTACACCATGTTACAATCTGACATCTTGTATGGAGAGAGATGCTTATGCCCGCTTGTAAGACACGGCCGATCTTCTCTGAGAAGGAAGCGGGCAGCAGTCACACTGCCCATTGTGTACTAGTGTCTCTCCATGTCAGACGGGGTGGAAGATCATATAGTTATGTGCACAACATGACTTCAATGAAGCATGGGTAGAATTACGTAAATCACAAATACCAATAAACGAATGCGTTCTTGCAGCCCAGTCAAGGTTTTCATGGATTCCTTCTGAATCTGACTTGGCAGGGTCACTCTCCATTCAGAGGATGTTCTTTAAGTATTAAAGTAAAATGTCATCTTCATTAGAATTAATAAGGAACCATAGCAGGGACATGGATGTCTCGTCTCCAATTATGCTGGCAGATTCTTAATCCATTATTTTTTTACATTTTATTTTATGAACAGATTTTGACCACTTTATATAATGTAAATTATATTGACATTAATTATTGCTAATTGCTAATATAAAGAAGACCACTTTTAGCTACTTCTCATAGTGGCAGTATTATAATATTTAACTCTATGGCTTTACTGTACATTAGATTTTGAGCTATTTAAAGGAGAATGCTACAGTATGTATGATAAATGTTTTATAAATCTACATCCAATTTTGTTACAGTGTATAAATGTGGAGGACTCTGCCCTGATTCATCATTTGCATTTTTTTTAAAAAAGAATCTGTCAGTAGGATCATCAACCTTTCCAAGCTAACACAGTACACTAGAGCTAACACGGTATATCAGAGCTAACATAGTACACCAGTGCTAACATTGTACATTAGAGCTAACACATTACACCAGAGCTAACATAGTACATCAAGATAACACGGTACAACAGAGCTAACATGTTACACCAGAGCTAACATGGTTGACCAAAGCTAACACGGTACATCAGAGCTAACTCAGTACACCTGAGCTAACATGGTACATTTGAGCTAGCACATTATATCAGAGCTAACACGGTACATCAAGATAACACGGTACACCATAGCTAATATGGTGCATCAGGGTTAACACAGTACACCAGAGTTAACACGGTACATCAAAGCTAACACGGTACATCAGAGCTAACTCAGTACACCAGAGCTAACAAGTTACATTTGAGCTAACACATGACACCAGAGCTAACATGGTACATCAAGATAACACGGTAGTCTTGAATTTGGAAAAACATCATATTTCATTTATCACTAAAGAAGGGTTCGGTGAATGTGCATATGAAACTGGGTGGTTCGGTACCTCAAACAAGGTTAAGAACCACTGGGCTATAGACACGTCCAGCACCTTTGCATAAAAAATGTATTGGCACAGTGTCTTTGACTGATGGTAGAAGATGATATGTCTCCACATGCACGGGGTGTATATAGGATTAGTGTGCACCCCTTACGGTTTTCTTATTATCATTTATATTTTCAGATAATTATTTAATTATAAAAGATATTATCTCCACTTCTCCATACCACCCTTGGCCATTATTGTGATAATACATGTGGTGTCAGCTTTATGCATTACACTGCATCACAGTACCAAGAGTCCAGGGGTTCTTTTTTTCTTTAGAATTTCTTCAAAATTGTATGTATTTTTTTACTGCCATTTTCCAGTCATTTGTTCAATTTCATTCAACAATGAAAAAATCCTTATTGCTTTCTCAAGCTTAGACATTGGCGAAACGCTAAAAAAAAAATCACCCGTCCATCTTTTCAGTCTTCCTATTGTCTTCTATTATAGAGTGTAGTGTGTCTCCAGAACAGAAAACACCTGGAAATGGTGTGTTCACTTTATTGAACCACTTGACATGTTTGGAAACTTGAAGTGGTTAAAAGACGCTCAAAGGAGTGGAACATATTAAAGGGAACCAACCACCCCAAATGACCCCCCCGGACTGTTAATATGTGTCCCTACACCCAGCACACACATTTGGGGCAATCATTTTTGCTAAAAAAACGGTTTAGTAGAAGCTAAGATATAGCTTTATGAAGTTTAATAAATCAAGCCGAATGGGTGTTACCTAGCTTTGTCCTCGTGCATTTCTTCGTGCCTGTCAGCCTCCTCTCCCCTCCTCCCTTCAGTGAAGCCCTTCTGTGCAAGCCGAAAATGCCCTGCCCGTCTGCTGCTGCCTGATAAATTATTCACGCCCATCTCTGCACCTAAGAGCCTGGCCGTGTCATGAAGGGGGCGGGGCTAGATCGCGTCACGAAAGGGGGCGGGGCTCCGGCATGACGCGATCTAGCCCCGCCCCCTTCATGACGCGGCCAGGCTCTTAGGTGCAGAGATGGGCGTGCATAATTTATCAGGCAGCAGCAGACAGGCAGGCCATTTTTGGCTTGCACAGAAGGGCTTCACTGAAGGGAGGAGGGGAGAGGAGGCTGACAGGCACGAAGAAATGCATGAGGACAAAGCTAGGTAACACCCATTCGGCTTGATTTATTAAACTTCATAAAGCTATATCTTAGCTCCTACTAAACCGTTTTTTTTAGCAAAAACGATTGCCCCAAATGTGTGTGCTGGGTGTAGGGACACATATTAACAGTCCGGGGGGGTCATTTGGGGTGATTGGTTCCCTTTAACAGCAAGTCATCTTTACATAGAAATACATACATACATTCTTTGTTGGGGTTTGACCGATCTGGCTGGACTTTTTTAAAGTTCATGACCAGACTTTACCGGAACTTGAGTCCGAAATCCCGAACCTGGACTTGAAAATTATGAACCGCGAGCTGCCTGGCTTTATCTTGGCTGCCAATCAAAAATACAGGCAGCAGGGATGAACAAAGCATCCGGCAACCGGATTGCACATTCTGAGCAATCCGGTTACCGGATCCGGGTTTAAAGACACATTGTGAACTCAAAATGTGTCTGAAGGCTCATGCAATTACCGCATCTGGATCTGGATGCGGTAATCACAATGAGCCTTCCAAATGTGACCCTAGCCTATGTCAATTTGTGCTCCGTTTTTCTGCAGTGTTTTCCACACCACCAACGCTCCATGTCTTACCCTCCCCAGCAATCCCACGGCGAGCCCCGAAGATGGCTTCTGTTGTGTGCCACGAATGGGAACAACCTGTTATATGTTTTTTGTCTATGTAATGCATTGTGTACTTTTCGTCCAATCAGAAAATGCTCTTACTGTTGCTATATAGATATAGACTGCATTAAGATTGTTCCTATGTCCCTCCCTTAGTTGGCCTCTGTACTGGATGCTCCTCCCTTCTTTCCCAGTTTAGTTTAGAGAAGCCTTTGCTGAACACCCATGCCTGCAAACCCTGTACAGATTATTCCTTTTCATCTGTTGTTACACTGAACTTAATACAAGATTCTGGAAGAAAACTGCAGCTTTTTCCTGTCTTACTACAAGTCATCGTTCTAGCCGAGTTCAAAGCTGTCTGTTTGCCCCTGATGGTGTAAGTACAAGCATACAATTATCTAAGGGACTGGTAATTAGAGTGCTTGGAATTTGCAGCCTCTAGGAAGAGACAGAACAAGACCTGCACATATGGAATTGACAGGACCTGGCCATGTGACTCAGCTTGAAAGTCACATGACCAACGTCCTGTACGTACTCGTACTACACACGGGTCCTGCCGATGCCTAGAAGGAAGACATTTTCAGGGATCCCCGTAGGATTGCTGGGGAGGGTAATAAAGTATGTGTGTGTCTATGTCTGTGTATCTCTCTGTTTTCTCCGAAAATGGAGTAAAAAAGCAACACAAACAGATGATGTGTTTGTTATACATTTTTGCAGAAAGAGGATCTGTTTTGGCTGCAGAAACTACACCAAAAACAGGGCACAATTGCTCTGTCTGAATGTGGTCTAATTGTGCAGGGACAAGTGAATATGGGATAATAAACTAGGCTCTGTTTTTTTTCTCAGAAATGAAGGAAAATTGGTTGATACCTGCTGAGGGAGCTGTAATGGCGGCCATATTGGTTCTCACACACTTTTCCCATAAACAGATATAATTGAGTATCATTTTTAACTTCTTGATGACGGGATTTTCATTCCAGTATTATACAATATGTGTAAATTGATAACAGTATTCTATCTCCTACCAATGTGTAGTTTCTCGTTCAGGAATTTGCTTTTCATCTTAAACTGGAATTGTCTTTAATTTGGAAGCTTCACTGAATTCTGAGCTTTATCTAAATGCGTTTGCTCTGGATGACATTTTATGAAAGGCTTCACGTTATTGTAGATGCCAGGATGCTTGTTAATAGTGAGATCCCTCACACTTCAGTGACTTCTGTCATCAGCTAGAGTAAAAATGCCAGGCTATAGATGTGCCTGGAGTAGAGCTTCACATCTCTCTAAACATTTGTTAACCTATTGCTGACATGCGTATACAGCGGGTGAAATAAGTATTGAACATGTCACCAGGTTTCTGAGCAAATATATTTTTAAAGATGCTATCGAGATTAATTTCTGTCCAGGTGTCAGTCACAACCCATCCATTCCAAACAGGCAAAGAAATTAAAGCATAGATGTCCATATACTAAGTTATCTATTATATAATCACGAATGGGTTTTTTGCCCTTCTGAGTCAGCTCGCGCTGCGAGTCAGCGTGGTCATGTGGATACGCCCGAAGCATTGGCCGCGCATCGGCCATTGAGAGCAGTTCTAAGGCGACTCGCTATGCCCGCGCAGCGGCATGGCGAGTCGCCTTAGCAGCGCAAAGCATTGGCGCGAAGCGGCCATTGCGAGTCAGACACTCGCTCTTCTAGAATCCGATGCATGTGCATCGGGCACCCAGCTAGTGTATAATAATTAGAAATGACTCAGGGAAAAAGTATTCAACATATGCAGAAAGAGAGGTGCAAAAAGCCATGAAAAGTCTTGACAACAGCTGAAATCTAAAGTAATTAGCAATTCTGCCACTTATTGAAAAATAATATCAGCTGGTTCAACTGATGGCCAATAAATAGGTTTCATTACCAAGGTGCCATATGTGAAACATCTTATGATGGGTAAAACCAGTGAGCTGTCTCAAGACCTTTACAAACTTATTGTTCAAAAACATACTGATGGCATTGATACAGAAGAATTTCTAAACTAGTGAAGGTTCCTGTCTGCACTATTTGGGCCATAATCCGGACAAGGAAAGAACATAATTACAACATAAACTGATCATGACCAGATGCTTCCCGCAAGTTTTCAGAGTGAAAATAATTATATTGACAAGCTAAAGGGTAACAATATTTTGAACTTTTGACTTTTAGGCTCCATATCTCACCATCCATTACAGGTTTAAACATGAGACTATCTTCATTTTATAGACAATCATCTTAGCTATTTCATGCATAAATTTGACTTGAAAATATTTAGCAGCTGATTACCATATTTTTTGGATTATAAGACACACTTTTTCCCAAAATTTTTCCTGGGAAAGTGGTGGAGCATCTTCTAGTTTTGATGTACAGAATTAGACAGTAGTTGTGGGGGGCGGTAGCAATGCAGCAGATCACCAGAGGCAGGAACGGATCACTGGAGGCAGGAGCAGGCTGTGGGAGCACCTGCCGGTGACCACATGCGTCCGCTGTATAAGATACTTTAATATTCACTGCTGGGGGAGTGATACATATTAAATTCTTTCAAACAGCAGACTCATGTGATCACCCGCCACTGCTGCACTTACTGGGATCACGTGTACCCGTTATTAAAGAAAGTGGACATTCACCACTTCCCATGCACAGTGCATGGGAGCAGTGAATATCCTGCAAGCAACAGTGGACTATAGTGTCCGTCCATCGCTCCCCTGTACCCCAAATTCTTCTTCCCATGTCAACGGCTGACTGCATGTGGAGTGTGGCGCATGACAGTGACGTCATGCATTGTGCGCTTACACGCTGCTCAGCTTCCGGCATGAGAACAGCACATTGCGCTGCTGCAGAGGAGTGATGGACAGTGAGTATAATCATTTTTTTGTGTGTGCGTCATGATGGGGGCCATATTCCAGAATGAGGGACATATACCAGGATGGGGGGAACATATATTCCAGGATGGGGGCTATATACAAGGATGAGAGCTATATACCAGGTTGAAGGACATATACCGTATTAGGGACATTTTCCAGAAAGAGGGACATATGCCAGGATGAGGGAGATATACTAGGATGGGGGCCATGTACCAGGATGGGGGCCATATGACTGTATGGGAGCCACATACCAGGATTTGGGGCCTTATCAGGATGGGGGCTATATTCCAGGATGGGGACCATATACCAGGATCGGAGCCTTATACCAGGATGAAGATTTATCAGGATGGGGGCCAACTTCCAGAACAGGGCCATATTTCATTGAGAGGGACATATATGATGATGGAGGCCATAAACCTGGATGGGGCCATATGCTAGAATAGAGAGCATATACCAGGGTGGTTGCAATATTCCTAAATGGGAGGCATATACAAAGGTGGGGGGTTATATATACCAGTATGGGGAGATGGGGGACATATACCTGGATGGAGTATCATATTTTCCAGGATGAGGGGCATATAAGAAGATGAAGGACATATACCAAGATGGAGGGCTTATATATCAAGATGAGGAATATATACCAGGATGGGGAACATAAACACTTTGAAGTGGCCCAGGATGGACAACATTAGTACAGAATATGGGGACATTACAGCGATAACAGTGTCAGCAGCAGATCCCCACCCTCCATAACAGTGCATCATGATCACATGTGTTGCTTCAAAAATTTTCCCCTCTAAAGCCTGGGTGCAACTTATAGTCTGGTGCGTTTTATAGTCCGAAAAATACGGCAGTTATGTAGATTCTTGTCATGTCACTGTAGTGTTACTGTTTTGCTTCTGGTGTTTGGAAAATATTTTTCGTACTGTTTATTACAAATTACAACTTGTTCTCACATTCCCTAATAGTTCAGTGCATTGCTAGGTTGATTCCCAAGTGAAAAGTCACTGGTGTGAATTGAGGAGCTGCCATGAAGAAGATTTCCCAAGAAACAGCATCATCCAGTTCATTGATAGCATTCTCTCGGCCAAGAAAATTACATCCGTCCATTCAAAAGCCAAAAGTTGGATGTCCAGGCAAAATATCAGAGTTAGTAAGACAGCTCATCACAAGGTCTATCAGTACTGCCACAACAAACACGGCAGTAGAGGTGGCCTGCATGCTTCGTAATAGTCAGATCACTGACATCCATGCAAGCACTGTGCGATGCATGTTTCAGTAGACTGGCATGGAAAGAAAAAAGGTGAAGAAGCCTTGACTTCAATAGCATTATAAGAAGTGTTGACTCGAGTTTGCAAAATGTACAAAAAATGGACAGTACAAGATTGGAAACAGGTGATTTGGAGCGATGAGACGCGAGTCAATAAACTAGGCTCTGATGAGTACAAACAGGTCTGAAAGTAATAAGGGAAAAAGGGGCCAACAGATCATGAAATTGAAGGAACTGTCAAGTTTCGTGGAGGAAGAAAAAGCAGCATACATATCCAAGTGAGTCAACCAGTAGGCACCAACATTGGTAATGTGTAGAAGAGATGTGGAATCAGATTTTGGTTAAGCCATAATTGAATCTGATCAAGAGCATGCCAAGAAGGATCCAGTCACTGTTGAAAGCCAAAGGTGAATTAACAAAATAATAAAAAAATAAGTTTAAATTTTTAGGAGCAAAACAGTAACAATGCAATGACATTACAAGAATCATACGTAAATAGTTGCAAGTCAAATTTATGTGTGAGATAGCCAAGATGATTGTCTATGAAATGAAGGAAGCTGTTCATTTACCTCTGTTTTGACTAATGCCCCAGTTCCAGCTGCAGAAAGAAAAGCTTCAAAGTACAATGCTGTCTCCACCATGCCTCACTTTCATTATGGTGTTCTTCTGAAGATCTACAGGGTTGACTTTGCGCCAAACATACTTTTCAGAATTATGACCAAAGAGTTCAGCCTTGGTCTCATCAGTCCAATAACATGTTTTCCCAAATGCTTGTAGCAGACTTGTAGGTTTTGGCAAAACAGAGTTAGGCTTGGATGTTTTTATTTGTAAGAAAAGGCTTTCACCTTGCCACCCTACCCACAGGCCTGAAATATGAAGAATACAGGAGATTGTTATCATATACAGTACACGACCAGTACTTGTTGCTGTAGGCCTTTTAATAGTCTTCTGCACTCATTTTTTTTGTCTTTTCAGCAGTTTTTGATGGATCTCCAGTTCTAGGTAGTCACTGTTGTGACAATCTTAATCTATTTCTTGATGACTGCTTTCACAGTTTTCCATGGTATATCTAATGGCTTAGACATTCCTTTTACCTGACTTATAACTTTCATCGAGGAAATCACTTTTCTTTGCTTACATACCATGGGCTTTTGCTGTAAAATCCAACTAAGGCTGGCTTCACACCACGGCGCAGTCGGTCCGGGGCTGTCCGGTGTAAACCAGACAGCTCCGGACCGGTTTTTGGCCCCATAGTATCCTCACTGGACACAAAAATGTTGCTTGCAACGTTTTTGTGTCTGGGGAGAAAAATCACCCCAAAAAGCCGGATCCCGGATTTGGCCGGATTGTCCCGGATTCTTCCGGATCCGGTGCAATCCGGTTCTCCGTAACATGGGAGCCTATGGGGCCGGATTGCACCTGTCCGGGCGAATCCGGGAACTGGATACCGGCGGCTGCACGCTGCTGTTGTTTCAGGACCGCGGCTAGCTCCATGCTAGCTGCGATCTTGAAAAATTAGCAGCTGCGGCTGCAATTATAGCCATCCGGCTGCATACAGGACCGGAGGACATATTTGGCCCTCCGATTCTGTGTGCTGATACGGTCCGGGGCTGTCAGGTTCATGCCTGACAGCCCTGAACCGGACTGCGCCGTGGTGTGAAGCCAGCCTAAGAAAATGTCAGGAAAATCCTACTAGAGCAGTTAAACATTACATAGAGTTAATCAGATGCAGTGTAAATTATGGCATCTGTGTACTGACTACTATTTAACGTGAGTTTATTTGCCGGGATCGCTGGAAAGTCTCTCTGCAGTCGCTGGTGAGCTGTCAAATAGGCAGACTCACCAGTGACCAGCAGCCAGCCAACATTGCTGGTAACCAAGGTAAACACCAGATAACTAAGCAGCGCACGCTGCCTAGATACCTGGTGTGTATCATGGCTACCAGCGTCCTCCCGGTTAGCGCAGCCTGTAAGAGGGAAGATGCTGGTAACCATGATAACCACCGGGTAACTAGGCAACGCGCGCTGCTTAGTTACCCAGTGTTTATCATGGTTACCAGCCTGGGAGATCGCTAATCATTGGTCTCTCACTGTCACAAGCAGCGATGCGTGCTGACCATCGGGAGACCAGGACCAAAAAATGATCCTGAACGACGTGCAGCCACCAGCGACCTCAAAGCAGGGGCCTGATCACTGCTACATGTCACACATTGTGACATCGCTGGAGAGGTCGCTGTTACGTCACAAAACCTATGACATTTCAGCGATATCGTTAGCGATGTTGCAGTGTGTGAAGTAGCCCTTATTCTGAGCACAACAACCACATCCCCAATGATCCATTCTATCCTATAACCAGGGCTATGAGACTCTCTCTGTTAATTCTGCAGGCCATGGTTGCTCTGTGTGAGCTGCCTTGTCAGAGATCACAGGATAGTGCTGACTCATACTTTCGGATTAAATCATGTCACGCCTCCTAATCATCACTTATTATGAGGTTCCAAGGGTCACAGCGGTGAAAACTGGCATCAAACTCGGATGGTCCGTGTGCGGTCCGAGTGCGGTCTGTCTTTTTTGTTGGACGCATAGACTTGCATTGGCGAGTCTTGGCCGTGAATCGCATACTGTCGCAGCATGGTGCGACTGACTTGTCGTCCATCTCTCGAAAGAGAAAAAAAATGTCCGACACTCGGGAGTGTAACATTGGTCCAACTGCAATGCGATTTTTACTCGCATTGCAGTCGTCCGAGTTTCACGCCAGTGTGTCCGTACCCTTAAAATGCAAATTAAACTAGCTGAACAGTGATCTATGGGACAAAGTCTCTGTAAAAATCGTGTTTGCACTGTACATTGTAGTGATACAGTGGCAGAGAAAATTACTTTTAATTCAAGTGAAAATTAGGGAGCTTCATGTGTTAACTAGACATGTCAGCTGATATGTTTGGGGGATGATGCAAGCTCAGTGTGTGAGCTTGCATCAAAGGGAGGGAGGCAGCCAAGGGCGTAGTATTACACCCTTGGTCATATAGTGGTTAAATATAATTTTAACCACTAAAACATACAGTTGTAATTTGATAAGCCCCCTGTTTCACTGTATAGCTAATTTAATATGCATTTTGAAGGTGACAGACTCCCTTTAAAGCACCACTACATAGTTTCTTTTATGGCATCGCAGTAGTGGTGTTTTTCATCCTTTTTCAATTGGTGCTCTGTGGTTAAAGTGACCTGTCGGCAGTTTCATGTAGCGCACTCAATGCATCTCTACGGGAACCTCGTTCTTTCTCTCATAGAGTTGTATTGTGATGTAACTTCTGACTACCGCTGTAGTGGTGCTTTAAAGAGATTTTTCCTTCGCCATCACTGAAATCCTCACCTTTCTCTAGAATAATTCTCTATTTGTGCTGCAGTGAATTGAGAGGTGCAGACATGCGGCTGTCTATGTTCACTCCTATGGGATTTCTGAGAATATTACTTCTGACTCCTCAGTGCCACTGTAAGTTATCTATACTATCTGCATAGTCTGGCCAGGATATACCATAAACGGTAACTGATGTGTAATGTAGTCAGGTGAGGATGTCATGTGACAGCTGCAGCCAATCACCTGCCACTAATCAACTACAGTCTTCCCATCCAAAAAACAATGGCGTAATTTTTGCAAAAAAATGTTTATAAGAAAACAATCAATAACGGATCAGCTTCCATCCTGTAAACAGCTCTAGTAAAATGAAGTCTGCACTGGGATTGGTTGCGATAGGAAACAAAGGTAGCATGTCTTTAAGACAGAATGCGTAGGCTGCAGCCGGTCAGTGTTGATGACTTGGCATCCATCCCCTGTCGGGAGAGGAGGCCAGGTAGGATGAGTGGAGACACAGGCTGCGGTGGGATAGTGGGCAGAAGTATGTGTTCTTTTTACTTTTAATACCACCATGGCTCCATATTTATTTATTTATTAAAAAGTGGTGGAAAAAGATTTTAAGATTACCCTGCAAGGAGAATGATCACAGAACGGGAATACAATATGACTTCCCTAAAGCAGTAGTACTAGGTCATATACCACATTTTTAGGAAATGACAAAGTGCATCATATACTAGCTGATCTTTGTAATGGTCTGTGTAAATTATGTCTAGTAGTGTACTGCCGTGCTCCTCGTCTTTTCTGCACTCGTCACCTGAAGTGTCCTGACAGCGGCCATATTAGATTATTTACTGTTCAGTTCTAGCCAGTTAAGTGTGACCTCTAGTGGCAAGTAATTGTAGTGTTATTAGGAATTTTATACCAAGTATACGTCTATGGGTGCGTGCTCACGGTCCGGAGGAGCTGCGTGTTGGACGCAGCTTCTCCGGACCTGAGTGAAGCCGAGGGTGGCCGCAGGGAGACCGCAGCCACCCTGAACTCTTCCATGTGCGGCGGGTGCGGGGCAGCTTCTCCCTGCAGTCACCCGATGGGAGCCGCTTCCGACTCCACAGCATGAAATGAACATGCGGAGGAGGAGCGGACTGCCAGCAACCCGCACCGCAGCTCCAAACACGCTGCAGGCGGGTTAAGCATAGTGAGGATGGGATTTCTTGAAATTCCATCTCCTATGCATATACTGTACTACGCAGCGTTTTGGACGCAACGGCAAGACGCTGCGTATAGTGATCGTGTGCATGCACCCTATAGGTGCATTCACATCTACATATGCTGTATAATATCGACGAGCTAGGAAAGTTGGTGATTGTCAATGGAGTGTCATGCATTTTATTCTTCATCTAGAATCTGTATATCATATGAGTGCTATTTGTGTGCATTATGTTTCTAGGTGAGAAAAAACAAGCACACTTGCACAGCACTCAGATGACATATGGATGCTAGGAGAGGAAAAATGCATGACACCCCCTGACAATCACCAACTTTTTTGGGTGAAAATATGGGCGATGTTATATACGCAGATGTGATCACACCCTAATATATACATAGATATGTATGAACTGGGATTTCTGGATTCAATGAACAGAAGGTATCGCCTCATAAAGCCAGATACACTAGAGTGCTCTCATATGTAGTATATGTAAATTGTAATGAAACTCGCAAGGATAGATGGGAATGTTAGGGCATAATCTTGCCAATTCTATTGCTTGAGAGAATCAGAGCACAAGCGAGGGAACACAGAGAATTTAAAGGGTACCTGTCACCCTCTCAGGGCCTTTTAAAGTAAAAGAGTCACTTTCAGCAGCAATTATGCTGCATTCTGTAAAGATGTCGGGCAGCGCGCATGGCGCATGCCCGAGAACTAAGTGATGTGCGCAGGCGCCGATGACATCAGGAGGAAGAGAGGAGGTGGCACCCGGAGGCCAGAGGAGGATGATTGACAGCAGGCAGGCGTTTAGGTCCACGGGAGAGAACGTACCTCCTGGATCTAATAGAGGTATTTGCATACATGGGAGAACATTTATACAAGTCTTTCTTTCTGTGTCCCTGGAGGTATAGACATAAGAGCCACCTTCACAGAATGCAGCATGACCACTGCTGAAGGTGGCTCTCTTACTTGAGGGTGTGACAGGTTCCCTTTAAAGAATAACAAGGTTGTAGATTTCTACAGTGAAGTACCTGTTAAATCAGCAGAACATTGACTTTATGCCCATTCCTTTAGTTTATCATGCCTGATCCTGATTTCTAGCTTAAAAAAAATCTCCAGGTGCAATTTGTTTTAAAAATGTGATTTCCTCACCATGCCCTGGTCCAGTGATGAGCCCCTTCTGCTTATCCTGGTGTCTAATCTTATTTGAAAATGCTAAGTCGAAAGTACTGCAACCAATTCCATTAGTTCACTGGAAATTCATATTTCCAATCCTCATCCAGAAATACTACAACCCCTGGCAAAAATTATGGAATCACCTGGCTCGGAGGATATTCATTCAGTTGTTTAATTTTGTAGAATAAAAGCAGATCACAGACATGGCACAAAACTAATGTCATTTCAAATGGCAACTCTCTGCCTTGAAGAGACACTAAAAGAAATCTTAAAAAAAAAAGTGCTATCCAGGAGCGGTTACTTTTGTAGACGAAGCAGGGGGAAAATTTATGGAATCACTCAATTCTGAGGAAAAAATTATGGAATCATGGCAAACAAACAAGCAAAACAAAACAACACTCAAATACATCACTAGTATTTTGTGGCACCACCTCTGACTTTAATAACAGCTTGCAATCTCTGAGTCATGGACTTAATGTGTGACAAACTGTACTCAACATCAATCTGGCTCCAACTTTCTTTGATTGCTGTTGCTAGATCAGCTTTGCAGGTTGGAGCGTTGTCATGGACCAATTTCTTCAACTTCCACCAAAGATTTTCAGTTGAATTGAGATCTGGACTATTTACAGGCCATGACATTATGTGTCTTCTTTCAAGAAATGTTTTCACAGTTTTTGCTCTATGGCAGGAAGCATTATCATCTTGATAAATGGTTTAATCATCCCCAATCATCTTTTCAATTGATGAGATAAGAAAAGTGTCCAAAATATCAATGTAAACTTGGGCATTTATTGAAGATTTAATGACAGCCATCTCCCCAGTGCCTTTACCTGACATGCAGCCCCATATCATCAATGACTGTGGAAATTTGCATGTTCTCTTCAGGCAGTCATCTTTATAAATCTCATTGGAACAACACCAAACAAAAGTTCCAGCATCATCACCTTGCCCAATGCAGATTTGCGATTCATCACTGAATATCACTTTCATCCAGTCATCCACAGTCCACGATTGCTTTTCCTTAGCCCATTGTAACCTTGTTTTTTTCTGTTTAGGTGTTAATGATGGCTTATGTTTAGCTTTTTTGTATGTAAATCCCATTTCCTTTAGGCAGTTTCTTACAGTTCGGTCACAGACATTGACTCTAGTTTCCTCCTATTTGTTCCTCATTTGTTTTGTTGTGCATTTCCTGTTTTGGAGACACATTCCTTTAAGTTTCCGGTCTTGACGCTTTGATGTCTTCCTTGGTCTACCAGAATGTTTCCCTTTAACAACCTTCCTATGTTGTTTGTATTTGGACCAGATTTTAGACACAGCTGACTGTGAACAACCAACATCTTGTGCAACATTGTGTAATGATTTACCCTCTTTTAAGAGTTTGATAATCCTCTCCTTTGTTTCATTTGACATCTCTCGTGTTGGAGCCATTATTCATGTCAGTCCACTTGGTGCAACAGCTCTCCAAGGTGTGATCACTCCTTTTTAGATGCAGACTAACAAGCAGATCTTATTTGATGCAGGTGTTAGTTTTAGGAATTAAAATTTACAGGGTGATTCCATAATTTTTTCCTCAGAATTGAGTGATTCCATAATTTTTTCCCTCTGCTTGGTCTACAAAAGTAACTGGCTAGCACTTTTTTTTTCAAGATTTCTTTAAAGGTACCTTTACACGCCGCCACTATCACTGGCGATTGGTAGCAACCGAACATGCGAATGCACGTTTTTAACGGTTGCTAACGATCGTCGACGCCGCAATTGCGCCCTCAACCTAAGGGAACATGGTTCCCCGGAAGTTCCAACAGATCCTGCGGGAAACATCCGGTTGAATCCCGACGCCGTTTCACACGCCGCCAGTAGGGGAATGTGGGCGTACATGTTCTGCGGCGCTTAAAACATAGGCGTGACAGACTCGTGTATTCCATGACACTAACATGCTGATTGGACAGCGCAATAGCGCATGATTGGCCAGCCTGCGCAGGAAGGCTGGCTAATACATGACGCCATTGCAATTGTGTAGTGTGAATGGGCAGCTCTTTAAATATGGCGCCCTGTGAAGGGACAGCCAATGGTAACACAGTATCCCCCACCAATCATCGCTGATGGGGAGCGGTATCAAACACACTGTGGCACGCCCCGGGGAAATCACTAGGCGACGCAAATTCCATCCCTATCGCCCGTTTACACGCCAGTACCAGGGCAATTCACCCTTTGGGTTGACTCGGATTTTAGGACACGGCTCAGAGACCACTACCCGGAGCAACTGCGAGCAACCCGATCTTTTGCCCAATTACACGCTGCTACTTCGTAGCAATTTCAAGGCAACCGTGACAAAAATCCCGATTGCCAGGCAGTTCCTACACCTCAGTGGTGGCGTGTTAAGGTACCTTTAGTTTCTCTTCAAGGCAGAGAGTTGCCATTTGAAATGCTATAGTTTTGTGCCATGTCTGTAATCTGCTTTTTTTCTACAAAATTAAACAACTGAATGGACATCCTCCGAGCCTGGTGATTCCATAATTTTTGCCAGGGGTTGTAGTCAGAAGACTGGTAATCCGCGCTCTGTTCACAATAGACAGAACGCTCTGAGTAATGCTTTTTTATAGGATGCGTCTCCCATTTTTAAAAAAACTGTGCACTGCACGATATACATTTTTTTTGTTTATTTGCCCCTACGTAGATTAGTGCAAATACAGTGATAGATAAATTATCCCAGCCATGTCTGTTAAAAGGTTTAGTTTTTTTTGTATAGGTAACTTTTCTTCAAGTTGCTCAGGTGCTTACACAATCTCCTGTGAAACAACAGATATAGGCAGCTGCTTTAGTGGCCCACGCAGCACTCTGCTCCTTATGTAAGTCAACGTGACTGCCAACACAGCCAAACCAACCAGTCCGTCTGACTCATGGAGACGACACAGATTGTCCTAGCTAGATTATGTTTATGTAACAAACAGATGTAATAGATGTGGAAGTTCACATTCAGAGACGGGAAACATGTAGGAACCCTGGCGTTTTCTCAGCTATCCATCACAATAAAGCAATTCTGTCCCCAGATTTTGCAATACAAGCTTTATACATGATCTTAGACCTGATGCTGTATTTAGTTTGAAAATGTATGTCTATATAATGCTTTATGAAACTGTAACTCAGTCTGCAATTCCCTAGCTTGATTGACAGCTCTGCATTGTCCCTCTTCACTGCTGAGATCTCACACTGTTCAGTACAGGCTGCTGCCATCAGTAGGGCTAGGTGAGAGAAAACTGAATACAATTGAATTTATGAGCTCTTTCTCACTAAAGATGGATTTACAAAATTCTAATTACCATATTTTATGAATTGTAAAAAGCACCGGATTATAAAGCGCACCCCAAATTTAGAGAATGGGTTGTCCAGGCAGGCGTTCGCCTGGTGACATTAATCTCCTAGCAGTTCAAGTGTTGGGCAAAAGGAAAATGGCTGCGGAAGCAGCACACACGCTGATTGCGATATCGGCTGTCCGAGATCCCAATCTGCGCATGTGCAGCCTCCAAAGCCATTTCCCTAAAGTTCATTGCGTCGGAAGCAGCGCACACGCAGATTGAGATCTTGGCTGTCCGAGATTTCCGTCTGCGTGTGTGCTGCCTCTGCAGCCATTATTCTATCACCTATCAACTACCTGGTGACTAATGGAGCCCGCCTGGCCACCCTATCCACACAACATCGGGCCCCGCACAGCATTGCCTCACCCTGCCGCCGCCAACCCCCCGCTGCGATCCTACCTCCTGTGACCCTATTTCCCCCACCCTCCAGTAAGCTGATATACTACGTTTGTATTACAAAACACATTTTCATCTCAATTTTGGGGGAAATAAAGGGTGTTTTATAATCAGAAAATTATGGTATATCAGGATTATTGATGTATTTTCCAAGAAAGCACACTAGCATCATAAGGTCCAAGATATATATTCAGTAATGTATGCAGTTATTGTTGTGATGTCTGTTTCCTGTGTTGATGACAATACTATCTGATAGCATGTTTCGGTATTGATAAGCACCTGGCTGTTCACAAATCTTTCCTGACCACTAGAGTTTTCTCTGAGGATGACTGACATGATGAGAGAGGAGAACAGACAAACACTTGTAAGTTATGCTGTGATGGAAGACAGAGGAGGCAATCTAATCTTGCATTAGACCTGATGGAGTAGCCTTCAAATATTTCTATTTGCAGATAATGCCTTTCTTGTCCAAATAAACTCCAGATTTCGTTGTTCTGGACAGGACTAGAAATTGGTTAGAATTTTTATTCCGTAGACCCTGTAGTCTACAAATTGGGGCATTTACAAAAGGTATTCTTATATGAGATTTTCCCTAAAAAGTACTTTTATGATAATGGATGTGACAGAGAAATAAGATCAAGGTCAATAAGATCATGTCAGATCTGAGAAAAAGGTCTCAATTTTTCATTCATGGCAAGTAAATGGCCATACACATGCGATCACTCTCCTGGCCGTGAATATTCTGCAAACTACTGAGTGAATTGGACACATGTGTTGAAATTCAGCTTGTTCTAATATAGTTGTGTGTATAGAGTTCACTTTGAAAAAAAAAGTAAATATTGGTCATTTAGATTGGATTGCTTTATTTTCTCTTTAAGGTCCCCCTGCGGAAACCCTAGAGCCTACAAGACCATTGCCTACGCTACCACCACGCAGAATACAATCTACATCTGAAAGAAAGCACGAAAGACAACCGAGGCCTCGCCCTCCGTCTGGAGAAAAGCCTTCCCATCCTGGCAACAGGCCGAACATATGTGATGGAAATTTCAACACTGTCGCCCTTTTTAGAGGAGAAATGTTTGTGTTCAAGGTATTTAAAGGATGACGTACCAGTGTGTGTATGTACTAGTGCATCTCAATGAATTAGAATATTATCGAAAATCAATGTCATATTGCCATGTTTCAGGGCGTTTCTTGGAGCCCTGAAACACGTTGACTACTAAATCAATATAATATTCACCCTTTGATGTCTCGTGGAATCTGGCAGTGTGGTTTTTAACCCTTCATCCCTCCTACTTTAATTTTCTGAGATAATTTGGGTTTTCATTGGCTGTAAGCCATAATCATCAACATTTACAGAAATAAACACTTGAAATAGATCACTCTGCTTGTAATGACTATATAATATGTGTGTTTCACTTTATGTATTGAATTACTGAAATTAACTTTGTGATGATATTCTAATTCATTGAGATGCACTAGCATATATTCAGGACCGTGCAAGAGTGTAGAAAAAGGCAGCAAACTAAGAATGCTTTAAAAATAGAAGTGTTAATAGTTTATTTTCATCAGTTAACAAGATGCAAAATGAATGAACAAAATAGAAATCTAACTCAAATCATTATTTGGTGTGACCATGCTTTGCCTTCAAATCAGCATGAAGGCACCAGTCCTTCTAGTTACACTTGTCACTTGCACATAGGTTTGTATGGAGCTTGTCAGGGAGGTTGTTCCAAACATCTTGGAGAACTAACCATAGATCTTCTGTGGATGTAGACTTTCACAAATCCTTCTGTAATCCAAGACAGACTTCAAGGAAAATGTTGAGATCAGGGCTCTATGGGACCATATCATCACTTCCCGGACTCCTTATATAGACAATGCGTCAGCACAATGCGATTAATGAATACATGAACTCCAATACTCCTGTAAACATTAAAAACATCAGGTACTTAGCGTTTAGGTTTTTTTGTTTTTTATTTTATCAAAAACTCAAAACCCAACTATTTGGTTTACCCAAAAATGGATGGTCCCTATTCACTAATTTCCTCTCTCTATGAGCCACACCACCAAACCAGGCCTCATCTGAACTGAGGAAATGAAAGGAAACCAGGCATTGCTCACAATTAAAACCTTATCTAGAAACGATGTGTACATAAGGATGCTGAGCCTCAGAGGGTCCCCCAATGTGTACTACAAAAATGAAGAAATAGGGCCCACACACCTTTATAATTAAATTCATTTACAGATGCACAAATATGCTATGTGGCCATTATACAGACATATACATACACGATGCATCAGCACGCTTCAATGAATTATTACAACTCCAGCATTGCAGTAAATGTTAAAAACATAAGGTACCTAGGGTTTTATGATCAAAGGGCACTAAAGCCATCCAACCACGTTAAGGTGTACCTGAATAAGGATGATCCCTATTCACTAATTTCCTACCTCCCTATGCTCCAAACCAGGCCTCATCTGAATTGGATTTCTTGGTCTTCTTTATGCTGAAGACAGTTCTTAATGATGTGAAAGGTATTCTCATGAATTAGGTAGAGAACATAGTACAGGGTGGGCCATTTATAGGGTGGTCCATTTATATGGATACACCTAAATAAAATGGGAACGGTTGGTGATATCAACTTCCTGTGTGTGGCACATTAGTATATGGGAGGGGGGAAACTTTTCCCCAAACAAGAAGTTGATATCACAAACTATTCTCATTTTGTTTGGGTATATCCATATAAATGGCCCACCCTGTATACGCATCCAGTCACACATATGCACAGCACTTTGAGGTAACACCTAGTGGTGATCATGAAAAAAGTTATTAATTTCAGCTTTCTGTGCTCTACACAAAAAGCTATTTTCCATCAAATGTGAGCAAATCTGCAACTGAGTCCCCTGATGAATTTACGGGGCATTTATATGGGTACATTTTTAGTCTGGTTAAACCTTAAACACTGCCGCTACTATAGTGTAAATGAGAGACAGCACAGGACTGATTTATCAGCTCTCTCCACCATATGTTTCTGACTATACTGGGGTTAGGTATAACCTGGGGTATCTTGGGAGACACAGTGAACACTATATTGCTTACTTTACACGACACACCTGCTGTCATGTGCATCAGTATGAATAATTCTGAATGACTCTGTATTGATTGACTCTGGTCTTTGTACTGTAGTTATGCAGTGTATTCTTAAAGGAATAGTACAAACATTTTACGTCATCAGAGATGTTCCTTTTAGAGACTGTGCTAGTCTCTGCCATATTGAGAAATGTCGATCACAGGGAATTAAGAGTGTGCGGTGTTATAGGAGTGCTGGAGCAAGGGGACCAGAAACTTTTAAAATTTACAAACCTTATTTATTAAGCCAGTTTTCTCTCTAACGCCATAGCACGTTTCAATAGCCACCTGGTATACCACCTGAGGAAGATAGTGGTAGCTATTGAAACGCGTTGTGGTATTAGAGAGCAAACTGACTTAATAAATAAGGTTTGTAAATTTTAAGTAAGTCTCTGGTCCGCTTGCTCCAGTGCTCCTATAACACTGCATAATCTTTATTTCCTGTGATCGGCATTTCTCCCCTCAGTGTGGAGCTGCTCTTGGCATAATCTAGTAGATGATATGACCTGCCGTGACATCACTGCGGAATGCCCACAGTAGTCACGTGGGCTGGTCATCTGCCAGAAGAATCCCTCAGAGAGGTCTCTCCAAACTGTGTCTCTGCCAGCACCCTCACCTGGAAGCGTGAACCTCAGTTGTGCGGGGGCATCGGCACAAGTATCCCAGGTGAGTGACCAGCACAATCCCATTGTTAAAGCCCCCCTTAATCCTATGGGTCCTCATTATTGGCGCACTATTCTCCTATTTTTTGTTCTATATTGAGAAATGTAACAAGCCGGCAAGAGAAGGTTATCTTGCCGGTTTGTCACTTCTCTTTATAGCTGGCAGGGGAGTGCACTGTTAGTGCGCATAGAAAGTCATACAGTGGCAACCTGGAAGTGCATATGGTCCCTATTCACTAATTTCCTCTCTCCATGAGCCACACCACCGGAATCACAACCGGCTAATGCTCAATATAGCAGAGACTAGCTCAACCCATGTAAAGGACGTCCCTGATGACGTCTCACAGTTGTGACCGCAGCACTAGCGCCTTATACGTCCAGTTTAGAATACCCTATGCTTACTGTGACACTCAAATAGAACGTCAACCAAAGTAAGAAAAAAAGCAGATAGGAAGTTAGGGAGTGGTAGGGAATGTTTAATTTAATAAGATTAGAACAGTTGTTATTGTTTTAATTGAATAGTTTGACATTAACATTAAATTCACTGTTTGATTTCGTATAACCCCTTTAACACACGTATAGATGTAATATACTCATACTCATATTCTTGGGTATTTTAAGGATATTCTTCCATTTGCTAATTAAACCAATAAGGGGGTGTTTATCCATGTATGTGCCAATAACGTCCTACTCACCAGTCACCACGGGATATCTTACTCATTTATTTACACAGAGTCCATCAGGTTTCCTGAAATAAAGTGACATCATTACAGATTTATACATAGGACTACATACATTTAATCAGCTTAATCTGTAATAAATACACAAAAAATCCATTGTGCAGAAGTAAGCATTGCTATGGACAATGGCGACACACCTACAGTATAGCCATCATCTGACATGTCAAATAGACTGGTAAGAAGCTGTCAGGGATGGAAGTCACAG
Source organism: Allobates femoralis (assembly GCA_033576535.1). NCBI lineage: Eukaryota > Metazoa > Chordata > Amphibia > Anura > Aromobatidae > Allobates > Allobates femoralis. Next base: position 337,413,934 of record JARQOC010000006.1, read on the forward strand.
ACCATCTCCAGTGATCTATCGAGGTTCTGTAATGAATTGGTAATAGAAATATGTGCATAGACAGGGCAACATAAACCATTCTGACAGATTCCCTTGAAATGTTGTTAATATACATGTATATTATCTTTCATTTACAGGATCGATGGTTTTGGCGGCTTCGGAATAACAAAGTACAAGAAGGATATCCAATGCAAATAGAACAGTTCTGGAAAGGACTCCCGCCTAAAATAGATGCCGCTTACGAGAGATCAGATGGGAAATTTGTCTTTTTTAAAGGTACTTTCTACATACAATTCAAAACTGGCAATACAAGTCTATATAAATAAAGACATAGATAGTATAATATATGGTTGTTTATTTATGACAAGGGTGAGAGTGGATCTTTACTACCATCTGACCCCGTCCACCATGACCATCAATCCAGAAGAGCTGAGACCTCTATTTTATGCATAAGCTGACTATGCAGAACAGAAAATTATCCTCTCCGCTGATAGCATTATGTAGTGTCCTTATGTCTGTCTAGCCCTTAAGGACTTAATCCCAGTGTGTTAATTTAACTGAGGATAGGGAATAACTTACTGATCACCAAGAGTCTGATTACTGGGACCCCAACTATCTGGAGTATCCAAGCTTGAATAGTGCAGTAATACACTTGTCCTTCTCCTCTGTTTATTGCATATGAGGCTCCTGGAAATATTAGCACTCAGGCAGTCCCATAAACAATAGAGCAAAGCCCTAAAAATGTGCACCTTTGCTCCATTCAAGATGGGGCTCTTGAGCACTCTGTTCTTGTGTTCCAGCAGCCCTATCTCAGAATCACAGGGGGTTCCATTGGTCAGACCCTCAGCAATCAGAAAATACATAGAATAGGGGATAATGTAACATTTTGTGAATAATCCGTGACCACCAATATGACTTAAAACTCACTTGAGGTATAAGTGAATATCATCCTCCGACAGATGAAAATGCAGAAGCTGTTGGCTGTACATTACAGCTGACAATCTGCTTCATCAGACATGATCAAGCACCGACTGCTTCATCAGACATGTCAGCACCGACTATGGCCATTTAACCCCTTACATGCTGTCAATATTGTCTATTGCATTTTAATGGTTATCATAGCTTGATGTCTCATTCTTTAACTCCATCGGCATCCTCAAATCATGATAGCATGGTCCTGATGGCTGCCATGGCAAATCATGGCCAAATGACAACCTTACAGTCTGCCAGTTATTGGGGCCTGTTCAGAAGTTGGCAAAATTTAGTTAGTAAAAGTAACATTTCTTCTTAACATGTCATTTTGCATTAATTCCTGACAAGCAAATGAAGGGTTAATAAACTACCTGACAGCAGTTTTGAATATGATGAGGTCAGTGGTATTTAAAATTTTAGTTTTTTTTCCAATATCTAGGACCCCCAAGGTCACATACAAAATGAAAAGGTCTCTAGAAAAAAATAAGCTTTGTAAATTTTCTTGAAAAAATGTTGAAATTTCTGCTAGATTTTTAAATCTTCTAACATCCTTACAAAATAAAGGAACACTTTACAAATGGTGCCGATGTAAAGCCGAGATGAGGGAGATGTTAACTATTAACTATTTTATATGGTGTGAATCTAAGGGTTGATCAAAGTTTAAAAATGGGAAAATATTTGAAATATTTGTCAAATTTCTAATATATTTTTACAAATTAAAAGCAAAATATATCGACCTAAATTTACCATAAATATAAAGTATAATGTGTCACGAAAAAATTCTCAAAATCACTGGAATATTGTAAAGCCTTCCAGAGTTATTGTCACATAAGACACTGGTCAGATTTTAAATATTTGGCCTGTTCACTAAGGGGTTAAAAGCGGATGTCCTATTAACAATATTTAATAGTTTTACGTTCTTCTCTGAGACCCACAGTATGGAGACTTCTTGTGTAGATTGTAGACCAATGATTGAGTGAAAAGCATCAGTTCAATTTAGTTCACATAATCAGAGAGTCTAGAGTGCAACTCCATCATTAGTATTTTTCCTTCAACTGTTTTTGTGATATGCCTATTAAAATATAACTGGTCATAAAATAATTATTTTTCTGCACTCTCAATATAGGAGACAAATACTGGGTTTTCAAAGAAGTCACAGCAGAACCGGGGTATCCACACAGTTTGGTGGAGTTGGGTAGTTGTCTCCCACGGGAGGGTATTGACACTGCTCTGAGATGGGAGCCAGTTGGCAAAACCTACTTCTTCAAAGGGGACAGATATTGGAGATACAATGAAGAGAAGAGGACAGCCGATCCGGGTTATCCTAAATCAATAACTGTTTGGAAAGGAATCCCAGAAGCACCTCAAGGAGCCTTTGTTAGCAAAGAAGGGAGTAAGTATTGCTATCTGTCGACCCTCAACAAAACCTCAACTGAGTACTGGGAAGAGTTAATATAGGAAATAATTAGAAAAGATAATTGTGTGTTTGTTACTAGGAGAAAGGGTGAAAGAATACACAGAACACATAGGAGCTGATTCATTAAAACAAAAAGTAGCGTAAAAGCTTTGAAAATGTACAAAATATGAACTCACTTGGAACAGTCAAAATAATTGAAACTAAAAGATTTTGTACACAAGAAATTGAACTCCAGTGTTCTACTAGAATAGCATCTCTGGCTTAGCACACGGCAGCGCACAGCGCTTAATAGAGGTGCCAATTCATTAGGGCCTTATGCTTTTTAATGAATTCAGCATTTTCAACTCTTGCAATACTGGCATAGTGTGATTGAGCACTCCGCCAGTCTTGATGACTCGGCCTCCATAGTTTTATTAGTGCTGTGGATACCTGAGAAGAGTCCCCCATATCTCACTCTACAGTGACAGACACCCTGCTATGTGTATGTGAATATGTGCTTTTCAATCACTGTACTTGAGAGGGGGACATTTTAATCATGAATACACCTAACTCAAACTGATTGCTAAAATGAAGGTAGAATTAAATAGCACAATAAAAAGCGCATACTACAGTCTTGTCTGGAAAACATAGAATGTGGATGATACCACAATAGGCTCACCTTTAGGAGTTGTGCCAGTCACCTCCCCTATATGGCAAACAAATGGAGAGTGTCCTCGAAATAGTGCTGCTCATACAATGGAAGAGATGGTCAGACAAATGAAGGCACAATGGTGGCTTTTATTTTATTCGACAAGTTTCGGAGTCATATCCCGACTCCTTTCTCAGGAGCCAACAGAGTGCCACTCTGTTGGCTCCCTGAGGAAGGAGTCAAGAAATGACTCTGAAACACGTCAAGGTAAATAAAAGCCACCTTTGTGCCTTCATCTGTCTTACCGTCTCTTCCATTGTATAAGCAGCGTGGTTTCGAAGGTACTGTCCATTTGTTTGCCTTCATTGATTCCCACGTTTCCAGTGGAGTGTTGGATCCTGCGGCAGCCATACTATATGCTTTGATACCAGTTGTGGATGACACAACTGGCTGAGGTGAGCAGGTATATTTATACTTCATTTTGTTCTTTTAAAGATAAGACCCTATTGCGCTCTCCTTCCTCCATAGTTACCTCCCCTATAATAGCATGTGAGCTCAATGGCTGCTGCAGCTCCACAAGGAAGATACTTCAGGCGGTAAAAAGAATGGATTAGTGCTGTGCTGCTGGGAAGAAATAATCCAGAGATCTAGTTATATCATATGTCATTTCTCCTCCAGCATAACCCTGTATGTACTATAGTATATGCGTGCCCTTTCTTTTTGTGAGCATTTCTTTGGTTGATGACCTCCTATGTATGTCTATTTATCTATATACCAGTATATGATTTTGTTCTGAGGAATGAGAGGGACCTCTGAAACGCTTAGACCAATAAAATCATCTTATAGCTATATCCCTGGAATATTTCTTCATGGCAGCGCGTCACTTGTGGCACCCCAGAGTCCGGTTTCCACAATGACATTGCCTCCCTTGGGGGGTCATGTTGTGGTTGGAAGCAAGGAGAGGTATCACACTAGGTAAGCCCACCACACACAACAACTTTCTTGACTCCAGACCAGAATGGGGAGCTCTAACCCGAGTTCAGGGGAGGTCCCCTATAAATTCTGGCCTGGGGGCGGGATTAGGCAGTTCAGTTCCTAGGAGGAATGTGAAGAGGTCCCTGGACTGGAGCAGAGTAAGGCTCATCTCAGGACAGAGACTAGCCAGCATGAGGGACCCGTAGAAGAGGGTCTGAGGAAGTAGAGAAACAGGTCTGGGGAGTAGAGCCGGTTGCCTGGCTCACACCAGTGCAGAGTGCAAGAAGCGACACAGGAGTCCAAGGTTATGAGGAATTCCAGGCCCTGCAGCCAAAACCGGATGGCGGGAGATTCCAAGTCTCCCAGCCACAACAAAGCCCAGGAGGCACAGCAGCACCAGAGAGCTCAGGAACAGTAGCCAGGGGAGTGGTACCCGGGAAGGGCTCAAACTACCTGCCATATGGGTGAGAGACTTTACGCATGAGAAGAGGGTTGCAGCTTAGCTACAGGCAGCCAGGGCCCACCAAGAGTAGCGCAACAGGGAGGCCTCAGAACTCACCAGGTGAGGAGATCCCCAACTTGCTTCCAGGCCACCGGGACTCGTCACATTTCTTGAGGACGGTACCCTGGACTAAACCTACCACTACTACTACCAGTAAAGGTAATGGAGACTTCAACCTTTGTGTCTGTCGGTTATTCAGCGCCCTCAGTCCTGCACCCCCAACGGCCTACCACCGCCATAGACTTTCCCAGATGCCCTCGGGATCTGCTCCACCCGTGGGGAGCGAAACCACCACCGCTGCACTCGCATCATCCCCAGAGGTCCCGCACCGCAGCAGCAGCCACGACAACGATCTCTAAATCACTACCCCCAACAATTTTAACTCGACACCCAAGGCAACAGAGCCGAGCCCTTGACTCCCGTGACTCCCACAACAGAACTGTTAGCCCATATCTCCGAGTACCTCACGGCCCTCACACTCATCCATTCTTTTCACCTTTAAAATGAAGGGGCAAGTAGTCTTTCATCAAATGCTGGTCATCACCAAGGCTAAACATCGGCTTAAATGATAGGTGATAACTGGCTGAATAGTGGTTGTCCTACCACTACCTCTACTGAACAGCCAATTAGGATTAAGGAATTAGTTTTGCATTTGTTTATCTTTGATAGATCAAAACATTTGGAAAGTGCTTTTACACTGTGCCTGCGCAGGATGTATGTAAGCACAACCTGCTTATTGATTCTTCCCATGTTAGTGCAAGTAAGCAAAAGTGAAAAAAAAAATTCTGTTGTTGTTGGTTAATGTCTACATTGTGATATCCTTAAATAATGCAACATTTTTGTCCTTCACAGCTTATACTTATTTCTATAAAGGAAAGGAATACTGGAAATTCGATAATCAGAAGCTGTCCGTCGAACTTGGTTACCCAAGGTCAATTGTAAAAGACTGGATGGGCTGCAACCAAAAAGACGTGGACAACAGCAAGGACCGACACCTACCGCATGATGATGTGGATATTATGGTGACGATAAATGATGTGCCAAGCACCGTAAACGCTATAGCAGTGGTCATCCCTTGTATATTGTCCCTGTGCATCCTGGTCTTGGTATATACTATTTTCCAATTTAAAAACAAAGGTGTACAACAAAACGTTACTTACTACAAACGGCCAGTACAAGAATGGGTATGACAGGATCTGGAACACTTTTGTTTTCTTTAGTTTCTTGAGGGCTAACAGGATGCTGGGATCTAAAGTCCACTGGTCAGACTGGAAACAGACGATGGCAGTCCCAGTCTTACAAGCAAGGGAAGACCTTACTGTATACAGAGATGGCCTTACACAATGGAGCCTCTTTCATTCTTACTGCCTCATACATGTATCTTTTCTAGTGTGCCATTTTCTCGGGTTCACGTTGTGAGCACCGGGTAACTTGCTTGGAATTTTCTTCAGAAAACAAAACAAACAAACAAAAAAAAGAATATGACTGTAGCTGAGAACTTGTCTCGAAAACCAGCTTTCTTCATTGAAGTCAGACACTTTCAGACTTGTTTCTTAAATCAATTTGAGCAGAAAGAGATCAAGCACACAAAGGCAAAGAAGGTCTTTAAAGAACATCTGTTCCTCCGTATGGCCTGCCACTGAAATGCACAAAGAGGAACTCACCGTTTTTTGATTTTTTTTTTGTTCAATCCCTGCTGGTCAGAATTATTATTACATAAAGTTGTTACATATAGATTATTGAATTTGGCATTCTCTGCCTGCAATCATGAATAGTTGTTACGGTGCAAAAGGAAGATTTCCTCGGTTTGCTGTGTTGTGTCGAGCCGAGGATGGAGTTAATGATGTTCACCCAATGACAATATTTGGTAAATGTTGTACTCATGTAGAAATCTAAACAGAAAAGTGAAATAAAACAAAAAAAATATATATAAAAATGGTTTTGCTGAATGTCAAAGTGTAAGAGAATGGATAAGTAACTAGTACGGATACATTTAAATCCCATAACTACTCATACTGGAAAACTGTAATATGTTATTATGATTATTTATTTCTTAATTTATTGATTTGATTTTTTAATTGCCTGAGTTTGAATAATAAACTCTATGCTCTCTAGGCCTTTCATTTCTTTAAAATGTGGTCATTATTTCACTTACATTTTCTTACATTTACTTAGCGTATGTACGTATTTATGCAAAAATAGACACATGGTACAGGGGTAAAATAATATTTACAGAGTAACTGTAGGTTCAAATTACTTTTCAGAATTAGCAGCCATGTGTGATAGTGTGTGTGTGTGAGAGGGTGTGTGTGTGTGTGTGAGAGGGTGTGTGTGTGAGAGGGTGTGTGTGTGTGTGTGTGTGAGAGGGTGTTTGTGTGAGAAAGTGTGTGTGAGAGTGAGTGTGTGAGATAGTGAGTGGTGTGTATGTGAGTCTATGTATGTGAGTGTGTGTGTGAGAGTGTGTGTGTGTGTGTGAGAGTGAGTGTGTGTGTGAGAGGGTGTGTGTGTGTGTGAGAGGGTGTGTGTGTGAGAAAGTGTGTGTGAGAGTGAGTGTGTGAGATAGTGAGTGTGTGTGTATGTGAGTGTGTGTGTATGTGAGTGTGTGTGTGAGAGTGTGTGTGTGTGTGTGTGTGAGTGTGTGTGTGAGAGTGAGTGTGTGTGTGAGAGTGAGTGTCTGTCAGGAAGTGTGTGTGTGTGACCCTGAGTGTGTATGAGTGTGTGTGAGAGGGTGTGTATGTGAGAAAGTGTGTGCGAGAGTGAGTGTGTGTTAAGGTGCCATCACACGCATCAATCTGATGAACGATTTTGTTAGTGATCACATGCACGCGCGATTGCTAACAAAATCGTTCAGATCGCTGGTGAGCTGTCACACAGGCAGACTCACCAGCGATCAATGGACCAGAGACATCATGGAAATGATTTAAATATCGTTTCCTCAATGTCTTGCTCCCGCTGCCAGGCTGCGGTAAGCGGGAGCAGGCTGGTCTCCAAGGTAAACTGTGGGTATCTAGGCAGCATGCGCTGCCTAGTTACCCGCAGTTTACCTTGGAGACCAGCTCACAGGGGTTGCAGAGAGGCTCTGGGAGCTGGCTTATCGGTCGTCTCCCGATGTCACACGCAGCGATGCTGCGTGTTCACTGGGCGACCAACGATAGATTTGAGGTCCTGTCCCGAAATCAAACGATGAACGATCAGCCAACTGATTATTCATCGTTTGTAGTGTCACACGCAACAATGTTGTTTCAATATCGGCAACGATATCGTTATGTGTGACGTGGCCTTGAGAGTGAGTGTGCGTGTGAGAGTGAGTGTCTGTGAGGAAGTGGGTGTGTTGTTTCGGAGCCTGCGGTGCTCCTTCCTCAGGGATTACAGGATATGAGGAATTACACTATTTTGGCCAGCATGTGATGTTTGTCCTACATTTTCACTAGTTTCCCTGCTTGTAGGCTCTATCTCTATTTGCAGTCCACTTTGAGCTGTGGTAAGGAGACTTGCTGCTCTGAGGTTTTCCATGCACAGTGCAGCACACAGAGATGGGTTTCTGCCCTTCATTCTTTTTTAGTACAGAATGATAAGGCTAGGGTCACACCTGAGTTGTGCCATCCGCTAAAAGGATGCGTTAAAAGAATGGGTTTGTCTCCCTGGCATTCATTCATATGGCATGTGTGTGCATTTTTAACACATGCGTTAACACTTGCGCTAACGCATGGTACATGTACGTACCATGGATTAACAGATGCGTTTGCCACAGACTCCAATGTTAATTTAACGCATCCGTTTCCCAAAACGGCCCAAAAAACGCTGCAGACCACGTTTTGATGTGCATTGAAACAACGCATAGTGCCAAACGCATACCAATTTGGCCATGCATTTTTTGTATTGGGTGCGTTAATGCATCCATTTGCAAATATTTGTAGATGAAAAAAACATCCTTTTGGCGGATGCTTGTCGCTAGTGTGACCCTAGCCTAAGCAGCAGCATGGAGGAAATTACCCAGCAGAAGTGCTCAGCATAGATGTGATTCCATGAGGTATACACTCAGCACAATCTTTCTGTGTCTTCCTCTGTCAGTCTCCTCACTATGCTTCATTTATCTTCCTACGGCGGCCGTCACACGGTGAGATATCTTTAGCGATATTGTAAGCGATCACGTGCACGCGCAATCGCTTACAATATCGCTCACATCGCTGGTGAGATGTCACACAGACAGACTCACCAGCGATGTGGACCAGCGAGATCGCTGGTTACTATGGTACACATCGGGTAACTAGGCGCCGCGCGTCGCTTAGTTACCCGACGTGTACCATAGTTACCATCTCCCAGCATAGGCGCGGTCGCTGGGAGATGGATCATCGTGGTGTCATACACCACGATGATGCAGATCGTTGCATCGTTCATCGCTAGATCTGAGAACCGAACCTCAGATCAGCGATGTCACGATCAAGCGATTTACCATCGTAAATCGCTTGATTACATGCAACGATATCTTGCCCGATATCGCTTAAGCGATCAAAAAGGAGATCGCTTAAACGATATCGGGCAAGATATCGTTCCGTGTGACGGCCGCCTACCTCCCATCTCCACGGAGTATAAAGCTATGTTCACACAGGGCGTTTTTCCTGCGGTTTTGATGCATCTTTTTTGGTGCGATTTTACCTTGGTTTTATACTAATCTATGCCAATCTAAACCTGCATTTTTCATTCCCAGCAAAACCTGTGTGACTTTGGAAAAGTTGTCCACACACGTTGGTTTTATTTCTTGTCGGAAATTGAAACCTGCATGTTTTTTGCTGCCTTTTTTAAAGCATAATCATGTTAATTCTTTGCTGTGTTTTTGCCTATTTTGGAAAATCAGTATATTGTCAATTGTAAACTAAAACTAGAAAATCGCTATAACATTGCGGTAAATACCTGCAGGAATTCATCTGTGGAGAAAATTTGTGTACTCAGTTTTTGCTGCAGAAAAAAACAAAGTAAAAATGCCTTGTGTGAACATATCCTAATGGGCTGCGATACTACAGGGTGTATGAAGGGCATAAGAGGCAGGACTAAAGGTACCGTCACACGCGGCAATTTTGCTAGGCAATTTCACTGGCAATTTGCTGGTTGCAGTGAAATCATAGACACATTGTTCTATTTTGTTGCCATGTACAAATTGAACAATATGGCAATGATTTCACTGCAACCAGCAAATTGACAGTGAAATTGCCTAGCAAAATTGCCGCGTGTGACGGTACCTTTAGTGTTGTATAAATGATAAGATATATTGTAAAGGGGTTTTTCTTTATATTCATCTATACTATTGATTTATTCAAGGTGTATTGAAACTACATTATTATTAAGCATTTTCTCAATATAATAAACTTCACACTTTTAAAAATAAATTATCACCAGCTAAAGCCAATTTATCAAGATCTGCGTTGTTCACGTCAATCTTTATGGGGGCTGTGGTGGAGTCAAAGGCACCTGATTTATTTAATAGGTTTTCCCACGGACAAAGTATATTTTAATCAATAGATCTTGGAGTTCCACAATTGGATATGTTAAGAAAAATGTTCCTGTGCTGAGATAATCTTATGTATGTATACCTGCTATGTACTGTGTAATGGCAGTGTCTGACCATACAGGGACATGGTCTGATCATACTACATCTCCTGGACAGGGGAGAAAGCAAATGAGAGTGTACTGATGAGTCGGTCGACAGGGTAAGGTGTACTCTGATACCGGGACAGGTGGTTACTTCAGTGGGGATCACGGTTCCGTGCTCTGGACCCTCAATGGTGCGTGGGGGGTGATGATGATGGGGGAATTGTAACGTGACACCACCTGTGATATCTGGTAATAGGTTTACCAGCGCTGCGGCCGGCCGCTGAGGTGATGGAAATGCAGCTTTGGTAGTACAGCTTCCCCACATGTGGAGCTTTACCTCAGGGCAGCGGGATGGATGAGGGAGTCGTAGTCCTCACCTCTGTGATGCTGTAGAAGCCCTCCAGGCGACACATCAAAGGAGAACAGACACCAATTCAGCTCAAGCAGTTCTTTACTTGCACCAGGTGAAATCGGTAGACGGTACAGCCTGGGTTAACCGGGGAATGCAGCCGCGGATTTTGGAGGTTTTTCCAGAGTGTCGGAGGTGTCTTTCAAATGGCTCTCCTGGTCCTTTTCCCTTCTGTGCCCTGATGACCTCCTGTACTCCCACTCGTGGGTCTAGTCTCTAGTCCTCGAGGTCTGTTGCCCAAAGTCTCCGTAGTTCCAAGGCGTCATGAACCCAGCTGCGGGACTGATGTTGGAATGTTTGATGGGTGCTGTTGCTCCCTTATGTCGGGCCCACAGCCTGCCGGTCTGCGGTAAGGATAAACCGTTAACTAACCGCCTTGGTTCCGGTGTACCGGTGGTGACCTGGGTCTCCAGCTGGCTCTGACCAGTCCTGGAGTGTCCCCCTTCTCCATCTGGGTCACCCCTCTCCTAAGAGGTGCCCTCTTGTCACAGTCACAGGGTCCCCTGCATACGTTTTCTCTGCTGTCTTACACCGTCTGCCTGACTAGTCTCCTAACTGTCACTCCTCATCTCCTGGTCATCTAGGCTCCACCCCCTGGGACCTACTGAATATACGGTCCCCTGTACTAAGGTGGCCTACTGTATGGTGTTGGGGTACAGACTCTGTAGAGTCCTCCATATCCATGGCTACAGAGGCACTACACCTTTTGTTTGGGGTGCAGTACCTCCCTGTGGCGCCTTGCTATAGGGGCGCCACACTGACATTATATCACAGATTGCTACTCCTGTCTGAGGTAAAACATTTCCCTGCCTGTTTTAAAAACATGTTTTACCTCATAGAAAGAATCAGCTCTGACCCCATGCTATGTTTCCTGTATGCTCTTTTACTTTCTCCCCGGACTAGAAAATGTGGTATGATCAGACCATGTCCCTGTACAGTCAGACACAGCCATTACACAGTACATAGCAGGGACACATATATAAGATTATCTCAGCACAAGAGATGTGGTATGATCAGACCATGTCCCTGTACAGTCAGACACATCCATTACACAGTACATAGCAGGGACACATATATAAGATTATCTCAGCACAAGAGATGTGGTATGATCAGACCATGTCCCTGTATGGTCAGACACATCCATTACACAGTACATAGCAGGGACACATATATAAGACTAGATGGCGGCCCGATTCTAAAGAATCGGGTAGTCTAGAATCCATATATAGTTTATTTACTAATAGTTAGGGGAGTGCGGTGAAATGAATTGTGTGTATACAGGTGGCTCAGTGGGTAACAGAGTATATGGTGGCTCAGTGGTTAGCACTGTATATGGTGGTTCAGTGGTTAGCACTGTATGGTGGCTCAGTGGTTGGCACTGTATATGGTGGCTCAGTGGTTAGGCATGTATATGGTGGCTCAGTGGTTAGCACTGTATATGGTGCTCTGTGGTTAGCACTGTATATGGATTGGTGGCTCAGTGGTTGGCACTGTATATGGTGGCTCAGTGGTTAGCACTGTATATGGTGGCTCAGTGGTTAGCACTGTATATGGTGCCTCAGTGGTTAGCACTGTATATGGTGGCTCAGTGGTTAGCACTGTATATGGTGGCTCAGTGGTTAGCACTGTATATGGTGGCACAGTGGTTAGCACTGGTAACGGTTTCTCAGTGGTTAGCATTGCATACAGTGGCTCAATGGTTAGCACTGTATATGGTGGCACAGTGGTTAGCACTGGTAACGGTGGCTCAGAGGTTAGCATTGCATACAGTGGCTCAATGGTTAGCACTGTATATGGTGGCTCATGGTTAGCACTGTATATGGTGGCTCAGTGGTTGGCACTGTATACGGTGGCTCAGTAGTTAGCACTGTATACGTTGGCTCAGTGGTTAGCACAGTATCATGGCTTAGTGGTTAGCAATGTATATGGTGGCTCAGTGGTTAGCACTGTATACGGTGGCTCAGTGGTTAGCACTGTATATGGTGGCTCAGTGGTTGGCACTGTATATGGTGGCTCAGTGGGTAGCAGAGTATACGGTGGCTCAGTGGTTAGCACTGTATACGGTGGCTCAGTGGTTAGCACTGTATATGGTGGCTCAGTGGTTAGCACTGTATACGGTGGCTCAGTGGTTAGCACTGTATATGGTGGCTCAGTGGTTGGCACTGTATATGGTGGCTCAGTGGGTAGCAGAGTATACGGTGGCTGAGTGGTTGGCACTGTATACGGTGGCTTAGTGGTTAGCACTGTATATGGTGGCTCAGTGGTTAGCACTGTATGGTGGCTCAGTGGTTAGCACTGTATGGTGGCTCAGTGGTTAGCACTGTAAATGGTGGGTCAGCGGTTAGCACTGTATGGTGGCTGAGTGGTTAGCACTGTATATAGTGGATCAGTGGTTAGCACTGTATATGGTGGCTCAGTGGTTAGCACTGTATACGGTGGCTCAGTGGTTGGCACTGTATATGGTGGCTCAGTGGTTAGCACTGTATACGGTGGCTCAGTGGTTGGCACTGTATATGGTGGCTCAGTGGTTGGCACTGTATATGGTGGCTCAGTGGTTGGCACTGTATACGGTGGCTCAGTGGTTAGCACTGTATACGCTGGCTCAGTGGCTAGCACTGTATACGCTGGCTCAGTGGTTATCACTGTATACGGTGGCTCAGTGGTTGGCACTGTATACGGTGGCTCAGTGGTTAGCACTGTATATGGTGGCTCAGTGGGTAGCAGAGTATATGGTGGCTCAGTTGGTTAACACTGTATACGGTGGCTCAGTGATTAGCACTGTATATGGTGACTCAGTGGTTGGCACTGTATATGGTGGCTCAGTGGGTAGCAGAGTATACGGTGGCTCAGTGGTTAGCACTGTATACGGTGGCTCAGTGGTTAGCACTGTATATGGTGGCTCAGTGGTTAGCACTGTATACGGTGGCTCAGTGGTTAGCACTGTATATGGTGGCTCAGTGGTTGGCACTGTATATGGTGGCTCAGTGGGTAGCAGAGTATACGGTGGCTGAGTGGTTGGCACTGTATACGGTGGCTTAGTGGTTAGCACTGTATATGGTGGCTCAGTGGTTAGCACTGTATGGTGGCTCAGTGGTTAGCACTGTATGGTGGCTCAGTGGTTAGCACTGTATATGGTGGGTCAGCGGTTAGCACTGTATGGTGGCTGAGTGGTTAGCACTGTATATAGTGGATCAGTGGTTAGCACTGTATATGGTGGCTCAGTGGTTAGCACTGTATACAGTGGCTCAGTGGTTGGCACTGTATATGGTGGCTCAGTGGTTGGCACTGTATACGGTGGCTCAGTGGTTGGCACTGTATACGGTGGCTCAGTGGTTAGCACTGTATACGCTGGCTCAGTGGTTATCACTGTATACGGTGGCTCAGTGGTTGGCACTATATACAGTGGCTCAGTGGTTAGCACTGTATATGGTGGCTCAGTGGTTAGCATTGTATATGGTGGCTCAGTGGTTAGCACTGTATATGGTGGCTCTGTGGTTAGCACTGTATATGGTGGCTCAGTGGTTAGCACTGTATGGTGGCTCAGTGGTTAACACTGTATGGTGGCTCAGCGGTTAGCACTGTATGGTGGCTGAGTGGTTAGCACTGTATATAGTGGATCAGTGGTTAGCACTGTATATGGTGGCTCAGTGGTTAGCACTGTATACGGTGGCTCAGTGGTTGGCACTGTATACGGTGGCTCAGTGGTTAGCACTGTATACGGTGGCTCAGTGGTTGGCACTGTATATGGTGGCTCAGCGGTTAGCACTGTATGGTGGCTGAGTGGTTAGCACTGTATATAGTGGATCAGTGGTTAGCACTGTATATGGTGGCTCAGTGGTTAGCACTGTATACGGTGGCTCAGTGGTTGGCACTGTATATGGTGGCTCAGTGGTTGGCACTGTATATGGTGGCTCAGTGTGTTGGCACTGTATACGGCGGCTCTGTGGTCAGCAGAGTACGGCGGCTCTGTGGTCAGCAGAGGACGGCGGCTCTGTGGTCAGCAGAGGACGGCGGCTCTGTGGTCAGCGCAGGAAGGAGGCAGAGTGGTCAGCGCAGGAAGGAGGCAGAGTGGTGAGCGCAGGAAGGAGGCAGAGTGGTGAGCGCAGGAAGGAGGCAGAGTGGTGAGCGCAGGACGGTGGCTCTGTGGTCAGCAGAGGACGGCGGCTCTGTGGTCAGCAGAGGACGGCGGCTCTGTGGTCAGCAGAGGACGGCGGCTCTGTGGTCAGCAGAGGACGGGGGCTCTGTGGTCAGCAGAGGACGGCGGCTCTGTGGTCAGCAGAGGACGGGGGCTCTGTGGTCAGCAGAGGACGGGGGCTCTGTGGTCAGCAGAGGACGGGGCTCTGTGGTCAGCAGAGGACGGGGGCTCTGTGGTCAGCAGAGGACGGGGGCTCTGTGGTCAGCAGAGGACGGGGGCTCTGTGGTCAGCAGAGGAGGGCGGCTCTGTGGTCAGCAGAGGAGGGCGGCTCTGTGGTCAGCGCAGGATGGAGGCTCAGTGGTCAGCGCAGGACGGAGGCTCAGTGGTGAGCGCAGGACGGCGGCTCTGTGGTCAGCAGAGGAGGGCGGCTCTGTGGTCAGCAGAGGAGGGCGGCTCTGTGTGTCAGCAGAGGAGGGCGGCTCTGTGGTCAGCAGAGGACGGCGGCTCTGTGGTCAGCAGAGGACGGCGGCTCTGTGGTCAGCAGAGGAGGGCGGCTCTGTGGTCAGGAGAGGAGGGCGGCTCTGTGGTCAGCAGAGGACGGCGGCTCTGTGGTCAGCAGAGGAGGGCGGCTCTGTGGTCAGCAGAGGAGGGCGGCTCTGTGGTCAGCAGAGGAGGGCGGCTCTGTGGTCAGCAGAGGAGGGCGGCTCTGTGGTGAGCGCAGGAAGGAGGCAGAGTGATCAGCGCAGGAAGGAGGCAGAGTGATCAGCGCAGGAAGGAGGCAGAGTGGTGAGCGCAGGACGGCGGCTCTGTGGTCAGCAGAGGACGGCGGCTCTGTGGTCAGCAGAGGACGGCGGCTCTGTGGTCAGCAGAGGACGGCGGCTCTGTGGTCAGCGCAGGAAGGAGGCAGAGTTGTCAGCGCAGGAAGGAGGCAGAGTGGTCAGCGCAGGAAGGAGGCAGAGTGGTCAGCGCAGGAAGGAGGCAGAGTGGTCAGCGCAGGAAGGAGGCAGAGTGGTCAGCGCAGGACGGCGGCTCTGTGGTCAGCAGAGGACAGCGGCACAGTGATCAGCGCAGGAAGGAGGCAGAGTGATCAACACAGGAAGGAGGCAGAGTGGTGAGGGCAGGACAGCGGCTCTGTGGTCAGCAGAGGAGGGCGGCTCTGTGGTCAGCAGAGGACGGTGGCTCTGTGATCAGCAGAGGACGGCGGCTCTGTGGTCAGCGCAGGAAGGAGGCAGAGTGGTGAGCGCAGGAAGGAGGCAGAGTGGTGAGCGCAGGACGGCGGCTCTGTGGTCAGCAGAGGACGGGGCTCTGTGGTCAGCAGAGGACGGCGGCTGTGTGGTCAGCAGAGGACGGCGGCTGTGTGGTCAGCAGAGGACGGCGGCTGTGTGGTCAGCAGAGGACGGCGGCTCTGTGGTCAGCAGAGGACGGGGGCTCTGTGGTCAGCAGAGGACGGGGGCTCTGTGGTCAGCAGAGGACGGGGGCTCTGTGGTCAGCAGAGGACGGCGGCTCTGTGGTCAGCAGAGGACGGCGGCTCTGTGGTCAGCAGAGGACGGCGGCTCTGTGGTCAGCAGAGGACGGCGGCTCTGTGGTCAGCAGAGGACGGCGGCTCTGTGGTCAGCAGAGGACGGCGGCTCTGTGGTCAGCAGAGGACGGAGGCAGAGTGATGAGCGCAGGAAGGAGGCAGAGTGATCAGTGCAGGAAGGAGGCAGAGTGGTGAGCGCAGGACAGCGGCTCTGTGGTCAGCAGAAGACGGCGGCTCTGTGGTCAGCAGAGGACGGCGGCTCTGTGGTCAGCGGCAGAGGGCGGCTCTGTGGTCAGCAGAGGACGGCGGCTCTGTGATCAGCAGAGGACGGCGGCTCTGTGGTCAGCGCAGGAAGGAGGCAGAGTGGTGAGTGCAGGAAGGCGGCTCTGTGGTCAGCAGAGGACGGCGGCTCTGTGGTCAGCAGAGGACGGCGGCTGTGTGGTCAGCAGAGGACGGCGGCTGTGTGGTCAGCAGAAGACGGCAGCTCTGTGGTCAGCAGAAGACGGGGGCTCTGTGGTCAGCAGAGGACGGGGGCTCTGTGGTCAGCAGAGGACGGCGGCTCTGTGGTCAGCAGAGGACGGTGGCTCTGTGGTCACCAGAGGACGGCGGCTCTGTGGTCAGCAGAGGACGGCGGCTCTGTGGTCAGCAGAGGACGGAGGCAGAGTGATCAGCGCAGGAAGGAGGCAGAGTGATCAGTGCAGGAAGGAGGCAGAGTGGTGAGCGCAGGACAGCGGCTCTGTGGTCAGCAGAGGACGGCGGCTCTGTGGTCAGCAGCAGAGGGCGGCTCTGTGGTCAGCAGAGGACGGCGGCTCTGTGGTCAGCAGAGGACGGCGGCTCTGTGGTCAGCAGTGGACGGGGGCTCTGTGGTCAGCAGAGGACGGCGGCTCTGTGGTCAGCGCAGGAAGGAGGCAGAGTTGTCAGCGCAGGAAGGAGGCAGAGTGGTCAGCGCAGGAAGGAGGCAGAGTGGTCAGCGCAGGAAGGAGGCAGAGTGGTCAGCGCAGGAAGGAGGCAGAGTGGTCAGCGCAGGAAGGAGGCTCTGTGGTCAGCAGAGGACGGCGGCTCTGTGGTCAGCAGAGGACGGCGGCTCTGTGGTCAGCGCAGGAAGGAGGCAGAGTGGTCAGCGCAGGAAGGAGGCAGAGTGGTCAGCGCAGGAAGGAGGCTCTGTGGTCAGCAGAGGACGGCGGGTCTGTGGTCAGCAGAGGACGGCGGCTCTGTGGTCAGCAGAGGATGGCGGCTCTGTGGTCAGCAGAGGACGGCGGCTCTGTGATGAGCAGAGAAACGGTGGGTCTGTGGTGAGCAGAGGACGGGTGCTCTGTGGTGAGCAGAGGACGGGGGCTCTGTGGTCAGCAGAGGACGGGGCTCTTGGTCAGCAGAGGACGGGGGCTCTGTGGTCAGCAGAGGACGGGGGCTCTGTGGTCAGCAGAGGACGGGGGCTCTGTGGTCAGCAGAGGACGGGGGCTCTGTGGTCAGCAGAGGATGGCGGCTCTGTGGTCAGCAGAGGACGGGGGCTCTGTGCTCAGCAGAGGACGGGGGCTCTGTGGTCAGCAGAGGACGGGGACTCTGTTGTCAGCAGAGGACGGGGACTCTGTTGTCAGCAGAGGACGGGGGCTCTGTGGTCAGCAGAGGACGGGGTCTGTGGTCAGCAGAGGACGGGGGTCTGTGGTCAGCAGAGGACGGCGGCTCTGTGGTCAGCGCAGGATGGAGGCAGGTGGTCAGCGCAGGAAGGAGGCTCTGTGGTCAGCAGAGGACGGCGGGTCTGTGGTCAGCGCAGGAAGGAGGCTCTGTGGTCGAGGTGTGTCAGCGAGGACGGGGCTCTGTGGTCAGCAGAGGAGGGGGCTCTGTGGTCAGCAGAGGACGGTGGTCTGTGGTCAGCAGAGGAATGGCGGCTCTGTGGTCAGCGCAGGAGGGGCTCTGTGGTCAGCGAGGTAGGTGGGCGGGCCATAGTGGGAGCTCACTGGGTGGCGGGGGCATGGCGGAGTCTCGTGAATGGGCGGAGCCAGCCGGGAGCCCACGAGGTGGGCGGAGCCATGGCAGGGAGCCCCACGAGGTGGGCGGAGCCATGGCAGGGAGCCCCCGAGGTGGGCGGAGCCATGGCAGGAGCGGTGTAGCGGGATGGCGGCGGGTAAGTATACTGGAGTGTGTGTGTGTGTGTGTGTGTTGGTGTGTGTGTGTGGTGTGTGTATGTGTGTCCCTAACGCACTTCCGTCACTTTGGCAGCCACGTCCACGACGACGGAAGTAGCGCCGAATATGACGGAAGTGCGCTACGGCAATTATATATTAGATTATCTCAGCACAGGAGATGTGGCATGATCAGACCATGTCCCTGTATGGTCAGATACATCCACTACACATTACATAGCAGGGACACATATATAAGATTATCTCAGCACAAGAGATGTGGTATGATCAGACCATGTTTCTGTATGGTCAGACAAATCCATTACCCAGTACATAGCAGGGACACATATATAACATTATCTCAGCACAGGAACATTTTTTTTTACACATTCCAAGATCTATTAATTAATATATGTACTTTGTTTATGATAAAACTCTTTTGAGGTGTATCTTAAACTGGTCTCTGCCTCTCTACAAATCTCACTCCATCCAGAGACTGAAGTAAAATTTGTTGTGGTTGTAGTTCTATCTTTCTGATACAGAGGACCAAATTTCTTGCATACAGTTGAAATCAGAAGTTTACATACACTACATAAAAATACATGTATTCATGCTTTTCTCAGTATTTGACATGAAATCAGAATAAACCTGTTTTAGGTCAATTAGGATTACCATAATTATTATTAATATTTGCCAAATGCCAGAATAATGAGAGAGAGAAATTGTTTTAAGGCATTTTTATTAATTTCTGCAAAGTCACAAGTTACCGACACTAAGATTACTATGCCTTTAAACAATTTGGGACAGCCCATATGATGATGTCAAGTGTTTGAAAGCTTCTGGTTTATTGGCAACATCTGAGTTAATTAGAGACATTCCTGTGGATGTATTTTAATGCACACCTGAAACACAATGCTTCTTTGTGTAGCATCATGGGAAAGTATAAAGATATCAGACAAGATATCAGAAAGAGATTTGTGGACTTGCACAAGTTTATTTCATCCGTGGGTGCAATTTCCAGATACCTGAAGGTGCCTTGTTCATCTGTACAAACAATTATACTCAAGTACAAATAAGATGGGAATGTCCAGCCATCATACCGCTCAGGAAAGAGATGGGTTTTGTGTCCCAGAGATCAATGTGCTTTGGTCTGACATGTGCATATCAACCCAACAAAAGCAAAAGACATTCTAAAGATGATGGCGAAAGCTCGTAAGATTGTGTCATTATCCACAAAACGAGTACTGTATCAACATGGGCTGGAAGGCCACTCTGCCAGGAAGAAGCCATTGCTCCAATAGAAACATAAAAAAGACAAATTATTTTTTTGCAACTGCACACGGAACAGAGACCTACATTTTTGTAGACATGTGCAGTGGTCTGACAAAACTAAAGTTGAACTGCTTGGCCATAATGACATATATATACAGGTATACCAAGTACAATAGATTATCACATGGTATAATCTTTACAAAGATTGTTCATTAAACATTATGGAATATAGGCAATAACTGTTTACTTAAAAACAAACAGAACAAAAATGACCAACCAGCCCATAGTTATGAAAGTATGTAAATTCTATTCATTCATAATTACAAAAGAGATAGGATAGGTAAAAATGAGAAGTGCACCATAAAATTAGGAAATATAATGGAGAAAAACCTCAACATTTGCATGTATACGGACTAGGCAATTGTATCTACCACATAACTATACTACAGCAGATGGATAGTGCATTCAAAGGAATATGTGTTTCATTACCACCATTTTATGCCCATAAATATATATATATATTTAGTGCGTGTATGGTATATATATATATATACATATATATATATATATATATATATATATATATATATATATATAATACATATATATATGTAATATAATATATACTAAGTAAAATCAATGCAGCACACAGCTACCACCAATTATGCACAGTGCTAACAAGCCATATGCATTGAGGAAACATTCAAAAACTTACGTTTTTCAAAAACTCAAAATCTTTCTTTTAATCTGGAGTTCTTAGTACATTACATTGGCCAAGGCTCTGCTTGCTCATCAACATACGACAAGTGGACTCCAGGTTATGATGAGCCTATCTGACATCCATGCCTTCCTGTCCACCCCCACCTCGCGGTGCAGGCACCACTATACCTCCATCACCTGTAGGTTTTAATAGTGCAATTAACATTGCAGCAAAGGATCTGAACTCCATATATATGTATATATAGTGCGTGTAAGTTCACCATCATTTTATGCCAATAAAATATTATTACAGGGTTTTTGACGAAATTATGGAACGCCAACGTCTTGGCATCTAATCGTTTGGACATGTTATAAACATGCAACCGTGACATATGTTAAAGTTGATAATTGTGTTAAGTGATATGTGTATGTAAAGTGAATGCTTTGCGAATTGTAAGAACATTGATAATGAACCTGATACAATGGCAGACCTTTCGATTTCAAAACGCCCAATTGTTGGTGCAGTTATGGCAGACGCTAGTGTAACAGAAGGTGCCCGAAGCTTGGCGTGTCAAGAGGTATTCTCACAGTGAATGACTGCATTTAAGAGGGAAAAACCCACTATGTGGCACATACCTAAAGCGAATTGTGAGGAGGGAGTCACAAGACCGACGGCTCCAAATCACTCTGAGCTCAAGATCACCTACAAAACCCATTTTCACATGTAAACTGATTTTCAGGAGCTGCACCCAATCTGGATCGCGCGATAGAGCTGTCAATAGAAAACCGCTGCTCTCAATAGGCAAGGTGTTTCCAACGTTAGAGTGTGTAGAAACCCCCAGATTGATGCCCTGAGCAGTGGAACCATGTGATATTCTCAGACCAATCATCCGTTTACCCATTTTCCGACCTCGGTGCCACAACCGCCATTCGGTGAATAATCTAAATTAAATTGTACATGTCTCAAAAGGCATGTGGTTAGGACTGGTAAGCGTGAGGGCCCTTGACCGTGGGTTACCAGCTTACGTTTTTTGGCCAAAATACCAACAAACACCTCACATTTTTCATCTTTAGTGTTTTATTGCATTTTTTCATCTGCAGTTTGAGGCTGAGCCCTCTGGGGGGCGTCTGTCGTTTTGTGAGGCATGTAATCAGTGCGGAACAGCCCGCCTGATCTAATAGAAGGGCGTGACCAATAGGCTGCTCTGACACTATGCCTTGCATGCACCGTGAATGGCAGAGCCCTTGGTAACCTCATGTCTTTAAATGCCACCAGTCACCTCCCTGACAGCATGGCCGGACGCTGGTGCCACAACCGCCCCCACTGTGGGTTGCAGGTGATTGAGTACCGGCATACAGACACCTGTGTTGCCTCCAGAGGAGCTGGCAGCCGCTGCTAAGTGCAATGGGTATTTACCTGGCAAATTTTGGTGAGTTTTTTTGTCTGATTTTAAGTCCATTCGGTGAATAATCTAAATTAAATTGTACATGTCTCAAAAGGCATGTGGTTAGGACTGGTAAGCGTGAGGGCCCTTGACCGTGGGTTACCAGCTTACGTTTTTTGGCCAAAATACCAACAAACACCTCACATTTTTCATCTTTAGTGTTTTATTGCATTTTTTCATCTGCAGTTTGAGGCTGAGCCCTCTGGGGGGCGTCTGTCGTTTTGTGAGGCATGTAATCAGTGCGGAACAGCCCGCCTGATCTAATAGAAGGGCGTGACCAATAGGCTGCTCTGACACTATGCCTTGCATGCACCGTGAATGGCAGAGCCCTTGGTAACCTCGTGTCTTTAAATGCCACCAGTCACCTCCCTGACAGCATGGCCGGACGCTGGTGCCACAACCGCCCCCACTGTGGGTTGCAGGTGATTGAGTACCGGCATACAGACACCTGTGTTGCCTCCAGAGGAGCTGGCAGCCGCTGCTAAGTGCAATGGGTATTTACTGGCAAA
The DNA here is from genome assembly GCA_033576535.1 of Allobates femoralis. Lineage (NCBI taxonomy): Eukaryota > Metazoa > Chordata > Amphibia > Anura > Aromobatidae > Allobates > Allobates femoralis. The sequence goes on from JARQOC010000006.1 coordinate 337,436,125, forward strand.
TTTTGGTGAGTTTTTTTGTTGATTTTAAGTCCATTCGGTGAATAATCTGAAATATGGAAACGCCTAACGTCTTGGCATCATAATCTTTGGACATGTTATAAACATGCAAACCGTGACATATGTTTAAAGTTGATTATTTGTGTAAGTGATATGTGATGTAAATTAACTGCTTGCCGAATTGTAAGAACAATTGATGAGAACTGATACCAATGCAGCCCTTTCGGATTTTCAAACAGCCAATTGTTGGTGCTCTTATGGCAGACGCTAGTGTAACAGAAAGTGCCGAATGCTTGGCGCTGTCAAGAGGTACTGTCTCCACAGTAATGACTGCATTTGAAAGAGAAGGAAATAACGTCGCAGCAAAGCATAAGTCGGCCAAAAGTCGAAGTTGACTGAGAGAGACCGTCGGACTTAAGGGTATGTGCCCACATAGTGGTTTACGTCGATTAGTAGCGAAAAACCGCCGGCGGTTTAGCATGGGTTTTATTTAAATTTATGTAAATCCTAAGCAGCGTTAGGACTTGCAAGTAACCCTATGTAATTTAGAAAACGCTGGCACACATAGTCGGTTTATGTGAGCGGATCTGCCAGAGGTTGAGCGTTTTCCTAGCGGTTTAGGAGCATACAACATGTCAGTCTTCTCAGCGGTTTTTGATCGTTTCCATGAACAAAATCTCCATAGAAAACCGCGAAAAACTGACTGAAAAACGCTGTGCAAACGCTGAAAAAACTGTGGGAAACCGGTGGAAAACAGCTGGAACTTCAGAGCTCAGAACTCTAGGCTCCTGCAAATTTCCACCGGTTTACTGACTGTTTGAACGTCACTAAACCACTATGTGGGCACATACCCTAAAGCGAATTGTGAGAGAGGATCACAAGACCACGGCTCCGAAAATCACTGCTGAGCTCAATGTACACCTACAGAACCCAGTTTCCATGAAAACTGTTTGTCAGGAGCTGCACAAATCTGGATTCCGCGGAAGAGCTGCAATTAGAAAACCGCTGCTCTCAATGGCAAGTGTTTCCAAGTGTTTAGAGTGGTGTAGAAACCTCCAGAATTGATCCCTCGAGCAGTGGAAACATGTGATATTCTCAGACCAATCATCGTTTACCCCATTTTCCGACCTCCGGCCGAGTGTACGTTTGGAGACAGCTGAAAGAAGTATTCCATCCAGACTGCCTTCTACCAACTGTAAAACATGGCGGGGGTTCTGTGATGATCTGGTGTGCTATTTCGTGGAGATCCGCTGGGCCAAAGATATCACCTTGTATGAATCCATATCTCGAAGAAATGAGGCTGTAATCACCGCAAAAGGTGGACCTACACATAATTAAACTAACTGTTGTTAATTTTTCCAGGTGTTTCCATTATTTTGTCATACCCCTGTATATATATTTTACATTTTATATATATATATATATATATATATATATACAGTGCCTTGTGAAAGTATTTGGCCCCCTTGAACTTTTCAACCTTTTGCCACATTTTAGGCTTCAAACATAAAGATATTAATTCTAATTTTTTGTGAAGAATCAACAAGTGGGACACAATCGTGAAGTGGAACGAAATTTATTGCATATTTTAAACTTTTTTAACAAAAAACTGAAAAGTGGGGTGTGCAATATTATTCGGCCCCTTTGCTTTCAGTGCAGCAAACTCACTCCAGAGGTTCAGTGAGGATCTCTGAATAATCCACTGTTGACCTAAATGACTGGTAATGATAAATAGAATCCACCTGTGTGTAATCAAGTCACCGTATAAATGCACCTGCTCTGTGATAGTCTCAGGGTTCTGTTTCAGAGAGCATTATGAAGACCAAGGAACACATCAGGCAGGTCCAAGATACTGTTGTGGTGAAGTTTAAAGCCGGATTTGGATGCAAAAAGATTTCCCAAGTTTTAAACATCTCAAGGAGCACTGTGCAAGCGATCGTATGGAAATGGAAGGAGTATCAGACCACTGCAAATCTACCAAGACCGGCCATCCCTTTCTAAACTTTCATCTTGAACAAGGAGAAGACTGATCAGAGATGCAGCCAAAACGCCCATAATCACTCTGGATGAAATGCAGAGATCTACAGGTGAGGTGGGAGCGTCTATCCATAAGACAACAATCAGTCGCACACTGCACGAATCTGGCCTTTATGGAAGAGTGGCAAGAAGAAAGCCATTTCTCAAAGATATTCATAAAAAGTCTCGTTTGAAGTTTGCCACAAGCCACCTGGGAGACACACCAAACATGTGGAATAAGGTGCTCTTTCAGATGAAACCAAAATTGAACTTTTTGGCTACAATGCAAAATTATATGTTTGGCGTAAAACAACACAGCTCATCACCCTGAAAACACCATCCCCACTGTCAAACATGGTGGTGGCAGTATCATGATGTGGGCCAGCTTTTCTTCAGCAGGAACAGGGAAGATGGTTAAAATTGATGGGAAGATGGACGGAGCGAAATACAGGACCATTCTGGAAGAAAACCTGTTGGAGTCTCCAAAAGACCTGAGACTGGGACGGAGATTTATCTTCCAACAAGACAATGATCCCAAACATAAAGCAAAATCTACAATGGAATGGTTCAAAAATAAATATATCCAGGTGTTAGAATGGCCAAATCAAAGTCCAGACCTGAATCCAATCGAGAATCTGTGGAAAGAGCTGAAAACTGCTGTTCACAAACGCTCTCCATCCAACCTCACTGAGCTCCAGCTGTTTTGCAAGCTGTAATTGCAGCAAAAGGTAGCGCTACAAAGTAAATATTGCACGCCCCACTGTTCAGTTTTTTATTTTTATTTATTTTATATATATATATATATATATATATATATATATATATATATATATATATCTTATATATAAAACCCGAAGGCCACTTCGGAAAAGGCCACACCACTTCCGTGATGGTCGTCGCCCAGGCTCATCCAGTGCACTCTAGCCGGGCTGCCCCCGGCTACAGGCACCGGCACACGGAACGTTCCGATCTCGGAAGTTTTCGTGGTCCTCCAGCCACTCCCCCCCACCCTCTGCCTCCAAGCAGTAGCTACAACCGGGGGGGGCCGTGCTCCCTGCGTGAGCCTGGAGAGGAGGGAGGGGGACTTCCTCTCCTGCAGCTCTGCCCGCCCTCCTCTCTCTACACCGACGCCCAGGCCACCGGTAAGTCTGCAGCCATACAGGCTGCTCTGCCCTTCAGCCTGTGTACCCCCACTGACCTCCAGCCTGTGTGCCCCCATGACCTCCAGCCTTGTGTGCCCCCTCTGACCTCAGCCTGTGTGGCCCCCACTGACCTCCAGCCTGTGTGGCCCCCACTGACCTCAGCCTGTGTGGCCCCACTGACCTCCAGCCTGTGTGGCCCCACTGACCTCCAGCCTGTGTGCCCCATGACCTCCAGCCTGTGTGGCCCCACTGACTCCAGCTGTGTGCCCCATGACCTCCAGCCTGTGTGCCCACACTGACCTCCAGCCTGTGTGCCCCCACTGACTCCAGCCTGTGTGGCCCCCACTGACCTCCAGCCTGTGTGCCCCCACTGACCTCCAACCTGTGTGCCCCCACTGACCTCCAGCTGTGTGCCCCTGTCCTCTGCCCCCTGTCCTCTGCCCCCTGTCCTCTGCCCCCTGTCCTCTGTCCCCTGTCCCTGTCCTCTGCCCCTGTCCTCTGCCCTGTCCTCTGCCCCTGTCCTTGCCAGCCGCCTTGCCCCCTGTCCTCTGCCCAGCCGCCTCTGCCCCCTGTCCTCTGCCCAGCCGCCTCTGCCCTGTCCTCTGCCCAGCCGCCTCTGCCCCTGTCCTCTGCGTCCTCTGCCCCTGTCCTCTGCGTCCTCTGCCCCTGTCCTCTGCGTCATCTGCCCCTGATCTCTGCCTCCTCTGCCCCCTGTCCTCTGCCTCCTCTGCCCCCTGTCCTCTGCCTCCTCTGCCCCCTGTCCTCTGCGTCCTCTGCCCCCTGTCCTCTGCCCCCTGTCCTTTGCGTCCTCTGCCCCCTGTCCTCTGCGTCCTCTGCCCCCTGTCCTCTGCGTCCTCTGCCCCCTGTCCTCTGCGTCCTCTGCCCCCTGTCCTCTGCGTCCTCTGCCCCCTGTCCTCTGCGTCCTCTGCCCCCTGTCCTCTGCGTCCTCTGCCCCCTGTCCTCTGCCCCCTGTCCTCTGTGTCCTCTGCCCCCTCTCCTCTGCCCCCTGTCCTCTGTGTCCTCTGCCCCCTGTCCTCTGCGTCCTCTGCCCCCTGTCCTCTGCGTCCTCTGCCCCCTGTCCTCTGCGTCCTCTGCCCCCTGTCCTCTGCGTCCTCTGCCCCCTGTCCTCTGCCCCCTGTCCTTTGCGTATTCTGCCCCCTGTCCTTTGCGTCCTCTGCCCCCTGTCCTTTGCGTCCTCTGCCCCCTGTCCTCTGTGTCCTCTGCCCCCTGTCCTCTGTGTCCTCTGCCCCCTGTCCTCTGTGTCCTCTGCCCCCTGTCCTCTGTGTCCTCTTCCCCCTGTCCTCTGTGTCCTCTTCCCCCTGTCCTCTGTGTCCTCTGCCCCCTGTCCTCTGTGTCCTCTGCCCCCTGTCCTCTACGTCCTCTGCCCCCTGTCCTCTGCCCCTCTGTGTCCTCTGCCCCCTCTCCTCTGCCCCCTCTGTGTCCTCTGCCCCCTGTCCTCTGCCCCCTCTGTGTCCTCTGCCCCCTGTCCTCTGCCCCCTCTGTGTCCTCTGCCCCCTGTCCTCTGCCCCCTCTGTGTCCTCTGCCCCCTGTCCTCTGCCCCCTGTCCTCTGCCCCCTCTGTGTCCTCTGCCCCCTCTGTGTCCTCTGCCCCCTCTGTGTCCTCTGCCCCTGCCCCCTGTCCTCTGCCCCCTGTCCTCTGCCCCCTGTCCTCTGCCCCTGTCCCCTGTCCTCTGCCCAGCCGCCTCTGCCCCCTGTCCTCTGCCCCCTGTCCCCTGTCCCCTGTCCTCTGCCCAGCCGCCTCTGCCCCCTGTCCTCTGCCCAGCCGCCTCTGCCCCCTGTCCTCTGCCCAGCCGCCTCTGCCCCTGTCCTCTGCCCCCTGTCCTCTGCCCCCTGTCCTCTGCCCCCTGTCCTCTGCCCAGCCGCCTCTGCCCCCTGTCCTCTGCCCAGCCGCCTCTGCCCCCTGTCCTCTGCCCCCTGTCCTCTGCCCCCTGTCCTCTGCCCCCTGTCCTCTGCGTCCTCTGCCCCCTGTCCTCTGCGTCCTCTGCCCCCTGTCCTCTGCGTCCTCTGCCCCCTGTCCTCTGCGTCCTCTGCCCCCTGTCCTCTGCGTCCTCTGCCCCCTGTCCTCTGCGTCCTCTGCCCCTGTCCTCTGCCCCCTGTCCTCTGTGTCCTCTGCCCCCTCTCCTCTTCCCCTGTCCTCTGTGTCCTCTGCCCCCTGTCCTCTGCGTCCTCTGCCCCCTGTCCTCTGCGTCCTCTGCCCCCTGTCCTCTGCGTCCTCTGCCCCCTGTCCTCTGCCCCCTGTCCTTTGCGTATTCTGCCCCCTGTCCTTTGCGTCCTCTGCCCCCTGTCCTTTGCGTCCTCTGCCCCCTGTCCTCTGTGTCCTCTGCCCCCTGTCCTCTGTGTCCTCTGCCCCCTGTCCTCTGTGTCCTCTGCCCCCTGTCCTCTGTGTCCTCTTCCCCCTGTCCTCTGTGTCCTCTTCCCCCTGTCCTCTGTGTCCTCTGCCCCCTGTCCTCTGTGTCCTCTGCCCCCTGTCCTCTACGTCCTCTGCCCCCTGTCCTCTGCCCCCTCTGTGTCCTCTGCCCCCTCTCCTCTGCCCCCTCTGTGTCCTCTGCCCCCTGTCCTCTGCCCCCTCTGTGTCCTCTGCCCCCTGTCCTCTGCCCCCTCTGTGTCCTCTGCCCCCTGTCCTCTGCCCCCTCTGTGTCCTCTGCCCCCTGTCCTCTGCCCCCTGTCCTCTGCCCCCTCTGTGTCCTCTGCCCCTCTGTGTCCTCTGCCCCCTGCCCCTGTCCTCTGCCCCCTGTCCTCTGCCCCCTGTCCTCTGCCCCCTGTCCCCTGTCCTCTGCCCAGCCGCCTCTGCCCCCTGTCCTCTGCCCCCTGTCCCCTGTCCCCTGTCCTCTGCCCAGCCGCCTCTGCCCCCTGTCCTCTGCCCAGCCGCCTCTGCCCCCTGTCCTCTGCCCAGCCGCCTCTGCCCCCTGTCCTCTGCCCCCTGTCCTCTGCCCCCTGTCCTCTGCCCCCTGTCCTCTGCCCAGCCACCTCTGCCCCCTGTCCTCTGCCCCCTGTCCTCTGCCCCTGTCCTCTGCCCCTGTCCTCTGCCCCCTGTCCTCTGCGTCCTCTGCCCCCTGTCCTCTGCCCCCTGTCCTCTGCGTCCTCTGCCCCCTGTCCTCTGCGTCCTCTGCCCCCTGTCCTCTGCGTCCTCTGCCCCCTGTCCTCTGCCCCCTGTCCTCTGCGTCCTCTGCCCCCTGTCCTCTTCCCCCTGTCCTTTGCGCCCCCTGTCCTCTGTGTCCTCTGCCCCCTGTCCTCTGCGTCCTCTGCCCCCTCTCCTCTGCCCCCTGTCCTCTGCGTCCTCTGCCCCTCTGTCCTCTGCGTCCTCTGCCCCTGTCCTCTGCGTCCTCTGCCCCCTGTCCTCTGCGTCCTCTGCCCCCTGTCCTCTGCCCAGCCGCCTCTGCCCCCTGTCCTCTGCCAGCCGCCTCTGCCCCCTGTCCTCTGCCCAGCCGCCTCTGCCCCCTGTCCTCTGCCCAGCCGCCTCTGCCCCCTGTCCTCTGCCCCTGTCCTCTGCCCCTGTCCTCTGCCCCCTGTCCTCTGCCCAGCCGCCTCTGCCCCCTGTCCTCTGCCCAGCCGCCTCTGCCCCCTCTCCTCTGCCCACGCCGCTGCGCTGACCACTCTGCCCACGCCGCTGCGCTGACCACTCTGCCCACGCCGCTGCGCTGACCAATCTCACCGCACTCACTGTTAACCACTGAGCCACCGCACTCACTGCTAACCACTGAGCCACCGCACTCACTGCTAACCACTGAGCCACCGCACTCACTGCTAACCACTGAGCCACCGCACTCACTGCTAACCACTGAGCCACCATATACTCTGCTACCCACAGAGCCGCCTGTATACACACAATTCATTTCACCGCACTCCCGTAACTATTAGTAAATAAACTATATATGGATTCTAGACTACCCGATTCTTTAGAATCGGGCCACCATCTAGTATATATATATATATATATTTATATATAAAGTACATATATGTATATAGTACTGTTTGCCAAAGTGACATGAATATGTCTACTCTGAACTACTATAATTAAAGGGCAAGTAGACTATAGCTACTGATGACCATATAAGTATTAATTTTATAAGATCATACCAAATTGGTCCAGAAATTTTCATAAATATGGGCTGTTTGATTGTCCTTATTCTGTTTGATCTCAAGATATCAGCCAAGAAATTAAAGCTTGGGCAGAAATGGGTCTTCCAAATGGTACTAAGAAAAGGAATTTTCAGCTCACCCCTGGAATGCAGTTCCAAGCCAGGTGGGGCACGACATCCTCGCTGCAGCACAGCGTCCAGGCAAATGAAGAAGATGGGGTTGGATCCAGCTCAGCATACCGGGTTAATATAAAAAATCAAAACTTTTTTTGAAATCCTTAAAAAACACAAATGTATGTAAAAGATCAGACCATACATGTTTTGAGCAACTTGGCTCTTGAACACTAGTTGAAAAGTCATATACATGTCCCTTCGTGGCAAATCTCACCATGGCTTGGTGGGAAGAATTTTTTTATACACTGCATGTAATCCCTATTCATTGTCTATCCTGTCTTATGCTAGATATATAGACAATATGATTATCGTCTGGGGAGGTACTATCGATCGGATTGCAGATTTTGTTTCCTATTTGAATAATAACCAATTTAATCTCCAATTCACTTATAAATATCATAACCAAAAAAAAAAAATCACATTTTTGGACTTAGTTGGTGAAAAAGATGGCACAATAACCAGTTAGACATATAGAAAACCCTCTGGTGGTAATACAATACTACATGCACGCAGCTTTCCTCCATCACATGTCAACAAAGCTAGGCAAATTTATTTGTGCTAAGAGGAATTGTAGCACTAAGGAGGGTTTTATTATGGAGTCTAAAATTATCAAAAACAGCTCGCTGACCGACAATATTCATCATGGAGTTTGAACAGGGCAGAGAAGATTGCTATGAGCAGAGATAGAATAGACCTAATTAATAAAGCAAAAAATCCTAGCAGCTGTACAAAATGGGAAAAACACAGCAACTCTCATTCTTACATATAGCCCATAGTTTAGAACTATCTCTCAAATAGTTCAACGTAACTTACCAATCCTTTATGATGATCCAGTGTCCATGGACATACTACGGGATGGTATTAGAATCATGCCCAGAAAGGCAAAAATAATTGGAAATTCTTTATCTCCTAATCTACAAGTCAGCCATCAAAAAGAAAAACGTCTCGCAAACATGGCTTTCCTTGAAAGATATTATAAATGTGGTCCATCTCCCTACAAAAGATGTACATTCTCCTTTAAAACTGATCAATTCTTTAATTACGATCATAGCAAAAAATTTGTATTAAAATCTTTTTAAATTGTAATAGTGACCATGTAGTCTATATTGTAGGTGCAGAATTTGTATCTGAAATATGTCGGCTCAACCACCCGCAAATTAAACACTAGAATGAGAGAATACCTGTATGATATAGAAGAACCTACAGACAGGAATATATCTCATGTATCTAGGCATTTTGTAGAATGTCACAAAGTATAATAGATTTGAGTGTATATGCTATAGAGCAAGGTCCCCAACTCCAGGCCTTCAAGGCCACCAACAAGTGCAGGTTTCTGGATCTCTTTAGATTTGCACAGGTGATAATTATCATTGCACAGGTAATGAGGCCAAGACCTGTGCAATACTAAGAGATCCTGAAACCTGCATGTTTGGTTGGCCTTGAGGCCTGAGTTGGGACCTCTGCTATAGACACTTTACCGAGATGTGAGAGCGGTAATCCATGGCCTGCACCGTCCATTGGACATGTGACCCTGTCTTCAGGTGCAAGAGCAGGGAATCAGTGCAGAAGGTGCGGCCCTCATGAAACACCTCCCCCTGTCATGGCGCCGGCCGCTCACCCCGCGCACCGCAGGTAAGCGGTGACCCGCCGGGGGACCAGTACAGGAGGGGCGGCGCAGCGCTGGGCTTCACCAGCACCCCCCCCCCGTAATCACTGCCGCTGCCGCGCCCGGTAATCACAGCCACGGCTCAGGCGGCAGTGGCGACCCGCCGGGGGGACCAATGTATGCAGAAGGGGCGGCAGCGCTGGGCTCCACCAGCACCCCCCCCCCATCCCGTAATCACTGCCGCGGCTCAGGCGGCAGCGGGGCTTGGTGCACCCCTGCTGGTAATCACACTGCTGCGGTTGAGTACAAGGAAGCGTACTGGACCTTCTCTTTAAACACTTATGTTTCAACAGGATTAAATCTTGGACGGGAGGTAATGCTTCATTATTAACCCCTTTATTTCTGGTTCCATGTACGCACTTTTTGGACCATGGCTATTACTTGGAGATGTGTGCATAACCATGTCTGATCTCTCATGTATTTCTTCAGGTTGTAATCTTGTACTAAACAACATTAAGTACCCCACATTACTTTTTATAATCCATTTCTTTGATGATTTTAACTTGCACATTTTTTTTCTTTCTTTGTCTCTGCTTAATTGTTTTTAAATTTGATACATGTGTTTTTGTTTTTTCCTTGATTGAGGAGGCAGTATATTTAAATCCTGACATGTATATCACTTTTCAACCAGTGTACAAGAGCCAAGTTGCTCAAAACGCGTATGGTCTGATCTTTATATACACACCACCCCATGCTATTTTCCTGTTGTCCTGGGATGCCCAGTTTTTTGTCTCTGTTATGTTTTTTAAGGATTTCCAATAAAAGTTGTGATTTTTTTAAATTAACCCGGTGTACTGAGCAGGATCCAACCCTAATCTTTTTCGTCTTCTAAATGGACAATGACCGAAGCATACTGCCAAACTGATTACAAAGTGGCTTAAGGATAACAAAGTCAATATTTTGGAGTAAAAATCTGTGAGGAAGGAGCTTGGTAGGAGGCTCCAAAACGCGTCGGAAAATAAAGGCTGTAGCTGATCCAGACATTCCCGTGTCTGTGTTTCTTTGGTCTCAGAGCAGCAGCGCGGACACTGAGGCACTTTGTCCAAGAAATTGCAATATTTTGGGGGTGGCCATCATAAAGCCAATAAAATTTATGGGCAAAGCTGAAAAGGCAGGTGCGAGCAAGGTGACCTACAAACATGGCTCAGTTACACCAGTTCTGTCAGGAGGAATAGGCCCAAATTCCTATCAAAGATTGTGAGAAGCTTGTGGAGGGATATCCAAAACATTTGACCTAAGTCATACAGTTTAAGGGCAATAGTACCAAATACTAATGAATTGTATGTAAAATTGTAATTTTGCAGAAAGTAATAAAAATGCCTTAAAACATTCTCTCTCATTATTCTGGCATTTGGCAAATATTAATAATTATGGTAATCCTAATTGACCTAAAACAGGAAAGGTTTATTCTGATTTCACGTCAGATAGTGAGAAAAACATGTATATGTGTCTCTTATATAGTGTATGTAACCTTCTGGTTTCAACTGTAGATACTGTCACTAGTTTCTTAATCACTAATCCATCCTCATGTTGTTATGCTTCTTTGATGTAGTGTTTCAAGCATGCCTGTCTACAATTTCTCATTAATCTTTTAATCTAAAAAGAAGATATAATATAACACACTCTGTATGTATATTACCGGAATTGGAGAAGAGAATAGTGACATCTGGCGCATGCGCAGTGTACAAATAAAGCTGAGGCACATAAACTTGGCTTCATTACATGTGTGATATGTCACTGTACGCACCTTAAGGCCACGTCACACGTAACGATATCGTTGCGTGTGACACTACAAACGATGAACGATCAGTCGGCTGATCGTTCATCGCTTTATTTGAGGACAGGACCTCAAATTGGTCGCGATGATGTGTGTGACACCGGGAGACTACTGATAAGCCAGCTCCCTGCGCCTCTCTGCAAGCGCTGGGAGCTGGTCTCCAAGGTAAACTGCGGGTAACTAGGCAGCGCGCGCTGCCTAGATACCCGATGTATACCTTGGTTACCAGCCTTCTCCGCTCACCGGCTGGTATCCAAGGTACACAGCGTGTAACTAGGGACCCCATGCTATTCAAAGGTGGATGTTTCCTAAAAGTAATCTCATTTCCAAATCTTTTTATATCATATATGTCCAACCGCATTTACCACCCTAAAGTTTAAAGGAATGTATTAGTTTTAGGTAATGTGCATGTAGAAGACGTACCGCATACTGCTTCGAAAACTAATTTATAAAACAATAATTTAGATAAATTGCTAGTTCCTGTACATTTTATCTGCAAATTATCAGATTATTTCTTCAGGATGAATAATATAGAAAATTCCTCTACAGATTGATATTCAATAGGGTAAATAGTTTATTTTTATTCACCTTAACATGGAGTTAAAATAGCAAATGAACTTTATACTTGACTTTCAAAACCTGCTACTAACACACTGAGAATTTCATGGTTTCTGCTTGATCTTTTTTATTTATTCCACTGCATCAATGACATGTAGTTGTGATATGTGACCAGGGCTGCAGATCATTTGTCATATCAGTGTCATCAGGAAAATTTAGAGGGGGTTTTTCCATTTCAGACATAGAATATCAACAAATGTCAGAACACCCATAACAATGAATGTGGAGCACAGTGCGGCCGCTTTTACCACCAAAGTCATGATGGTACAAGATGAGACTTGTCCTTAAAATCGTTTGTAATTGCCAGCTCACCCAGGTAGTAATTTCTCCTTGGTCCGGTCGTCTGCCAGAGATCTGCTCGGAATGAGGGAGTTACGCCCTCCTGCAATTGCTTAGGAACAAAACATATGAAGGCCAACAGAGGAACACTTCTGCGCAGTGTTAAAATCCTTTTATTCCATGAACACAAATTTCATTCCCTAACCGGACAAGGTACATACAAGAGCAGTGGGAACAATTGAGAGCACAGCTGTCTGGTTACACCTTGGGGTTCAAAGTGCTCACTGTGCATCTAGATACGTTCCTTGGGGGGTCTAGTTTCCAAAATGGGGTCACATGTGGGGGAGCTTCAATGTTTAGGCACACAGGGGCTCTCCAAGCGCGACATGGTGTCCGCTAACAATTTGAGCTGATTTTCCATTCAAATTGTTAGCAGACACCATGTTGCGTTTGGAGAGTCCTTGTGTGCCTAAACATTAGAGCTCCCCCACAAGTGACCCCATTTTGGAAACTAGAGCCCCCAGGGAATATATCTAGATGGGTGGTGAGCATTTTGAACCCCCAGGTGCTTCACAAATTGATCCGTAAAAATGAAAAAGAAAGTTTGTGTGAAAAAAAAAGTACTTTTTCCTTATTACGGATCAATTTGTGAAGCATCTGGGGCTCAAAGTGCTCACTGTGCATCTAGATACGTTCCTTGGGGGTCTAGTTTCCAAAATGGGGTCACTTGTGGGGAAGTTCCAATGTTTAGGCACACAGGGGCTCTCCAAACGCAACATGGTGTCAGCTAACAATTTGAGCAGATTTTCCATTCAAATTTGTTAGCGGACACCATGTTGCGTTTGGAGAGCTCCTGTGTGCCTAAACATTAGAGCTCCCCCACAAGTGACCCCATTTTGGAAACTAGAGCCCCCAGGGAACTTATCTAGATGGGTGGTGAGCATTTTGAACCCCCAGGTGCTTCACAAATTCATCTGTAAAAATGAAAAAGTACTTTTTTTTTCACAAAAAATATAAATTGGATCTTAAAATTTGTTGTGCAATTTCTCCTGAGTACACCGATATCTCATATGTGGTCATAAACGGCAGGGCTCAGAAGGGAAAGGAGCACCATTTGACTTTTTGAATCAAAAATTAGCTCCAAAAGTCAACAATTTTTAGAATCCATTTTATCCTGTTGCCCATGTGAAAATTAAAGGATTGAGGCTATAAGAACATTTTTGTTGTAAAAATTTAAATGCCCATTTTTTCCTTCCATGTTGCTTTAGTTGCTGTGAAGTACCTGAAGGGTTAATAATCTTCTTGAATGTAGTTTTGAGTAGCTTGAGGGGTGCAGTTTTTGAAATGGTGTCACTTTTGGGTGTTTTCTGTCATGTACGCCCCTCAAAGGGACTTCAAATGTGATGTGGTCACTAAAAAAATGGATTTGTAAATTTTGCTGGAAAAATGTAAAAAATTGCTGATGAACTTTGAACTCTTATAACTTCCTAACAAAAAAAATGTTTTTTTCCAAAATTGTGCTGATGTAAAGTAGACATGTGGGAAATGTTATTTATTAACTATCACATAACTCTTTGGTTTAGCACAATAAAAATTCATAATTTGAACATTGCAAAATTTTCAAACTTTTTGCCAAATTTTTGATTTTTTCACAAATAATCGCAAAAATTATCGACCTAAATTTAATACTAACATGCAGCCCAATATGTCACGAAAAACAATCTCACAATCGCTAGGATCCGTTGAAGCGTTCCAGAGTTATCACCTCATATAGGGACACTGGTCAGAAATGACGAAAATGCCTTGGTCTTTAGGGTCAAAATAGGCTCGGTCATGAAGGGGTTAAATATTCACATAAATACATTTTCTGGCTTTTTCTGGATGAAGCAGAACTCATAATTACATTGTCAGAATAGTTACAGTAGTATAAGCATAGATGTTTGGTGACAGATTGTTAATTGATGTTCTGGGAGACATTACCTTTTTTTCTAATAGGATGAATATACAGTTGTCGCCATTTTTCATTTGATACAATAAAGAAGCTCAATTTTGAAGTTTCTAAATTTGTATGGCACCAAAATATTTATTACAACCTGTGGTAACTCTTATATGTTGGATAAGATTCCTTGTTGTTAATGGCTGTTACATGGATTGAAAAAAGACCTTAGGCCCCTTTCACATCAGCGTTTTTTCAAATCGCGGCAGATTCGGTGAAAAAACCGCATCTGCCGCGATTACCGCATACCGGCTGCACTTGCAGCACAGTTGAGGCAAGCCCCATACAATGTATAGGCGGGCTTGCGGCAGTGCGGTTTTGGCACTTGCAGCAGGTGTGGCCGCGAAAAAACCGTGGCTGACCGCGTTTTTTTTCGCGGCCGCACCTGCCGCAAGTGCCAAAACCGCACTTGCCGCAAGTCCGCCTATACCTTGTATGGCGTTTACCGCAACCGCGCCGCAACCGTGCCGCAAGTGCAGCCGGTATGCGGTAATCGCGGCAGATGCGTTTTTTTCACCGCATCTGCCGCGATTTGAAAAAAACGCTGATGTGAAAGGGCCCTTAGACCATCAATTATACATTTTTGTCACATTGTCATTTGTAACTGACAATATTATGTGCACTGAGGAAATTATCCAGCCCTTATTTAAAATCTGCATTCCATAGTCTGACTGCTCTGACTGTAAAGAACCATGTCTAATTTAGTTCCGGAATCGCCTTTCTTCCACCGTCAGGGAGTTCCCCCTGGTCCTTAGTTTTGTCTTTGGAAGGAATAAGTCGCATGCCAGTTCTTTGTATTGATCACACATATATTTACACATATAAGTGAGATCTCCTCTGAGATGTTTTTTTTCTAAATTCCCAACTTTTCTAACCTCTCGTCATATAGGAGGCCTTCCATCCCTTGTAATATTCTATTTGCCTGCCTTTTTACTGACTCTAACTTCTGAAAATCCAAAACTGGATCTCATATTCTAGATGTGGCTTTACAAGTGATTCATTGAGGGTTAACAATATGTTGGGATCCCAGGATTTTATCTTTTTTATACACCCTAAAATCTTGTTTGCTTCTGCAGCGTCTGCTTGACATTGAGTAGTGCTGTTCAGCTTACTTGTAACCAGAATTGTCATGACTATTGTTACATTTTCAATAGTCGAGAATTTCTGGTGCTAGATGTTTGATAATTCTAGTTTCACGAGCCCATTTCAGGATAACTGCTCTAGTAATGAACAAAGTCTTATTGATTACAGAATAAAAATGTATGTGTGTAGCCACCTCAGGCTGGGGTCACACTTGCTTTGTCTCGCGCGAGCCTCACATTGCATTACCCGACACGGCCGGCTGCTCTCCAGACAGGAACATGTCAAGTGTATTTCTATGCAGTCTCCTGTCCGGAGAGCAGCCGGCCTTGCCAGGTGATACAATGCAAAGCTCTAGCAAGTCACACCCAAGTGTGACTCTGGCCTTATTTTTCACATAGCAGTTTGTGAATATGTAAATGGATTATAAAACCCACTAAGAAAAATTGTCTTTCTACACCGTTAAATAGCTTTTGTACTGTCTGTGAGGGCTTTTCGAGTAGGCAGATTTTTTCCTTCTTACAAGATGCTGTTTTACAAAGACGAGGAGAGAAGTTGCAGCTACATTTACTCCTTTGTCCTCCTATCTATTTCTACTGACAGATTATATGAGAAATGAAGACGTTCACGATCATTTACAACTGGCATGTGTGGAGAAAAAGCAGAAGCTCCTGGGAGGTGGAGGAGATTCTACCTATTCCTAATACCATATTTAAAAAAGTATTCTACAAAAAGTATGAAAGGTTCACTATAAGGGCTTGGACACACTTTCCTAGTTACATCAGAGTTTGACTGAAGAGACTCTGAAAGACCTGGAGCAGTGACCCTGAACGGCCTCTCTCTGGACGGGGAACCTGGAGCTGCACAAAAACACAATCAGCTGACACTCCCATCCAGATAGGGAGAAGCCGTTCAGGGTCACTGCTCCAGCCCTTTCAGAGTCTCCTCAGTCAAACTCTGATGAGTGTGTCCGAGTCCTAATAAGCAACATTTCACTTTTGAGGACCTATGACACCTTCCTATCAACTGGCTAACTTGGTATTATTTTATTAATACATGGTATTATATTATTTTTCCTGTATTTTTGAATAGAAATTGTGGTTTGAAATCTAGCAACATTTTATAAATCAGAATAAAAATCACTTAGAGATTAGTAAATCCTATATCTGAGAAGGCAAAATATAATTTCTTTTAGACCAGTAATTCCCAATGTCAATAATACATTAACGCAACAAAGTCATTTAGCCACTTTCATGGACCTACAGCAACAAAATCTTATCTTCATACTGAAACCATTGCGGTCTCTAAGGCTAGGGTGAGATTAACGTTAAAGGGGATTGCATTAAACACATAGGTTTTGGCAGCCTAAACGCAGTGCTACCGCCATGTTGAAACCATCTTTCTCACGTCAGGAAAAAGTGTGAGATTTCACTTAGATACTGGCGTTTGAGCCGCGCTAGGGGCCGAGTCACCATAAGTAATCATTGGCAGCGTTAACGTGGCACTACCATGGCCTATGTTTTTAACGCAATCCCCCTTTAACGTTAATGTGACCCTAGCCTAAGGCAATGTGCCAAAGCTGCTTTCACCCTCAATCTGCATCCTCTGGCAGAGAAAAAATTCACCAAAATCTGCAATATGCTTTTGCACATTACAGTGCGTGTTTGCATGCAGAAAATGGTGCATTTTTCTGCCTTCAATACCAGGGGACTGAAATTGTGAAGCTATACTCAAGGATGAGAGAGATATACACTGTGTTCCAAATTATTATGCAAATGTTCTTTTTCTCTGATTTTTCTAAATGGTTGGTGCAAATGACAGTCAGTGTAATAAAAGTCAACACCCGTTAGAGTAAACATCAAATTTTATTGAAGAAATCTCCCTATGATAACAGTATAATTATCAAAATTCAAAAAACTCTAATGGTACCTTTACACGCCGCCACAGAGGGTAGCAACACGTAGGCAACGAACGTGCACGCGCGCGTTTTTACCTGTTGCTAACGGTTGCCGATGCCGATATACACGCCGCCACAAAGTGCTCCACAGAAGGTATTTGCGTTCCCCGTAAGTGCCGACGGGTGCCGCGGGTTACCTTCTGTGGAGTACCTTCCCTGATTTACACGCCGCTACCACAAGGGAATATGGGCGTACATCTTACGTGCCGCAAGTACATAGGCGTGACAGAGTTGTGTATTACGTGATGCTCGTACGGTGATTGGACAATGCAATAGCATCATGATTGGCCAGCTTGCGCAGGAAGGCTGGCTAATATATGACCTATTGCAAATGTGTAGTGTGACTGGTCAGCTCGTTAAATATGGCGCCCTGTGCAGGGACAGTCAATGGATACACAGTAGCCTCCACCAATGAACGCTGATGGGGCGTGGTATCCATGACCCTGTGGCACGCCCCAGGGAATTCCCTAGGGCACGCAAATACCTTCCTGTGCCCTGATTTAACGCCGCCACCATAGGGATTATGCCTTCCTGTTTTTGAGCACGGCTCAGACACAGGTATCTGAAGCAACTGCAAGACACAGGATGGAAAATCCTGAATTACACGCCGCCACTTCGCGGTCTTTTCAAGGCAACAGGCACAATTGTGTCCGATGCCTGGCGGTTTCTACACTTCTGTGGCGGCGTGTAAAGGTTCCATAAAAGCACTGTTCCAAATTATTGCGTACAGCAGAATTTGTAAACATTTGATATGTTTGAAAGAACTGAAAATGCTCATTTGTTGAATTTGCAGCATTAACAGGTCACATTCACTGAAATAAAAAGCTATTTAACTCCAAAACATCCTAACAGGCCAAGTTACATGTTAACATAGGAACCCTACTTTGATATCACCTTCACAATTCTAGCATCCATTGATATTGTGAGTTTCTGGAGAGTTTCTGCTTGTATTTTTTTGGATGATGTCAGAATAACCTCCCAGAGCTGCTGTTTTGATGTGAACTGCCTCCCACCCTCATAGATCTTTTGCTTGATTATACTCCTAAGGTTCTCTATAGGGTTGAAGTCAGGGGAAGATGGTGGCTACACCATGAGTTTATCTCCTTCTAGCCCATAGCAGCCAATGGCACAGAGGTATTCTTTGTAGCATGAGATGGTGCATTGACATGCATGAGGATGATTTTGCTCCTAAAGGCACGTTTTTGCTTTTTGTACCATGGAAGAAAGTTCTCAGTTGGAAACTCTATATACTTTGCAGAGGTCATTTTCACACCTTTAGGAACCTTAAAGGGGCCTACCAGCTGTTTCCCAATGATTCCAGCCCAAAACATGACTCCTCCACCTCCTTGCTGACGTCGCAGCCTTGTTGGGACATGGTGGCATCTACCAACCATCCACTACTCTATTCATCTGGACCATCCAAGGTTGCTCGGCACTCATCAGTAAACAAGACTGTTTGAAAATTAGTCTTCATGTGTATCTGGACCCACTGCAACTGTTTCTGCTTGTGAGCACTGTTTAGGGGTGGCCGAATAGTAGGTTTATGCACCACAGCAAGCCTTTGAAGGTTCCTACACCTTGAGGTTCGAGGGACTCCAGAGGCACCAGCAGCTTCAAATATCTGTTTGTTGGTTTGTAAGGCCTTTTTAGCAGCTGCTCTCTTAATCAGATGAACTTGTCTGGCAGAAACCTTCCTCATTCTGCCTTTATCTGCACGAACACATCTGTGCTCAGAATCAGCCACAAATCTCTTCACAATACGATGAACACGTTTAAGTTTTCGTGCAATATCAAATGTTTTCATCCTTTGTCCAAGGCATTGCACTATTTGTTGCTCTTCGGCAGCAGAGACATCCTTTTTCTTTCCCATGTTACTTGAAAACTGGCCTGCGTAATATTGTGGAACACCCAGTTTTCCTTTTATTGGCTCACCTGCCAAACTAATTATCACAGATATCTGAGATTGATTTCAATGATCCAAAGAACCCTGAGACACAATACCATCAATGGGTTTCATTGAAAAAAAATAAAAATAAAACCCTATGACACTTAAAACCAATTTGCATAATAATTTGGAACACAGTGTAGAGATTGGCCAGGGTCACACATACTATACGTTTTTGGGCTAAATCCGTTTTTGGGAACATTTTGGACATTTTTTTCAATGTCCAAAAACGCATATGCGTCAACGCATGGGCATGTGTGTTTTTCAAAAAACGCATGCGTTTTTATGCAGCAGCCCAAAAATGCTGCTAGCAGTTTTTTTGGGGTCCTTTCAAAAAACACATGCTTTTTTTAACATTTGGGCCATATGGGAAATGCATGCGTTAAAGCATGGTACTTATAGGTATAGAAGAAAAAATGGCTAAGTCCCAAAAATTCCAAAAAACACCAAGTACCTCAGAGGACACTATTGGCACCCTTAGAAAAACATATCTGTTTTTCTAAGGGCTTAAAAAATGGATTTGCTTGTGTGACCCTGGCCATAAAGACTTTTTGGCATCCAGACATGATTTAATACAGCATGCATCTTTTGGAAAAACTCAACTAAAACTGCATGGTGTGAACACACATTTCTATGATTATAATGCGGTCAATGGAGAAAAAACACTGCTATAATTGACACGCTGCTCCTTTTTTTCTGCACCAAATCTGTTAGGAAATAAAAGCAATGTTGGCTCAGCACTTCTGCCTCTCATACACTTTGCTGGCCTCAGGATAGACATGCAGATTCTCAAACCCTGCGTCAAAAAATGCATAAAATAATGAACAGTTGACAAAAGGCCTAATATTTGAGTTTTTTGTCATGTAAAAAAAAGGAATCATTTTAGAACTTTTACCACCTTTAATGTCACCAATAATCTGTATAGTTTAATTGAAAATTAAATAAATCTTTTTTTAAGAAGAAAAATAACTAAAAAGATGTGTTAGCATATTTATGTACACAGTTCACTAATACTTTATTGAAGTAGGCTGTGAATTTATGACAGCATTCAGTCTTCTTGTCTATCAGCATGGCATATCTAGATTTGGCAGTCTTTGCAGTAGCGCTCCCAATCTGTCAGATTGTGGGGTAATCTCCAGTGTACAGCGCCACCTTCAGGTCTTCTACAGATTTTCAACTGGATTCAGGTCTGTGCTCTGGCTGGGTCATTCCAAAACTATAATGTTCTGGGGAAGCCATTTTTATCTTTATAATAATTTGGAGGTATGCTAAGGGTCATTGTCCTGCTGAAAGGTTAGGGTATGTGTACATTGGGCATTTTTGATCTGTTTTTGATGCTGCTTTTTTTTTTTAACTGCATCAAAAACGGATCAGTAACGGTGTCTGCGAGCAAAGTGAATGGGATTTTCAGTTTGCTGTGCAGACTCTGAGTTTCTGACTGCTGTGTTATTGGTGCAGAAAGTGCATCCAGAAAATAATGAGGGTCAATTATTGCTCCGTCTTTCTGCTGCACTTTCTCCATTGGCTCCATACTACTAGCAAAAAAAAAACATCACAAACAGATTGGTATTCACACAGTCCATTTGTGATGTGTTTTTACTGCGCTTTCCACACCACAAAAGTCTTGTTAAAGAGTCAACTATGACTTTTAGGATTGCTACCTTTATTAGCTGGCACTAGAGTTTGTCTACTTCCTCACTGAAGTGACAATTTGCATATGCAATTTCCCAGAGGAGCATTGCAGCTTTAAGTCATCTCACTGCCAGCTGGCAGAATACTCTCCACATCTCCACAAGGAGAATAGCTATTCCCTAGACCTTGTCTTAGCCTCTCATATCGCGAGATCAGAATTCCCACTCACTGCACTGATGAGGGGCAATCACCCCAAAACACAGCATCTACAGTTTGGAGTTCTGATCTGGCACAAATCCTAAGTCATATTAAAAGGATTGTTAAAGAGTCAATTATGACTTTTAGGATTGCTACCTTTATTAGGTTGTGTAGAAAAAAAGCCCAGGTTTAGATTCCGCGCAGACCACAAAGCAGGAAGGATATGTTTTATGTCCGTTTATTGAGCCAACGTTTTCACAGCAGAACCTGCTGCTTCCTCAGGGTCTGAGGAAGCAGCAGGTCCTACTATGAAATGCATTGGCTCAATAAACGGACATCAAACATACCCTTTCTGCTTGGTGGTCTGCGCGGAATCTAAACCTGGGCTTTTTTTCTACACAACCGGATTTCTCCCTCACCAGGTGTCTGCAGCGACCAGGATAACAAGGCTCTTGCAGTTTGTTGTGACTCACACAACCCAAAAAGATGAATCACACTAATCGGGGGGCTTTGAATTATCATAGATAAGACCCTATGTGCGCTCCCTTTTCTCTTTGTTTTACCTTTATTAGGTGACATTAGAGTTTGGCTACTTCCTCACTGAAGGGAAATTTGCATATTCCACACCACAGAGGCACCAATTACTTACCCTTCCTGGCAAAACCCCAGTGATGTCTTTCTTCCGGGCATCGGCAGGACCTGTGAGTTCTGACAGTACCTGGCCATGTGATTGAGCCTGCGAGTCACATGACCAGGTCCTTTTGACATCCTGCAGATTCTGACGGTGCCTGGAAGGAACATATTGCTGTAGCTCACTGTGGGATCACCGGAGAGGGTAATAAAGTGTGTGTGACTCTGTGTGTCTGTCGGTGTGTCTCACTGTGTGTCTGTGTCCCTCCTGTGTGAAAACAAAAACAGTGTGGGCACAATGAGCAGCACATGTAAACTTTACTAAGGGCTATCAGGGCCAATTAGTCACTCACCTTATCCGGTTGTGCGGTTCCCACACAACCCTGGTGTCAGGCACAAGGGATCCTGTGAACAGAGCCCTCTCCGCCGCTGCTTCTGCAGCGTTTCTGGTCCGGATGTCACGCGTAGGTCCTGTAGCCTCCGTGTTGTTGCGCCCAGTATCCCAGCAACCACAGGTCCTTTTCGGCTTTACACGCTCCCTCCACACAGCAGCTCCTGCCAAACTTCCCACAAAGGAAATGAAGGTATTTGGAAACAAATAATTATCTTGTGGCTCCTGCAACCATCAGATTACATTTAACCTTTTAAAGGTTACATAAACCTTCAGATCATTTAAGGCTCATTCACACACAGGTTGTGCTATGTTTGTTGACACCGTTTTGTGGCAGTTTCTAAAGCAAATTAATCCTCACATTGGAAACGTAATATAATCAGTCTAATGAGCGCTAAAAGTAAGGAGCAAGGGGATTCTACAATTATCCAAACTTTTATTAGTGGTCCCTTATATGCTACAACGCTTTTGACAATCAGTGTGTTGTCTTCCTCAGGTGATATTATATGAATCCCCCTTGTTCCTTCCTTTTAGTGCCCCATTAGACCGATTATTTGTTTCCAATTTGTCCCTCCCTATGGAATAGTTCTGCATTTAGGCTTTGAAAAAGCAAAAGTGCAGCACTAAGAAATCGGAGCAATAAAGCAACACAAATGGATGATGCATTTGTGATGCTTCTTATTTGCATAAAATGAGGATTAATTTTTGCTTTAGAAACTGCACAAAAAACTGGTCAACAAAAACAGAGCACAAACGCTGTGTGTGAATGAGCCCTTAAATTGATCTTGAAGGTTTTTATGTAACCTTTTAAAAGGTAAAATGTAATCTGATTGGTTGCAGGAGCCCACAAGAATGCACTTACCCTGTGGTAACTGAATGATCACAAGACTTCATATTTAGTTCATGACTGTATTATCCCCTTCACGACCAAGGACGTATATATGCTTCCTTGGCCATGTCCTGCCCCCTGATGTGATCCCCAACATATCAGCTGATCTCATCAGCTAAAGTATGTAGCAAACACCACCAATCGGGTCAGTGATCCGATCGGTGGTGTTAACCCTTTGGATCGTGCTGTCAATCACTGACAGCTCGATCCAAAGCTCTGCGGCAGGTATCACGCCATTCCCTGCCATGATCCGAGGTCCCATGATGCGATCACGGGACCTCCATCTATTACCTAGACAGCCCAGGGTCCTCTGATGACTCCGGAAGCTGTCCTGAATCACTTTCTCCTGGCGATCTCTCAGTGTGGTCACCAGCAGAAAGTAAACATTTCTCCTATCTTGAGAGATGCAGCAGCATGTCTTTAAATAGGAGAAGCGATCAGTTTGTGCAGCACTGAGGCCCTCTACTGGGCCAAGTAAAATAAAGAAAAAAAAAGTTTTTTAAAAATATGGAAAATAAAACCCCACAAAAGTTAAAATCACCCTCCTTTTGCTTCATTGAAAATAAAGCTATTAAAAAAATAACAAACATGCACACATTTGGTATTGGCGCATTCAGAAATGCCTGATCTATCAAAATATAAAATCAATTAATCAGATCGGTAAACTATGTAATGGAAAAAAAGTCCAACCCACAGTTAAATTTTTTTGGTCGCTGCAACACTGCAATAACAGGCGATCAAAATATTGCATCTACCCCAAGATGGTATCATTAGAAAAATCAGATCAAGCCACAAAAAATAAGTCACCACACAGCCCCAGATCCTGAAAATGAGAACGCTATGGGTCATGGAAAATGGTGCAAAAGTGCGATCCTTTTTCTTTAAAAACTTGTGAATTTTTTTTCACCACTTAGATAACAATAAAAGTATACATGTTTGTTATCTACGAACTCGTGCCAACCTGAGATATCATACTTACATGTCAGTTTTATCATATAGTGAACATGATGAAAAGAAACAAACCAACAAACATGTCATTGCACTAGTATTGCAATTTCACCACAGTTGGAATTTTTTTCCCCATTGTATTGTACACTATGTGGTAAAATAAATTATTTTATTCAAAAGTACAACGCGTCCCACAGACATCAGGCCCTCATATGTGTATATTGAAGGCAAAATAAAAGTTATAGCTCTTGGAAGAAGGAGAGGGAAAATCAAAAACGGAAAATTGCCGAGGGATGACTCAAATGTTTAGTTTATGACTATATTAAGGTACTAAGGTACAATACATTGCAACAGTATATCATACAAACACTGAAGTGCACTAATAAGACTGAAAGAAAATTAGGCCCCCTTCACACCAAGATTTATTGGGCTCCGTGGCTATCCGATTTAGCCCCCATGTATCCCTATGAGCACAGGTGGGCATGGATTGGTTCTTAATAGTCATCCATTTATGCAGGGATACAATTGTGTCCTCTGTTTTCACGTCCCCAAAATCAGAGACTGCTCCGATTTTGGGCACAGCAGATATAACTGGACAGAATCGGACATGTCCAATTCAAATAACATGGGGGTCTATGGAGCTTGGATCCGTGAAAAAACAGGATAGTTTCCCAGATCTGATTTTAGTGTACTGACCAACTATATTGGTTGGTGTTTTGAAAAGAGTGCACTATTTAAAGGAAATGTTTGTTATGCTGTTCCTATTTTCTACCTTATATACACAATATGTATATATATATATATATATATATATATATAATATATATATATAATATATATATATACCGTGTTTCCCCGAAAGTAAGACCCTGTCTTACATTTTTTTGGGGGACAAAAGTGGCCCCCTGTCTTAATTTCGGGGGGGGGGTCTTATATTGGCAGCCCCAGCCTACTCACATACACACACACACCGTGTATACTCATGTATAAGCCGAGGGTGGGAAATGCAGCAGACCGCCACCCCGGTATACAGCCCCCAGCACAGGTATACAGCCCCCAGCAGTGTGGTATAGAGCCCAGCAGTGAGGTACACAGGGTATACAGGCCCCAGCAGTGTGGATACAGCCCCCAGCCAGTGTGGATACAGCCCCAGCAGTGATACAGCCCCAGCAGTGTGGATACAGCCCCAGCAGTGTGGATACAGCCCCAGCCAGTGTGGATACAGCCCCAGCCAGTGTGGATACAGCCCCAGCAGTGTAGATACAGCCCCAGCAGTGTGGCATACAGGCCCCTTCCTGCTGGCACATTGCCCCCGAACAGTGTTCTGAGCCCCCCGTGAGCTCTCCCCCCCTTTGCTGCCGCTGCTGTTCACATCTTACCTCCTCCAGCGTCTTCTTGCAGCAGCCAGCACGTCGGTTCTCCATCCTCGGCTGTCTCCCGGATCATGTGACCCGTCGCAGCGCATGACGTCATCGGTCACATGATCCGGGAGACAGCTGAGGACGGGAACGGAGGACCGACGCGCTGGAGGGTAAGATGTCAGCAGCAGCAGGGGGGCCTCAGAACACCGGCTGGGGGTAGTGTGCCAGCAGGAAGGGCCCCATATACATAATGCACTGCTCCCCCTGCCGCTGATTGACAGGGGGATGCAGTGCATATCTAACAAGCGGGTGCACGTGACGTGTGACCCGCGCCCGCTCTCCCCCCCCCGCTAGGGGCCTTACATTAGCCCCCCCTCGGTTGTAAGGCCTTATATTCGGGGGAGGCCTTACATTAGCAGGCCCCCCCGTTACCCCTAGGCGGCCTTACAATCGGGGGGGCTTACTTTCGGGGAAACACGGTATATATATATATATATATATATATATATATATATATATATACAGTGCTTTTTTGTAAAAAAATATTTCCTGGTACGCATTCCCGAGGCGAGAGGGGAAAGGAGTTGCTGTCAGGCGCCGGCCGAGTTTGAGGAGTGGGGGAGGGGTGCAGCCCTACGTCTCGTCATTCACTTCTGTGACCTATATGCCAATTTCAATCCAAAACTATGTAATTCAGATTTTCAAAGGAGAAGTAAACAATCCCTCTGATCTCTCCATCCCCCTGTTCCCTCCATCCTCCTGCACCCTCCTTTCTCCATCCCCCTGGTCTCTCCATCCTCCATCCCCCTGCTCCTTTCATCCTCCATCCCACTGCTTCTTCCATCCATCATTCCCCTGCTCCTTTCATCCTTTATCCCCCTGTTCCCTCCAACCTCCATCCCCCTGCTCCTTCCATCCTCATCCCCATGCTCCTTCCATTCTCCATCCCCCTGGTCTCTCCATCCTCCATCCCTTGGTCTCTATCCTCATCCCCCTGGTCTCCCCATCCTCCATCCCCCTGCTCTCTCATCTACCTGATCCCTCCATCCTCCAGGTCTCTCCATCCACCTGATCTCTCCATCCCTCTGTGCCCTCCATCCTCAATCCCTCTGATCTCTCCATCCCCCTGTTCCCTCCATCCAACGCTCCCTCCATTCTCCATTACCTTGGTCTCTCCATCCTCCATCCCCCTGCTCCTTCCATCCTCCATCCCCCTGCTCCTTCCATCCCCTATTCACCTGCTCCTTTCATCCTTCATGCCCCTGTTCCCTCCATCCCCCTGCTCCTTCCATCCTCCATCCCCCTGCTCCTTCCATCCTCTATTCCCTTGCTCCTTTCACCCTTCATTCCCCTGTTTCCTCCATCCTCCTGCTCCCTCCATTCTTCATCCCCTGGTCTCTCCATCCCCCTGCTCCGAGTCCTTTCAATTCATCCTCCATCCCCTTGCTCCTTCCATCCTCTATTCCCCTGCTCCTTTCATCCTTCATCCCCCTGTTCCCTCCATCCTCCTGCTCCCTCCATTCTTTATCCCCCTGGTCTCTCCATCCCCCTGCTCCGAGTCCTTTCAATTCATCCTCCATCCCCCTGCTCCTTCCATCCTTGATCCCCCTGATCTCTCCATCCTCCATCCCCCTTGTCTCAATTTCTCCATACCCTGCCTGTCCTGATCTCTATCCCCCCTGCATCCTCTCCCCCTGCACAGCCTGCCGCCCTCTGCACTCATCACAGTCACTGTCAGTGCTGTCACAAACCTGCACTGCAGCCTGCACAACATTAGTTGTCCTCCTCCATCTTCTTTCCCTCTGGGCAAAACTCCGCCCACCCGAGTCACATGTATGTGACATCATCACAGGTCCTCCGGCGCTGAGGGAAACTCACTTACTGCAGTGCTACTAGTACTACACACAGCCTGTGACACAGGTCAGTGCTGCTCTTTAGATTTTCCGGTACGCTGTACCGGTATGTACTGCCAATCTTCAGATTTTCCGGTACGGCGTACCGGTAAGTACCCCCACAAAAAATGCACTATATATATATATATATATATATATATATATATATATATAATGGAAAAAACAGGCAGCACTCCAGATTGATGTGCAAAAGGTTTACTTAGCCATCTTGATGCAACGTTTCAGTGCAACTGCACCTTTCTCAAGCATCTTTCTCATGCTTGAGAAAGGTGCAGTTGCACTGGAACGTTGCATCAAGATGGCTAAGTAAACCTTTTGCACATCACTCTGGAGTGCTGCCTGTTTTTTCCATTTTATTGAACTTTGCAGTTGAGCCCTGCACACAGGAAGCTTTTGCACCCACCTTGTAAATACTTTTGTGCTGATTCTATTTTTGTCTTTTATATATATATATATATATATATATATATATATATACACACAATAGAGGCTGCATACACAATAGAGAATGCTGCTGGCTGTACACACAATAGAGAATACACAAATGCACAATAGAGACTGCTGCTGGCTATAGACACAAGAGAATACACAATAGATACTGCTGGCTGTAAACACAATAGAGACTGCTGGCTGTAAACACAATAGAGACTGCTGCTGGCCAAATACACAATAGAGACCGCTGCTGGCTGTACACACAATAAAGAATACACAATAGAGACTGCTACTGACTGTAAACACAATAATGACTGCTGCTGGCCATATTCACAATAGAGACTGCTGTTGGCTGTACCCAATAGAGAATACACGATAGAGGCTGCTCCTGGCTATAAACACAAGAGAATATGCTGTGGGCCGTATACAAAATGGAGACGGCTGCGGTCTGTATATGCAAATTAGACGTCTGTGGGCCATATATGCAGGGGAGATGGCTATAGGCTGTATACAAAATGGAGACTGCTGCTTACTGTATATGCAATGGAGAATGCTGCAGACTGTATATGCAATGGAGACTGCTGCAGGCCATATACACAATGGTGATTGCTGCAGGCCATATACACAATGGAGATGGCTGCAGTCCATATACACAAAAGATGGCTACCGGCTGTATGCACAATAGAGACTGCTGGCCTATGCACATTAAAGACAGCTGGCCATATGCGCATTAGAGACTGCTAGTTGAATACACAGAGACTGCTGGCCGTATACACATTAGGGACTGCCTTCCAAAATTTTTGCAGACGTCTACATATACTGTGTTTGTGATAGATCGATAGATGTAGAAATAGATAGATAATAGATAATAGATAGATGATAGATAAGATAGAATTAGATAGATGATAGACAATAGGTAGATGATAGATAGATAGATAGATAGATAGATAGATAGATAGATGACAGATTGAATAGGTATATAGATAACAGATGTGTGTTTAATAACATCTATGGGAGTGAATGTATTTGTCAACTATAAATTCTGGAGTGAGTTGTTTGTGCTGGTGACCTCGCCACCTCATACTGAGGATGGAGCTATTTGTGCCCCATCTGATCCCTGACAGGACACTGCAAGTCTTCTCAAGATTCCAGTTTTCCAAGAGCATTTTGTAGGAAATGCAGTTCTGGGAATCTTGAGAATGGAGCTGCAGTGTGCTGGACCTTCTCAGCAGGAGGTGGGAGGGGGTACCAGCACAAGCAGTGATCACACACAAGACTTATAGCTGATAGAGAGGGCTCAGTATTAAGAGTAGAGGCTCCTCAGTGTTGCCAGAGTGCTGATAGTGAGGTCACATCTCAACCCTAATCACTGAGGAGCCTTCGTTGCTGGTGTGGGGGGACAGGAGGACACATCACTAGTGCAGGCTCAGCCTCACACTCACTGCAGCTTGTGCTCTACGACTCACCCATGCTGCTCCTGCTGATCACTGAAGACTGGAAATAGCAGCAGCGTGGGCTGAGCAGGGATTGGATGAAGGAAAGTCCTACATTCCTGCAGTTCCCATTGGCTGTACTGTACCCGGCTCCTCCTCACTTCTCCTTCCACAGATGGCTCCTGTTTAAGGTATTTTAAAGGGAACCAACCACCTCAGATCACCCTAATACACAGTTAGTACATGTCCCTGCACCCTAAGGATACCTTTCCAGCACTGTTTTTGTGTAAAATCTTGCATTAGTATAACTGATATAAAGAGTTTATAAACTTACTAGCCTGGAGACTTCTGGGCGTATCCCTCCTTCTGTTATACTTCAGGGCTTTGCATTGCATGTCTGTGCTCCCCCTCCCTCCGTGCCTGCTGCCCTGCCCTGATGGGTGTGATCGTTATCTCCTCTGCACAGAGGGAGGGGGAGCACAGCCATGCAATGAATGCACAGCCCTGAAGTATAACAGAAGGAGGGATACGCCCAGAAGTCTCCAGGCTAGTAAGTTTATAAACTCTTTATATCAGTTATACTAATGCAAGATTTTACACAAAAACAGTGCTGGAAAGGTATCCTTAGGGTGCAGGGACATGTACTAACTGTGTATTAGGGTGATCTGAGGTGGTTGGTTCCCTTTAACCCTGCACTGGGCTGTGATGTGGACCCTGGGTGGGGTCCTGATGAGATTGATAGGAGAGGGGGCCCGGAGAAAAGGTGAGGGGGTGTGGCCCACAGGAGATAGGGGCCCGCCCCCTCACGTCTTCTCCGGGCCCCCTCTCCTATGAATCATGGGCGGACCCCTGACAACTGTCACAGTACGCAGGCCCTGTCCGCGGCCCTGAAGTCTACTAAGCCAGTAATGCATGGTAACATCTGCAATCACCTCCTAAAGAGAAAACCACTGTTTATAAAAGTATAAAATAAAAATAACATCTATCTACTAAGTACATTGGGTCTGCTGGGTGTCACTGACACTGCTCAGAGAAGCCCAAATCATTTCGCTTTCTGAATTTGCTTAGTTCAATACATTGTTGTTTTATTTTGCCTCACCCATTACATTTTTAGTGAAGCATTCCTATATATGATAAAAAACAGGAAGATAGGAAATACAGAAGTAGCACCGCAGACTCAACCAATTTCTTACAATATTTTGTCTAATCCACCAGGGGGCAGCATTGGTTAAAATTACCTAGATCTTCACTATAATCTATAAAGAATTATCACCACCATGACCACATATGTTGTATATCAACCCCCAAATAAACACTTTCCTAAAAATAACTTATTTTAAATATGTAGAAATGCCTTATATGTGTCATGTACATGATCACAAGAGTGGGATCTGAAGCTCTGGACTCAATGGCACAGCGTGTCGGAGCTGCCATGTGTCATCAAGCTTTAGGACTCACATACACTTTTTTTTAGCATTTTTTTTCAACCAGTTCAAGGCTGAGAAATTTTCCGCTCTTGCTTCATGTTTTCTAATGAAGAGCTATTTATATTTTTAAAAGAATTTTTGCATAAAATGTAATTGAAACATCTAGTATTTTTAATTATCTTGCGCTGAGACACTTCTACAAAAGTAACAATTGTACAATACCCAGTAACAAAATATTCACAGAATTATAGACTCATTAGATTTTTTTCTGTCTATGCATTTTTACATTTATTTTCTTTTAGACATTCAAGTAGTATTTACATCTTTTGATTGTGATACATGGGGCTACATTTTTATGTCGCTGCCATATTATCAATTATTCTATGCTAATATTGGGTGGTATCGGTAAAAAAATCATTCTAATAAGGGTCTGTTTCCCTTTATTTTATAACCACACAGCCAATTTTCCATTTTCCTTTTCTTTGTTTCCCCCCCCACTCCCATCTTTCAAGAGCCATAACTTTTTTATTTTTCCATCAATTAAGACCTGTAGGGCTTGTATCTTGTGGCACGAGATATACTTTTGAGTGACATCATTTATTCTACCATATAGTGTTCAGGAAAATGGGAAAACAAATTCCAAGTGCAGTGAAATTGCATGTTTGGTTTTTGGGTTTTTTAGTCGCCATGTTCACTATATGGTAAAATTGACATGATGGTGCGATGCCTCGGGTCAATACGAGTTTGAAGTTACCAAACATGTATACTTTTACTGTTATCTAGGTGGTGAAAAAAATTCTGAAGTTTTAAAGAAGAATAATAGCTCTTTTGCGCCATTTTCCGTGGCCTGCCGCATTCTCAGTTTTCGAGACTTGGGGCTGTGTGATGGCTTATTTTTCTTGTTCCTTGAGCTGATGTTTCTAATGAAAACATTTTTGACTAGATACAATGTTTTGATCACCCGTTATTTCATTATTTTCCAGTATAATTTTTTATTGATTTTAAATCCATAACTTGGTAAATGAACTATACAGCATTTCAAGGCTGAGAAGAAAACATTGAATTGCTTGGTAAGTACAAAAAACAAAAAAACAAGAAAGAAAATAACAAATCCCCTGAATCCCACCCTCCTCCCTCTGCCATCAGTTCCAGAGAAGAGCAAAAAGCTTGAAAAACACCTGAAAAGTGTTCATTTTACACAACGGACGATATTTCCGTACCCCACTCGAGATATTCGAGTCGGTGTGATGTCCTTAGATCTTATAGTTTTAAATTACCCAGGGCGCCCTTCAATTCCTCCTGACTGTACCAGGCAGAGCGTGAAAAGGGAATGACGGTGTGTTTGATCTCAGCGTTGGATAGCTGAGAGGATATAAATCTCCTCCATTTTTTGAAAAACTTGTCTGTCAGCTTGTCTATGTCCTTTTCAGCTTACATTCTTTCCCAGGACATCACCTTTTTTAATTCAGCCACAATATCTCCAATCTGTGGTGAGGACTCAGCCAACCACCTCCCCAAGATCAGTCTTTTGGTTGCCATTGCCGTTAGGTGAAAAATACGTGCTTCAACCCTCCCCATGTTTGGTGCTTCTTGCGTCGTGGAAAATCCACTTCACGGGATCTAGTGGAATATCTATGTCCGTCATTTCCCTGGTCAATTGTCTGATCCCGACCCAGATATGTCTGACGTCAGGGCAGAACCATAACCCATGTATTAAATCAGTCGTTAGCATTTTGCATTTGGGGCAATAGTTTAGTCTGTCAGGTTTGTTGTTGGTAATCTGAGGATTAAAGCCCAGAATGGCCCTGTGAATGAGACGGCAGAAGGAGTCTCTCCATTTCTCTGTCTACTATGTCTTCCTGCAGTTGTTTCCAGCCTGCCAATATTTTTGTGTCTATTTCTGGATCTTGTAGTTGCATCACCCACCCCTGGAACAACCCGTCACCCCCACTCGGGAGTAAATGGTCCCACAGAGAATGGAATATAGTGGATATATTTGTGATTGAGGGGTCTAGTGCTAGTACGTTGTCCCATCCATTGTTAATATATTCTGCGTCCAACGACTTCAGCGAGGCCATTATGCGACTATGGACTTGGTTGTATTGG
This sequence comes from Allobates femoralis, assembly GCA_033576535.1. Classification (NCBI taxonomy): domain Eukaryota; kingdom Metazoa; phylum Chordata; class Amphibia; order Anura; family Aromobatidae; genus Allobates; species Allobates femoralis. The sequence goes on from JARQOC010000006.1 coordinate 337,468,231, forward strand.
AGTGTATGTGATTCCTGTAGCCCAAATCTGTTCCTTAGTTCGACCCAAGTCACCCATCTAGGTTCTGATGTGTGGAACAGGTCTTGGACCTTCATTATCCCTTTTCCCTCCAGTATGTAAAAAGTTTGCTTTCCCTTCCCATTGGAAATGCCGGGTGCCTCCATAATTCCAGATGTTTGGAAATTCTCCACGCTAGATGGAGTATTTTGCGCACCGCCTTCCAAGAGGCTATAGTGTCTCTGAAGACGGCTGCTGATTTAATAAAGGGGGGTAGAGTCGAGCTAGGAACATGCAGCATCGAGACCAGACTCCACGGGAGATACAACTCGCTTTCCAGGGAGAAGTCAGAAAATGTACTTTTCCCTTTCATCCAGTCGACAATGTGTCGTGTCAAACAAGTTAGATTGTACCCACGAATATTTGGTAAGTTTAGTCCCCCCTCCCACGTTGGCGCCATCAAGGTGCCCAACCGATTCTGGGCTTCCTGCCCCTCCAGATGAACGTTGTAAAGAGTTTGTTTAGTTTTATGACATCCACATGTTTTAATAGTAGGGGCAGGGCTTGGAGTGGGTATAGAAGCCTCGCAAATGAGATCATCTTGATCAGGTGGCACTGCCCAAGTAAAGTCAGTGGTAGGGGCTCCCATCTCATCAATTCAGAATCAATTTTAAGTATCAGAGGGCCATAGTTTGATCGGTATGTGAGCCCCCCTGATCTGGCTATGTAAATTCCCAGATATTTCAGTTGGGTCTTGGCTATGGGGATCCCGTGTAGCAGTCGAACCGGGGCTGAGGCTGTCTCGCCGACTTTCGTTATTTCTCAGTGCCTCCCGAGCATCTCTGAAGTACAGAGGGGGATCTTTGCATCCGAGACTTTGAGGTCGCAGGGTACAGGAGTTGGAAAGGCACCTTTTGTTGTATAAAATGCTGCATATTTCATTGAACAGTTTCGTTTTCTTGAAACCTCCGGCGAGTAGTCGTTGAAATGACCACCTTATGGCCTCTGATGAACAAAGGTTGTCCCTCTTCCGGAAGGCTGCAGTATCCTTTCCTTTTCTTTAAAGTCTAGATAGCGTGCGATAGATTGATGCGGTTTTTGAGGCGCTTCCCATCTCTCGCCGCCTCCCTCCCCTCCAGTCGGTGATTTCGTCCCTGCAGCAGGAGGTGGCCCCAACCTGTGGACCCTTTCACCTTGCATTTGTCCGCCACATCTAGTGCGGTCGGTATTTCTTTATCGAAAATGTCATTCAGGTGGGCATAGGGAATGCTTTCAGGGAGACAAAAGTTATTTTGTCTCGACCTGCTTTCTAAGTCGTCGACTTTCTCTTGTCCATCTCGAGACGCGAGCAGCCTTCACCAATTCGCCCTCCAGCTGGGATATCCTGTCCTCCGCATCGGAGAGGCATTGTTCTACCTCTTCCAGTCGTTTGTCATGTTTTCACAGTTCCTCTTTGACGCATAGACGTCTTATAGTGTCTCTCACTATGACCTGAAGGCTGTCCGGTAGATGGCTCTTGAGATCTTTAGCCATGGCTGCGAAGGTGTCAGAAAGTTAGGTGGCATCTCTGGGTCTCCTGTAGTTGAGCCAATTCCCCAGCCCTCCCCCCTGGTTTGTGTCTTAGTAGTGCTGTCGTCTGTCTCCCTCCATTGCGTCACTGGAGACTGGGGGTGCTGTGTGAGCTTTTCCTTCTTTTTTAACGTGTTTGCCATATCAGATGAACCGGTATCACCCGGTGCAGCCCTGCCGCCACTCTGTATGAGTTCACTGTTACGCAACCACCATCTCATTCACCTCCATCTCTCCATGACAGATATAGTGTAAGCTACAGTTCAGCAACGTTGGTTTATCAAGAGTCCTGTGGCAGCTGTATGTCTCGTAACCCTCCGGGTGGTAAGGGGATCCGGAGAGAAGCAAGGACTATCTGGCTCCGTGCGGTATGGAAGCAGCACCCCTGGATCCAACTCTCCAAAGGACTCCAAGAATCTGCACAATGCTCCCCAAATCGCCACTGCTATCACAAAGCGACATGATGCATACTGCGCAAACTGGTATTGTACACAGAGCGGCGTTTCCCACTGGATAGTGACTGTATCTGGCCATATTTCTCATTCCTGCCACACCTCTTATGAACATGATGGCATCATTTTATGCAGTCAGTATCACAGGGGTCTGTGGGGCTCCCGCAGCATCTCCCTTGTATTATGCCTTATATGCTGCTTCTGCTTTCATTCCCACTCCTGTCCTCCCCCGCACCTCGCAGCTACAAGAGGCAATATGGCTGCAGGGCTCCTCCTTCCCCTCTATCCTCTAAGAGCAGCGGCGGGTTTGTGGGGGATATCACCGGCTTCCAGGGGTCTCCTCCAACAGCTCACCTCTGGCTGTTTTGTGGCTGTTGCTTTTTTCCTCCCCGAGGCCAGAGATGAGGTGCGGTGGGCTGCGTTGTGCACGGCTTCTTGCGGCACCTCGCGGGGCAGCCTCTGAGCCAGGAGCGGAGTCCTCCGATGTCTCTGGGACTCCCGCTACTCTCTCCACCAAATTCCGAATGGGACCACCTCCTAGAGCGGTCATACATTGCGGGTGTTTGGCCGAGGACAATCGGAGCTCTTCATCTCCGTGCGGCCGCCATAGGGGCCGGAACCGTAAATCAGTTTCCGTTATTGCATTTTATTGCAATGTTGCAGCGACCAAAAAAACATAATTTTGGCGTTTTTAATTTTTTTTTGCATTCTGCAGTTTACAGATGTGATTAATTGATTTTATATGTTAATAGATCAGGCATTTATGAATACCATACATGTGTATATTTTTTAGTTTTTTTTAACAGTTTCATTTTCAATGGGGCAAATATATGGTGATTTTAACCTTTGTGGTGTTTTTTCATATTTTTAAAAACTTTTTTTTTTCCCTTTATTTTAACTTGACCACTAGAGGGCCTCAGCACTCCACTGTCTGATCGCTTTCCCTGAGCTTGGATGGGCTACAGCACATTTGAACACAGTTGAAATGATCAGTCCCTGCCGTGATGTCACTGCGACATTGCCTGCAGGAAGTGATTCAGGACAGCTTCTGGGGTCATTAGAGGACAACGAGCTGTACAGATAACAGATGGAGGTCCGTAATCGCATCACAGGACCTCCGATCATGGCAGGGAATGGCGCAATCCCTGCCACGGGGCTTTGGATCGGGCTGTCAGTCACCGACAGCGCAATCCAAATGGTTAACACCACCGATCGAATCGCTGATCTGATTGGTGGTGGAGTTACATACCCCAGTTGATGAGATTAGTTTTATTTTTACCTTTATTTTATCTTAATAGAAATTTTTTAAACCATAGCCTCACATGAAGTCATAAAAGACCTTTGGGGGCATTTACATATGAATGTTATTTTCTCAGATCTCCCTTGTAACCGGTTCTGTATATTAGCCCCATTTACAGGGAATGCAACTTCCTAGCTGCACAGCGACGCATCAGGATCTCCTATACCCAGCAGCTCCTGCATCTCTCACTATACACACAAAACATACTCTGGGTACACAATGGTAGCAATGCCCCTCTTCTCTACTGCATACACATCTTCTATAGCACTGTTGACTGAGCAATGTGATGGCACAGACAGAGATAAACCACCTGTGCCTGTATCTATGGGTTTCTGCGTCCTGACAGCCAATCCCCTTTTCCTTTGTGAACCCCAGAGTCCGTTGCCACAGTGGTATTGCCTCCCTCACAGGTGAGTCATGCTGGAACAAGAAGGGTCCTCACACTAGGTAACACCACATCCAACGTGTCCTGACTCCAGGCCAAATGGGAGCTCTGCACCCGATTTCAGGAAGCTTCCCTTATAATTCTGGCCAGAGAGGGGTTGTCAGAATCAAGAGACGTCCTGGACTGGACCACCGAAAGGCTCGTCCCAGGCAGTGGTGAGTGAGCGGGAGTTTAGAGGGGGAATCGAGGAAGCCTTGGGAGTGGAGCTGTGACTGACTCACCCGAGAGCAGAGCACTAGAAACAGACTCTGGAGTCATGGAACTACCTCCTGGCAGCTAAATCCAGAGGCGGATCTGCAAGTCACCTGACCACCCAAATCCCCGGGTGGTGCACCATAATAAGCCCGAGCTGCCAACAGAAGCAACATTGAAAAGCTCAAGCTGCCTTCCATAGTGGAGAGAACCAGTACTAGAAAGCCGCAGCATAGCTTTAAGCAGCAGTGGTCAAAAGGGACAGCACAAGACGGCTCCAAACCCACCTGGTGTGGTGAATCCCAATTGCTCCCAGTGCTGGATCTCCACTATCACCTTTTACTAGTACATGGTCTGCATCTTAACTACCCAAGTAAAGGTAAGGAAAGCACCATTCCTGTGTCTCATCATTCCCACCTTCAGTCCTGCACCCAACGTTCACTACCCCATTCATAACTTATCCAGTCACCCGTGGGCCCTGCTCCACCCGTGGAGCTCATCCATCTCTGCTGTGTCACCAACTGCCAGTGTCCTGCACTGCAGCGTGCCATCCCTTCTGAATACCACGTGTGTCATGACTCATCCCATACAATTACCCCCCATTTTATGACACCCCAAAGGCACAGGTGGTCACAGCCCCGTGAACCTCCCCGAAGAACTTCCGACCTGTTTCCAGTACCCAGCCTGGTGGTGTGTCCACTTAGCTACAGAATTACGTGTAGTTCACTCCCATGAGTGACATTTTAAATGTCACTGCAAAGAGGAGCGGAACTGCCCCATCATCTAAACTCTATGGGGAGTCCAAAGAATTGTAATGAAAAGCCATTAATTAAATTACAAATGTATGTGTTTTATTTTGTACATTTTGCCATAATATTTTTTTCTGCCATTTTTTAATCTCTATCGAAAATACTAATAGAAAAAAACTGAAATCCATACACAACCATAAAAAAAGAAAAAAGCTACCAAACACTGATACGGTAATAAATTGTTCTCTGTAAGTTTATTTTCCCAATATACTTTTGAGAACTGTCTCAGCATTTTGCCCAAAAATGCACCACAAAATAGCATTTTAAAGGTGTACTTCATGTCAAAACACAATCATGTTTATAAAAAACATACAGGTTCTCCACAACTATATGCCTTATTTCAGTGGCTCGTATATATTGGATATTTAAATGCTAATTCATGGTACCTTTCACATGACAGCCTATTTTAGGTTACACTTTTACCTTCCAGTTTATTGTAACATGGTCAGTCTAACATGTCTTGCGCTCGCACATTACATGAAACAAGGGTCCTGCTGGGTTTGACTGTGTTAGGGAGATACCCTTTGCAGGCTGCATTGCCTTTGAACCTGGTTGGCCAGGTCCAGATGTACAACTCATTGAAGATGAGACCAGCAATTCTATAAAAGCTCTCTTTACTAATAGCCATCTAATGGAACTATGTAATAGATATCTGGCACACAACTTCTGTATGTTTGCCCTGAATTCAGAGCATAGCTAAACACATTTCTTCTCTTCAAACAAGTCTGACTCCATTTGTCTCACTTGCTTCAACCACCGACCAGCTTAGTGTCACATTACAGGTCAATGAGGTCATCTCCTTCACCCCAATACACCCCCCCCCTTTCCCCTCCCCTCCTTCGAGGCGCAGTCCATGCGTATCTTCTCCCCCTTCAACCTCCAACTGGCTGTCGTCTACCGCCCTCCAGGATCCTGTCCACCTTCTTCAACCACTTCACAACCTGGCTTCTCCACTTCCTCTCCTCCGACATCCCCACCATCATCATGGGCGACTTCAACATCCCCATTGATAAACCCCACGCTGCTGCCTCAAGACTCCTCTCTCTAACCTCCTCCTTCGGCCTCTCCCAATGGTCCTCCTCAGTCACACACAATAACGGTCACACACTAGACCTCGTCTTCACCCGCCTCTGATCCCTCACTCATCTCGCAAACTCAATCCCCCTTCTATCCGACCACAACCTGCTGACCTTCTCCACCCTCTGCTCCCCCCCTGCCACTCTCCCCCTCTCCGGAAACTCCCTCACCCCCTAAGAAACCTCAAGCTCATTAACTTCCACTCACTCGCCGAGTCCCTCCTCCCTCTCTCTGACTTAGCCTCCTCTCATGACGCTGACGTTGCCGCCACCCTCTACAACACCATTCTCGCCACAGCTCTCAACCAGGCCGCCCCTCTCTCATACAACAAAACCCGTACATACAGACAACCCTGGCTCACCACCAGCACCAAAAAACTTCAACGGACGTCCAGGGTAGCTAAACGGTGATGGAAGAAATCCAACTCTGCAACGCACCTCGCCTTGTACAAACAGTCCCTCATCGACTTCAAGACAGCACTGACCACCGCAAAACAAGCTTTCTTCTTGTCTCTCATTAGCTCCCTCTCCCACAATCCCAAGCAACTTTTCATAACCTTTAACGCCCTACTTCTTCCCCCCCGCACCCCCTCTCTCTCCCCTCATCTCCACCGACGACTTTGCCAGCTTCTTTAAACAGAAGATCGACAAAATCAGAGAAAGCTTCGATTCCCAATCCCCTCAGCCCTCCCTCCCTATCACCCAACCCCTCGACCAAAAGTAACTTCCACTCCATGACTGAAGTGCGCCTCTCCTCCCTTCTAGCACAATCACACATCACCACTTGTGCCCTCAACCCTCTCCCCTACCATCTCATCCCTAACCTCACCCATGTCCTTATCCCCGCCCTAACCCATCTCTTCAACATATCACTTACCACCGGCATCTTCCCCTCATCCTTCAAACATGCCCTCATCACACCCATCCTCAAAAAACCCTCCCTCGACCCCGCAACAGTCTCCAACTATCGCTCCATATCTCTCCTCCACTTCGCCTCAAAATTGCTTGAGCAACATGTCTACTCCGAACTGTCCTCCCGTCTCTCCTCATGCTCCCTCTTTGACCGCCTGCAATCCGCTTTCCAAGCCCACCACTTCACCGAAACAGACCTAACCAAAGTCATCAACGACCTACTGACCGCCAAGAGCAAGCGACACTACTTCATCCTTCTCCATCTCGACCTTTCTGCTGCCTTTGACACAGTTTACCACTCCCTCCTGCTTCAAATTCTAGAATCCCTTGGCATCGCTGACCTAGCCCTCTCCTGGATCTCCTCGTACCTAACAGACCGGACCTTCAGCGTCACCCACTTCCACACCTCCACCTCACTCTACCCCCTATCTGTTGGAGTTCCCCAAGGCTCAGTCCTGGGACCCAACTCATCGAGTCCCACGGCCTCCAATACCACCTCTACGCCGATGACACCCAACTCCACCTCTCCGGCCCTGGCATCACCTCCCTGCTATCCAAAATCCCACACTGCCTGTCCGCCATCTCATCCTTCTTTTCCACTCGTTTCCTCAAACTCGACATGGATAAAACCGAGTTCATCCTCTTACCCCCAAGTCGCTCTTCCGCCTTACCCGACCTAACCATCACTGTCAACGACTGCACACTCTCACCCATCCCCCACACCAAGTGCCTCAGTGTAATCCTCGACTCCACCCTCTACTTCAAGCCACACATCCAGGCCCTCACCACCTCCTGCCACCTCCAGCTTAAAAACATCTCACGGATCCGTTCCTTCCTTGACCATGACACTGCCAAAACGCTTGTCCACGCCCTCATTATCTCCCGACTCAACTACTGCAACCTCCTGTTCACTGGCCTCCCCGATTCCTCCCTTGCACCCCTCCAAATCATCCTCAATTGGGCTACCTGACTCATCCACCTGTCGCAACGTTTACTCCCCCGTCTCCCCCCTCTGCCAAGCCCTCCACTGGCTCCCTACTTCCCAGAGATCTCAGTTCAAAACCCTAACCCTGACATACAAGGCCATCCACAACCTGTCCCCTCCATACATCTCTGACTTGGTCTCCCGATACCACCCCTCACGCAATCTGCGCTCCTCTCAAGAACTCCTTCTCTTCTCCCCCCGCATCTCCACCTCCCACATTCGCATACAAGACTTCTCTCGTGCATCCGCCATACTCTGGAACTCTCTTCCACACCACATCAGACACTCCCCTACCCTGGGAACCTTCAAGAAAAACCTGAAGACCCACCTCTTCCTTCAAGCCTACAACCAACACTGAGACCTAATCCGCTGCACCATCTCACCTCTCCCCCTCCTACTGTCTCCCACCCATCCCCTATAGACTGTGAGCCCTTGTGGACAGGATCTCTGCCCCATTGTACCTGTATGATTTATTTGTCATTATTTATGTTCTTGTCCTTTTTCTGCCCCTACACATGTAAAGCGCCATGGAACCAATTGCGCTATATAAATATATAATAATAATGTTTTCTACCCGTGGCTCTGTGTCTTATCTGCCTTCTAGAGGACTGTTTTGCCATCATGGCTGGACATAGCTTCTAATTTCCTGACCCTCAAGGAACTCACTTTGTCCCATGTATCTGTTCCATCCTGGCCAATTACCTTCAAGAGTTCTAAACTTGTGGCTGAGCTGCTATGTGTTCCTTCCCAGGACCTGTCTCCAGTTGTTCACTCTGTCCTATGGTCGATCCTCTGACCCATCTCCACTAGATCACTCTGTCTCTTGGTTACCTCTCTCTATCTCCGTGATCTTACTATCCTTTGACTTGGTCTCCTCTCACCCTACGGACACCTATGTGATGTGACCTTATCGACTAACCACAACTTTGGTCTGTCTCTGTCACATCTTCTTGGCCATTCTGACAGGAAATTGTCGCTGTCCGTTCAGCCTAGCACCTCCCACTGTATCTTGCCCTACTATCTGGCACAACATATTCTCAACTCCACTATCACATGTTGCAATATACATTGGACATTATAAGCACTTTTCACATTATACATAACATATCAAAACAAGAACATTGGTGTCTTCAAGGAGGAACATGGGCAATATGGCAATCTCCTTACATGTACATGATTCTAAAACACCGTCACATTTTATCACACACCTACACTTCACATTTCACTACTGGAACCACATATCATTTTCCAGATATTTTTGCATTTAATATCTATTCAACTTAGAAAGAAAATCTGTTGATTCAGTTTTGCTTATTGCAATAATAAGATACTGATCTTATCATTTACATCAGTTCCATTTCAATATTCATTGCTCAGACACAATTTCCTCATCAGATCATTGTAGTTTGATGTTTTAAAGGAAATACTTATGAAACTAGTTCATCAGCCCCCCACTAGCTTCATTAGAATAAAATGTAATCTAATATGAGTTTAAGCAATTAGATGATAGCAATTCTAAGTTCAACTTGTCTTTGAATTTAGGATGTTAAAGAGGTTGTCTTCAGTTAGGAAATATGGGTTTGCTTTATTATTTTACATACAAAATCAGTGCCACACCTGTTGTAGGGGCTGTATATGGAATTACGGCTCATCCACATTCAAGTCACTGTTTGGGCTCATTCGGATGACCATGTAAATTGAACCTGTGCCATACGATTTTTATCGGATAACACACTGACCCATTTTATTCAAATATAAAATTAGACAAAGGAGACAAAGAGGTGCAGATTATGCCTTATCACTTATAACAAGTAAAAGGTGGCCTCACAGGTAGCTCGCTCACCTGGTCACGTTGTGATCACCCACAACCGGCTAATACGCCTGAGTTACAGCTGCTGCAGGACCCACACCGCCGTGTGCACCGTGGGAAGAATATCCAGAAAACCAAACAGGAGTGGTGTCTCCGGTCTGCGCTGCTGCCCGAAATGATGCAAAAGAAGACAATGCTTGTATATGTTGCTCCTTAATTTGACCTCTCACCAACGCGTTTCGGTGCAATCTTGCACCTTCCTCAGCCCTGAGGAAGGTGCAAGGCTTGCACTGAAATGCATTGGTGAGAGGTCGAATAAAGGAGCAGTACATACTGTACAAGCATTGTCTTCTTTTGCATCATTTCGGGCAGCAGCGCAGACCGGAGACACCACTCCTGTTTGGTTTTGTGGATTTTATTCAAATGGGCAGTGCAGATCACCGAAATTCACTTTACAGAATCTGACTGTAAATAACTCACAGCATGCTGGGATTTGAGTCAGAAATCAGATGAGACCCATTCAAGTCTATGGGTGAGAGAAAATAAGCCGATGCCACACTATAGCATCAAATTCTTTTGGATATATTACAATTCTGTAGCATAGGAAACTGTAATTGTCCCGTAAATGATTAATGACTCCTACTGCCAAAAAACAAATTGTACACAGATGGCAAGTGAAACAAAAACATTGTTAATGTTTTCTGGATAAAAAAATTACACCAATTTTTTAACCTAACCTGCAAACCTACCCTTTCCCAAAATTTTCACCTACGGTATTTTCCCAAACCTGCATTACCTCTATTAATTTGGCTCTTCATGCAGTTTTTTTTAGGAAAACATTGCAGTATATATTGGAGTTTCTTCTGGTAATACTTTTGTTGTGTTGTCTTGCAGCAAAACACCTGATGAAAGTCTACAAGAAATGTGAAATGCATTGAAATTTTTAAAGAGAATTTTTATCAGAGCATATTTTGAGAATGGAATTTTATCCAATTGGCTTTAGTTAAGTACTTTAAAGACAGCAAAAACAAGCATTTTATACAATAAATAAATAAATAAATAAAAAGCCAAAAATGTCTTGTAAGGCTGTGTACTCACATTTTTATGGTGAGTTTTTTTATGTTGCATATTTACACTGTCAAAAACATAGTGTCTTCCATTCTAGCAAAGTGAATGGGATTATAGAAATCTCACGCCCAGCGTGCTTCTTCTTTATTCAGTGCAAACCCAGCTGCAGTGCATGTTTCAATCCACGACATGTCATGTTCTCTTGCAAGTATGCTGAATTTTATGTGCAGATTTTCCCCATAGACTTGCATTAGATGCAGAAACAATGCAGGTTAAAAACACACATTATAATAATATATTGAAGAGTGGCCTAGAAGAAGCAGAACCAGCAAAAGGACCCAACACTGAAGATGACAACCCTGGCACACACTACAAACATGTTTTCTTCAGCGTTGCTCAAGTTGTGCCAAGCGTAAGTGGAGAAAATTACTTTCAGCAGAAGACTTCATCTACTACAGGTTTATGCTCACAACTTATAGCTCTGATCCACATAAAGTCTACTTCACCCCTCTCATCACATCACTACCCAACAATCCAAAACGACTCTTCGAAACCTTCCACTCCCACATGAGCCCTAAAATATGTGATCTGGTCACTAACCTGAGCTCTGATAATGTCACAACTTATTTCCTAGAAAAATTGAACACATCGGACATTTTTACACAATCGCTTCAGAGCCTGGATCTTCTTCCCTTCCGCACCTCAAGTTCACTTTCCATCTTCGAGCCTCTCACAGATGCTACCATGGTGCTTGCTGTTTCTCACACTACAACATGCACCAGTGGCCCTATTCCCTCACACCTCCTTCAGTCTCTCTCCCCAACTATCACTACTTACCTAATCCAAAATATTTAACCTCTCCCGGTATTTTTTCCTCCTCATTTAAACACGCCATCATAACCCCTTTCCTTAAAATTCATCCCTCAACCAGTACTAACTAAAGATGGGTCTGTAATCTTCCCTTTTTCTCTGAACTTCTGGAATGCTTAGTCCATGCCATCTAATCTGCTATCTCCAAGATAACTTTCTTCTTGACCCTTTACAATCTGGTTTCTGTTCTTTACACTCTACTGAAAACACCATTACTAAAGAATGTGATGATCTATTAACAGTAAGATCTAATTGTGAGTAGTCCTGAATCCTCTGCAGCATTTGATACTATAGACAACCAGCTCCTCCTCAGTATGCTCCGCTCAATTGACTTGGCACTCCTCCATCTTTCGGAACACTCTTGCACTGTATCCTTTACTGGTTTGTACTACTCTACACTTCCCCTCACTATTGTGGTCCCTGAATGCTCACTCCTAGGGTCCCTTCTCTTCTCTCTGTATACTGCCCCTATTGGACAATGTACATTTGTTTTTCAGCACTATCTGTATACTGATGACACCCAATCATACACATTATCTCCTGACATCACCCCTGCATTACTTCAAAATACCACTGATTGTCTGTCCACTGTCTCTAGCACCATATCCTCACTCTAACTGAAACGGAATCTCTTCAAAACTGAACCTCTCGTGTTTCCTACCTCTACTAACTGACCTTTACCCAATATTAAAATTACCTTGGGTGGCTCAGTCATAACTCCCAGGATGACTTGGGTTCATATTTGACACAAAACCTTCGTTTATTGCCTATACACTGTGTTCCAAATGATTATGCAAATGTTCTTTTTCACTGATTTTTCTAAATGGTTGGTGCAAATGACAATCAGTGTAATAAAAGTCATCACCCGTTAGATTATATATCAAATTTTATTGAAGAAATCTCCCTATGATAACAGTATAATTTTCAAAATTAAAAAAACTATAAAAGCACAGTTCCAAATTATTACGCACAGTAGAATTTGTAAACATTTGATATGTTTGAAAGAACTGAAAATGCTCATTTGCAGCATTAAAAGGTCACATTCACTGAAATAAAAAGCTATTTAATTCCAAAACATCCTAACAGGCCAAGTTACATGTTAACATAGGAACCCTACTTGATATCACCTTCACAATTCTAGCATCCATTGATATTGTGAGTTTCTGGAGAGTTTCTGCTTGTATTTCTTTGGATGATGTCAGAATAGCCTCCCAGAGCTGCTGTTTTGGTGTGAACTGTCTCCCACCCTCATAGATCTTTTGCTTGATTATACTCCTAAGGTTCTCTATAGGGGTGAGGTCAGGGGAAGATGGTGGCCACACCATGAGTTTATCTCCTTTTATGCCCATAGCAGCCAATGGCACAGAGGTAGCATGAGATGGTGCATTGACATGCATGAGCATGATTTTGCTCCTAAAGGCACGTTTTTGCTTTTTGTACCATGGTAGAAAGTTTTCAGTTGGAAACTCTATATACATTGCAGATGTCATTTTCACACATTCAGGAACCCTAAAGGGGCCTACCAGCTGTTTCCCAATGATTCCAGCCCAAAACATGACACCTCCACCTCCTTGCTGACGTCGCAGCCTTGTTGGGACATGGTGGCATCCACCAACCATCCACTACTCTATTCATCTGGACCATCCAGGGTTGCTCCGCACTCATCAGTAAACAAGACTGTTTGAAAATTAGTCTTCATGTATATCTTTACCCACTGCAACTGTTTCTGCTTCTAAGCACTGTTTAGGGGTGGCCGAATAGTAGGTTTATGCACCACAGCAAGCCTTTGAAGGATCCTACACCTTGAGGTTCGAGGGACTCCAGAGTCACCAGCAGCTTCAAATATCTGTTTGTTGGTTTGTAAGGCCTTTTTAGCAGCTGCTCTCTTAATCTGATGAACTTGCCTGGCAGAAACCTTCCTCATTCTGCCTTTATCTGCACGAACACATCTGTGCTCAGAATCAGCCACAAATCTCTTCACAAAATGATGATCACGCTTAAGTTTTCGTGCAATATCAAATGTTTTCATCCCTTGTCCAAGGCATTGCACTATTTGTTGCTTTTCGGCAGCAGAGACATCCTTTTTTTTTCCCATGTTACTTGAAAACTGTGACCTGCGTAATATTATGAAACACCCAGTTTTTCTTTTACTGGGCTCACCTGCCAAACTAATTATCACAGATATCTGAGATTGATTTCAATGATCCAAAGAACCCTGAGACACAATACCATCATTGGGTTTCATTGAAAAAAAAAAAAAAAATAACCCTATGACACTTAAAACCAATTTGCATAATAATTTGGAACACAATGTATATAGTCACACACTCACTCATGTTACCTGTGATGTGACCAGGGCTAGGGGTACTCGGGCACTGGGACTGATGGAGACTTGAAGAGGGAGATCACGGGTGGTCGGGTTCCCGGTTCCGTGCGCTGGTTATCATTTGAGTTAGGTGGTGGGGAGGTAATATTTACAAGGGGACGTGACATCACCTGTAGTTCCCGGTAATATAGGTACCGCCGCTGCAAGCCGGCCGCTGAGGTGATGATGGGTGCAGCAGAGTGTGGTCCAGCTCCCCACAGGTGGAGCTTTTACCTCAGGGCAGCGGTGATGGATGAAGATGAGGGGAGTTGTAGTGATAGTTCTTACCCCTCTGGTGTGCTGCTGGTGTTGTTCTTCCTGCATCACATCCGAAAACTGTCCAACAGTAATTAGAGTGTGGTCTGAGCGCAATCTGAGAGTTGCATGCGCTTTTTGAATGAAATCAGCTTGGCAATTGTTTTAGCTGTTAAAACTCTGATCAGAGTTGGATGGTCCGACTGTGGTCCAACAGTGATCCAACTGTGGTCCTTGATTTTGTTAGGACCCATAGACTTGCAATGGCGAGTCTCGGACGTGTATCGGATGAGAAAAAAACATCCAACACTCGGAAATGTGTTCTCAGACATTGAATAACATTGGTCCGACAGCAATGCGATTTTAACTCGCACTACAGTCGTCTGTGTTTCACGGATGTGTGCCCGTACCCTACCATAGATAATCCGAAGAATATCTACCCCCCACATATTTAAGCGTGCTTTAAAACACATCTCTTTAAACAGGCCTATAACCTCAACTCTCTAACATAACTCCCCTCTTTCTAAATATTAATCAGAATATGGTTCCTCCTATTCTTCTGCCTCCGCATCTTCCATACACCCAATAGCATTTGGTAACTGCACTTAGACAGATACTGGCTGATGACTGGATCATGCAGCCAATTTTAAATCCCCTATTTATTATAATGATGGCTGGACTATAATAATAATAATAATAATTTAATTTACATAGTGCCAACATATTCCGCAGCACTATACAATTCAGAATGGACATCTTCAAACAATATGAGACAATACAGAGTAACAAAAATTCAAAAACCAAGAGGAGTGAGGTCCCTGCTCGCAAACTTACAATCTAGAGGAAATAGGGGAGGCACAAAAGGTGAATGGTAAAAAGTGCCATCATACATGGTCCAGCCATCATTATAATAAACTAGTAAAAAGGCCCGATGCAATTGCATCGGGAGCGCGGTGAAATAATTGTGTGTATACAGGCGGGCGTGCGGGGGGAGCAGAGTATACAGGCGGGCGTGCGGGGGGAGCAGAGTATACAGGCGGGCGTCGGGGGGAGCAGCAGAGTATACAGGCGGGCGTGCGGTTGGAGCAGAGTATACAGGCGGGCGTGCGGGGGGAGCAGAGTATACAGGCGGGCGTGCGGGGGGAGCAGAGTATACAGGCGGGGCGTGCGGGGGGCCGTGCGGGGGGGAGCAGGGTATACAGGGGGCCGTGCGGGGGGGAGCAGGGTATACAGGGGGCTGTGCGGGGGGAGCAGGGTATACAGGGGGCCGTGCGGGGGGAGCAGGGTATACAGGGGGCCATGCGGGGGGAGCGCAGGGTATACAGGGGGCCGTGCGGGGGGAGCGCAGGGCAGGGTATACAGGGGGCCGTGCAGGGGGAGCGCAGGGTATACAGGGGGCCGCGCGGGGGGAGCGCAGGGTATACAGGGGGCCGTGCGGGGGGAGCGCAGGGTATACAGGGGCCATGCGGGGGGAGCGCAGGGTATACAGGGGGCCGTGCGGGGGGAGCGCAGGGTATACAGGGGGCCGTGCGGGGGGAGCGCAGGGTATACAGGGGGCCGTGCGGGGGGAGCGCAGGGTATACAGGGGGCCGTGCGGGGGGAGCGCAGGGTATACAGGGGGCCGTGCGGGGGGAGCGCAGGGTATACAGGGGGCCGTGGGGGGGGGAGAAGGGTATACAGGGGGTCGTTGCGGGGGGAGCAGGGTATACAGGGGGCCGTGCGGGGGGAGGCAGGGTATACTGGGGGCCGTGCGGGGGGGAGCGCAGGGTATACAGGGGCCGTGCGGGGGAGCAGGGTATACAGGGGCCGTGCGGGGGGGAGCGCAGGTTATGGGGGCGTGCGGTGGAGCGCAGAGTCTACAGGGGGCCGTGCGGGGGGAGCGCAGGGTATACAGGGGGCCGTGGGGGGGAGCGCAGGTTTACAGGGGGCGTGCGGGGGAGCGCAGAGTCTACAGGGGGCCGTGCGGGGGGAGCGCAGAGTCTACAGGGGGCCGTGGGGGGGGAGCGCAGGTCTACAGGGGGCCGTGCGGGGGGAGCGCAGGGTATACAGGGGGCCGTGCGGGGGGAGCGCAGGTATACAGGGGGCCGTGCGGGGGGGAGCGCAGGGTATACAGGGGGCCGTGCGGGGGGAGTCAGGGTATACAGGGGGCCGTGCGGGGAGGGCGCAGGGTATACAGGGGGCCGTGCGGGGGGAGCGCAGAGTATACAGGAGGCCGTGCTGGGGGGAGCCCAGAGTATACAGGGGGCCGTGCGCGTGCCTTAGTTGAGGGGCGGGAGGAGGGGGGAAGGTGATAGGAGGCTGCAGCCCCGCCGCCCCTGCAGCCTAGAACGGCAGAGCGGCGCCGCCATCGTACCTGGGGAGGCTGGGGCAGGCGGCGTCTCAGGCGCGGTGATGCTGGCGCCGGCCCCTTTTGTAATGGCGCTCCCCGGCTAGCTGGCGCTGGGGATGCGGCGGGGGAGCGGGAAGATGCGGCGGGCAGTGCGGCGACGGGCGGCGTCTCAGAGGAAGGCAGGCACTGATGGTGGCGCCGGCCCCTTTTGTAATGGCGCTCCCCCGGCTGCTGCCGCTGGGGACGCGGCGGGGGAGCGGGAAGATGCGGCGGGCATTGGTGGGGGTAGGTGGTGTGGCGGCGACAGCGTTTTTGCGCTTCCGGCGCCATCGCTCGCCGCGCGTGATACCGGCACAGTGGCCGGAAGTGCAAAACTGCAGATTATGTGTATATGTGGAGCCCACTGGGACGGGGTACTTGGTGCCGGACCGGGGTACTGCTGGGGGATATCACGGCGGTCCGCGACGTGGTCCGGGCCCGCACAATAAAATGGGGGTTATTTACAGGGGATTTGTCACTCGTGACGCCACCCACTATATGCGGCCAGTAATGGGGCCGCCGCTGCTGCAGAACCTCCGGGGATGATGGGATAGCAGCTTGGATAGAATAGTTCCTGTGGGCAGAACTGGGTTCCCCGGGGCAGTGGTAGTAGTAGTTAAAGTCTGTGAGGATAGTTATTGATGCTGCAGGAGAGTAGGGGTAGCAGTAGAGATGATGAGAGTAGAGATAATCGCAGTATATGAGGGCAAGTGGGGCTTCAGTATAAGGATCACACACACTCATGGTTTCTGTTGTTTTCCAAGTCTTTACTTGCAGATGGTATATCACAATAATGTCCACGGAGTCTGTACCAGGTTGCTCCCACCCTGACCGGGTCCTTGGCTTCCTACTTAAGCTCTGTGTGTGGCCCTGCTGCTGCTTGTAGCTGTACTGCTGGCCCTGTCTCTGCTCACGGGTACCAATCTGCTGGGCAACTTGAGTCCTCTGTGTCACTGACTCCTCCGTGTTGCTTTGCTATGGTACAGTGAAGATGGTGGACCTTCACTATGCCGGTGTTTACTGTCCTGTCTGTCTCAGGCACAGCCTCGGATCCGGTATCCTTCTTAAGCGCCTCCCCGGGGTCAAGTTTTTGGGGTAACTCTTTATCCCGGGTATGCTCCTCTGTTCCTCTGTCTCCTCTCCTCAGACCTCTCAGGACCTCCACTTCTACTTGACTCTGCTCCTGCTCCAGACTAAACTGAACTAACTGTCACTCCTGCTCTGTGGTAAACAACTTAGCTCCTCCCAATAGTGCAGGTGCCACCTAAACTCCTCCCACTTTCTAGTGTAGTGTTGTGTGGGGATTAAACCTGTGTTGATGTTTCTGTGGCACATTAACCCTTGGGTGCCACATATAGATATGGGATTCATTTAATGCTGCATGAATTGGTCACCAGCCGGTACACCAGTACAGATAAAATGCTATATAGTGCATGGAGGGTATGAACATGATTCGGTCAGAGCTTGGGGGTACTCGGCCACCGGGTCTGCTGAATAGGGATTCACGGGTGGATGGGATCCCGGTGCCGTGCCCTGGGATCATTTGAAAGGGGATGTTGATGATGGAAAAAGGGCTATTTACAGGGGAGCGTGACGCCACCTGTAGTTCCCGGTAATATGGTACCGGCGCTGCCAGCCGGTCGCTGAGGTGAGGGTTGGGGCAGCAAAATGTGGTACAGCTCCCCACAGTTGGAGCTTTACCTCAGGGCAGCAATGAAAGAAGATGGTGAGGGAGGGCAGTGATGAGGGAAGATGGTGAAGGAGGGTAGTATCAAGTCCTTCTGGCACAATGGTGAATTGCGGCAGTTAAACAGGCACACAGACACACAGGGATTGTTGTTTCGGTACCTTTTACTGATGGTAACACAACAGGTACAGTCCAGAGTAGTAACCAGGTCCCCGGTGCAATTTGGGACTTTCACCTTAGAAAGTTATGAGGCCTCCTTTGTGTCTGTGCTCTGTGGTGTGGGATGAGTCCTGCATGAGCCTGAACCCACCACTTTTTCTTTTCTGTTCTTTATCCTAAACTGACAGTGAGGTCCTCTTGCGGGGTCCCTGTTTCTCTTGTGGCCCCTGGTCCTGTGCTTGGTCAGTCTAGTGCCTCTTTCCTTATCTCTTCAGGGCTGAACTCCTCCTGAATTTGCTGGGTTTTCTGCTGCAGCTCTGCAGGCTTGCAGCGTCGGACTCCAGTGTCCAAGTGTACCAAAGGGGTATATCAATGAATCCCTTTTTCTGTTCCCTGTCTCCTCCACTTGCCTCCGACCGCTTCCCTGGGGTGTGCACAACAGACAGTCGTCCCTGGTCCTGGCCTGAATCTCTCCCCAGAGACCAACAGCTCTGCCTCCTCTCTCTTTCTCTCCTCACACGAACTAACTGAAACTGTCTCCTGGGACTAACTCCCTCCTCCCTCCAGCCTGAGTGCTCTTCAAGGGAAACTGACTTAATGCAGCCAGTAGAGCTCCCCCTTCAGGTCTGGGGTGGAAAGTGGTGTGTGCTGAGCAAACCAAGGTGTCAGTCCTTCCTTGCACTGGTGAAACCTGTGGCAATCCCCTACAGGGGTGCCACAAACAGATGACCCAAGAGGTCAGATTTGGAAAAGGGTAGAATGGGAATAGTTAGATAGGTGAGGTGAGCCTGTCTAAAGAAATGTGTTTTTAGAGCTCACTTAAAACTATGGATTTTGGGAATTAATTGAATTGTTCTTGGTAGTCCATTCCAGAGAATTGGCGCAGCTCGTAAGAAGTCTTGGAATGGGAGTGGGAAGTTCAGATTGTAGATGATGTCAGTCTTAGGTCACTTGTGGAATGGAGGATGCGTGTAAGGCGACATGTGGAAGAGATGTAATGTGGTGCAGAACTGTGCAGGGCTTTGTGGGTGAGAGGAATAAGTTTATATTGTACTCTATAGTGGATGGACAACCAGTGCGATGACTGGCACAGGATAAGGGCAACGTCAAAGTGGTTGAAGAGGAATATGATCTTGGCTGCTGCAATCAGGATGGATTGAAAAGGAAAGAGTTTAGTAAGAGGGAGACCAATTAGTAGAGAACTGCAATAATTCAGCCGAGAATGAATAAGCACAACAGTTTTTGCAGAGTCAACAGTAAGAAAAGGTAAAATTCTAGAGATATTTTTGATGTGTAGGTGACACGAGCAAGGGAGTTATTGGATTTGGGGACCATACATGAAAAGCACATTCTACCTATTGTGTCCTCCAGGGCAAATCATGAGGCTCAATAGCATAGGTTCTAATTGGGCCCCCCTTAAAAAAAAATATTCAGTTGGGTCACATTATAAATATGTCACATTATAGCCCTTTCAAAGTAATTCTCCTCCTATTACAGTGTGGCACCCCAGGGTCCAGTTGCCACAATAGTAAGCTTGGAAGCAAGGAAAGGCACCCACCTCAGGCGAAACACACGCACAACACCTTCCCAACTCCAGGCCAGAAAGGAGAGCTCTACACCCGAGTTCAGGACAGGTCCCCTATGAATTTTGGTCTGGGGGCGGGGTCAGGCAATTCAGTTCCTAGGAGGACTGTAGAAGACATCCTATGGTCAGGAGCCATGCTAGGCCCGTCGAAGGAAACTGACTAGCCAGTGTGAGTGACCCGTAGGTGAGGGTCTGAGGGAAGTGGAGAAAAGGTGTGAAGAGTGGAGCAGTGCCACCTCGCCTCAGCACCTAGCATAGTACAGACACCGGAGTCTGAGGTCACCAGGGTCTTTATGCCCAGCAACCAACACCGGAGGGCAGGTGATTCCAAGTTGCTCGCCCACCAGAAAGACCAGGAGATACAGCCGCATCAAAGAGCTCAGGAGGTGCAGTGAATGAGAGTAGAACAAAAAGGGCTCAAGCCACCTGTCACATGGCCGACAGACAAGGGAGGAGAGAGTCTAAGCATACCTTCAAGCAGCCAAGGCTCACAGAGAACAGTGCAGCAGGGAGGCCTCAGCACTTGCCAGGGGTGGAAAGCCCAACTTGCTTCAAGGCTCCGGATCCCTAACACTGCTCGTGAATTGTGGCCTGGATGAACCAACTACTTGCAACAGTAAAGGTAAAGGAGACTGTTACCCTTGTGTCTGTCATTTCTTTCTTAAACTGAACAATGCACCCCTAATGAGCCCTGCCTATCCATAGACTATACGGATGCCTTGGGGACCTGCTCTTCCCGTGGAGAGCTGATCCATCTACACTGCTACTCCCATCATCCCCAGAGGTCCCGACTGCAGCAGCGGCTATACCAGCCGCATTCCACGGGTGTTGTCACAACATTCTTTTAATTTATGTTTTATTTTCATCCATTTTTCCAATCCCCTTTTTAACTGCTTGCCCAACGAGGGGATGACGGACCGGGTTATGACACCGTGACATCCCGCAACACCAGACGACAGAAGGGTCCAGTTCCGAATACCCCATGGTCCCTGCCAGGGGCGAGACAAAAGCACCTAGGTTTCCCTTTGATTGCATCCATAAAGTATACCTCCAACAAACGTGCCCCACAAACACTTTATCACATCCACAATGAATTCCTCTACCTCCAATGTACCCTCCACATGCACAGTATGATGACCCTACTGTAGCCCCCTCAACTACCCCAGTAAAGTATAGTGACCCCAACACAGTATAATCCCCAACTATGACCCCCACACAGCCCTCCATTTAGTATAATGGGATTACATACAATATAATCGCCTCACACCACTCCACACTGTGTAAAGGCCCCCGGTAGCCCTCTAAATAATATAATAGCCCCTACACAGCCCTCTGCACAGTATGATGGATGCCACACAATCCTTTTCACTGCTTGTGATGCTGATACAATTAAAAGTGCGATTACAAGCATGATGAGGGGGACACCATAGCTAATTTGTGGTATGCCATTGGAGTCCCTTCTATTTACTTAAAGATTGTAAGCTTGAGAGCAGAGCCCTTACTCCTCCTATAACTGTTAAACTATGTGTAACTTTATATTGTCTTTATTATCTGTATATGTCTGCGCTAATTATAAAGTGCTGCGGAATATGTTGCCGCTATATAACTAAAATAATTAATTAATTAGTGTATTTCTGTAACGACCAGGAGGCCAGTCGTTTGTGTATAAGAGATACAGCGCTGCTATGAATGACTCCGATTTCAGTATAGTGCCGAGCTAGGTCTTTTTATGAAAAATTGTTAAACAAATAACAGGGTTGCACTCTCTACAATCTATAGGCCACAACAGCCACAAACACAATTTACAAATTATGCAGCCTGAGAGAACTCCAGTGCCCGTTTCGCAGGGAGGGACGCGACTACCCCACGGCTATGCTACCCTGACCCTTACTCTGTACAGGGCCTACCCAGGATGTTTCCAAGACTGCAGCACATGGTCCTCTCGGGCATATAATCTTACACCATCCTCACACATTAATTACAATATGTCCCAGGTACCCTTATTTCCCCCTTTATAACCACTTATATGAATCTAACCCGCTAATTATTTACACAGTATACAGCTTCCCCTCCTGCAGGAGCAAAAGTATATCTCTCGGATCTGGTATAACACAACAGATAGCAGACCAACTTTCATTTAACCTTAATCTTGAGTCATGGGATAATATTGCCTATTTTCCTCACCAGGCTTTCTAGCACAATCTGGTGCAACAGGAATTGGAATCACTCTCAGTTCCACAATGTAATTCACTACAGGACTCCTCTGTATCAAACACCTGCTCAAAGTCCCAAGCCTGGTCAGTTCATCAGCAGTAATACATGGAGAAAAGTTATCTGCAGTTCTGCAGTCACTAACTACCTTTCCCTAGCTACCTGAACCGTTGGTGACTGGTCACATATCTTGGTTTCTCACAACACACGGCTTCACCTTGATCACACCATCCCGTTCAAGTATCTGAAAGAAGGTCCCAACCATCTCAGAATCCAGGCACGTTCTATCTCACTCTCCTCAGGCACGGCATGATCTCAGCTCCATGTGTGACCACCAGTGATGGATTCTGCTTCTTCTCCAGCCGTCTCAGCTCCTCCTCTCAGTTTCCCAGGTCTTTCTCGTTACTTAGCTAATGGTGACCCCTAGTGGGCAGGGCTAAGTCAATTCAGAGCATTTTACAGCATTAAAAGTCATTGCAGAATATTTTAGAGGCTGTACAGCATTATCAATATAAGTTCAATACTATAAACACATGTCAACCTGCTTACATTTCCGCTGTGAAAACGCATGTAATTTGGATAGTATATCAATTAAGTTGTCTCGAAATGCCAGGAAGTATCAAAAACAAAGCAGATTTTTTGTAAACATGACATACCCACAGGAGACAAAAATACAGCGTAAAAAAAAAAGCATGTAAAAAACGCACACAAAAAGGCATGTAAAAATTCAAGTGACCTAATTTACATAATAGGTGCTGAAATAGTGCAGGAATTCTGCAAAATAAAAAAAAAATTCCCAAAAGCTTATTGTGAGAATGTAGCCTAAAAAAAATGAAAATTCTTGAAATTCATTTTGGAAAAAAATAAATAAATAAAAGTAAAAACGTGTGTAAGGTTGACAGTAAAAAACAAAACAAAAAAAACTTTTCTCACTTCTCATCCAGGTGCCGTACATTTTTTTTTACAGCAGAATCTATTCAGGATTTACAGAGCCATTTACAGTTTCTTATGTTATAGAAATGTAATGTATCTGTAAAAAACAGATATTGGTTGTGGCCCATACGGCATTTGATTTTTTTTTTCACCCATAGATTTGAATCAACGAGTCTCTTATGACGCATGGAACAACCTAGTGCATGATGGGATTTTTTTCACATTCAGATTCAGTCGGTGAAAAACTGCCCTATTGAATGACATTGGTCCTAATGCTACTCGTAGGCAGCCTGTTCTTTATGGACAACACTCAAACCAAAAATATGGTTGTGTGCACAAGTCCTGAGAAGAAGACCTATAGCGGTTGTCCAGGACTATTAACTGATGGTGTTCTCTTAGTCCTTTGATAACACAGTCACAGCATCACAAATATGGTTGTATATGCGCCTGGTGCAGCAGCTCAAATCACTCAAGTGAGCCAGGTTAGTTAGGGTGCACTGTGCATAGAAGCTTGTCAGCACTTAATAGAGCTTCCATAGGCTGGGGTCACACATACCAATCTGCTTTTTTGAGGCTTTATAAAAACAGATCCGTTAAATTTAAGGTACCAATAGTGTCTCCTGAGCTCCTGGCCGTTTTTTGGACCTAGTAATTTTTCATCAAAAACGCATATGCATTAACGCATGGTGCCTATATGTACCATGCATTAACACAGCGTTTTTCAGGATGCTGAACAAAAACGCATGCGTTTTTGAAAAACGCAGTGACACTTAAGTGCACCATGAGTTAACGCATATGCGTTTTTGAATTTAGAAAAAAAAAGTCCAAAAACTGATACCAAAAATGGATCCAGCCCAAAACGGATGCCATGTGTGACCCTGGCCATAGACAGACTTTGCAGAAGCCACTCTGCTTAGCAGGTTCCAGAGAATCCCTGGTCTTCACTCTTTAGACCTGCATAGAGATCTAGATCTACTGCATGGTTCTTTGAATTGTATCTATGGAGCAGAGGTTGGCCAGTGGAGTGAGCTGGCAGAGGTGGTTAGTCTGAGCAAGTCAAAATAAAGGAGGGCTGATACTGGAGAAAAAAAACAGAAAACAGGGACTAGGTCATAGTCAAGATTAAAACCAGGAGGACGGAGTCATGGGCAGAATTAATAGACAAATTTAGGGTCATGTCTAAGTCAGTAACGAGTATCAGAAGCAAAATCAGACAGCAGAATATTCAGAGATCAAATCAGGGTCTGAATATACCTTTGAGGCTGGAAACACACAGTCCGAGTTACATGCGAGCTACTTGGACGAGTCTCACATGACTAACTTGGAACTGGCCTCCCCCTGTCTGGACGGGAGTGTGGAGCTGTATAGAAACACAAGTAGCTGACGCTATCCCATCCAGACATGGGGAGGCCGTTCCAAGTTTGTCATGCGAGAGTCATCCTAGTAGCTCGCATATCATTGGACTGTGTGTTTCCAGCCTAACTGTCAACTTAGCAGCAACTGCTGGGAGCTTAAATAGGAAGCGGCCCAGCCCAAAACTTACAGCAGAGAACTAATTGCACCTTTTGATTATCTGCTTTCATAAACACTCAGACTCCCCGTACTAGTGACAGAGGTATAGGCTGTAGTTGGGGGTTCAATAGTATAACAGTCATGCACTTGTAGGGCACTGAGCTTTTGCCACCTCATTATTATGCTGACTGGCGGAACTTCAGGGTAGTCACATAGTTGGTGGCAATTTTTAAATAAATAATATTTCCTAGCACAAAACAATTTAAGGATCAGGCTGCACATGGGTGTTGTGTAAATTTGTTCAGTATATTCTTATAGGCTATATAACTTGAGAGTTTATGCTTAGTCTTATTGTTAGGGTCTTTTAACACATTGTATAGTAATTAGTGTAGTATGGCTCTTGCTTAAGTTTCCATTCATCAACTGGGATGTAGGTCATCATTTATAAGACATGTGCCTCTATACTTTGTTGGGGTATAAGTGTGACTGTTATAATTGTAACTGTTCTATTTGCTATTTTTATCATATGGGTCGAGTCTTGTTTTTTTAAGCATTGTGTGCCAAAAATCAGCATATCCCCTTCCTGTGGTCACTGACTGTGAAACAACATCCTCTTAGTAGACATCTACCATATATGTTCAAACACATACATTACATATACATACAATATGCCAGACTGCATGTCTAAAAATATAATGTATATATTACGTTTCCAAGAATAGAAATCTCTTGTTAAATATTAATATTGCCAAAAATATTCTAGACATACCCCTTATGCAGAAATTTCTGAGTTTCTCACATTCATATTAATAAGGTTGACAGAAATCCTTGTACATGCTGCAGAAAATAACACACTCAGATGTAGGAAACCAAGTTTCAGCTGCAAAAGGTTCTGGAACAACTTCTGAGGAGGAAGACCATAGCTACAGGGTAGAGCATGATTTTCCAATTATTTGTTAATATCTATTCATGGTTTATGAACAAAGATATGCCAGCATTTAAGGGTATCTGTTTCAAGGTTTTTAGAATCTGAAGACAGCATGCTCTTAAGGTACCGTCACATGCCGCAATCTCGCCCGGCGATGTGTGGTGATATGACGTGTGAGCTCACGTTTTTCGTGCCCACCTCAGATCGCTGCAATTTTGCCCTGAAGCTAAGGAGATGTGATGCTCCAGAAATCACCTCACCTATAGCGGAACCAATCTTGCCTCATTCCATCGCCGCTTCACACGCCGCAATATCAAAGGCAATGTTTCATTTTCAGCATGGCGAGGAGATAGGCATGCCACAGTGGTTTACACGTGCCCCATACACGCTCATTGGACAACGCAACAGTGCTACGATTGGGCAGCCTGCTCTGGAAAGCTGGCCAATAAATGACGCCATTGTCTATTGGAGTTTGTCACAAATACATGTTTGTGTCGTCAATTGTGGCTCCTGCAACACACTTTCAAGACGCCAAAGTGTCACACAGGAGCGGTCTTGTGTAGTACAGTGGATTACACTAAGAATGGCTAGGTGTGCGTCTGTAGGTGATGGTGGTAAGCTACAAACAACACTAGGTACTTTACACACGCTACATTTGTAGCTTGTCACCAGGTAACTTACTGGTGCAGTGAAATCATGGATACATGATTCCATTTGTACACAGCAACAAGATAGAACCATGTATCATGATTCACTGCAACCAGTAAGTTACCTGTAGCCCCCAGAATGTAGCCGTGTGTAAGGTACCTATGGACATATATACCTGCATTGGTCCACGTCATGGCGAGCTGCCATGGCTGAACTATGTGTGTGCACACATGTTTGCGTGTGTGTACTGAAGTGTACCTACATCCCCCACAAACACCATTGCATTCTCCATGCGTGTGGACATCCGTGGAGTAGGAGCAGTAGAATGTACCCAGCAGCGTCACCAAATTCACACACGTAGGGTGATTGTAGTGTGTGACCCATGGCACCCATCTACGATGTGAAGGCCAACATCTGAGCTGTCATGTGTGGAACTATACTCCACACAGCGCAACTTAATACATGCAGACAACATAGCTTGCGCTATTCTATGGCGCTGTAATTGCACTGAGTTTGTGGACGGTTGTGTAGCTGAAGATGTGAGTGGTGCTGAATGGACAGCTCTTCAAATATGGCGTGGTGTCAACTGACAGCCAATGGGAACACAGTAGCCCACACCAATCATCTCAGACGGGGCGCATACTACAGCACGTTGAGGCACGCCTACGGGAAATCATAGACAACACTCTTTCCATCACTATCGCCCTGTCACACACCAAACACGAAAATAAGTGAATCCAAAATTTTTTTCAAAACACGAAAATATCGCCTTGCCGATTGCGCCTGATTACTGAGCACTGTTCAGGAATCAGGCGACTGTCGATGGGCAATTTATCGCTGCGAAATCGCCCAATCACACGCTGCCACCTGAGGCAATTTCATGGCGATTTCACCGGGGGACACATCGCCTTTCAGATCTCCAGGTGAGATTGCGACGTTGACGGTACCTTTAAGGGTTAACACACAGATTTCAGCCATGCCTCTCTTATCAGACTGTGTTGTAGTTTCCCTGCTATGTTGGTTCAGTAGCTTATAATTACTCCAATTCCACTAGTTGTCTGTGTTGTAGGATAATTGTCAAAGGAGCAACTTCTTTTCAATCGCAGACAACAGGAGAAGTTTTCAACATCAAGTGCAGAGTGAATTGTCAATCTAGTTACGTAGTATATCTGCTCCAGTGCTCATGTGGACTCCAGTACGTGGGTCGAATGATCAAAAAAATACATGCCAGGCTCAGCAAGCACCTGTCAAACATACGTAGCGGTTACCCCCTGCACAGTGTCTCAAAACACTATAGTGCGGTCACTGCGGTGCTTTCTAAAGATCCAAAGGATCTGAAGCTCACTATTATTGACCAGATCCCTGACACTGTGAGTGATCGATTCAAAGATCTAATAAAGAAAAAGAGTTGCCGGAGGGGCTAAATCTTATATCGATAACGTTTGCAAATAAGTCCGCTATTTTCTTGTCATCTACATATTCATGTCTCTTTGGAAATAAATCTTTTGTAATTTTCGTTTTGAATTTTTATTCATTTTATATGAAAACTGATTTTATTGTAAATTTATGTAATTGCACGGCACTTTTTTTAGGCTTGTTTTAATGATTAATTTGATATCCTCCCTTTGAGAATTGATATTCCAAAAAGGGATTGGAGTGTACCATTAATCTCTTTAAATAATTTTTTATTTTATAAGAAATTCAATTCATGATTTTATGCACATTGGTGTAATATAGATTGGTTTCCATGAACGCTTCTATACTTCTGGCTGGTATGGGGTGGACGGAGTTAACATATTGACATCATTAATTGATAGAGTCTGATTGGTAGGTTAGGCTATTTAATGTGTCCATGGTCGTTGTTAATGTAAATCCACATGACGAAGACAACGGTCCGCTGTGGAAACGCGTTGTGTTTTAATCCTTAACTGCTCTTTGTTTGTGCCCCAGAGCTCCTATATAGTAACCTATTATCCTTCTAATCTATAATTACTTGACACAGCAGCACACGAGCCCAAGTTCGGCAGATCCCTCTCTGTGATTAGCAGATCACTGCCTATAGAAATGTACATAGAGAGCCCAGCGTGGGTGGGGGCAATGTTCTCAGCTCTGCTGCATGACTTTGATTGTGTCAGAACGGCTGCACCCAGTAATCTGCGATACATCATTGGATTCAGGGTCTCTTGGTCGCATCATGCTGCCCACAGGTGAGGTTGCAAAAACCAGCTGACAGATTCCATTTAACAATTGGTTTGAAAAACAATGATTTGTACAGGCTACAGCCACATTACCACCCCTCCACTAAATGTACTGTAACTGCCAGCTCAATTCTTAGAAACAAGGATCAAGCTCCTTGAAGTGTTCATGCATTTATTTTAACCCATCTGCTTACCTCCTACGCCTGCTCTAACTTCCCCTTGTAACATCAGTCCTAATACAGGTAACACAGCAGTCATTTTTCAGAACATTCTATGAATGCTTTGTGTGTTTAAACATTCACAATTTGTACAGAGCTGTAATACAGCCCCCATAGTCTGGATATTGTCTGCCCTTTATGCCTCTGACACACAGAAGTTTACTTCCAACTAAAGAGAATGGTATCACGCTCCAGTGTTACAGTCTACCAAAGCCACTAAACAATAATGCATGGAGTTGTATAGGTGCTGAAACACAACTTTTAAAGGAAAGCTATCATTAAAAACTTTTTTGTTTTTGTGTTACATGTATTTTGAATTTTTTTTTCTCATACCACAGACTTTATTAAAAATAAAACATAATTAGTAATCTTGCGATTTTCACACTAGCCACTGGGGCTTTTTTTAGACTCATATTCCTTGACTTTTCAGTAAATGTTTTAGGCACGGCTACATATCATCAGAGGCATTATGATAGTGACAGGTGACACTTCTATACAAAGATGATAATGTCGGGCCCCACGGGACGGGGGTACTCGGTACCGGACCGGATGGTGCTGGGGAAGTCACGGGTGGCTTGGTCCGGACCGTGTCCCGGCTCGGCAATAAAAGGGGATTATTTAACAGGGGAAATGTCACTCATGACGCCACCCACTTTGTGCGGCCAGTGATGGGGCGCCGCTGCTGCAGAACCTCCGTGGGTGATGGAGTGGCAGCAGAGATGGTGCAGTTCCAGTGGGAAGAACTATATCCCCTGGGGCAGTAAGGGTTAAGGGTTGTGGAATGTCCAGGACACTTACTGTGCAGGCTGCAGGGATCTCTCCTCCTGGCTGATGCTGACAGGCTGTGTCCTGTAAGGGAGAATCACTTTCGTGCAGAAACACAAGGGAAGCTGTTCCAGGGTTCTCCAAAGCTTTACTCCAAGTTCTTTCAGTTACTTTACAAGTCATTTGCAGTTCTTACAAGTTACAGTACACGGGCTTCTCCTTCCAGGTTCCTTTGCTCTGCAGCCAGCCTCTCTCTCTGTGACCTCACACAGTCTTTAGTGTCCTTCGGGCTGTCTACGGTCTCCGTCTGTACGGGTGGTGTGTGGTGCGCTGGACAGTATGGCGTGACTCGGGCTTCTGTGAGTCCTAGTGCGTCACTTAGCTGCCTGTCCTTTAGGGTAGGGATCTCAATCTGAAACTCGGATCCCTCGTCGTGTTGTCTGGGGATGCCGGGTGAACTACGGTCCCCTCTAGAGCGACACTCTACTCAGCCCAGCCTCCAGCAGTCCTCCAGCACGAAAGGGTCTGCCAGGCTCTCTCCTTTATGTTCCTCTCTGTATATAGGAGGGCTACTCCGCCTGCAGTCAGTTGCTTTAGCTGTAGTTCTAGGGCCCCGGGTTACACCGTCCCTCTCGGCTCTCTCACACTCCTGGGGATCTGACTCTGGATGGGCTTTCTCTCTCCTCTGGCTCACACTGGCTCAGTACAGATTCTGCGCTCCGTCTGTCTTCACTCTTCCAGGCAGTGTGGCTCTCTACTGTTCAGCTTCAGCTCAACTTGCTGCTGTTCTCTGGCCTGCTCCTCAGCTTCTCTGCTGCTCTTGATCTTTGCATCTCAGCTCACTGTGGCCTACTAACTTCTTTTTCTCCTCCCCCTCACTATATACTCTCAAGTCACCTGATACGGGTGTGCCCAACCCACTCCTCTAATCCACCACCCCTCAATCTCATAGAGTTCTAATCTCAGGGCTGGATGTTACCTCCTCTGACACGTGGGTTGTGTGGGCTGTGAGGGTGTTGGTGTGCAACAAGTGTCCTACCTGCCTGGCTGCAGTTCCCTTTGTGGCCTCCTGGACGCAGGGGCGCCACAATAACACTGAAGGAAAGCTTAGGCTAGGGTCACACTTGCGGCAGGGCACTGCGGATCCTGATCCGGTTTTGAGTAGTAAAAGTGCTCAAAACCGGATCAGAAACCGCAGCCCATAGGAGCCCATTATAGTAACCAGATAGCATATATGCAATCGGTTACCGCTTGCGCAATTGCAGCCTGCGGTAAAAATCATGAAGCTGCAGTTTTCACAGTGGTTTGCAAACCGCAGCAGGAGACCTATATGGGCTGCTACGGGAGCCCATGCGGCTGCCGCAAGGCACATGTGAATGCCTGGGGCAGCCGTATGCTTTGTTCATCACTGCTGCAGCAGGGATGAACAAAGGGTTAAATGTCATCAATAGATGTGGGCAACATGTCTCTAGGGGGTACCCCCCTCCTAGAGACATGCTGTCCACTCAGGTGGGCATTTGAGGGGTTAATCTTGGCATTTATAGTATTGCCGGCTATTGTCGGCATTTACTATTTTATGAATGATCCCGGTGGCTCTTCAATGTGTAGTACATACAGTACGTAATGTACGTACTGTATAAGCCGATAGACTTGGTCCTGAAAGCATCAACATTAGGTGCCTTCATTTTCAGCATGTAGTTTTAGGCTGATCTCTCATCTTCATTATGAACCTGGATACCCCACAAGGTGAGATTTTTCATGGAGTCCCTGACCGATGTCGATTGACACTCATTTTCTATTTCTTCTATTTTCTTGCTATTGAATGAACAGTTGTCTCCTTCTCACCCAGCGTCTTAGTTATGGTCTTCTAACCCATTCCAGCCTTGTGCAGGTCTAGGATCTTTTCCATGGCATCCTTAGAAAGCTCTTTGGTCTTACCCATGCTGTAGAGGTTAGGCCGGCTTCACACCACATTTTTTGCCCTGTCAGGCTGTGTCTGGTGCTTTGCAGGAGGCACCATACATAGCCTGACAGCTCCGGACAAATAGAACCAGAGGGTTAATATGCCCTCCGGTCCTGTTTGCAGCCGGATTCTGTAGAGCACAGCTGAGGGAGCTGTCCCCTGCTGAAATGGTGCTGAACCACTTCTCAGGGGACAGCTCCCTGGTGCTGAAGTTCAGAGTAGCTCATGCTGAACTGCAGCCACCGGTGTCCAGATCCCCGATCCTCCCGTCTCTGGGCAATCTGGTGCCATAGACTCCTATGTTAGGGAGCGCCAGTTCGCCCCGGGTCTGGGTGGATCCAATTTGGGCAGATTTTTTGCCCCGGACACAAAAACGTTGCAAGCAACGTTTTTGTGTCGGGAGAAAAATCTGAATTCTCCCAGATCCTCCCGGAAAGATGGAAACCGGATGGCACACAGCTGCCATCTGGCTCCATTCGGCCCCATAGGGCTGCATTAGGACAAAATTGGGTCTTGGGCTGTCTGGTTCACCCCGGACAGCCCCGGACTTGATTCTACCACGGTGTGAAGCCAGCCTTCGAGTTTGACTGATTAATTGAGTGTGTGAACAGTAGTCTTTTAAACAGGTGACCATTTAAGACAACTGTCTTTACTGCAGGTAATGAGTTAATAAGGAGAGTCTAATTGGTCTATAGGAACTAGAACTCCTAATGGTTGGTAGAGGATCAAATACTTATTTCTCTCTTCAAAATGCAAATACATTTATATAATTTAGACAATGTGATTTGAAGGATTTTATTTTTGATATTCTATCTCTCATTGATAAAATTAACTTACCCTTAAAATTATAGACTTGTTCATGTCTTTGTCAGTGGGAAAACTTACAAAATTAGCAAGGGATCTAATAATTATTTCCTTTACTGTACCTCTCTAGCTCTGACATCACCTCCTGCTGTTCAAAATCCCCAAGTATCTATTAGGGCAGAGACACACCATGAGAGTCTCTTATACGTCACACAGAACATCCCTTTTGAGTCGGTCGACAGGGTAGGGGGTACTTGGATACCGGGACAGGTGCTTCGGTGGGGGATTATGGCAGGTCGGTTCCCGGTTCCGTGCCCTGGACCCTCAGTGGCGGGGGTGGGGGTGATGATGATGGGTGAAATGGTATCGGGACGCCACCTGTGGTACCTGGTAATAGGGTTACCAGTGCTGCTGCAGGCCGCTGAGGTGATGGGAATGCAGCTTTGGTAGTACAGCTCCCCACAGGTGGAGCTTTACTTCAGGACAGCGGAGTGGATGAGTGAAGTAGTAGTCCTCACCTCCGGTGATGATGCTGTAGCCATCCGGGCGCGGAATGAAAGGAGGACAGACACCACTTCAGCTCAAACGGTTCTTTACTTGCACTAGATGGAAACAGGTACACAGTACATTCTGGGTTAACGGGTATTGTAACCGCAGATCGTGAAGGTTTCTCCAGAGTCTGACAGTGATGCCCTCAATATGGCACTCATGCTCCTGTTACTCTCTATTCGCCCCTATTGAGCCAAGTCTCTAGTCCTCGGGGTCTGTTACCTAAAGTCTCTGGCTTGTCGGTGTCGGCTCCCTGTATGTGTCGGGCCCTCAGCTTGCTGGTCAGTAGTTAGGGTTGAACTTTGTGTCTATCTACCTCGGCTCTGGTATGTCGGTGGTGACCTGGGCCTCCAGCTGGATCCAACCAGTCCTGGAGTAATCCCCTTTCCAGTCTGGGTCGCCCCTCTCCTAAGAGGTGCCCTCCACTGCAGCCGCAGGGTCACCTGCGTCCTTCTTCCTCGCTATCTCGCACCAACTGTCTGACTCTGCTGCCACTCCCTGTCTCCCACTCTCTAGACTCCACCCCTGGGACCTACTAAATAAATGGTCCCCTGTGTTAAAGTGGTCTGTGTATGGGTGTTGGGGTGCAGACTCTGAAGATTTCCCCACGTCCACGGTTACGGAGGCACCACACCTTTTATTGGGGTGCAGTACCTCTCTGTGGCGCCTTGCCATAGGGGCGCCACACTTTCCCTCTCTGAATGGAAGTGTGTCAGCTCCATAGAAACACAAGCAGCTAACATGCTCCTATCCAGAGAGTAGTAGGCCGTGACAGGGGAGGCATGCAAGAGACTCATGCCAATACACAATGGATCTTGCATAGTGTGTCCCTGCCTTTAGCCATATCCTCCTTCTTCGCATTATGCTTTCTAAAAATCAATGTGGAAAAAAAAACAATCATCTCTTCTCCATCCCACCAAATTCCCCTACATCTATCTATTACAATAAATGGTCTCCAAGTTCTTCCATGTACCGGAAGTGCACAGTAACCTTCGACTCTGCCTTGCCCTTCAAACCACACATCCAAGCTTTTAACACCTCCAACTTAAAAATATTTCCAGTATCCGTCCTTTCCTAAATCCTGAATCTACTAAAACGCTAATACCTGCTCTTATCTCCGGCCTCGAATATTGCAATATCTTACTCTGTGGCATTCCTAACAGACTTGTACCTTTCCTGTCCATTCTTAACTCTGCCTTACTAATCCACCTCTCTTATAGCTGCGTCTCTGCTACTCCCCTTTGCAAACCCCAATTCCCCAATGTATCCAGTTCAAGCTATTAACATTGACCTACAAAGCCATCCATAATCTGACTCCTCAGATTATCTCAAATTTACATTCAATCAAACCCCTTAAACTTTATTAAATTTAATAGACACACTAGAAACAAATCGTTAAACGCTGTAGTGCACAGTAGAAAAGGGGAGGAAGGAAGAATTAGACCCTATATACTAATCTCCCTCCTGTCCCCTACCTATCAGCGGGGGTCAGCACCGTAATAGACGATACGACACCCCCACTCCCGGTGGCTTGCCCTTTCATGGCCCTTATGCTCTCCCTGTAAGGCAGAGCCAGTGCACTCTACATTGTGACAGTGTAACTGTTGTGCAGGAGGACCTTGTTGACAATGAAGGGAAGCACACCTAGGGTGGCCACTGTACATATAATGATTAAAAATGGACTAAGATGAACCTGGTGCTTTAGCCCAATCCTGATGACCCTTTCATCATCAATATCAGTGAGCACACTGGAAGGGGTGCTGATATCGGGCCTTCTGATGAACTCAGAGAGAGAAACACATCGAGGTGCTAAGACTGGACAGATGAACCCCAGATCTAACAACAGATAAGTGCTGCACTGCCATACCTGGTCCACTATATCTGTATATGCACATTAGTGTCAGGCACCCCTGAAGGGGGGTGACCTAGGGACAGGCACAGGCACAAGCCACTGAGAGTGGGGGCACCATATCAGAAGTGTAGGGTGCCGACCCCCACCGAGAGGCAGGACTAAAGCACCAGGGTCATCTTAGTCCATTTTTAATCACTATATGGATAGTGGCCACCCTAGGTGTGCTGGTCTTCATTGTCAACAAAGTCCTCCTGCACGACAGTTACACTGACACATTATAGAATGCACTGGCTCTGCCTTATAGGGAGAGCCTAAGGGCCAAGAAAGGGAAAGCCGCCACAGAGTGGGGGCACCGTATCGTCTATTAGGGTGCCGACCCCAGGGCCGTATTTGGAGTTCTTGCTGCCCTAGGCACTGTCACCGGTCGCCCCTCCATCACGGCTCCATCCCCCACCACAGCCCCTCCCCCATCACGGACAATCTTCCCCCCATTGCGGCCGTCCCCAGGTTTCATGTAGCTTCTCCCCCCACATTCCATCATGTAGCACATATAAAAGATTTGTAGGTTTGTACATTGTGAGCCCCAATGGGGACAGTGTTGATGATGTATGTAAAGTGCTGTGGAGTTCATTGTGTAATATGAATGCAAAAAATATTATTCTTATATTATGTCACAGTACCAGGATCTGAGGATCTTGTATTTTGAGGTCTGGTGCTCTCTGATGCGATGTTGCTGCCTGTCTCGCTGTCTTCCTCTTGTGACACTGCAGTGCGGTGGACAAGAGAGCATTAACTGGTTAATAAAAAGAAGTATGGAGTGTGTACTAACTGAGCCATAACCATCCCCCATACCATGAAGTATGGTGTGTGTGTACTAACTGAGCCATAAACCCTCCCCATACTGTGGCGCCCCGCAACGAGTGCGTCACAGGAGGGTACTGCACCCCTGACTGAAGGTGCAATATTCTCCGTCTCAGTGGTGAACAGGTTAATCCCAAGGCTCCATATACCACATGCAACATCTAGAGACAGAGGACCAATTAGCTACCCGTTCCCTGGTAACCGATCCTGGTGGGGGAGTGTTAGGTGTATAGCAGTGGGGGAAGAGAAGAACAGAGTTAGAAAGTGGGAGAGACAGGAACAAGAACCAAGTCGTGACAGAACAGCTAACAGGGAGGGCACCGAGAAGTGGTGACCCAGAAGTGAAAGGGGAAAAGAGAACCAGTAACGGGGGGAAACAGACGACCCGAGCCCAGTCCAAACCCGGAGTAGCGGCTCCGAGGTGGTGCAGATGCTTTACCGCTGTGCCACAGAACCGGAGTGATTGAGAGCTTTACAGGAGCGCAATACACAACTTACCATCACCGCAGCTGTATCGGGAGGGATTCCCACCATTGAGGTCCAGGGACCTATCGGGAGTCGCTAGGCCAACGGCTCGGGTGCCCAACAGAAGTTCCTCTGTATCCTGACCTGGTACGTTAGAAGCCGCGACGAGAAAAGGATAGTTAGTATA
Source organism: Allobates femoralis (assembly GCA_033576535.1). Lineage (NCBI taxonomy): Eukaryota > Metazoa > Chordata > Amphibia > Anura > Aromobatidae > Allobates > Allobates femoralis. The sequence goes on from JARQOC010000006.1 coordinate 337,504,229, forward strand.
GAGAAAGACACTGTGGAGCCTTGGAGGGATACTGTTCATCACAGGGACCACCCGGTCCGTTACCTGGAAGTGGAAACTGTTATACCTGTACACTGTGAAGAACACCAGTAAGGACCCGTGCAGAGGAGTAACGTGTCCGAGCTTTATTTCTGAACTATTACTAACCGCTTCATCTACAGAATCAACTCAGCTGCCATATTCCTCGACTGCAGCTCCTGACCACGGGGACCCCCGCTTGTCCTGTAGGGAGCGGATCCATCTAGCTGCCGCCCATCCCCCGGAGGTTCAACCAGCGCCGGTGTCATCACCGGACCCCTACAGGTGGCATCACGAAGCAGTAACTTTACTTTTACCTTTAACACCTTACTTTAACCTTGTACTGACCACCGGGCCTCCCCAGCCTCAGGCACAGAACCGTGACCACAGCCAGCGCCTGAGACCTGAGAACCCGGCTCACGGTGAGTCAATACCATGTCCCACAGACATTGTAGGATTTTATTATTAGGGTACGGACACACTGGCATGAAACTCTGAAGAGCGCAATGTGTGATTTTCTCGCATTGCACTTGGACCAAGGTTATTCAAAGTCTGAGAGCACACTGGCGTGTGTCGGACGCTTTTTTCTCATCCAGATTCTGGGTAAGAAAAAAGTCACAACAGTATGTGATTCACGCGTGAGACTCGCTAATGCAAGTCTATGGGTCCGACAAAATCATGGACCACAGTCGGACCGCACTCGGACCATCCCCCCACACAGAGGGGTACACCGAGCCCCAGAGTAACCCCTCCACTGCCAGATACATGACATAGAGGGGTACACCGAGCCCCAGAGTAACCCCTCCACTGCCAGGTACATGACACAGAGGGGTACACTGAGCCCTAGAGTAACCCCTCCACTGCCAGGTACAGCATGACACAGAGGGGTACACCGAGCCCCAGAGTAACCCCTCCACTGCCAGATACATGACATAGAGGGGTACACCAACTTAGCCCCACCCCCCCATCTCCCATGCACATCCCAGCACCCCCCAGCCTGCCATGCACATCTCAGCACCCCCATCTCCCATGCACATCCCAGCACCCCCAGTATCCCATGCACATCCATCCCAGCACCCCCCGTCTCCCACGCACATCCATCCCAACATCCCCCGTCTCCCATGCACATCCCAGCACCCCCGTCTCCCATGCACATCCCAGCACTCTGCCATGCACATTCATCCCAGCACCCCCATCTCCCCTGCACATTCTTCCCAGCACCCCCTGTCTCCCATGCACATCCATCCCTGCAACCCCCCCTGCCTGCCATGCGCATCCACCCCTTCACTCCCCCTGCCTGTCATGCACATTCCAGCACCGACCCCCCGCCTGCCATGCACTGTGATGCAGATCCCAGCACTCCCCCCTGCCATGTGCATCTCACAGTGCACACCGCTCTTCCCCTTGGCCCCCCGCTTCTTCGGCTCTAAAGCACCTTACCTGCTCCCCGCTCCCACCTCCAGGCAGATCCAGCAACGTCTTCTCTTCTCTCCTGCGCTCTGCAGATGCTGGCAGTGTGGTGACTCATCACCTGCTGCCAGGCGCTGTGACGCTGCAGGAGCACGCCGCCGGATGTCGGGGCAGGGAGCCGAATGGACTCCACTGACCCCAGAAGTGCAGGGGCGTGCGCGTTAATTTGCAATCGTGCCTTAAAGGCACTATTGCAAAAGAATGCTATGCCCCTGGGCCCCTCCCCCTCCAAAAACACTGCGGATTTAATAAAGAGTTTGGAGGAGTGAGGGGGATTACAAAAAAAAAAACAAAAAAACTTTTTTCTATTTGCTCCTGGTTCCGCCCCCTTGACACCTGGCGCCCTAGGCATTTGCCTACTGGTGCCTAATGGTAAATACGGCCCTGGTCTGGGTCACATAAGAGCATATCTCATAACTTTGTAGCCCTTACATATTAATTTTCCACTTGCTGAAACCCCTAGATTCTCTTTTCATTTCATCCATAAAGTATGGTGCTAACAAAGTGCCCCACAAACACTGTATAATCCCCCCCAGTGAATTCCTCCACAGTACCCTCCACACACACAGTATGAGGATCCTATTATACTCCCTCAATTACACCGGCAATAAATGGTGACTCCACCATGGTATGATCCCCAACTGTGACCCCAATACATGCAGTATAATGGAGCTACACACAGTATAATGGACTTGTGGCGCCCCATTGGTCGGTGCACCACAAAGGGGTACTGCACCCAGACCAGTGTGTGTAGTACCCAGTGGACCACCCGGTCCTTTACCTGGAAGTGGAAACCGTTATACCTGTACACCAGTAAAGACCCGTGCAGAGGAGTAACGTGTCCAAGCTTTATTTCTGAACTATTACTAACCGCTTCATCTACAGAATCAACTGAGCTGCCATATTCCTCGACTGCAGCTCCTGACCCCGGGGACCCCCGCTTGTCCTTTAGGGAGCGGATCCATCTAGCTGACGCCCATCCCCCGGAGGTTCAAGCAGCGCCGGTGTCATCACCGGACCCCTACAGGTGGCGTCACGAAGCAGTAACTTTACTTTTACCTTTAACACCTTACTTTAACCTTGTACTGACCACCGGGCCTCCCCAGCCTCAGGCACAGAACCGTGACCACAGCCAGCGCCTGAGACCTGAGAACCCGGCTCACGGTGAGTCAATACCATGTCCCACAGACATTGTAGGATTTTATTATTTGGGTACGGACACACTGGCATGAAACTCTGAAGAGCGCAATGTGTGATTTTCTCACCAACTTAGCACCACCACCCCCGTCTCCCATGCACATCCCAGCACCCCCCAGCCTGCCATGCACATCTCAGCACCCCCATCTCCCATGCACGACCCAGCACCCCCAGTATCCCATGCACATCCATCCAAGCACCCCCCGTCTCCCATGCACATCCATCCCAGCATCCCCCGTCTCCCATGCACATCCATCCCAGCATCCCCCATCTCCCATGCACATCCCAGCACCCCCGTCCCCCATGCACATCCCAGCACCCCCGTCTCCATGCACATCCATCCCAGCATCCCCCGTCTCCCATGCACATCCATCCCAGCATCCCCCATCTCCCATGCACATCCCAGCACCCCACGTCTCCCATGCACATCCCAGCACCCCCAGTATCCCATGCACATCCATCCAAGCACCCCCCGTCTCCCATGCACATCCATCCCAGCATCTCCCGTCTCCCATGCACATCCATCCCAGCATCCCCCATCTCCCATGCACATCCCAGCACCCCATCTCCCCTGCACATCCTTCCCAGCACCCCCATCTCCCAGCATATCCTTCCCAGCACCCCCATCTCCCTGCACATCCTTACCAGCACCCCCATCGTCTCCCATGCACATCCATCTCAGCACACCCGATTTCCATGCACATCCCAGCACCCCCCTGCCATGCATATCCTAGCACTCCCCACCGTCCCCATGCACATCCCAGCACCCTGTCTCCAATGAACATCCATCCCTGCAACCCCCCTGCCTGCCATGTGCATCCATCCTTCACTCCATCTGCCTGTCATGCACATCCCAGCACCCACCCCCGCCTGCCATGCACTGTGATGCAGATCCCAGCACCCCCCTGCATGTGCATCTCACAGTGCACACCGCTCTCCCCCTTGCCCCCGCTTCTTCAGCTCTAAAGCACTTACCTGCTCCCCGCTCCCGCCTCCAGGCAGATCCAGTGATGTCTTCTCTTCTCTCCTGTGCTCTGCAGATGCTGGCAGTGTGGTGACTCATCACCTGCTGCCATGCGCTGTGACGCTGCAGGAGCGCGCCGCCGGATGTTGGCGTAGGGAGCCGAATGGACTCCACTGACCCCAGAAATGCAGGGGCGTGCGCGTTAATTTGCAATTGTGCCTCCAAAAACACTGCGGATTTAATAAAGAGTTTGGAGGAGTGAGGGGGATTACAAAAAAAAAAACAAAAAAAAACTTTTTTTTCAATTTGCCCCTGGTGCCGCCCCCTTGACACCTGGACCCTAGGCACATGCCTACTGGTGCCTAATGGTAAATACGGCCCTGGTCTGGGTCAGATAAGAGCATATCTCATAACTTTGTAGCCCTTACATATTTATTTTCCACTTGTTGAAACCCCTAGATTCCCTTTTCATTTAATCCATAAAGTATGGTGCTAACAAAGTGCTCCACAAACACTGTATAATCCCCCCACAGTGAATTCCTCCACAGTACCCTCCACACACACAGTATGAGGATCCTATTATACTCCCTCAACTACACCGGCAATAAATGGTGACTCCACCATGGTATGATCCCCAACTGTGACCCCAATACAGCCCTCCATGCAGTATAATGGACAGTATAGTGGACTTGTGGCGCCCCACTGGTCGGTGCGCCACAAAGGGGTACTGCACCCAGACCAGTGTGTGTAGTATCCCAGTGGCCAGTGGATGGGGAGGTTCGCATGTGGTTTTCACTATGCATTCACACACTTTGAGTCAGGGGGCCAATTGGTTAAACATGTTACCAGGGTAACCGATCCCAGTGGGAGGTTATATAAGTGGTTAGTGAAGAGCGGGAAAGAGAGAAGTAGCAAGGAGCGAAGTTGAGGAGGACCCTTCAAGGGGCGCTGAGAGAGGGCACCCAGAAAGAGTGGTGACCCAGACAGAAGGGGGAGCCCGAGGGTGCTGGTAACACCCGGCGTCAGACCGTTCTAATACCTGATCTGGGGGATCCCGGTCCGAATAGCGGAGAACCGGCTCCAAGTGCGGTGCAGGAAAGTTCAGCTCTGAGCTGCCAATACCGGACTGTCGTGGGTCTTCAGGCAGACGCAACCCGGTCCAAGCACATCCCCACCAGGATTTCCGTCCAGGGTCTGAGCCCCTTCCAGGGAACAATTCCCTCAGAGAGAGAAGGGTAACCTCTAGCACACCCGTGGGCCTGGTGTAGAACAAGTGGATCACTGCAGGGCCGCGGTAAGGAAATAAGAGCAGCCCAGAGAAAGTGAGGATAGAGGGCGAAGTCGAAAGAAACACAGTTGAAAGACACAGAAAGACACCTCATCCACTGGTAACTACCCAGGCCAGCTACCCGAGACTGTGAACCTGTTTAGTGCCTGACGGTTATCAGTAAACCAGTACAGAGACTCATCAATGTGTTGTGTGTTATTCTTTCTTTCTGTGACAAATCACTCAGCCTCTCGCCTGCAGAGCTGCCTCCCTGTGCATGCGACCACGACGACAAGCATTGCAGCTTCATCTCTAGGGATCCGCTCCACCTGCGGGGAGCATCACCATCTGGCTGCAATAACATCATCCCCGGAGATCTGAGAGCAGCGCTGGTGCGTTCACCAGAAACCGTAGGTGGCGTCACGAACATTACACTTTTATGATTTTATTTTCAACACTTTTCAGCGACCACCAGGGCAATGGACTCAGGCACTTTCCAATAGTGACAGCAACCGCAGCGACCATAATCAACGCCCGGGATCCGAGTACCCCATAAGCCCTACTCCACACTGTATAATGGCCTTCACTAGCTCTCCAAACAGTATAATGGCTTCCACACCTCTTCACAGTGTATAATGGCCCCTACTATCTCTCCAAACAGTATAATGGCCCCCACACAGTCCTCTGCACAGTATGATGGACCCCACAGAAATCTTCAGGGTATGTGCCCACAAGACGTTTTTTAAGCAGTCCTGAACGCAGCAAAACCTGAACTGCTTTCAAGGATCCTAGAGTCCTTGCCAGGAGATCTGCTGCATTCAGATCCTGCATTTTTATCGCAGATTAAACATGCAGGGGGTGTGAATCTGCCCTTTGGCTCCAGCCTCTAGCCACCTCCTTTCTGGCTGCAGGATGTAAATTTATGTGTATTTACTCGGGGTACAGGGGGGGCTCAATGGCTAGGGGACCCCTTGCCTGGATGCAGCAGACATGCTGCATCCAGTGCTGTAATTAGATCACCATGCCTGGTTTGGTGACAGGTCCTCTTTAATGTGCATTTGGCTGGGCCCAGTTCCTCCACCCTTCTGTACACTACTATCTACATTTAATGTACATTCTGGTTCTTATTTACAGGTTACCCTTTCAACAATTTATACTTTATACATTATACCCATTCTCCATACCTGGATGGTGGTTGACCTTGACTACTACAACAAGACCTATGTAGTGCTTGTGTCTCAGGTGATGTGCTCAACACTATGTAATGTATAGAGGTATATGTATTTTGGGTTGCTCTACGTGTAATAGACAAACTGAGTAATTGTCTGTGCGGCCTTAGGCTCACATCAGGGCTAGCAGTTTCACCGATTGTAGGATCCTCTGGTTCTTCTAGAACAGGCAATTCTTCTGAAACTTAGATAGGTTCTTCTGGAACTCTTGCAGATTCTTCCAGTGTTCTCTGTTCTTCCATTGGCTGGTAAAAGTGTATTACTGGCACAATTACAGCTCCCTCCCATTGGGGCCAATATTCTGGAAACTCTCCAAGTATTGTGTGAATCACTTTTTCTTTTGGTTCTATTGGAGTTATACAAGGTATCTCTTCTTCTTGTTCTCTTAGTTGTTCTGGACATACTTTAAGGTGATCTCTTGACACAGTTGCAGTAGTTGTACCTCTATCTTTACTGATTAAACATGTTGTACTGTTGTAAAAATTAGAGTCTAACACTGTGCAGGGTTCTTTTTCCACTGGTCATCAAGTTTGTGATTTCTTCTTTTCCTCGTAAGTACAAGTTCTCCAGGTGTCAAAGGTTCAGCTTGTGCACTCTTGTTGTAATTTCTTTCTTGCTTTTCTCTGATTTTATTCAGATTGTCTTCTACACATGCTTGCAACATTTTGTACTGTTCTGGTCGACTTGAATCCCAATCAGTATTGGATGTTTTTGCATCTGGTATTACAATTCCCACTTCTAAATCAACTGGTAATCTTCCAGGTCTTCCTCTCATAAGATAAGCTGGCGTGCAGTTGGTGGAACTCACTGGTATGTTGTTATACATGTTCACTAAATCAGGCAGTTTCCCTGGCCACCGATCTCTCTCTTCCAAAGGCAATGTCATCAACATGTCTATTACTATGTTGGTCATCTTTTCACACATGCCGTTTGTTTGTGGATGGTAAGGTGTGGTCATAATTTTGTTGCACCCACATAAATGGCAAAACTCTTCAAATAACTCAGCTTCAAATGAGGAACCTTGATCAGTTAGGACCTGTTCTGGATACTCGTGTGGTCTACAGAAGTAGTCTTGAAAGGTTTTTGCGGCTGTTTCAGCTGTCAAGTCTTTGGCTGGAGCTACTACTGGAAATCTTGAGTAGTGATCTACCATTATTAAGGCATAAGTATAACCCGATCTGCTAGGTGTTAGCTTCACATGATCCAATGCTACTATCTCAAGGGGTTGAGTGGTTACAATTGACTGTAGTGGTGCTCTTTGGATTTCATAGTCTTTTCTTTTCAAGTTGCATGATCCACAGTTCTTACACTATCTCTCTATGGAGCCTCTCATGCCAACCCAGTAAATCTAACTTTTAGCAACATCTCGAGCTTTTTCCATCCAAAGTGTCCTCCTTGATTGTGGTATTGTCACGGTGTAGTGAGAATGCTGATGAGGGAATGGCAGGTATGGGCAGGGTGACCAGGGAAGACTAGTCTGACCCTAGTCTAGAAACCCTAAATGGCCCTGATCCCGAAGGTATATCTGATGGTGAGAAGGGTTGGGCCTCCAGCCTCTCCCTAATCTCCTCCACCAGCCCTGCGGTATTTCCCCCTCACCTCCCTCCACAGAACTGGGATACAGCAACTCCAAAGGAAAGGAATTCAGCAACACAAACACACAGGTCAGCACAGCACGGTTTCCAGGCATAGAATGAAACTCTATCAGTTGGTGGAAGGACAGGCTACTTAAAGATTAGGGGGAGGGGAGTTCAGGTGACTCACACATTAACCCCTCAACCAGCAGTTGAAGCTCATAATGAATGCAGCTCTGGAGCACAACACAGGAGGCCAGGACCTTCACAACTATGAACCATACAGCTCTTAAAGACAAACACATATACAGCAGCATCCAGCAATGTCAACGCCAACTAAGCGCGTAAAAGGTATGCTTCCAACACCATCTGAACATCCTTCTTTGGTACCACTATTTGCCATACCACCTCATGGGTTCTCAGATTGATGTAGCGCCTACAATCTTTTTTGGTAGATGAATAACCTGCTTCTCTCATTCCACAGGTGTTTTGCCTCTGATGGAGCATAGGATCCAGACAAGAACCTTCTTGAGTTATCAGCCCTTTAACAAAACTGATAGCTGGGTCACTGTCTTGGGTCTCCATCCAACCATAGTGAGGTAAAGGATTCACTGACTTTTCAGGGTATTTTCTGGTAGCTTGCTGACACTGGGATGCTCTGTGACGATGGAAGGCGGGTAGCTCTATTTCTTCTAGCTCATCCACATCTTCTTCCACATCTGACAGGTGAGGCATCCTGGACAAGGCATCAGCATTGGCATTGTTATGGCCTGTCCTTCTCTGTCACTTTCTCTGTCCTTTTCTGTGGTGCCCTGCACAATCCCACTGCTTGAACCAGGCCAGTTGGGTGGTATGGGAATCCTTTTCCTCTCCAAAGGGAACCCAACCTGTTTACTGCTTCTGGTGGAGACCGTGCTTGGTGTAGGGCGGTTGGATCGTGCTCCTAGAAAGCTATCGACCACGCCTGTAATTTGCGGTTCAGGAATGGCCCCCTGATCCACGTTGGAACCGTCACCCGCCTCGGACTGGGCCAGAGTGATTCAGTTCCCCTTTCTCTTCTGGGTCACCAGGTTGAGGTGCCCTCCCTCTGAGCGCCTTCTCCTCTGCTGTTGTCTGTTCTTACTGTTTCTTTTCACTGGGCTGTTCTGTTTCTCTACAGCTTCTCCTTACTTCACAGCTCAGCATTTCACTTCTGCTTTCTGCTCTCTCCCTCTTTCCCCACTCACTTTATAACCTAGCTTCTCCACCCACCGGGACCGGTTACCCTAGTAACGGGCATCTGATTGGTCCCCTATCACTAGGTGTGTGTGTGTGGTGCTGGAGCTTCCAGATTCTACTACTCCCTACCAGAAAAAAGCATACTGCACCTTCTGTTAGGGATGCATTACCCTTTTGTAGCGTGCTGCTTAGTGGGGCGCTACACTCCTTTTTTTTTTCTCTTTGGTACCTTTACTGGTGGAACACTGGTACACGTCCAGGGATGAAGGATGCACTTTGGGATCTCCACGCTGAGTAAGGTATGGGCCTCCTTGTCCTGTTCCCTTCTCTTGAGTCTGGCATGTGTGAATCCAGGCCTGACCTTTCTTTGTCTGTTATACCCATGTTGCTGCACTGAGGGCTCTCTCTTGGGCTGCCTTTATCTCTCCTGCGGTCCCTGGCTCTCAAATGTGGGTGCTGCAGGTGTTCGGGAAGCTAAGCTTCCATGGTGTTCTGGATTCTCTGCTGGGCTAACTTTTCTCCCTTGCAGACTCAGCCTCCAGTGACCAGTGTTCTCCTGGGGTGAGCCAGTATGGCTCCTCTGCCCCTACTGTAGTGACTGCACACTCTAGCTAACTCCGCCCCCAGCACCTGAATTTATAGGGGATCTGGCTTAACAGCAACCAGTGGAGCTCCCCTACAGGCCTGGAGTGGAAGGTGTTGTGTGTATGTGAGGTACCAGATGTGGAAATCCTTTAGTGCACTAGTTGGTTCTGTGGCTTACCTGTCACAGGGCGCCACACAGTCTGCACATTTGTCTCGGCTGCAGGCGAAGGAGTAGGTGTGACTAGTACAGGATGGCACCACTCTGCCACCGCCGTATGGCAGAGTCTGGGGTTTCTAGGGGCTGCAGACCCTTGATAGTCATGTCTTGTAAGGTTTTAAAGTTTTCATCCGGTTGGTCTAGGGCCCACCAGCGCACGGTTCTGTTTTCCTTTGGTGACCATAGCCCCCTGAATAAATTGTTCAATTAACATTTTATTTTCATCCTGTACACTAGCTGGATTGACTTGCTTTAAAGCCTGCAACGCTTCCTGCACGCGCCAGGCATAGTCTCTGATACTGTCCTGTTGCTGTTGGTAACAGTGATAAAATCTCAGTCTCAAATCAGTCTCTGCGGTTTTCAAAAGCAGCCTTTAACTTGTCAAAGATGACAGTCACTGATTCCTGATCTGCCTCCGACCAGGTTTCAATCTCCTGCTCTGCTGCATTGGTTAACTGTCCCAATACAACAGCAGCCCTCTGCTTGCCAGTCATCGCGTCCATATCTAGTACACTGCAGATTTTCCTTTTGAATCCAGATAAGGTGTCTGGACGGCCATCGTACAGGAGTAGCCACTTGGCTCCGGGACATACGGTAGAGATATCAGCATGATCGGGGCTACAGCCCCCAACGGTGCGGGTACTCCTCCAGCCGGGGGAGCGATTGGTGCAGGCCAATTGACGGGGTCGAGGTTGGGAACTGCGGCATCCTCCTGCGCATCCATCATGTTTGCGCCCCCCTAGTGAAACTTGGCCCGTCTCTTTAAAGTAAAGCAAACGATGGCCCCGCAGGTAAGGTGTTAAGCACTCGAGAGTTTCCAGATTGGGCCGCGGCGCTTCGGAAGCTGTTAGCAGAGCGTGGGGCGGGACTTGCCATGGCGCTCTTTCGGCCATTACGCCCCCTTCCTTCCCGCTTGATGGCACAGTAATGGAGGCAATATACTGCACACAGTACCCAGTAACACCGAGCACGGGATCCTGTTCGTGACGCCAAAAAGATGACCCACCCAGGGGTCTTTGGGAACTTGGTATCTGGGCGTTTACTGTAAGGGGATGTCACTGGTGGCCTGCCTGGACCCGTGCCCTGGGGTCACTTGTTAGAAGGGGAAAAAATAAAATAAAATCTTGTGACCGTACCTGTGGTATCTGGTGAAGGCACCAGTGCTGCTGCAGGCCTCTGGGGATGATGGATGGGCAGCTTGAGTAATACAGCTCCCCACAGGTCCCCGGGGCAGTGATGAGGTATGGGGATTTGCACAGGGAGGTGGTTGGACGGCTGGTCCGCTGCTACAGTCTCTAAGCCAGACAGGTTCAGGGATGGACAAACTGACACACACACTGGGAATCACTTCTGTACCTTTACTGGTGTTAAGCAAGCACTGTCCAGGGTACACTACAGGTGGTCAGGAAGGCACTCCTGGATTTCCACAGTGAGTGTAGGATAAAGCCTCCTTGTCTCTTTTCCCTCAGTGAAGTCTCCTGACCTGTGTAGAACTAGGCCTGACCTCCTCTGTGTGTCTCTCTCTCACCCGTGTTGTAGTGTCGAGAACCTTTGTGTGAGCTACCGCTATAACTTCTCCTGTGGTCCCTGGCTTCCCTGTTGGTTGCTTTTCGGGTGTCCGGGAGACTGGAGTCTCCTCAGTGAACCGGTCTTTTAAGCTGGGCTTCTTTTAAAGGTTAAAGGTGCTGCACAGCCAATGTATAAAATAATATGCAGAAGTGCTACAATATGTATGAAGCAAAGGACTTGAAAAGAAAAAGATCATACATAATACTTTTGCACACCACAAAAATTATTTTTACACAATCTTTATTCATGATTATACGAAACTGGTGCAAAACAAACAATTAAACACACTTAAAAACAATGTAGGTCCCATGACCTAAGTTGCAAGATCATAAGAATTGCCAAAATAAATCAGGTGCAAACAACTAAGGCAGAGTGTATTCTCAAATTATAATGCTTTCCCCGTTAATAAAACCCAAGATGGACCAATCCTAAATACAATGTTATATTTCTTCTATAAATCAATGAAAACCTGGCCACCTCAATGTCTAAGGGGAGAATAAAGGGGTAGAAAGGAAACACACTGCACAATCCATTCACACAATATTACCAGTTACTTGGCTGCAACTGACTCACCGCGGCCGGGTGACTCCGGTTGATACAGGCGATGCTTCTCCTTCCTTGTCACGGTGGACCGCGCCTGCCGGTAGTGGGCCGGTTTTAGTGCAGATCAAAGTGAAGACGTCTTGCGGGAACAGATTAAAAAGGGGTTTTAATTTGTTTTCTTCGTGACGCCACCTATGAGGTAGTTCGGTAAGGACTACGACGCTGCGGGACCCCGGGGGATGGACAGCAGCAAGATGTTACGCTCCCCACAGGCTGAGCGGTGATCCCAGGGGCTGGAGCTGCTCAAGATGTTGTGCGGCAGTGCGGTTACTTTCTTGTTAATGACGGACAGTTCATAAGGAATCACGGACACAGATAGTCTCTGCAACGGGTCTTTACTGTAACCAGCAGGCAGTACATGGCTTACAGTGTTGAGTAGTAGACCGGGTGGACTCAGCAGTGATAGTGTTCCTCAGAGATCCGCAGTGTTCCTCCATTCTACCTACTTAGTTCCTTCTTGCCAGCGTCGCCCAGGAATACCAGGTCGGGTACGGGGAGGCTGCTTCAATGCCCTATCCATGATGTACGTTCTGGATGCTTTGGGGAGCCTTGGGTCCCTCAGTGGGTACACTGCTGGTTAGACGACTGGAAACTGGCTGGTGGTGGGGTGCTCCTATAAAGCTGATCCTCCACTCTTCTGGTTCGCGTGGCAGAGGTGAACTGCTGCCAGCTTCGGTACCAGTGAACCGGCTGTGAGTTGTGGGCACGGGAGTCTTTTGGGAACCCGTGTAGATATGCCCAATCCCGGTAGTTAAGGCCTCAGGTGCTGACACCCGACCGGTGACGGCCCAGGGGCCCGCACTGGGTGCGGAGCCCCCGCTCCTCTCCAAGTTCTAGTCTGCTCTTGTCAGGTCCTAGATCTCTTCCAGACTCCTACTGTTCTGTCTAGGCTATTGTGTGTTCTCCTACACTACCCTAACACTCCACCCACCAGGACCTAGGATTGGTCCCCTGTTCTAGGTGTTGCATGTTGGGTTGGATCTCAGAGTTAACTATTTCACTGTTGTGTCAGAGAATATTGCGGCTGCAATACTCCCTTGTGACGCACTCGTTGCGGGGCGCCACACAACCTGATGGTCTGGAGGCCCCAGCCGTTACGCTGCAAACAGCAGCTTCTTCAGGGAAATGTGAAGTGCAGTTGATCTGCACCAGATATATATACCACAATTAATCCATAAAGATGAACATCTGTGAGCAGGGAGCCATGCAGAAGCACTGCGCCCTAACCGGAAGGGGAAAGGAGCTAGTTTCCTGTTATTACCGAGGTCACTATAGTTTTTGTGGTGTGCACAAAGTATTATGTATGATCTTTTTCTTTTCAAGTTTTCTGTTGGCTTGACGCTCTCCTGCAGACTCGGACTCCGGTGTCCGAGTTGCTTCTTGGGGTGAGCCGATATGGCTCTTCTGCCCCAGTCTGCTCTTTTACTTTGCCTTTCTCTCGCCTTGCCTTTGACCTCACTCTCAGGCCCTCACACTGGCTAGGCTAGTCTACTGGCTCGGGCCTAGCATGGCTCCGACACACCAGGACGTCTTCACAGTCCTTTGGAACTGCACACTCTGACTCCTTCACAGTTCTCTCAGGAACTGCACTGCCTAACTCCGCCCCCAGCATCGGTATTTATAGGGGATCTTGCTTAAGGACAGCAAGTGGAGCTCCCCCTACTGGCCTGGGGTGAAAAGTGTTGTGTGTATGTGGGTACCTACTGTTGAAATCCTTCCATGCCTTAGGTGGTTCTGTGCCTACCTGTAATGGCAGGGCACCACATTTGCATCGGCCCATTTTCTTTTTCATAATTTTTAAAATATTAAAGAGTAAATTATATATATGTTTTATCTAAAATACAAAGGAAATGTGTGATCTTTAACTTTATGCATTTTTAGAGATCATTTAATTGTCAACTTGCTTAATTGTTTCCAATAACAGTAATTTTGACCCGGGGTGCCCAAACGTTGCATGCCACTGTAATTGTTTATCTAGTGCCTCCTTCTTCCACATCAGGGGCTGAAAAGCATAAATTATATGGCATATGTTGTCCACTTGACAGTTATTTTTTAAAACCAGAAGCTACTATCGTCTTACCCCCATTACTCATAATGTGTGCATGATATCTGGTAAGTGACAATGAATGATACATCAGTTGTCGCTATCATCACCCATGTGAATGTGAGAGTTGCAGGATTACCTCTTTACAGACCTTTTGCCCTAAGTTATTAAAGTAAAAAGAAGGCAGCTATCCTTTTGAAAGAAAAAAAAGAAACTGTCATGATTCCTCTGCTTAGTGATCAGGTTGTACTGAGCTGTCAGTTGGGTAAGTGACAGCTTCAATCATCCAACCTGGTACTGGGGTGTGCTGAGCTGTATGTGTTTTTTGAGTGACAGCTGCAGGTGTTCCCTTTTTCCTGTGATTACCCAGCTACTTAACTGAGCAGTTTAACCAAGAACATTGGCACTCTTACCATTCAGTTCTTTGGTACTTGTAGGCCTGTATCTGTGCTTCTCTATTTTTGCCAGACCTTTTACCAGGGGCGTAACTACAACAGGTGCAGGGGTTGCGATCGCACCCGGGCCCTGCAGCCTAGGGGGGCCCCAAAAGTCCCTTTGGCCCATAGAAAAAGACTAATACTATTAAACATTTGCAATAATTGGGGGCCCCGTTGGAGCTTTCGCATCGGGGCCCCAGGGCCTGAAGTTACGCCACTGCCTTTTACCTTCATCTGACTCTTCTTTTTCCTGGTCCTTTTGTTCAGATTCTCTACTCTCCAGGTATTCTGTCTCTGGACTATTATCTGACTACACACCTGTCTATCCCCGTAATCTCTGAGGCACTATCCTGGAATCTGACCCCCTGCCTCATGACGTGTCTGTAATATAACTAGCATCACATTAGCACATTAGTGTATGTAAAGTGCTGTGGACTTAATTTTTCTATATAAGTTAATAAATATATTATTATTATTATTATTATTATTAATAATAACAAGACTACTGAAATGGTCCTAGTTTTTTTCTAAATTAAATGTTTCTATCACGTTCAGGCTGGGTTATAAGAATGTGAGGACTTACACTTTGTCACATAGCCTTGATTACGTGTCTCCTCCAGAACCTCCATCCTCCATTTTCTCTCAAGGTATTGTGGTTTTTATGGTATCCTCATGGTGGGTTTACACACACCAATCATTGTATCCAATATCTGAACAGATCTCTGGTTGCAGTGAAATCATGGACACATAGTTCCATTTTGTGGCTGTGTACAACATGGAGCAATCTGTCCATGATTTCACTGCAACCAGAGATTGGTTCAGATATTGGATACAATGATTGGTGTCTGTAAACCCACCATTAGAGTTTGAAACAGGAATCTGTGAATCCCTGTTGTTGCCTCCTTCCATTTCTCCAGGGTCCAAATTGTTTGTTTGTATGTATCTGAGATTAGACTTGGCCCAACTTCATCCTTCAATGTAACACATATAGTTGGGGTTTGGTCTCAAATTAGGTCTGGGAACTTGCTATCAACCTTATGGAGACAGCGAAGTAGGTGAGGAGATTGTAAGCCACTTCCCTCCTCTCAGATATATGCATATATGCAAATTTGCACTTCACTAAGGAAGTTGAGAAACTCGCGTGCCACATTTAAGCAGCTTCCTTAAAGTCATAATCGCTTTCCTACAAGCTTTTAATATAACTAAGGGATTTGTGCCAGATCAGAACCCCAAACTACAGACGCTGCGTTTTGGGGTACCTGCCCCTCATTAGTGTAGTGTGTGGGATATTCTGATCTGGCTGAGTGAGTGGGCTAAGACAAGGTCTGGGAACTTGCTATCAACCTTATGGAGACAGCGAAGTAGGTGAGGAGATTGTAAGCCACTTCCCTCCTCTCAGATATATGCATATATGCAAATTTGCACTTCACTAAGGAAGTTGAGAAACTCCCGTGCCACATTTAAGCAGCTTCCTCAAAGTCATAATCGCTTTCCTACAAGCTTTTAATATAACTAAAGGATTTGTGCCAGATCAGAACCCCAAACTACAGACACTGTGTTTCGGGGTACCTGCCCCTCATCAGTGTAGTGTGTGGGATATTCTGATCTGGCTGAGTGAGTGTGCTAAGACAAGGTCTGGGAACTTGCTATCAACCTTATGGAGACAGCAAAGTAGGTGAGGAGATTGTAAGCCACTTCCCTCCTCTCAGATATATGCAAATTTGCATTTCACTAAGGAAGTTGAGAAACTCCCGTGCCACATTTAAGCAGCTTCCTCAAAGTCATAATCACTTTCCTACAAGCTTTTAATATAACTAAAGGTACCGTCACACGCGGCAATTTTGCAAGCAATTTCACTGGCAATTTGCAGGTTGCAGTGAAATCATGGACACATTGTTCCATTTCTACACGGCAACAAAACAGAACAATGTATCCATGATTTCACTGCAACCAGCAAATTGTCAGTGAAATTGCTTGCAAAATTGCCGCGTGTGACGGTACCTTTAGGGATTTGTGCCAGATCAGAACCCCAAACTACAGATGCTGCGTTTCAGGGTACCTGCCCCTCATCAGTGTAGTGTGTGGGATATTCTGATCTGGCTGAGTGAGTGGGCTAAGACAAGGTCTGGGAACTTGCTATCAACCTTATGGAGACAGCGAAGTAGGTGAGGAGATTGTAAGCCACTTCCCTCCTCTCAGATATATGCATATATGCAAATTTGCACCTCACTAAGGAAGTTAAGAAACTCCCGTGCCACATTTAAGCAGCTTCCTCAAAGTCATTATCGCTTTCCTACAAGCTTTTAATATAACTAAGGGATTTGTGCCAGATCAGAGCCCCAAACTACAGACACTGCGTTTCGGGGTACCTGCCCCTCATTAGTGTAGTGTGTGGGATATTCTGATCTGGCTGAGTGAGTGGGCTAAGACAAGGTCTGGGAACTTGCTATCAACCTTATGGAGACAGCGAAGTAGGTGAGGAGATTGTAAGCCACTTCCCTCCTCTCAGATATATGCAAATTTGCACTTCACTAAGGAAGTTGAGAAACTCCCGTGCCACATTTAAGCAGCTTCCTCAAAGTCATAATTGCTTTCCTACAGGCTTTTAATATAACTAAGGGATTTGTGCCAGATCAGAACCCCAAACTACAGACGCTGCGTTTCGGGGTACCTGCCCCTCATCAGTGTAGTGTGTGGGATATTCTGATCTGGCTGAGTGAGTGGGCTAAGACAAGGTCTGGGAACTTGCTATCAACCTTATGGAGACAGCGAAGTAGGTGAGGAGATTGTAAGCCGCTTCCCTCCTCTCAGATATATGCAAATTTGCACTTCACTAAGGAAGTTGAGAAACTCCCGTGCCACATTTAAGCAGCTTCCTCAAAGTCATAATCGCTTTCCAACAAGCTTTTAATATAACTAAGGGATTTGTGCCAGATCAGAACCCCAAACTACAGACGCTGCGTTTCGGGGTACCTGCCCCTCATCAGTGTAGTGTGTGGGATATTCTGATCTGGCTGAGTGAATGGGCTAAGACAAGGTCTGGGAACTTGCTATCAACCTTATGGAGACAGCGAAGTAGGTGAGGAGATTGTAAGCCACTTCCCTCCTCTCAGATATATGCATATATGCAAATTTGCACCTCACTAAGGAAGTTGAGAAACTCCCGTGCCACATTTAAGCAGCTTCCTCAAAGTCATAATCGCTTTCCTACAAGCTTTTAATATAACTAAGGGATTTGTGCCAGATCAGAACCCCAAACTACAGACACTGCGTTTCAGGGTACCTGCCCCTCATCAGTGTAGTGTGTGGGATATTCTGATCTGGCTGAGTGAGTGGGCTAAGACAAGGTCTGGGAACTTGCTATCAACCTTATGGAGACAGCGAAGTAGGTGAGGAGATTGTAAGTCACTTCCCTCCTCTCAAATTATTAAGCTGAAGGGGCCATCAAAAAAGTTGGTTCCCAAATTCATTGGCCCATACGAAATTCTGAAGGTAATAAATCCGGTTATCTTTAGATTGAAACTCCCTCAGTCTTTTCATGTCCTAAATGTTTTTTACAGATACCTGTTAAAATAATTTGTCTCTTTAGTGTTGTCTCCCTCGTCCCTGCCTCCTCTTTTTTCCGTTGGTTGAGTACGATGTTCAAAGGATCATGGATTCTCGGAAGGTCAGGAATTCCATCCAATATCTTGTTCATTGGAAGGGAAATGGACTTGAAGACCAATCCTGGCTTCCAGCTTGTTCTGTGAGTGCCAATCATTTGATCAGGACCTTCTATCCAAGGTTTCCTGGAAAACCTGGGTTTCCAGTGGACCTAAGGGGTGCTGTCATGATTCCTTCACTCTGTGACCAGGGCATGCTGAGCTGTCAGTTGGGTGACTATTCCTCTGCAACCCCTTAACCTCTGACATTCTATCCTGGTATCTGATTTCTATTTTTATTGTTCCATTATTTCTTTAAAGAATAAGGAAGCAACTTTTCAAATGATCATATTAAAGTGCATCATTTTATGTCTACAGTTCTTTAGGTCAGTACAGCTTAGGAAAAATTACAGATAGAAGAAAAATAAGAAAATGTACCTGCAGGGTGTTACCACAAAAAAATGTGTATGTTTTCTATTTCTTTCAAGTCTCATAAGTCTCTTGTAGACACAGAAAGACAGACCATACTCAACTACTGGATTGATGTCACTCCTCTATGTTGCTGTCATTTTCCCATGGTGAATGCAGCCAATCAGTGGCCACTGATCATTTGCAGCCTTGATAATCTGCTATACCAGAAGAAACACTGACTGGCCAATTACTGACAAGTTTTACTTAATTGCAGATCAAACTCCTGCATGGTGGCTTTTGGATAGCACTGCAGTCTTGCAATCCTTGGTTCAAATCCCATCAAGACAACATCTGCGAGGAGTTTGGATGTTCTCCCCATGTTTGTATGGGTTTCCGCCAGTTTATTTGGATTCTTCCCACAATCCAAAAACATGGTGATAGGTAATTTAGATTGTCCCCAATGGGGACTGTGTTGCTGATGTAATATATAGCACAATGAATTTAATGGCTCTATATAAAAGAATAAAAATTATTATTACTCAAACTTTTTTAAATTCTTAGGATCCTTAGCATTCCTTCCATCCATCGCATATCCTGAGGGAAATTCTTGGGTTTTAAAGGCTATCCTATTGTGTTGGGATGTAGGTGGTATGTCACATTTTTAACAGATATAGTTTAGTACAATAGTGGAAGAATGAGCACCGTAATGCTTGGGCATCTTGAGGCATCATACATAATGTAAGTGTGTAGCATCTTGTGTATAAGGTAACCTAAAGACATAACTTGTTTGGGGCAATCTGTTCCTTGTTCCTTTCTTTCAGAATGGAAAACTGTAGCAGAACGTAGGAACCATTGACTCTGCAACGCACTGTTCAACCTTGTGGACAGACCTTGTTACCCCTAATGTTTGGAGAGACTATAAATTTATCACTGTTATCTCTGCAGCACTTACGGTAATCTTTGGACTCTGGGCAGTACAGCAATCACAATAGAAAGAGTAGCAGTAAGAGTAGTAGGGCACCAGAATTGGAACTTCTTCTTAAGAAGGTTGTGAAGACTACTAGAAAAGTGAGAAGCCTAGCATGTTGGTGCTGCAAACTTAGCAGACAAAACATGGTTGGGAGATACGCTCATGGCGAGCTGAGTCAAATGACAAAGGTGAGAAAATAAAACTACTCCAGTCATAGAAGACATCGTTTTTGAGTTGAGAGAGAGGGAGAGAGAGAAAGAAAGAAAAAGAGAGGGACAGCTGGGACCTATGGATTCCAGCAAATTCATCTAAAATTTGAATCAGTTAGATCATCTCTACTCTCTAGTGTTGAATTTAATATAGAGAGTAATCTATAATTGAGCAGTGTATTTAGAGCCCTAGTCAGTGAGCTAATGTGCCCCAGTGCAAAAGCTCCAATGGGGCCCCCAATTATTAGTCTTTTTCTATAGGCCAAAAATACTTTTGGGGCCCCATATGCTCCAGGGCCCGGATGCAATCGCCACCCCTGCACGTGTTTTAGTTATGCCCCTGCCCCTAGTAATACCCCAGAAAACTGTCACTCCACTCACCTAGTGGTTTTGACACAAATCACTACCAAGTAGTTCTCAAGACCCTTCCAAATTACAACCTGTTGATCCCCATGTCTCTAAAGGTACCTTTACACTCCGCCACTGCACGGTACCAACTGCCTGGCAATCGGGATTTTTGTCCCTGTTGCCATGAAATTGCTACGAAGTTGCGGCGTGTAATTTGGGAAAGTGATCGGGTTTCTTGCAGTTGCTCCTGGTAGCTGTTTCTGAGCCGTGTTCTAAAATCCAAGGCAACACAAAGGGAGAATTGCCATGGTAGTGGCGTGTAAATGGGCGATAGGGATGAAATCTGCGTCTCCTAGTGATTTCCAAGGGGGGTGCCACAGCGTGCTGGATACCGCGCCCCATCAGCGATAATTGGTGGGGCTACTGTGTTACCATTGGCTGTCCCTTCACAGGGCACCATATTTAAAGAGCTATCCATTCACACTACACAATTGCAATGGTGTCATGTATTTGTCAGCCTTCCTGCGCAGGCTAGCCAATCATGACGCTATTGCGTTGTCCAATCAGCGTGTTAGCATCACGGAATACACAACTCTGTCACGCCTATGTTCTTCCGGCGCAAAGATGTACGCCCATATTTCTTTGTGGATAGCGGCGTGTGAAGCGGCGACGGTATTCAACAGCAAGTTATCCGCAGGATCTGTTGGAACTTCCGGGGAACCACGATAACTTGAGTTGACCACGCAATTGCGGCGTGTACATGCGGAATCGGTGATCGTTAGCAACCGTTAAAAACGTGCACGCGCATGTACGGTTGCTACTGATTGCCAGTGATAGTGCAGGCATGTAAAGGTACCTTATGGCTTCCAAACCTCGCTTTATAGCTACCAATTATATTTCTTCCATGAAAGGCTCACATGTACACTATGTGCAAAATTATTAGGCAAGTTGTATTGTAGAGGATTATTTTTATTATTGATCAACAACTATGTTCTCAATCAACCCAAAAGACTCAAATATCAAAGCTTAATATCTTTGGAAGTTGGAGTGGGTTTTTATTTTAGATTTGGCTACATTAGGAGGATATCTGTTTGTGCAGTTATCTATTACTGTGCAGAATTATTAGGCAACGTAATAAAACCAAATATATTCCCATCTCACTTGTCTATTTTCACCAGGTAAAGCAACATAACTGCACAAAATTTAGAAATAAACATTTCTGACATGCAAAAACAAAACCCCAAAAAATTAGTGACCAATATAACCACCTTTTTTTATGATGACACTCAACAGCCTTCCATCCATAGATATGTCAGTTGCTTGATCTGTTTACGGTCAACATTGCGCCAGCAGCCAACACAGCCTTCCAGACACTGATCCGAGAGGTGTACTGTTTTCCCTCCCTATAGATCTCACATTTTATGAGGACCACAGGTACTCTATGGGTTTCAGATCAAGTGAACAAGGGAGCCATGTCATTATTTTTTCTTCTTTTAAACCTTTACTGGCCAGCCATTCTGTGGAGTAGTTAGATGCATGTGATGGAGCATTGTCCTGCATGAAAATCATGTTTTTCTTAAACGATAATGACTTCTTCCTCTACAACTGCTTGAAAAAGTTGTCTTCCAGAAACTGGCAGTAGGTCTGGGAGTTGAGCTTCACTCCATCCTCAACTCGAAAAGGTCCCACAATTAATCTTTGATGATACCAGCCCATACCAGTACCCCACCTCCACCTTGCTGGCGTCTGAGTCGGAGTGGAGCTCTCTGTCCTTTACTAATCCAACCTCTGGCCCATCCATCTGGCCCATCAAGAGTCACTCTCATTTCATCAGTCCATAAAACCTTTGAAAAATCAGTCTTAAAATATTTCTTGGTTCAGTCTTGATGTTTTATCTTATGTTTCTTGTACAAAGGTGGTCATTTTTCAGCCTTCCTTACCTTGGCCATGTCCCTGAGTATAGCACACCTTGTGCTTTTTGATAGTCGAGTAATGTTGGAGCTCTTAAATATTGCAAAACTGGTGGCAAATGGCATCTTGGCAGCTTCACACTTGATTTTCCTAAATTTATGGGCAGTTATTTTGCGCCTTTTTTGCCAACACGGTTCTTGCAATCCTGTTGGCTATTTGCCATGAAACCGCTGATTGTTCGGTGATCACGCTTCAAAAGTTTGGCAATTTCAAGACTGCTGCATCCCTCTGCAAGACATCTCACAATTTTGGACTCTTCAGAGCCCGTCAAATCTCTCTTCTGACCCATTTTGCCAAAGGAAAGGAAGTTGCCCAATAATTAAGCATCATATGTATCAGTGTGAATGGTGCTCTATGCAGGCCCATTGTATGCATGGCAAGTCGCCTCCCACACCTTGCTGGTTGAAGGTGATTTATTAGCCTGCACCTGGGCTTGCTTCACATTTGGGCTCTGACTGCATCCTGTAAGTGCATTTGGTTTCTGTTTTTGGCATGGATGGTAAGATCCAATAATTAAGCACACCTTATATAGGGTGTTGATGTCATTACCCCACACCCCTCCTCATTACAGAGATGCACATCACCTGATTTACTTAATTGGTAGTTGGCTATCAAGCCTATACAGCTTGGAGTGGGACAACATGTATAAAAAGTATCATGTGATCAAAATACTCATTTGCCTAATAATTCTGCACACAGTGTATGTCTGATCCATCTATGCGCTTTACATCATAGCTCTTCATTGAATGAATATACAGCCTGACGCTTTACATATGAAATCTATTTTCACAATGACAGATTGGCAGATTAGCAGTGGATGTCATGTTGGATATACACAAAAGTAATTTATGGGACACATTAAATCACATAGCAATTTAATGTACGGTAAGTCACATGCTCTATTAATTGAAGTAAAAGGAATTGAAATGACAGTTGCTCTTTTAAGTTTAGTGGTCTTTAGTGTTTTGGAAATTTGGTCAGCAAAATGAGTTCATCCTGTGAACCGCATCAAAAAGCTGTCAAGCTTTCTCAGAATAGATTACTGCTGCTATTTGTGGCTATAGGAGGACCTTATACATACTTGTTTTTTATCACAAGTTTTACTTTTATAAGTCCTAAGTAAAATGAAAAATACATGGCCCTCGTTTTGCAAATATGTGATTTTATATACGCTGCTCAAGAAAACTAAAGGGCCACTAAATCATACATTTTGATAAATGATCAAGTTGAAAATATTTACTATTATAAATGGTGAAGTTTGTTCAAGTAAAATGACTCACTGCATGTGTCTACTCGGAATGTGGCCAGAAGAATGTATAGTGTATGGTACATACATACATGACTACTCGGTTTTATTGCCAGCACTGAAGAATTGTCACAAATTCACAAGTCTAAGGCTGGCTTCACATTTGCGTTCCGCTCCGCAGCGCTCTGCAGAGGGCAACTGCCATGTGAGCGCAGCCTCTGCAAGTCCCTATGTTTATACTGGGGACGCACGGTGCTGCACTTGAATGCGCATGACCGTGCGCTCCCATTCATTTGAATGTGTGATTTGTACGCATGCGCATGCTTGCGTACAAATCACACTCTCTCGTCCGCACCAGGAACGAGACATGTCATGTTCCTGATGCGGACGAAAATGTATGATTTGTACGCAAGCATGCGCATGTGTACAAATCACACATTCAAATGAATGGGAGCGCACGGTCATGCGCAGTCAAGCGCAGCACCATGTGTCCCCATTATAAACATAAGGACTTGCGGTGGCTGCGCTCACATGGCGGTTCTCCTCCGCAGAACGTTGCAGAGGGGAATGCAAATGTGAAGCCAGCCTAAGTCACATAGTCATTGCAGGCTTTTGTAAAAACCTGTGTACTGAGGAACAGAGGCATCTAATAGCTAAACAAGCATCAAGCTAACTGCTCCACAAAGTATGATTTTTTTTTTCTAAATCTTCCGTACTGTTCCAAATATTTCATAGTTTTTAAGGTTGAAGGTAGACTTTAAGTCCATCTAGTTCAACCCATAGCCCAACATGTTGATTCAGAGTAAGACAAAAAAAAACTATGTGGCAAACACTAAGCTCCACATTGGGGAAAAAGATTCCTTCCCCACTCCACATAAGCAATCAGACTAGTTCCCTGGATCAACGCCCTATCAAGGAATCTACAAGGTGGGCCATTTATATGGATGCATCTAAATAACATGGGAATAGTTGATGATATCAACTTCCTGCTTGTGGCACATTAGTATATGTGAGGGGGAAAACTTTTCCAGATGGGTGGTGACCATGGTGGCCATTTTGAAGCTGGCCATTTTGGATCCAAGTTTATTGTTTTCAACTTCAAAATGGCCACAATGGTCATTTCCCATCTGGAAACATTTTCCCCCTCCCATATAGTAATGTGCCACAAACAGGAAGTTGATATCACCAACCATTCCCATTTTATTTAGGTGTATCCTTATAAATGGCCCACCCTGTAGTGTATTTAACCAGTACTATTATATTTTTCAAGAAAGACATCCAGGCCCTTCTTAAATTGTAATAGTGAATCACTCATTACATCATACGCCAGAGAGTTCCATGGTCTCACTGCTCGTACAGTAAAGAATCCACGTCTGTGATTATGATTAAACCTTCTTTCCTCCAGATATAGAGGATACCCCGTTGTCCCCGTCACAGGCCTAAGTGTAAAAAGATCATTAGAAAGGTCTTTGTATTGTCCTCTCACATGTTTTTATATTGTAATAAGATCACCCTTAGCCTTCGTTTTTTTAAACTAAAAGACCTCAACTTTAATAACCTTCCTTGGTATTGCAGACCCCCCAGGCCTCTAATGACTTTGATCGCTCTTTTCTGCACCCGCTCTAGTTTACCTATGTATTTCTTATACACCGGAGATCAGAACTTTGCACAATATAATAAGTGTAGTTGCACTAGTGACTTGTATAGTGGTAAAACTATGTTATCCTCACAAGCATCTATGCCTCTTTTAATGCATCTCATTATTTTATTAGCCTTTGCAGCAGCTGCCTAACACTAGCCACTTATGTGAGTTTGCCGATCACCCATACATCGGAAATACTTCAATGGATCCCAGTGATTCTGAGATAGATTTTTGGGACAAATTATACTTCATATTATTGGTAAGCTTAGAATATTTTTTTTTGTGAAAGAATTAGAAAATTGGTCACAATTTTGAACATTTTGCAATGATCAAACTTAGCTTATTAATACATTTCCCACATGTCTACTTTGAATCAGCACAATTTTAGAAATGTATATTTTTTTGTTAGGAAGTTAAAAAGATTAAAAGTTCATCAGCAAGTTCTCATTTTTCCAACAAAATGTTGAAAACCATTTTTTAAGGAAACAATTCAAAATCTTGTTTGGAGAGCCCCTGATGTGCCTAAATAGTGGAAATCCCCTGCAAACAACCCCATTTTGTAATCTACACCCTCAAGAAATTTATCTAGATGTGTGATGAGAACCACCAACCCCCAGGTGCTTCATAGAGTTTTACAATGTAAAAAAAAAATGTACATTTTACCTAAAAATGTTGCTTTTTAAATTTATTCACATTTACAAGGGATAACACAACAAAATGGACCTCAAAATGTGTTCCCCACCTTCCTATGAGTGCGCTGATACCCAAAATGTGGCCAGAAACCTATGTTTGAACAAACAGCGTGGCTCAGAAGGGAAGGAGCATCATTTGAATTTTGGAACACAAAGTTGGCCGAAATAGTTTGCGGACACACACATTTGCAGGGCCTCTAAGGTATATAAACAGCAGAAGCTCTCCAAAAGAGACCCCATTTTGGAAACTAGATGCCTCATATATTTTATTCAGGGGTATTGTGAGCATTTTGAACCAACAGGTCCTTCACAGAATTTGATATTATTAAGTTGTCGTATTGAAAATATTTTTTTCTTACAAAAATGTTGCTTTAGCACCAAATTTCTCACTTTTATACAACATAACACAAAAAGTGCATTTATAGTTTGTTACGCACTTTCTTATGAGCGTGGCAATACCCAACATGTAGTCAAAAAGTTATGTTTGGGCAACTAACAGGGATTGGAAAGGAATGAGCAATATTTGAATTTTTCAGCACAAATGTGGTTGAAATAGATTGTGGGCAGCATGTCACATGTGCAGGGCCCTTGAGGTATCAAAACATTAGAAACCCCCACAAGTGAAGCCATTTTGGAAACTAAACCCCTCAATTTATGCACGGGGTGTGTTGAGCATTTTGAACCCATAGGCGCTACACAGAACTTTTAAAAATATGGATGTGAAAGTGATAGTTACATTTTTTCTGCTAAAATGTTATTTTAACCCCAAATTTGTAATTTTGACAACGATAATAGGAGAAAAGGGATCTCATAATTTAAGAATTGGCTGTGTAGACTTTCTTCACTTCTGAATTATAGACATATCCAAGCTGGCAGCCTTCAGAAGGGAGAGTCTTATACACACGTGGCTACAGCTCCCCCTTTCCATCCCAATACTGTATATAGGCACAGGTGTATAGGATTTTTTTTTACTATTTAACACTATTTGACACTGCTTTGGGGTTAGTGTATATTTATACCTATTTCATATGTTCATCATATTTATATGGCTGTATTGGTTATCATGCCGTTGCACTCAAAGGAGGTGAGCATGTGGAAGTGGACCCACTGGACCAAAGAGGAACTGGGGATGCTGAACCTTCTGGGTAGGAATGACTTGGACATGACCTCTGTTGTAATAGCTCCACTCAAGTGGCCCTGGCAGGACGCAGTTAATGTCTCTAAGGGGATAGAGCAGGGGATAGAGAGTTTGGACACACCTTCTCATTCAAAGAGTTTTCTGTATTTTCATGACTATGAAAATAGTAGATTCACACTGAAGACTTCAAAACTATGAATTAACACATGTGGAATAATATACTTAACAAA
Organism: Allobates femoralis; assembly: GCA_033576535.1. Classification (NCBI taxonomy): domain Eukaryota; kingdom Metazoa; phylum Chordata; class Amphibia; order Anura; family Aromobatidae; genus Allobates; species Allobates femoralis. The sequence continues at coordinate 337,531,137 of JARQOC010000006.1, forward strand.
AAAGTGTGAATCAACTGAAAATATGTCTTATGTTTCTTGGTTCTTCAAAGTAACCACCTTTTGTTGATTACTGCTTTGCACACTCTTGGCATTCTTTTGATGAGCTTCAAGAGGTAGTCACCGGAAATAGTTTTCACTTCACAGGTGTGCCCTGTCAGGTTTAATAAGTGGGATTTCTTGCCTTATATATGGGGTTAGGGCCATCAGTTGTGTTGTGCAGAAGTCTGGTGGATACACAGCTGATAGTCCTACTGAATAGACTGTTAGAATTTGTATTATGGCAAGAAAAAAGCAGCTACCGTATTTTTCCTTTTATAAGACGCACTTTTTTTCCTCCAAGTTTTGGAGGAAAGTGGGGGTGCGTCTTATAAAGGGAATATAACATTCTATCATCAGTTGCATGGGAGTGGGGGACAGCAGTGAAGTGGGGACAGAAGTGACAGGGAATGGTCCCTGCTGAAGAATCCGGGGCTGTAGGAGCACCACGTGTCCCCGGCTCATTAACTACTTAGATATTCACTTCACTGCTCCCAGTCTCCACCCACCTCTCTGCACTGAAGACAGCACGGAGAGGTGAGAGCACGGGGAGCAGGAGAAGCTGCTTAGCCGGCACACATGGTCTCTCTCCAGCTTCCTGCAGTGGCTGGGGAGACTGTGTGCTGGAGATAGTGAGAACGGAGGAGCCGAGTGCAGCTGCAGCAAGTGAATCAGCACTGACCTTTGTGCTGATTCACTGCCATGTAGGCAGGGGCAGATCAGGGAGATCGGTACCTTGTCACAGTGTTGTGCCTCCCTCCCTCTGCTCTCTGTAACGTCTCCTGCTGAGCCCTGCCCCGTGCAGAAATGCAGAAAGCTCGGTCTGCATTTCAGGAGCTTCAGTGTATGGAGAGCAGGGCTGGAGCCTGCATAACGCCAGTGTATAGCTCCCCTGGCCCTGCGTCTACAGGTCAAGCTCTGTAGTGAAGAATTGTAAGGAGACAGGGCTGGATCATGGTATTTCAGCAGTGTACAGCCCCCTCCCTGGCCCTCCCTCTTACAGGACATCACATCAGAACTTGATCTGCAGACTATGGCCCCTTCCTTGATTTCAGTAGGGTGATGGCAAAGCAGGATACATTAAAGTGAGTGCACATGTATATGTAACATAACCACTAATAAAGTTAACACTACCAATACTGGGCTTAACTAGAACTCCAAGCATGCTATAGGATCTACAGTACATGCTGGGAGTTATAGTTCTTAAAGGGGTTGCCACTACATGAACAAATCCCATCTCATTCACCTTTTTGGCCCTTGTAAAATTAAGGCTGCCTTCACACTTGCGTCCCCTTCTGCGGTGTCCTGCGGAGGGGGACCGCAAGCTGAGCGCAGGCACTACAAGTCCCTATGTTTAACATAGGACACGGGTGCCTGCGCTCGGGTGCAGATTGGCGTGCGCACCCATTCACTGCAAAGTATGATTTGTACGCAGGCGGGTGCACGCGCAGAAATCATACAATCTCGTCCGCACCAGGAACACGTCGCATTCAGGGTGCGGATGAGAGTGTGTGATTTGGGCACAAGTATACGCATGCATACAAATCATACATGGCGGTGAATGGGTGCCACGCCAATCTGCACCCGAGCGCAGGCACCTGCGTCCCCATGTTAAACATAGGGACTTGTGGTGCCTGCACTCAGCTTGCGGTCCCCCTCCACAGGAAGCGGCGGAGGGGAACGCTAGTGTGAAGCCAGCCTAAAAGAGACCATACTTACCCCGATGCTGCAGCGGTTCCAACATTGTCAGAAGTTGCATAGTCATGTCCCATGTGAAATTGATATGAGACTCAGCCCTTCGACCAGTCAGTGCTGGCGTCTGTCTCCCCACCATCAGACACTGGAGCAAGAAGTCATTGGTGTTGCTCACATGCTGCTCCTGCATCCGAAGGAGACAGATGCCAGCGCTGACTGGTCACAGGGCCTGACAGTCATATCAAAGTCATTTTTTGCTTCAAATATTTTTTTCCTATTTTCCACCTCCAAAATCTGGGTGCGTCTTATAATCCGGTGCGTCTTAGGCGGCCGTCACACGGAACGATTTCTTGCCCGATATCGTTTAAGCGATCTCCTTTTTGATCGCTTAAGCGATATCGGGCAAGAAATCGTTGCATGTAATCAAGCGATTTACGATGGTAAATCGCTTGATCGTGACATCGCTGATCTGAGCTCCGGTTCTCAGATCTAGCGATGAGCGATTTGACTAACTGTCTCATCGTGGTGTATAATACCACGATGAGCGATTTCCCAGCGCAGAGTCTATGCTGGGAGATGGTAACTATGGTACACGTCGGGTAACTAAGCGACGCGCGGCGCCTAGTTACCCGATGTGTACCATAGTTACCAGCGAGATCGCGGCTCCACATCGCTGGTGAGTCTGTCTGTGTGACATCTCACCAGCGATGTGAGCGATATTGTAAGCGATTGCGCGTGCACGTGATCGCTTACAATATCGCTAGAGATATCTCAGCATGTGACGGCCGCCTTATAAAGCGAAAAATACGAAAAATGAGTGGCCGTCATTACTTTAAGAAATGAAGGTCAGTCAGTCTGAAAAATTGGGAAAACTTTGAAAGTGTCCCCAAGTGCAGTTGCAAAAACCATCAAGCGCTGCAAAGAAACTGGCTCACATGAGGACTGCCCCAGGAAAGGAAGACTAAGAGTCACCTCTGCTGCGGAGGATAAGTTCATCTGAGTCACCAGCCTCAGAAATCACAGGTTAACAGCAGCTCAGATTAGAGACCAGGTCAATGCCACACAGAGTTCTAGCAGCAGACACATCTCTACAACAACTGTTAAGAGGAGAATTTGTGCAGCAGGCCTTCATGGTAAAATATTTGCTAGGAAACTACTGTTAAGGACAGACAACAAGCAGAAGAGACTTGTTTGGGCTAAAGAACACAAGGCATGGACATTAGACTAGTGGGAATATGTGCTTTGTTCTGATGAGTCCAAATTTGAGATCTTTGGTTCCAACCACCATGTCTTTGTGCAACACAGAAAAGGTGAACGGATGGACTCTACATGCCTGGTTCCCACCGTGAAGCATGGAACAGGATGTGTGATGGTGTGGGGGTGCTTTTATGGTGACACTGTTGGGGATTTAATCAAAATTGAAGGCATACTGAACCAGCATGGCTGCCACAGCATCTTGCAGCGGCATGCTATTCCATCCGGTTTGCGTTTAGTTGGACCATCATTTAGTTTTCAACAGGACAATGACCCCAAACACACTTCCAGGCTGTGTAAGGGCTATTTGACCAAGAAGAAGAGTGATGGGGTGCTACGCCAGATGACCTGGCCTCCACAGTCACCAGACCTGAACCCAATTGAGATGGTTTGGGGTGAGCTGGACCGCAGAGTGAAGGCAAAAGGGCCAACAAATACTAAGCATCTCTGGGAACTCCTTCTAGACTGTTGGCAGACCATTTCCGGTGACTACCTCTTGAAGCTCATCAAGAGAATGCCAAGAGCAAAGCAGTAATCAAATCAAAAGGTGGCTACTTTGAAGAACCTAGAATATAAGACATATTTTCAGTTGTTTCACACTTTTTTGTTAAGTAAATAATTCCACATGTGTTCATTTATAGTTTTGATGCATTCAGTGTGAACCTACAATTTTCATACTCATGAAAATAAAGAAACCTCTTTGAATGAGAAGGTGTGTCCAAACTTTTGGTCTGTACATTTTAATTTCTGACATATACTGCAACATATTGGAAATTTCCATAGTTTATAGGGCATCTTATGATATGTTCCTACTGTATTTCTGCATCTTTATAAAACTGAATGAACTGTTTACTGCTGTCCAAACTGCATATTCAGTTTAGGTGACCACACGATGGTGACAGTCAATACCAATGGCTCTATAGCTGCCTACACTTCCCTGATACTATCGTTTGTTCTGAACACTCTCTACCACAGTTTAAAGTGGTTTAACTATTTTTAAGGCAAAAGATATTGTGAAACCAACCTCCTTTACAGAAACGTAGATCTGGCCGTTGGAGGACTAATTGATGACAATGATATCGGTAGCATAACATATTTGTTATGTCCATGAAAGCAATACAAATAGAATTACTGATTTTTTTTTACAGGATTATGTGCTTAATTATACTTTCTTCTTTGCTGTTATATTGCTGATTTATTCATGGCTAAATGTATAATACAGTATTTAATCAGCCAAGAAGTTAAAGCTTTAGCAATGAACAAAAAACACACTGAATAGTTTATCTTGATTCCTGCAAACTTCAAATAAATAAGATGCAGATATGTGCGTAGATGTATTAATATAGATAGCGGAACAGAGCAACGAAGTCAAAGGTATTAAGACTTAAGTTTTAATACTTATTTATTAGAAAACTAGATGGTGGCCCAATTCTAACGCATCGGGTATTCTAGAATATGTGGGTGTGTGGTGGTGCGGGTGTGCGGTGATGCGGGTGTGCGGCAGTGGCCCCCCCTCAGTTCTCACCTGCTCCAGACTTCTGTCCAGCCGCCTCTCACCCCAGCATGTCTTCTGTTTCTTCCTCCAGCATAGACGTCAGCAATTCCAAGGCCTCGGGGGGCAGAGATAAGAGGGGCATCATAATAGGCGTGTCCAAGTGCATAGCCCTGATGTGGTGGGTGTGTCCTCATTCACGGCCATTACGACGCCCCCTTTGGTAGCTCCACCCCCACAACCTTTGAATTTCTGAAGTCTATGCCGCGAAAAGAAGAAGAATGGTGGGGTGAGCAGCAGGGAGATGGAGCAGTGCGCAGATGGAGCATGGAGCGAGTGAGCAGCAGGTGGGAGACCAAGCAGAGGGGAGCCAGGAGACTGGGCGGACTGTGCCTGTTTCGCTGTAACGGAAATCCCACGTCACTGATTGGTCGCGGCTGGCCGGGTGTGACCAATCAGCGACATCGGATTTGCGTTAGAGAGAGACAGTGTGACATGAGTGCAAGGTGAGTGCAGGGCAGAGTGTGAGGTGAGTGCAGGGCAGAGTGTGAGGTGAGTGCAGGGCAGAGTGTGAGGTGAGTGCAGGGCAGAGTGTAGGGCTAAGTGTGAGGTGAGTGCAGGGTGAGTGTGAGTTGAGTGCAGGGTGAGTGTGAGGTGAGTGCAGGGTGAGTGTGACCTGAGTGCATTGTGAGTGTGACGTTAGTGCAGGGTGAGTATGATCTGAGTGCAGGGTGAGTGTGAGGTGAGTGCACGGTGAGTATGAGGTGAGTGCAGGGTGAGTGTGACCTGAGTGCAGGGTGAGTGTGACGTGAGTGCATTGTGACTGTGACGTGAGTATGATCTGAGTGCAGGGTGAGTGTGATGTGAGTGTGACGTGAGTATGATCTGAGTGCAGGGTGAATGTGAGGTGAGTGTAGGGCTAAGTGTGAGGTGAGTGTAGGGCTAAGTGTGAGGTGAGTGCAGGGTGAGTGTGAGGTGAGTGCAGGGTGAGTGAGTTGAATGCAGGGTGAGTGTGAGGTGAGTGTAACCTGAGTGCAGTGTCAGTGTGAGGTGAGTGCATTGTGAGTGTGATGTGAGTGCAGGGTGAGTGTGATGTGAGTGCAGGGTGAGTATGAGGTGAGTGCAGGGTGAGTGTGACATGAGTGCAGGGTGAGTGTGATGTGAGTGTGACCTGAGTGCAGGGTGAGTGTGACGTGAGTGCAGGGTGAGTGTGACATGAGTGCAGGGTGAGTGTGACGTGAGTGCATTGTGAGTGTGACGTGAGTGCAAGGTGAGTGTGATGTGAGTGCAGGGTGAGTATGAGGTGAGTGCAGGGTGAGTGTGACATGAGTGCAGGGTGAGTGTGATGTAAGTGTGACCTGAGTGCAGGGCGAGTGTGACGTGAGTGCAGGACGAGTGTGACCTGACTGCAGGGCGAGTGTGACCTGACTGCAGGGCGAGTGTGACCTGAGTGTAGGGCGAGTGTGACCTGAGTGCAGGACTGAGTGTGACTGTGTGTAGTGAGTGCAGGGCTGAGTCTGTGTATATGTGTGTGTGGTGTGTGTCTGTGTGTAGTGACTGTGGGACAGTGTGTGGTGACTGTGGTCTGGGGTCATTAGGCTGCAGTACCTGGCTGCGACTGCTGCTGTGTTTGCTTCCCCAGTCCGTGAAGTTTAAGGACCTGAGGTGATGTCAGACTCATGTGACATGGCTCCTCCCATGATTCTGACATCACCACAGGCCCTGTAAGAAAGTTTTAACATATGGGGGCGCTGGGCAGAAGGGCTGTGAACGGCTGGGAGCAGGCAGAGAGGAGCGGGCATCGGGCTGCTGGAAGCAGAGGTGGGTGCAGCGGTAAAGCCAACAGTAACATAGTAACATAGTAACATAGTAACATAGTTTTTAAGGTTGAAGGAAGACTTTAAGTCCATCTAGTTCAACCCATAGCCTAACATGTTGATCCAGAGGAAGGCAAAAAAAACCTCATGTGGCAACACTAAGCTCCACATTGGGGGAAAAAATTCCTTCCTGACTCCAGATACGGCAATCAGACTAATTCCCTGGATCAACGCCCTATCAAAGAATCTAGTATGTATAACTGGTAATATTATAGTTTTCAAGAAAGGCATCCAGGCCCTTCTTAAATGTTAGTAGTGACTCACTCATTACAACAGCATGTGGCAGAGAGTTCCATAGTCTCACTGCTCTTACAGTAAAGAATCCGCGTCTGTGATTATGATTAAACCTTCTTTCCTCCAGACGTAGATGATGTCCCCTTGTCCCAGTCTCAGGCCTAAGAGTAAAGAGATCATTAGAAAGGTCTCTGTACTGTCCCCTCATATATTTATACATTATTATAAGATCACCCCTAAGCCTTCGTTTTTCCAAGCTAAATAACCCCAAGTTTAATAACCTGTCTTGGTATTGCAGACCCCTTAGTCCTCTAATGACTTTTGTCGGTCTTCTCTGGACCCGCTCTAGTTCAGCTATGTCTTTCTTATACACCGGAGACCAGAATTGTATACAGTATTCTAAGTGTGGTCGCACTAGTGACTTGTATAGAGGTAAAATTATGTTCTCCTCATGAGCATCTATGCCTCTTTTAATGCATCCCATTATTTTATTTGCCTTTGCAGCAGCTGCCTGACACTGGCCACTAAATGTGAGTTTGTCATCTACCCATACACCCAGGTCTTTTTCAGTGACAGTTTTGCCCATTGTTTTACAATTAAGCACATACCTTTTGTTTCCTCTGCCCAAGTGCATGACTTTACATTTATCCCCATTAAAGCGCATTTGCCATTTAGCAGCCCAAGCTTCTAGTTTACATAAATCCTCCTGTAATATAAAATTGTCCTCCTCTGTATTGATTACCCTGCAGAGTTTAGTGTCATCTGCAAATATTGAGATTCTACTCTGTATGCCCCCTACAAGGTCAGTAATGTCGGCTGTCCCGCCGGCTATTTGAAGTAAACAGCTGTTCACTTGAAATAGCGGTGAAGCCTGTCTGTCTGTGACAGGAATCCCACGTCGATGATTGGTTGCCGGGCGACCAATTAGCGCTGGAGCGCGATTTCCGTGACAGACAGAGAACCTTAGGCAATTATATAGTAGATGGCGGCGTGATGCGCGCTGCTATTCTGATTGATCCCCGCCAGCCGCGGCCGATCAATTAGAATAGCGGCGCACGGCAAGCCGCCATATTTAAAACACACTGAGGACATTGAATTCTAAATTTGGTGCCATGGCGCGCGCCGCTCCTCTGATTGGTCGGTGCTGAACCCGGCGGCCAATAAGAGGAGCGGTGCGTGGTTTGACTGCCGCTCCTCTGATTGGTCGGCGCTGAACCTGGTGACCAATCAGAGGAGTGGCGCGCGCCATGGCGCCATATTTAAAATTATTTTCAAAGTATATTAAATATGGGCGCTTGGCGGAATTCAAACTTCTCTGATTGGTCGTCGCAGCCACGGTGACCAATGAGAGGAGCACTGCGGCTTGGCGAGCAATTTGAATGCCATGCAGGGCACCACTGCAGTGAGCAGCCGGGAGATGACCGGCTGATGCAGCACGCGTGAGCCAGCCAGTCATCTCCCGGCTGGCTCGTCGTGGACCTCTGTGCCGCAGGTAGCCGCGGATGAGCTCCGGTCAGCGGTTCACCAGCCGGGAGATGACTGGCTAGCTTGCGCGTGCTGCGGCCGCAGTTGGCCAGACCCGTGTATCCCGGCGACAGTGGCGCTCACACGCCGCTGTTGCTGGGCTGCATATTGGCGCGAAAGTCAAACTTTTAATTCGCGTCCCTATTTGCATAGTCTGCGCTCAATGAACGGCTTCTGTCTGGGGCGCGATTTCAGCTTCAGACTTAGACAATTATATAGTAGATATTCACAAAAACTAAAATGGTAGTTTCAACAACTGATCAAATTAACAATTATGGAAAATCTAATTGAACACTCAGCTATTGATCAAATGTACATTAAAAATGACAACACTACTACAGGTGCATCTCAATGAATTAGAATATCATCAAAAATGTATTTCAGTATTCAATACATAAAGTGAAACACATATTATATAGAGTCATTACACACAGAGTGATCGATTTCAAGTGTTTATTTTTGTTAATGTTGATGATTATGGCTTACAGCCGATTAAAACCCAATGGTCATTATCTCAGAAAACTAAAGTAAGGAGGATGAAGGGTTTAAACACACATTGATATATTAGTTAATTAGCGTTTCAGGCCTCCTGGTCCCTTCCTCATGACAAAATAATATCATATTGCCATGTTTCAGGGTGTTTCAGACGACAGTGGTCAAACTTCATATCAATACCGTATTTTTCAATTATCTGCTCCATAAAACTATAAGAAAAATGATAGCCAACAGTGATTCAGATGTCAATAAATACTATTACATGGCACACATTAATCCCTTAAATGGAGAATTGACCATACCTGTACAGAAGTAATTTTACCATCTCACACATTTAGTTGATCGTGTAGGTAGGATGTGTGGGCATCGATCATGTTGTAGGCATACAAGGCACTGGGATCCCCTTCAAATCCCTCAAACCAGGTAATATCTCTCCCTGAGGACCCATTAACTCCTGCTCTTACAAGGACAGTCTACAGCTATCCCTGTATATGTGACCCTCTAAGTTTCCCAAATGCACTGTGGGCATAGGCATAAAGGCCTAATGCATAGCTCAAAACAGAAAAAGCCAAAAATAAATAAATAAATTACCGTATATACTCGTGTATAAGCCGACCCGTGTATAAGCCGACCCCCTAATTTTGCCCCAAAAATCTGGAAAAACCTATTGACTCGTGTATAAGCCGAGGGTGGACCCAGCACAGGTATACAGCCCCCAGCAGTGTGGTATACAGGCCTCCCCAGTGGTAGTATACAGCAGCCCCAGTGGTAGTATACAGATTCCCCAGCAGCCCCAGTGGTAGTATACAGATTCCCCAGCAGCCCCAGTGGTAGTATACAGATTCCCCAGCAGCCCCAGTGGTAGTATACAGGAGCCCCAGCAGCCCCAGTGGTAGTATACAGGAGCCCCAGCAGCCCCAGTGGTAGTATACAGGAGCCCCAGCAGCCCCAGTGGTAGTATACAGGAGCCCCAGCAGCCCCATTGGTAGTATACAGCAGCCCCAGTGGTATACAGCAGGCCCCCAGGGGTACATATAGCAGCCCCCAGGGGGTACCCAGCAGCCCCCTGGGGGTACCAACAGCCCCTGGGGGTACCAACAGCCCCCAGGGGGTACCCAGCAGCCCCCTGGGGGTACCAACAGCCCCCAAAAGCTGGCACTGTCTCCCCTTGTAAGGGCCCCCCCCCCCCGCTGCTTATACATTACCATCCCGGTGTTCTGATCGGCGCCGCTCCTCGGTGCTGCGTCTTCATCCTCCCGTCCGCGCTGGCTGCATCCGGGATCTCCGGCGGTCGCGCGATGACGTCATATCGCTGCGACAGCCGGAGATCCCGGATGCAGCCAGCGCGGACGGGTGGATGAAGACGCACCGAGGAGCGGCGCCGATCAGAACACCGGGATGGTAATGTATAAGCAGCGGGGGGGGGCCCTTACAAGGGGGGACAGTGCCAGCTTTTGGGGGCTATATGAACTGCTTCCCCTGCCGCTGATTGACAGGGGGAAGCAGTGCATATATAATGAGCGGCCCCACGTGACGGGGCCGCTCATACAGCAGCCTCCCCCCGACCTCCTCCAGCCTCCACAGCCCCCACCACAGCAGCCTATATACCGTATAGACCCGTGTATAAGCCGAGGGGGGGACTTTTCAGCCCAAATTTTGGGCTGAAAAACTCGGCTTATACACGAGTATATACGGTAGTAAAATATTACATGTACCCAAAAGAATATATATATTTATAGTGCAAAAATTATATATGGCAAATCATCAGATAGAAGATCACAGAAATCTAATAAAAAATAGTATGAGCAGTGTGCAATCATTTAGAGAGACAGGGTCACAGAAGATATTTAGGAACCAGTTGGTAAAATGTCCTTAATCTGGTCCTAATAGGGTAAACTTTTTGTTACCTGACAGCAGAGGATAGCCACCCTATAGTCAGTATGGTGCCCCTGCGCCACGGTGACTATTCCTGTATCTTATCCCTCTACTTTCCCTAACCAATGCATTAAATAAACGCTGCAAAGTGTAGCTAGGGTATAAGTAAGAAATAATAGGTAACCTAAAGATATGCATATTCAACTTGAACAAGAAACATATGGATGGTGTACACCACTAAAAAAGTAACTGAAACACACCTGTGCCATATACCAAGAAAAGGAAAATTGATATATTGATTATATATAGGAGAATTTTTTAGAGCGAAAAGAGCTTTCTTCAACCAGCAGCATTTGAAGATTAATGCAATATTATTTCTGCTAGATTTATACAAGGAGGTTATTCCTCATATTTATATGTTAATAGAGACAGAGCTATCTGTAATGTTAAATCAAGACAGAAATGTTTATATACTATCAATGAGCCTAAAAAATGTCAAACTCGACTTGTTTTTTCTACACCCATCTCCACAGATTTTTTTTTAACATTGTTTCCATTGAGAAGTGAAACTTACCTTTATTGCAACAGGATATCAAGTTGTCCATTAGTTTAAGTAATGGGGTTTGATACCTAGCAAGGAAATCCACTTCATTATCATATAGTTTGTCCCTCAGTACATATAACAACTCTGTAACATCTAAACGCACACGGTTGGCTCTTTAGGGCCCCCGTAAGTGCAGTTTGCCCAGGTGTAAAATTTGCAAATTTACTCTCAGGACTAACATTTTTCAATCCATGCATTCTGAGAAAGTGTATAATATATAGTCAATTGCCAACTGCAACTCTAAGTATGTGGTGTATTTTATTACATGCATGTGCTTCAAATTAAAATATGTTGCTCTACATGTCAGAAACTGAAAGCGTACATATCTGAACACATTGCTGGTTCTCTTACCGATCTGATGACTAACAAACGTTCACTCTCCGGTGCCCCCAACATTTTCTGGAGGCACATCAAGGAGTTCTTTCGTCTATGAAGGTATTTGTCTTTGAGCAGGTCAATAGACCTTTCCGTGGATGTGATTGGATCTCTTTATTACGAGCTCGGGGAGGAAGTTTGGATTATGAAGTTTAATTCTTGCTCTCTTGCAGGATGCAACTATAAAACCCCTCCCCCATTAGATTTAGGTGATTTTATATATTAGCAGGTTCCTACTTACCTATACAAATGGGTAAACAGAGACATTGATTAATTTAGGTTTCCACATGCCTCGACATGTCTACTGTACGGATATAGAAAAGGCCAATTTTATATGCTAAGTGTCTCAATTTTTTATTTTTGTTTAGCTATAACCAGTTCTATATTTTATATTCTTGGTTTGCATGTCTTAGTGTTACAGAGTTCAGCTGTCTGTTTGTTATAAATATGGTATGTTCTGCTATGCACCTATTCACATTACATATTAGGGAGTGTCAGCAGTATTTTCTTTATTTTTCTTGTTCAACTATAGACAAACCAACTTACTATATTCATTTTAGTTTAATATGTGTTATTATCAGTTCATATTTATTTATTATTATTGTATTTCCGTTTTGTATTTATGCTTTTTTGCAGGTACATTGAAAAAGTAATGCAAGCATATTACTTGTATTTATTTGTTTTTTGTTTATTGCTTGTTTTTTAATTATTTCACTTTTTTGTTCAGATATTTGGAATGCATTATCATCTGCCATTACATGCTGTATTAAATGTCAATTTTCTCTATTTGGTCTTTCCTTTGTGTTTCCAAAATTGTGTTTTTAATCATGGTAATTACGTCTCTTTTGATTGGTGTTCTCTGTTGTACGCTCAAAATGCGTAAGCAAATCTTTTATAACGGACACCAATAAAGATGAATATTAAGATATAGCCAATATCTCTCATTCCTCATATGATGTTTGCTGGACTTCATTCCATTGTATTACTGCTTGTACGCCTGGGAGTCTGCCCGGGATTTGTATCCATGCACCGCACCCACTCGTCATGGATCTATGCACCTCGCTGTTAAACTGTTGAGCTGATCTACCTCTTCTGTTTACTCTGCCAAAATCACCCCTTTCCAAGACCAGGAGGCGGGTGGATAATACCCTGCCCCTTTAGGATGCATAGTAACGTGACAGCTAGCGCAAAGTGTGACCAGCATTCCCGCTTGCTGCTTTCAGTCCAGTTACTCTACCATACTCAGAATTACACTTGAGCAGTCCACCAGCTGCCATGACAACCAATCGGTCCTACCACGATTCATCACATTGTTATGTCATATGTCAGGAAATGATTAAACTTAAAAGGACAATGCCCATAAGGTTACAAAATGTTATGGTATAAATGTGATACACAAAGACAAAAAAGCTTCAAAAAGAAAAATGGATTTGATAAAAAGACCTCTCACTACTGGGGTATGTTCACACTAGAGTATATTCTTTCAAGATGAATTATACAAATAACATTCAGCTCAAACTCTGGTCCCAATTTGAGTCGTGTGTCATTTTACTGTAATCTTATCCTCTCACATGCAAGAATCATAGAATCTAATTTCTCCATCTTCTCCATTATCTGTGTTCGGTGTATATCGGACTACACTTCGATGTCATCCGAGTGCAGTCTGGTGTCCTGCATGCACCAAATGACTTGAATGCTGAATAGGCATGTTAAAAAAAATGGCACTACCCCATAATGCAACACTGGAGCTATCCAATCAAATAGCACTTGTGGGAGTTATATATTAGTTTAGCATACCCTTGGATCTACAATTTGTTGCATTACATTGCGGCATACGCACAGGTAGCCACCAATGTATAACCTAGAGATGTAGGTATGCTCCATTACACCAAGGCTAGGTCAGTTGCTATTTGTTAAAGCAAAGTAGCTGTTGCATCCATTGTCCTCCTGTTCATGACATCACAATGATTCAGCACAATTGTTTGGCGCTTCTCAATGTATAAAGCATTCTGTATGTAATACTTTGTAATGTCCTGAGGAAGGAGCTGGGAAATATCTCTGAAATGCGTCGGATTAAAGAACTACTTCAACCACATGATCCATTGTCTGGTCTTCTTTGGTAGCAGCGCGATCGTACGAACTCGTCCTTATATGCTGATTTGTGACGGGTGACCCGTGATGTGTGGATCCAGCAGCTACTGACTAAGCGTTCATACTGGTTGTGGTTAAACAACAGATCAGTGAGCAGGCCTTGTCGCCATACATATCTCTATATATAAGATAAGACACTATTGCACATTTGTCTCATTTCTATAGACATGCTCAGCTTGACCCTCTACTTATACCCCTATTCTGACCACTGTGACTAGCTGATCACTACACAAAGGTAACAATGGTGTTAGGAAAGTTTTAGGCAACAGGCATGGCTTTCTTTAGGGGCTTCAGGTTCAGACTTTTTTTGTTAATTGAAAAGCTGATCTGATAGACTGATGACTTTTCTGGTGTTGCTGTCACATTATTAGTAAAATTTACAGTGGCCAGACTATTTGAAACTCGTAAAATTTCATATTATTATACCTAGTATGATATCTTCAAGATGCTGCAACTAGGTATTATTATGTTTAATTGGGTTGTTGAGCATATGGATTCCTTTTTGCTAGTATTACATGTGCTTGCAAATATGTTTGAAGATTTCTGAGAAAAAAAGGGTTTAGTCGTCTTTAAACAGTGGCGATGATTGTGGTTTATAGATATTTTCCAATCCTATCTTCAGCTGCATTAATTCAGTCAAATAACCTCATGTTACAAAGGAATCCCCTGTGGTCGGTCTCCTTAAAATGACTGTAGAGCTGAGCGACCCATTGCAGAGCTCGAGATCGTAGGCATCGTTCTCCAATGACTCACCTGTCTGTTAGAGATTCAAAGTCTTCTGCCGTGTTCTCCTCCCACATGGGAAGAAATATCATTCTTTCATGTATTGTATTTTGTACAAAGGAAGATAACCTGCAAATGATGATCATAAACACTCAGATTATAGAGTGGAAATATCATATAGTAGAAGAAATGACTTTTAGGAAACTGCTTGACTCATAGATCATGCTTCTATGATTTATGCTACAGTCAGAATGAAAATATGAAAAAAATTGTATTACCCCTAAAAGCATGGGGTAACCTCCAAAATGTAATAACAATACCGTAGTCACAAAGTGAAATAGGCTCCACGTTAAACTGAGCAGCAATGTATATAAACCCCTTGAGAAAGCAGACATGCGAAACAAATGACGGGGCATCAGTGACATTATAGTGCACTTCAGGTGTATGGGTGAGAAATAATATATCTTTATACAATACGTATCTGTAATATATTATACATAGGCACTTTCCTGATTGGGTGTATGGACTACATGTTCTTGACATTATAGTGAGCAATCGCTTGTTACCTTACCTTTGCACTAGCAATTTTCTTGTCTTAATATTATGTCATATGCAACATGATTCATTACCTCATTGTCATACAACCTGATATTGATAGCACTGTAATGGTAATGTTTTGTTGCATTAAATTTGGCTTATTTTCTATTCAGGGCTTTATTATGGGATATGAATCGTGTTTTTTCAACGTGGTATAATAACGATGTAATTTTTTTACTGATATAGCATTGTGGCTCTATGTCCTTTCGTAAAGCATACTGTAGTCTGCTAATATTTTAAAGACATTAAAGGAGGATATAAAATGTTGAATATTCATACAGGTAAAAAAAACAAGTTTTATAATAACCCAGTATGTAGTGCCTTCACAGTACTTCATAGTATGTTTCTGTAGGAATGCCATAAATAATATATATTTTTTTATTTAATATAATGTATGTTTGAGTACTGCCGAGTTAAAAAAAATTGTTATCAAAATATTTTTTTTTCAGCACCTCTCGAGCGCAGTTTTTTTTCAGCGCTGGAGTGGTGCTTTTACCTTCTGGCAGCTTTGCCTTTAATGAGCACCGCTCCCTTCTCGCGGTGCCATCTTGTGCGGGTAACGTCTGACTGGCCGGAAGTCATAAATTACGTGATGCTCTCAATGCATCCCTATGAGAGCCAGAACAAGGCCAGAACCATTCTCTTGTAGAGATGTATTGAGAAGTGACCACCAGTGCCCTACATCAAACAATAGAACTGCTGGCAGGTGATTAGTCACAAGAGACTGACCAAGGCGCCGATGGAAAAGGATGAAGGTGGCTGAAGATGAGTATAAGACATGGGTCAGGGGACTTAGATTTAAAGCATCACTCCAGCGGGGAAATTTAAAAAAATGCTGGCGTGGTGCTTTAATGATTCTTTTTTCTTTTGTTACATATTGAGGGAGATTTAGGGGAACAGTGGAGCAGTTTCAAATAGCAATCGGAAAACGGAAGAAATGTAGCAAGTTCCAAAACAGAATACTGGAAAACATGAGAGTTTAAGAATAACCTTACTACACCAGTCCATACCTATTGCTGCAAATTGTCTCTTATGGGAGGAAGTAAATGAACTCTAGTGCCACCTATTGGAAGTAAGGTGATTCCCTGTAGGGTATATATAAAAAACAAACATGCGGCGCCAATCTCAGCGCATTACCAATGTAACTCTCTGGTGCCCTTTTAATGAAGTTTTATGCACTCACCTCTTGCCATGAAACTTCAAGCATATGGTCTTTCCAAAGCCTCCTCACGCTTTGGATATTTATCCGGGTCTGCTGCTCGCCTTAAATTGATCCTGTATTGTGTCCTGCCACGGATTCCCACAGGCATAAAGTTCAATAGGAAATGATCCAATTCTATGGTGGCCGCGCTCCCCGTGGTAGTGATTTTAAGAACTTCTTGTCCACAAAAATTTTTTTTTGATTACTCAAAACATGTGAGAATATAAAAAACGGATACAACGCGTTTTGGCGGAGACAACCGCCTTCCTCAGGCGGCCACCATAGAATTGGATCATTTCCTATTGAACCTATTGGAAGCAGCAATCCTTAAGATCAAAATAGGTGGTTTAACGAGCCTTGCAATATAACTAAAGGCCCCGTTACACGGTACGAGATCGTGAACGATATAGCTGAAACATCACAGGTTTGGAGTCGCTCAAACGACATTGTTAGGATGTTGGTACGTGTTACACCGAGATTTGAGTACGATAAATAGTTGGTTCGCTGATTGCAGATTTGAGAACATGTTCTCAAATCAGACGATCCTTGATCAGCTAACCTGCTGCATCGTTGTGTGTGACACCGCAATAATGATGTTGTTAACGACTTCGCCCATTCACAACAGTGAACAAGCATCGTTCGCTGGGTTGTGTGAACGATACCTGCTCGCTACATTGTTGGTGCGTCGTCCACGATATCAACACGTGTGACATCTCACCAACGATGTAAAAAAGATGTCCTAACGACCGCCCCGCCCATGAGATTGTTGGTGAGATCTCAATGACATTGAAGCGTGTAACGGTACCTTTAGGATTTATGCCAGATCAGAGCCCCAATTAATTAAGCTACTGATGTCTTTTTATACAAACACTTTTGTAAATTTTAACCATTACCATAAAGTTTGAAGAACCGTCACATTAACTTTAATGTACAGTACATTTAAATAATTATTTTCTTCACCGTGAATTATGAGTTCAAATGATAAATAATTACATTCAAATGTAAAAAGCAGAAAAAATTGTACAAAGAAATAAAGACATAGACAATAATAACATATTAATGTGTTCTATATTTTAACACTACAAAATGGACACACACTTGTTTCATAGATGATATTTTAATTTCATCTGTAGATAAAACTAGATAGATATAAGAGGAGAAGGACAAGTATTATAGCTTAAATAAAAAATAAAGGAATAACACGAGAATTTTTGCACTGTATAAGTGTCTATGGCAAATACATTCTTCTTTTTTCTGGAAGAAAAATAAAACACATATAGTTTATGGCAAAAATGTTAAACTTATTTTTCTAAACAATTCTTTGTCTTGAAAAAAGCTATAAAATGCTAGAAAAAAAAAATCCATGTTCACATGTTACAAAGTAAAGAAAAATACCTGCCAAAAAGTTTGAAATGTATGTCATTTTTTAGCATTTATTTAAAAACCTGAAAAAAATGTTGGAAGGAATCTCAATATGTAGTGTATTTTATTGCTCTACATAAGTATGATTAGCCCTTTTTCATTAAGAAAAGGACAATTTAAATTCTTATCTCGGGTAAAGTTTTTTATTTTTATTTTAAATCACTGATGTCAATTTTAATTGATATTTTGGAAGTAATAATATTTATTCACTTATATAGTGCCATTACTTTGACAGCACTTTACACAGATCAGCAACACTTTCCCCATTGGGGCTCTCAATCCAAATTCCCTATAAGTATGTCATCATGAAACAATATAGTGTACAAACAAATACTTAAAAGGGTTATCCAGTTTAAAATGACAAGTGTTCAGTCATTCTCACACATATTTGCATAGAGCGAGGCTGCGCTTATCTATTCAGATTCTGGCTGGGCGTCTGGACATCACATACTTGTAGCCATATGACCGCCGTTCCTGGCTCTGACACCGGAGAATCCTCAAAGTGCACAAAACATACTACGTGAGGATTCACAAGTCTGCAGTCAAGTAGAGTGACTGTATACCTGTAATTTTAGAGCGGACAACCCATTTAAAGATATGTTCACATTGTGTCTTTTTCACTTGTCAAAAGCAACAAGTTTTCTGTTTGAAACCACTTCAGGAAACTCTACTTTTTTTATGGGGGGGGCGACACTTTTGGAGGAATTTTGTGTTTCCTTCATCGACTTTGAAGAGTTTTTCAAATGTTTAGCAATGTTTTTTCATTTTCTGCTTTTTGATTGGACAGTGTCTAGCTTGTAATGTTTTCCACCAAAATAAGCTTCAAAGAAGTGACCTCCACTTTCTTTTCTCAAACCAGATAATTTGGAGAGCCTGAAGTTTTAAAAGATGCTCAAAAGCCAAAACATATGATGAGCAAGTTGATTTTACATGCAAACAAGTAACAAGATTCTTTTGAGATACTTATGAACACTTTTATAAGGCTTTTTCTAGGAGTGAAGAAATTGAAAAAACACAGGAAAAATGTGGTGTGAACATACCCCAAGAGGAACATACTTGATCTGAGTGAGATCATTTGATCTTACATTGATACGGAGGTATGAAGCCAGAGACGGTAGAAAAGCAATAACTTCAACTTCAGTGGGAAATATAATTATTAAGAAAAAAAAAAATATATCTATATATATCTATATATATATACAAGTATATGTATATATGCACACACATATATATATATATATATATATATATTTCCAAATTAAAGAGGTAGAATACTGAGCACTATACACTTACTAGGGGTGGAATTATATGTGGCATGGAGAATCCTATTCAGTGTTGCACGCACTCCAGTACTAGACAATTGAAACCATATGCAAAAAACTCACCATGTTCAAACTTTTCTTCTTTATTCAGAAGCCAGCATCGGCATGCAAGGTGGCATAATTCCCCTTTTTCTCCCGTTATAATGGTCAATATTCAAAGAAATAATTTTATGGGTATATAAAAAGACCAGTCTGATCCCAAATGTGAGCATTAGCTCTAAAATGTGCACAGGCAAGATTTTGATATATCTAGCCGTGAATAGTACACTCTTTCCGGCTTCTAATTGTGTAGCAGAAGTATGTTCCAAAAAAATCTAGGTCTTTTTGTGCATATATAAAGGATTAGCAAAGTTCGCTACTTTTTGAGACTTAGTACTTGAATTGTATTTTACTATAATAATGTTTTTTTCTGAGATGTGACAAGTATTGTAATTCTTGCACTGTTGTACTTTCTGTGTATTTTAATCTGCACTTTATTGATATAGAATTGTACACAATGATTTGCCGCGGGGTACGTTGCATGGTCCGCCATATATAGGATCGGACATGACGTCACACGCCAAGGAAGGACCCGTGAAAGAGGCACTGTTCACAAAACGGCAGGCCGTCGTCCGCCGTTCCTAGAAAGCCTCCCTGCCACTTGCATGCTGATGGCGCTTCTGAATAAAGAAGAAAAGTCTTACATATATATATATATATATATATATATATATATATAATATATATATATATATATATACATATTAAGACCTCCTTTATTACTGGGGAAATCTTTCATTTTTTGCTCTTCCCTTTTATCCTCCTACCATTTAGGATTGATAATAACTTATTATTTTTTCCATCAAAGTAGCCAAATGAGGATTTTTTTTTAGGACAATTTGCAGTTTTGATTTCATTCACTTTGACATTTAATGTTTGGAAAATACTTTTAAGTGGTTAAGATGTAAACAAAAATGCTATTTTGCCATGTCTTTTTGGGTTTCGTATCTTTATGGTGTAGAAATAAATGTAATATGCAGGTCAGTATGAATATGGTGATACCAAGCATATATGTTTTATATTATGTTGGAAATGGTTAGAAAAAATATAAAAAAAACAAAAATGTTTTTTTTTAACCCTTTTCTGAGACTTATAGCTTTTTTATTTATTCATTGACGCTGTGGGGAGATTGTTATAATGTGGGGTGAGCTGGCGTTTTTATTGATACCATTTTGGAGAACATATAATGTTCTGGTCACTTTAATTGTATATTTTTAGAGAGGTAAAGTAGCTAAAAGTGGCAATTTTATCATCTCAATTTGTTTTCTCTTTATTGCTTTTACTGTACTGGTAAATTACTTTTATGTTTTCATAGCGCAGACTTATACAATTGTATATAATAAGCTTACAATGGGCTTACAATGTCATGGCCATCACATTAACCAATTTTTCACATTTAATCCTAGATAGTTTTCAGTAGCTTTCCAATATGATCTTGGTTCCTGTTCACATAATGCAATAATACATGTTAGCCATTTTGTTTTTTCCTTTAAAGACATAAAGTGCTGTTGTGCAGCAGATCTCCGTTTAGTAAGTATTATATAATTTCATTAGCACGCACCCACTAGAGGTGTGCGCCCATCTTATATATTATATATAAGTCTTTTTTGATGCAGCACCCTCCACACCAGTAGCTGCTGTGAGAACCTACACATAGTCCTGAAAATTTCCTTTATAAACATGATTTTAATTTCACAAAGGGCATTATCCCATACACATATCCAGACTGCAGACATGAGGTTTTAGATAGGACCCAGTAGAGTGAAAAAACCTTGATAGCGGTTACTGGGCTTACAATGTCATGGCCATCACATTAACTAATTTTTCACATTTAATCCTAGATAGCTTTCAGTAGCTTTCCAATATGATCTTGGTTCCTGTTCACATAATGCAATAATACATGTTAGCCATTTTGGTTTTTCCTTTAAAGACATGAAGGGCTGGTGTGCAGCAGATCTCCATTTAGTAACTATGAACACAATGTCAGTATGGACACTATGTCATTATGGACTACTAGCTGTGAGCCAGATTCTAAAGAATCGGGAGTCTAGAATCTGTATATAATTTTTTTAAGAGTTTTAAATAATAGACTTAAAAAACAGATATATGACTAAGTAGGCGATGTAGGCAAAACTGTGAGGGTAGCAATATAGTGGAGGTGTAGAAAGAGTTAATGTCCGACTAACAGGACTATAACAGAGTAGGAACTTATAATGATATCAAAAATGTTATTGAAGGAGTTAATGTCCCACAGGCACTCCCACAACAGACACAGCGCTGTAAATTATATCCAAAATGGTGTTCAAGGGGTTAATGTACCAGTGGCAGTAGTTAATAAACACTACCAAATATGCAGTTAATGCTGAACTGGTATATAATGGGTTAATTTCGCAGTGTCATTACAACTATACACTGTGTAATAGAAATAACAACAATAATGGAATATAAGGGGTTAATGTTCCTACTAGCAGTAGTAATAGAGACTACAAAGTATGGAGTTAAGGCAGAAATGGTATATAAGGGGTTAACTTCGCAGTGGCAGTACAACTACACACTGTGTTATAGAAATTACAGATAAAACGGAATGTAAGGGGTTAATGTTGCTATTGTCATGAGTACAATGAGAGAAGCGCCTCACTGGCTATTGAGATACATGGAGGACTTTGAGTTTGACTTTGAGTAAATTTGAAACTCAAAGTCCTCCATGTATCTCAATGGGAAGTGAGGCGCTATTCTCATTGGTCGCTGTGTGCTGGCGCCGACCAATGAGAATAGCGCCTCACTTACAGTGGTAAATTTGAAACTCAAAGTCCTCCATGTATCTCCATAGGAAGTGAGGCGCTATTCTCATTGGTCGCTGTGTGCTGGCACCGACCAATGAGAATAGCGCCTCACTTACAGCGTAAATTTGAAACTCAAAGTCCTCCATGTATCTGAATAGGAAGTGAGGCGCTATTCTCATTGGTCGGCGCCAGCACACAGTGACCAATGAGTTTCGCGACTCACTTACAGCGATAAATGTGAAACTCAAAGTCCTCCATGTATCTCAATAGGAAGTGAGGCGCTATGCTCATTGGTCGCTGTGTGCTGGCGCCGACCAATGAGCTTCGTGCCTCACGTACAGCGGTAAATGTGAAACTCAAAGTCCTCCATGTATCTCAATAGGAAGTGAGGCGCAAAGCTCATTGGTCGCTTTTGCTGGCGCCGACCAATGAGCTTTGCGCCTCACTTACAGCGGTAAATTTGAAACTCAAAGTCCTCCATGTATCTCAATAGGAAGTGAAGCGCGAAGCTCATTGGTCGCTGTGTGCTGGCACCAACCAATGAAAATAGCGCCTCACTTCCCATTGAGATACATGGAGGACTTTGAGTTTCAAATTTACCGCTGTAAGTGAGGCACTATGCTCATTGGTCGGCGGCAGCACACAGCGACCAATGAGCTTCGCGCCTCACTTCCTATTGAGATACATGGAGGACTTTGAGTTTCAAATTTACCGCTGTAAGTGAGGCGCTATGCTCATTGGTCGCTGTGTGCTGGCGCCGACCAATGAGCATAGCGCCTCACTTCCCATTTAGATACATAGCGGTCTTTAGAGCTGTGCATGGCCAGGCCCTTGGTTCTATTTTCGGCCACGGCGCTCTGCTCTCGTTGGTCGTCGCCGGGGCGGGAGACTCGCAATGGCCGCTTTCCGGCCATTGCTCGCGCCCCTGCAACGGCTCGCAATGCACGTGAAGCGGCCATTGCGAGTGAGTCGCGTGGGCGCTGCGCACCCACGAACAAAGCCACGGTAGTGGCGCCGCGCGCCCACGAACAGAGCCTCGAACAAAGCCACAAACAAAGCCACGGAAATGGCGCCATGTGCGACGGAAGTCGCTACGGCAATTATATAATAGATGGACACAATGTCACTATGATTTCCAAAGGACTGAAGATGAGGAGTAATTTGGTGTTACAATGTCACTATGGACACTCCTCTTTTGGAAGAAGAGGAGGAAAAAAAAAGAAAAAGCAAAAAAGAAAAATTAATATAATACAGGGGTGAAGGGGACATAAATTAAAAGCACCACTTCAGCGGTGCAATACAAAAATTCTGGGGTGGTACTTTAGTGGAATAATAGATTGTAACATAGGGCACACTCACACCACCTTATACCAGGATGGGGGCTCTCTGGTGTTTTGTCGAAAAGCATTCAGCCCAGTGTTATACTGTGGAGCAGTGCTGATCAGCATTTTTTTCTTATTAGAATTTAGCATGAGAAACAAATTGCTGCATGCTGCGATTGGCAGTGTACCTTTGAACATTTATGCCCATACAAGTCTATGGGTGAGTGTGAAATATCTGACTGCATTCAGATGTCTTCTGAGCACAGTCCAATATATGCCGAGACGGGCAATGAAGGAGATGGAGAAATTCTCCATCTTCTCACATGTGAGAGAATCAGAGCACATTAAATGACACTCAGCTCATGCTCATTGCACTGTTTAAGCTGAATGACATTATTATATAGTATACGATTTTTTTGCATAGGATGCTATACACCAGTGTGATCCTGGCCATATGTTGATTTCTGGGAGTCCAAATTATCATGATAATAGGGGTTCCAAGTATAGATGAATGGATCGGCCCAACATCCAGGCCAGCAGTACCTGGTGGCTCAATGGGAAGCCTGCAAATCTATTACCTTCTGGCACAGCAATTCGTTTTTCAGGACTGATGTAACATCATCTATGCGATGTGATGTACAGCTAACATTATGGCAGCCCTGGGTAATCAAAAGCTGTATCTAGAACGCCGGACAGTACGGCTATATTCATTTCAATGCATTTTTTTATTTTTTTTGGGCATGCACATCCTTTTGCCAGAAAAGTCAATGAGAATTCTGAAGTATTATGCACATGTTGCTTATTTTTCCCTTGCAGATTTGGTGCAGAAATAAATTTACAGCATGTCAATTCTTACTGTCTATTTTGGAGCATATTTCCAATCCAGATGCATGGAAAACACATACCAAGAATGCATCGTATTGTTTTTCCGACTGGAGATGTGGAGGTTGTGCAGAAATTTCTGCAACCAAATTACTCAATGTGTGCACATACCTTAAGGGTACCTTTTCACGGTCGCCTCCGATCGCCGATGACGCTTTTACACGCCGCAATTTCGCCCTCAACCTAAGGCCATGTGTCGCCCCACAAATCGCCACACCAACAGCGGGAAACATCCGGTAGACTCCTGTCGCCGCATCACACAACGCAATCCCCAAAGGAATGTGGGCGTACAACATAAGTGTGCCAGACTGGTTTACACCACACCCCAAACACGCTCATTGGACAACACAATAGCGCTATGATTGATCAGCCTGCTATGGAAGGCTGGCTAATACATGACGCAATTATCTATCGGCGTTTGTACCAAATACACGCTCAAATATGGCGTGCTGTTAACTGACAGCCAATGGGAACACAGTAGCCACCACCAATCATCGCTGACGGGGCGCGGACTCCAGGCGACGCAGATTCAATCACTATCGCCCGTTCACACGCCAAAACCCGGGAATCTCGCCTTCATGATTGCCTCTGATTTTGGAGCAGTGCTCTGAAGTCAGAACCAGGTGACAGATTGTTTATTGCCGCCAAATTCCCAAAATACAGGTCGCAACTAGGAGGCAATTTGATGGCGATGGTGCCAGGGCGACATATCGCTGGACAGATTCCTCGCCGCAACGGTTGCGGCGTGTAAAGGTACCCTAAGAGAATCACTGGGCTTCTGTCTAGCTGCCAGGTACCACTGACCTAGATACTGGACTGGAGTCCCATGAATTGATCAGCTCATCTCTAGTGCCAGTCTCTATTCAAAGTCTATGGGACTAAGGTCTCAATAAGACATCAATGATTTCTCTTGTACACAAAAAGACAGGATAAGTATCATCAGTGTTATCATCAGAGTTTGGTTAGTGTGTCTGTTTTTACCATTAGTGTTTCATTAGTTTTTCTCATATGAAAAAATACTTGATGGAAATGTCTTAAATCTTGCATTAAACAGTCTGTGAAAAGAGGACAGCTTATATATATGGCAGCAGATGGTATCTGGGTGCTGTCTGATTTTTTTTCAATGACCCGTAATCTTTGGCCTGTGACTAAAATAAACTCCGACATGTGAAAATTCTCATAGGCTAGGGTCACATCTGCGTTTTGTTTTATAAATCCTGATCCGGTTTGGAGCTTTCAAAAAGCTCCAAACCGGACCAGGAAACGCTCCTCATAGGAGCCTATGCAAAACACCGGATGGCTTCACAAGCCATCCGGTGGCCGGATCCGGCACTGCTGCCTGCGTTTTAAATCATGCAGGCAGCAGTTTTCGCAGCGTTTCTGGAACCGCACTGCGGTCACCGGATGGCTCAGGATGTGTAATCCTGAGCCATCCGGTAACTGCATAGTTTGCGGATCCCGGCTATTGCCGGGATCAGCAAACTGTCCTCTGCCTATTCAAGAGTTAAATTTAGTAAGTAAAGTACTGTTTGAGGTCTGTAGGGGGGGCTAAGACCCCCCTACAGACCAGCCGCCCACTCCGGTGGGCTTCTACTACAATTTCCTATGGCACGGGGCTCGGATGAGCCCCGTGCATGTCTCCAAACCTCCCGCCCCCCCGTATCACTATACAGGGGTGCCTGCACCCCTCTTGTATAGCGATTCCTGCATGTGGCCCTAAAGTTAGAATACAGAACACATGTAAGCTCATACTTACATGTCATCGTCGGCAGTGTAGTGTGAAATCCCTGGGCGGGGCTGTTTGCTGCAGCCTCCGCCCCCTCATTCCTTATGGCCGCCCCCTCTGTGCCTCATCCAGTGATGTGAGGGCGGCCACGTCATGAAAGGGGCGGGGCTCAATATGTGACGCGGTTAGCACCGCCCCTTTCATGACGTGGCCGCCCTCACATCACTGGATGAGGCACAGAGGGGGCGGCCATAAGGAATGAGGGGGCGGAGGCTACAGCAAACAGCCCCGCCCAGGGATTTCACACTACACTGCCGACGATGACATGTAAGTATGAGCTTACATGTGTTCTGTATTCTAACTTTAGGGCCACATGCAGGAATCGCTATACAAGAGGGGTGCAGGCACCCCTGTATAGTGATACGGGGGGGCGGGAGGTTTGGAGACATGCACGGGGCTCATCCGAGCCCCGTGCCATAGGAAATTGTAGTAGAAGCCCACCGGAGTGGGCGGCTGGTCTGTAGGGGGGTCTTAGCCCCCCCTACAGACCTCAAACAGTACTTTACTTACTACATTTAACTCTTGAATAGGCAGAGGACAGTTTGCTGATCCCGGCAATAGCCGGGATCCGCAAACTATGCAGTTACCGGATGGCTCAGGATTACACATCCTGAGCCATCCGGTGACCGCAGTGCGGTATTCTGCACACATTTTTGACACAAAATGTGTGTGACCGGAATTGCATTCACCGCATCCGGATCCGGATGCGGTGAATGCAATTCATGTTTGCAATGTGACCCTACCCATAGACTACAATTAGGTTCTCTCATTCATAAAAAACGTTGATAGAACAAATATGTGGAAAAACGGATGTCTAAATGAGCCCTCATAGAAGTAGCTGACTTCAACACTCAGTTATCTTTTTAGTACTGTACACAATCAATGAAAAATGCAGCAATAGTCCCTTACAAATTATTTACATGTGTGGAGAAGGAAAATGACTTTTATGTATGTAGAAAATATCTTCCACCATGTTAAGGTCGGTTTCACACTTCCTGTTGTTTTCATACACTGAAAAATAAACTGAACAATTTTAATCAGTGTTCTGGATCAGACTTGCCTCGATTTTTGGTCCGTGTGTAAGATATTAAGATGAATGTGTATAAACACATCAAAATTAAAAAATGTGTCCGTTTTCTTTTCTTTTGTTTGTGGCCGACAGGTCAGAAAAAAATGGTCATGTAAACAGCCCCATATTCTATAACGGCTGTATGTTTTGTATGTGAAAGAAAATTCATACTGTAGCTGGTCCTGGTATCCAGCTGGCACCCCACCACACCCATAAACTAAATTGGTCACACCCACGAGTAAGCTTTAAGGATGCAAGGGGGACTTTGTTCCCCCTGCACCCTCCCCCCCACATAACACATAAGGGTCTTACCCTCAGACCCCGACTTCTATTATTTAGCTCACAGAAGTAATCACTGAGCCGCGCACACCGGCCCCCAAACCACACCAATCGACACCAAATACATCCTGTCCATCCGCCGACTTCTGGCCGATCATTCTGCAAGTATGCTGGCAAGTGTCAGGGCCTACTCTGCAATTTGGGACAACCACCATTTATTTACTGTGAAAGTGCATTTATAGAGCAGGTTCAGTAGCTGCAATCACTCTAAACAGCTGGGTGCTGGCTGGGTTATACAGCTGGCACCAGAGTCTAACTGCTTAAAGGTCTATGTCAGTTGCTACAGCGGCATTTAAGAAGTTGAAAATGTGAGATCTCCTTTCTGACCTTATCAGCTCTCCCACAACATGAATGTCATGGATGCTGGGGGGGAGGCTCATTGTCTGCCATATTTCTACACCTATGGCTTGGCTTCGCAGGAGATATTATAGTGACCTGCAAAAGGATTGTATGACTGTAAATTGTACACGTATCAAATGATCACAGATTCTGATCACTGGAGAAAATCAATAAAGTGTATAAAAGTAAACAAAAAAATGACAACAACATCAAATGTTTTAACAAACCCCTTTTCCCATAATCTACATAATATCCAAAAAATAATTACCGTATATACTCGCGTATAAGCCGAGTTTTTCAGCCCAAAAATTGGGCTGAAAAGTACCCCCCTCGGCTTATACGCGAGTCAGTGCTGTATACCGATGTATACATCGGTACATACCGATGTATACATCGGTATACAGCAGCCCCCGCATCCCCAGTAATGCAGGCCCCCCCAGGGTCTCTCCGGTCACCTGTAAAGCAAGCTATACTTATCAGTGTCCCGCTCGCACCCGCCGCTGCCGACATCCACGATCCTCCATCTTCATGCGACTCCTCTTCCTGTTTCTGTGCGCGTCGCCGGCAATGACGTCATTCCCGGCGACGCGCACAGGAAACAGGAAGAGGAGTCGCATGAAGATGGAGGATCGTGGATGTCGGCAGCGGCGGGTGCGAGCGGGACACTGATAAGTATAGCTTGCTTTACAGGTGACCGGAGAGACGCTGGGGGGGGCCTGCATTACTGGGGCTGCCTGTATACTACCGCTGGGGCTGCTATATACCTCTGGGGCACTGTATACTACCACTGGGGCTGCTATATACCTCTGGGGCCCTGTATACTACCACTGGGGCTGCTATATACCTCTGGGGCACTGTATACTACCACTGGGGCTGCTATATACCTCTGGGGCACTGTATACTACCACTGGGGCTGCTATATACCTCTGGGGCCCTGTATACTACCACTGGGGCTGCTATATACCTCTGGGGCACTGTATACTACCACTGGGGCTGCTATATACCTCTGGGGCCCTGTATACTACCGCTGGGGCTGCTATATACCTCTGGGGCACTGTATACTACCACTGGGGCTGTATATACCTCTGGGGCCCTGTATACTACCACTGGGGCTGCTATATACCTCTGGGGCACTGTATACTACCACTGGGGCTGCTATATACCTCTGGGGCCCTGTATACTACCACTGGGGCTGCTATATACCTCTGGGGCACTGTATACTACCACTGGGGCTGCTATATACCTCTGGGGCCCTGTATACTACCACTGGGGCTGCTATATACCTCTGGGGCACTGTATACTACCACTGGGGCTGCTATATACCTCTGGGGCCCTGTATACTACCACTGGGGCTGCTATATACCTCTGGGGCACTGTATACTACCACTGGGGCTGCTATATACCTCTGGGGCCCTGTATACTACCACTGGGGCTGTATATACTACCACTGGGGCTGTATATACTACTGGGGCTGCGTGTATACTACCACTGGGGCTGCTGTATCTACCTCTGGGACTGGTGTATACCACACTGCTGGGGGCTGTATACTTGTGCTAGGGTCCACCCTCGGCTTATACACGAGTCAATAGATTTTCCCAGGTTTTGGGGCAAAAGTAGGGGGGTCGGCTTATACACGGGTCGGCTTATACACGAGTATATACGGTACATACTTGGCACTGCAGTATGGGTAGCTCAAGTACTACAATCTTATGTATTCTTATTATAAAAATAATTAAATAAATCAATTTTGGAAAAATAAATGCATAAAAAATTTGAATAAAAAGTGAAAAGAATTGCATAATGCTAAAATTAAACCTGGAGCCACCCCTGCTCATAGGAGAACATCAGACATAAAGAGATAAAATCTGAGATTCCTCAGTTGTATCTACCGCTGAGTGCTCTCATGTTTTTATTGTACATGTAATGATTTTAGTTCCTTGTAATCCCTCATCTGCCTTTTTTAACATGTTTTTATAATTCTTTTTCTTTCATTTTTATATTGTAGCTCTAGATTTTTATTTTTACTAAATAATGAATACAAATATTAATGTTTCCAATAAAATTAGGAGAGTTTTAACAGCCTTAATTCTTCTATGCTGTTATTAGTATTTATAATGAAATGTATAATCATCAGGATGTTTACTGCCGCATTATTATACTGGTACGTTAGAGGAACAATTGTAAAAACAGAAAAGCACCAGGACGTGAACGCTTCGGCAAAGGCTCAGTGTGCAGCCAAAATGTCGTGAAAAAACCTGCCAAAGATTTTTTACAAATTTTGATGCTTTTTGTTTTTTTATATTTCAAGGGAGAGTTCTAACTCTGTGGTAAGGGGGCCTGACTTGTGTTTGTAGAGCGATTGAAGACTGGTGTTCATCATGTAATTATAGGAATAACTATATATGCATAGTTAAAGGGATCAGCAATCTTTGAGGGCAATTTTTTTTTTTACTTAAAGGGTTTTCTCCCACGAACAAAGTTCATTTTAAACAATAGATCTTGAAATAATAATGATTTCCTCAATTGGATGCATTTAACAAAATGTTCCTGTGCTGAGATAATCTTATATACAAGTGCATCTCAATGAATTAGAAGATGATCAAAAAGTTACGGTAATTTATTTCAGCAATTCAATACAAAAAGTGAAACGCACATATTATATAAAGTCATTACATATGTGTCCCTGCTATGTACTGTGTAATTGATGTGTCTGACCGTACAGGGACATGGTCTGATCATACCACATCTCTTGTGCTGAGATAATCTTATATATGTGTCCCTGCTATGTACTGTGTAATGGATGTGTCTGACCGTACAGGGACATGGTCTGATTATACCACATCTCCTGTGCTGGGATAATCTTATATATGTATCCCTGCTATGTACTGTATAATGGCTGTGTCTGACCATACAGGGACATGGTCTGATCATACCACATCTCCTGTGCTGAGATAATCTTATATATGTGTCCCTGCTATGTATTGTGTAATGGATGTGTATGATCATACCATGTCTCTGTACAGTCAGACACATCCATTACACAGTACATAGCAGGAACACATATATAAGATTATCTCAGCACAGGAGATGTGGTATGATCAGACCATGTCCCTGTACAGTCAGACACATCCATTACACAGTACATTGCAGGGACACATATATAAGATTATCTCATCACAGGAGTATGATCAGACCATATCCTGTACAGTCAATACACAGAACATGAAAGATAAAATGAAACAAGGGGGGTGCTCCTGTGAGGAAACCGTGGTCCAATAATAAGGGCAAAAAGGATCTGGTTAGACTCACCTAACCAGGTTGTGCACCTTTTCAAAACGTCAGTAAGGGCTTGTTTGGTTATCCATCCCACTGGTCAGCTCCTGTGTAAGAGATGCTGAGAGCCGGGTTACCTGATCAGATGATGTCACTGCAGTTCCTGCAGTTGGAATCTGGAAGAGTCCTGAAGGTCCTTGATGGATATATCTCAGCACAGCCCAAGGAAGCTCCTGACGCAGTAACCCCGAAGAGGGATAAGGAGATGCAAAGAATAGTGCGGTCTATTAGGGCACCGGGCTGCTGAAGAGAAATTGAAGGGGAAAGGTTTAAGGCCGGTTACACTTGCGATGTTACAGCGACCCGACCAACAATCGAGATCGCTGGAACATCGCTATGTGATCGTGGTGAGATGCCACACAGGAAGACTCACCAGCGACCAGCGAGAACGCTGGTAACCAGGGTACACATCGGGTAACTAAACATAGCTCTGCACTTAGTTACCCATGTTTACCCTGGTACCATGTCCCAACGTGTACTGTGCGGCTCTGGGCATCGTCCAGGAGGTCGTTGATCGTGTTGATCTCCTGCTGTCACACACGCCCGATGCTGGCCTCCCAGCAGGAGACCAACGATTGAAAAATAGTCCTAGGACATTCTGCAATCGCTGATCGTTGCAGGATGTCACACGTAGCGACATCGCTACGAGGTCGCTGCAACATCACAAGTTGCAGCGACATCGTTAACGATGTGACATGTGTAAACCGGCCTTTAAACATTAACAAACCTCTATTGCAAGTTGATCAATCACAACGCCTGGCACATGGCTGCCGAAACGCATTGTGAATGACCAACTTGCAATAAAGGTTTGTTAACGTTTAAACCTTGTCCTTCAGCAGACCAGTGCCCTAATAGACTGCACTATTCTTGTTTGCATTGCACAGTACATAGCAGGGCCAATTATTTAAAATTATCTCAGCACGGCAACATTTTTTTTAAACACGTCAAATTGTGGAAAATATTATTCCAAGATATGTGGATTAAAATCAAATTTAAAATTAACATTGTTTGTGGGAAAACCCCTATTAGGTTAAAATAATTTTTGCAAATAACTGTTATTACAAATTATGTCAGTACAATATCTCTTTGAGAAGAGCAGTGATTAGACCGCTCCACAAGCCTCCTGAAATTCTAAATAACCTCATAGGAAAAGCTGCTTTTCTATTGGAGGAGGCCAGTGGACAGGTATTGGACATGCTCCTCGACTAGTAGACATTGTATGGATAGAAGCCAAAGAAAAACTTAAGACAAATTGCAAAAGGATTTTTTAACCCAAAATATATGCATTTAATTTTTAAAAAAAAGCAACTTTATCTCCAAAGGTGGCCAAACCCTACCTACCCATACAGGGTCAGCTGTAGCATCATCATTATGGTTCCAAGGAACCCAGTGTCTCACTGTATTAACATTAGGACCACATTTTCCACAAAACCAAAGACTTCAGGTGGAGGTATAGTATGGACCCTAATAATACAATACTATTATAGTGTGGGAACCCTGGATTAGAGGTATTAGACATAAAGAAAAAATATAAAGAATGGCGCAGAGCAAACTCTACTGGCAACGACTCAACATCTACTTTTTAGTCAGTGTCGGCTATTAGAAGTTATTAAACAAAAAACAGGCAAAACACCTTGAATTATT
This sequence comes from Allobates femoralis, assembly GCA_033576535.1. NCBI lineage: Eukaryota > Metazoa > Chordata > Amphibia > Anura > Aromobatidae > Allobates > Allobates femoralis. Next base: position 337,563,550 of record JARQOC010000006.1, read on the forward strand.
CAGACTTTACCTGTATAAATTGTAGTCCTGTGCCCAGATCCTCACAGATTCTGCTACTGATTTACATGCCGTCTTAAACGCTATATGAAGTATCTGTGACTTTCACAGTTTCTGATAGAATATTACTTTATTATGTGTAAATGTACTATGCTTTGTTCCTAATGCACACCGACACACCGCAGGCCTCATACTGCTGCCCACCTACTCACATCAAGTATACAAAGGCAAGGTGCAAAGAATACGATGAGGAGGATCAAGACAATTTCGGTTTCATGTAGATAAAGCTAGTCAGGAACTTTACAAACTTACCTCCCACCAGCCATTACCACAACTCAGTAAAAACAATGGGAAATCCACAGCTGTCTTCACTCAGAATCAGAATGAATACACCCCACATAGATTCTAAACTTTTACTTTACTTATTGGGTTATTTTTTTATCATTGTTAATAATTTCTTTATTATATAGAGGGTCAATGACATAACAGAAAAGCAATAAGTCCCAAATTCCTCAAAGTGATTTTGCCAAGATTTCACGCTTTTGACAAAACACAACATTAAGGATTTGGTCAAAAATGTTATGAGTTTTGCAGTTTTTATGCCAGTTTCGGCCAGCTCTGCCATAATGGGCTGAACAGGGTGTGGTGATGCCCGCTCTAATAATTCATGATGAACTGTGCTGAAGTTTACACCACAAATCTTAACGCGGAAGCATCTTCTTCATAACGTACTTGTATAACATCTACAAGTAGTATAATAGTATGTATTGCTATTATTTGTAATGTTCTTGTTCTTTTCTTTTGTTATATGTGTTTTGCTATGTGAACATGTAGCATCTAAAGTTTATTTTCAGGCTGTGCCTGTCGACTTACTGTATATAGTCAGGGCTCAGTCAGACAGATGTATTTGAGTCAGTATGCATACAGCACACTGAGCCAATAATAACTAGTGTTCTTGTGCACAGCAATGATTAGGGACCTTTTGCATCAGCATTTTTGCCCAATCGCGGCAGATCCAGCAGATTTACCGCATCTGCCATGTAACGGCCAACTTGCAGAAACCTGCGGAAAGCCCACATTCATTCTCTATTGGAATTGCAGCAGCTGCGGCAAGTGCGGTTTTTGCCATGATCCGACACTTGCGGCAAGTCAAAAAAACACAGTTAGCTGCATAAAAGCAGGAATACACCTGCATTACGCTACGTGTGAACGTAGCCTTAAGGGCCTGTCACACATGTCAATGTCGCCCTCGATATCGCTCATGCTTATTCGTCGCCTGAGCGATGTGGAATTATCGCAGGTAAGATGTCACACGCATCAATATGACCCAGCGATGCGGTATTGTCGCCATCTTGCGAGCGATTTTATTTAGTCGCTTGTACGGTGTCAAAATAGAAAATACGTCGCTGAGTTTAGTGTCACACGCAGCGATGCACAAGGTCTACTGAGCGATGAGCAATAGGTTTTACGTCTGGCAGTGAAACCTGCGATCGGCGATCAGCGACATATCGCTGGTTGCATCGCTTGGTCACACGCTTCAATGTCGCTCCTACGTCACTTTTACGTCGCTTGAGCGACTGAAAATCCGTGACGCATGAGCGACATTGACAGCGATATCGACGCGTGTGACATACCCTTTAGCCTGAGAGAGGGAGGAGTGATAGGGTGTGAGTTCCTGGTTCAATGTCAGTTACGTAGATACTTTTCTAAAGAAGACAATTATTAGGCGTGTGTGACAAGGTTAAGGGAGCAGGTCTATCAGGGAACATTTAGTCGTGACAGAGATCTTCTATACAAGCAAGTGGGTGATACCTGCTGGAAAATGACTTTCGGGAGTAAGTCCAGTGATGGTCAGTTGTTGCTGTCCTTAGTAAGTAAAAAGGATCTACCCAGCAGAGGACACATAAAGAGGGTAGCATTTCTATGTGTGACCTTTGTAAGGGATCCTTAGCAAGCAGTCTGGGTGCAGGGTTGACAGTGTACCATATTGAACCATGTGGCACTGCATCATGAAGATGGAGGTTCAACGTATCTGTTCTGCCTGTGTAAAGTTCACAAGTAAAGTTCCGGCGTCCAAAACCACTATGTAGGTGCATTTTGTATTATACTGAAGAATAATACCGGCTACCCTTTCACCCATGGCTACTGCCTTGAGAAACGTTACAGAATTGCAAAATTGTAATCCTAAAAAGCTAGTTAAATATATGACATTTTGGAACAAAAAGGCATGATTGGGGTACTGGAATACACCGTTAAGTGAAACACAAACTTTAGCTTTCCTTCTTTACTAGCACCAGAGTTGCTCCAGCCCCTTAACCTGCTATCCTCAAAAAGCAGGGTGAAATGCATGTTGGGGTGGAGGGACAGGGTGAACGGTGATAGGCTGATATACCAGGTGATCAAGACTTTTGCGAACTGGGGGGCGTGGCCAAGCCAGTGATGGAGTCGGCTGCCTAATCTGGGAGCTCCGCGCCACAGGACACGAAGCGGCTTCTTACAGCATCATCCTCACTCCAGCAGGGCCATAATCTGACCCACACATCCCTGACCGTCTCAGGACCGGATGGGAAAGACCAAATCCACGGGCCGAGCGCAGCCGGCGAAGGTATCTGACTTTTTCTCTCCCTCCCGGTCCCAGCCCGGCGCATCTAAAATGGCCGCCCCAGCTTCTCCCCGCACTGCGCGCGCGTCCAGGAGGAACCCTCTGTCAGGCGTTCCTGCCTGGGAGGGGAGCGACTCCGAAGCTCCGATCACCCATGGGGCTATGAAGGAGCTGCTTTCCTCCCTCCGCCTGTCCCTGCAGGATGACATGCAGAGGATGGTGGCGGACATCAGGGGGGAGGTGACAGAGCTGGGCGGGAGAACCAGCAAGCTCGAGAAGAAAATGGCGGAGATGGTGCACTCTTATAACGACCTCCTGGATGCCCACGATGCTCTGGAGGACAAAGTAGGCAAGGTACAAAGCAAAACCCTGGACCTGGAGGACAGGTCCAGGAGAAATAATGTGCGCATACGGGGCATCCCTGAATCAGTCCCCGGTACAGATCTGCGGGGCTTTCTCCAGGACTTCATTGAGGCTGCACTCCCTGACGTGGACAAGCGAGATATGATCATCGATCGCATCCACAGAGTCCCCAAGCCGGCTGGCCTGGATCCCTCCCTTCCCAGGGACGTGCTGGCCCGCATACATTTTTATCAACTAAAAGAGGATTTCTTGCGTGCCCTCCGTGACCGCCCATCCCTCCCTGACGACTTCTCTGCCCTGCAGGTATTCCAGGATCTTTCCCCAGGCACTATGGCTCTGCGCAGGGCTTTCCAGCCATTCACCAAACTGCTGCGCGCCAAGGATGTACAATACAGGTGGGGATTCCCCATTAAACTTGTGATCAGACGAAATGGGGCGACATCAGTGTGCCACACTCCCTACCAGGCAGAGAAACTCTTGGCACAATGGGGCCTGATTGACAGTCCTACCTCGTCTACTCCCTCACCTGCCTCCCCATCCCGAAGAATCCCTGGAGAAGAGGAACCCCACAGAGTCCTTGAGTGAGGATGCTAACTCCTGAACTGATTCTGTCTTGTGGTGCCTTCCTGAAGTACTGTGGAACTTTTTGCTCTTCTTTTTGTTTTTCTTATAATTCTTTTTTGTTTTTGCTTCCTCCTTGTTTTTTTCCCGCCTTGTTACTCTCTTGACTTGACTCATTAGTGCTCGCTTCGCGGGTCCACCACTGCCACTGTCCTTTGTCCTTTTTTGCCCTTTTTCTTTTTTTTTTTTTTTTTTTTTCTTTTCTCTTTTTTTTGCGTTTTTTCTGCCTTTTTTTTTTTTTTTTTGTTTTGTTTTTTTTTTTTGTTTTGTTTTTTAAGGCCACAGTCGCTTTCTTGCCCTCGCTCACATTGTGAGCGTGAGGCTTTGCCCCCGGAAGTGATTTTTGCACACTCTAGTCTAGTAGGATTTGTTTTATCCTTCCTACAGACAATTTGTTGTTTTTCCTCTTATTGCTGTTTTGGTTCTTTTAATGTTCTTAACCTGCTCCTAAATTTCATACCCTCTCCCCCCTCCCCCTCCTTCCCTCCCTACCGTGTGTCCCCCTGGTGCGTGTCTTCCCTGTTCCCACCTCCCCCTCCTCCTCTCCTTTCCTAGTTCACTCCACCTTCCTAATTACCCTGCCTTCACTCCCTCTTTGTTGCACTTATTTTCTCTAAGTGATTTCTGGTTTACATACATTTCAACTTCTATTTCAGTGTATCTATTGTGAACGATTTATATACCTTACTACAATGAGTGTATCTATACTATCAGTGAATGTGAATGGTCTCAATTCACCTGCCAAAAGATCCCTGGTGTGGAGACAACTCCTCAAATCTAAAAGTGAGGTTATTTGTATCCAAGAGACCCACTTACTCCCTGGGGATGAGCCCAGAATGGCTTCGGCACATTACCCTTTCAGATTTTTTGCCAGTGCAGGAACAAAGAAGGCGGGTGTGGGCATTTTCATTTCAAAATCAGTGGTGTTTCAACACATCCGTACAATTCAAGACCCTATGGGCAGATATCTCATCCTGCTTTGTACTATTAATGATGTCCCTCTCACAATTGTTTCACTTTACGGCCCCAATTCTGGTCAACTTAAATTTCTGAAAAACTTTTTCAAGATCCTTGGCCCTGTGGCGGGTGGAAGTAGGGTGATAGCGGGAGACTTCAACATCACAATGTCCTCCCAAATGGACTGCTCCGTCCCCGCTAAACCCAGACCTGATATGGGAAATTTGATTCACTCCCAAAGGTTACACGATGTATGGAGATACCTTCACTCCACAGAGAGAGATTATACCTATCTCTCGCCCCGCTTCCACTCCTACAGTCGCATAGACTACATCCTTGTAGATGATGCCCTCCTCCCCCGTTGCTCCGACGCTAAAATTGATAGTATATCTTGGACGGATCATGCACCTGTGTCCATTACACTGTGCCATATGGGTGTCATCCTCCCCCCAGCTCGCTGGAGGCTGAATGAGCACCTTCTTGCTGACCCAACCAACAGCTCAGACCTAGAAGAACACATCCGTACATATTTCGCCATGAATGACACCTCCGATGTCTCTGAAGAAACCCTGTGGTTAGCCCATAAGGCCGTCATCAGGGGCTATCTTTTAAAACTTTCTGCCACCACCAAAAAACTTCGCACCGCTGCTATGTTGCAAGCCACCTCTGACCTCCTTACTTTGGAGCGCCTACACAAGCAGCATCCCACCCCCCAACTTACACAAAAGTTGTTTAAGGCCCGCCAAGAACTAAGAACCCTGATGCTGGATAAGGTCGAGAAAAACTTAAAATTTCTTAAAGCTAAATACTACTCCCTAGGCGACAGAGCCGGCGCTGTCTTGGCTCGGAGGGTCAAAAGGGCGACAGAGCGCACCAGGATCCCATTCCTTTATGCCAAAAATGGAGACAAGGTGCTTAACCCCATCGCCATAGCGACAGAATTTGGTAACTACTATGCATCACTATATAACCTTCACTCTGACCCTTCAACCCCTACCCCCACCCCTGAATCCATTAACTCTTTTCTAGACGAAGCCTCCTTACCTCGGATTTCGGACTCCCAACTAGCTTCCATCAATGCCCCTCTGACACTTTCAGAGATCCAGTCTGCTATCAAATCTTCCAAAAAGCACTCTGCTCCTGGTCCCGACGGCTTTTCCTTTTCCTACTACTCTCAATTTTCATCTATACTATCCCCCTTTCTTCTTCGTCTCTTTGGTCATTGGCAGCGGTCGGGTACAATTGCACGTGAAGGCCTTGAGGCTACCATTGTGACGTTGCCCAAGCCCGGGAAGGCTCTGACATCTCCTGGCGACTTCAGACCCATCGCCCTCCTGAATTGCGATGTCAAACTGTATGCTAAGGTTTGGGCCTCTAGACTCATGGAGGTATTACCCTCCATCATACACCCAGACCAAGTAGGGTTTGTACCCAACAGACAGACAAGAGACGGCACCCGCAGAATCATAAACCTGCTGGATGTGGTGGAGAGGGGCCGTATCCCCAGTGCATTCCTGTCACTAGACGCTGAAAAAGCGTTTGACAGGGTGCACTGGGGCTACATCACTGAGGTCCTTCGCAGATTCGGGCTGATCGGCCCTATTGCTGGAGCCATCTCTGCTCTATACTCTAATCCCTCGGCCTCGGTGATGGCCTCGGGTTTTCGGTCTCCCACATTCCTGATATCTAACGGGACACGTCAAGGCTGCCCCCTCTCACCACTCATCTTCGCTCTGGTGATGGAACCACTTGCCTCCATCATTAGACGAAGCCCTCGCATTCAGGGGATTCGGGTGGGCGATGGGTCTTACAAAATTGGTTTATATGCCGACGATATCATTGTCACTTGCACCGCTGTCGAGGACTCTCTGGACGAACTCCTTTCTATTCTTGCTAATTTCTCTAATGCTTCATTCTACAAGCTTAACCTCTCTAAATCATCTATTTTCCCCCTCTTTCTCTCTCTCCCTACCCATCGCCATATACAATTTAAATACGCTTTTAAATGGGCTCCCTCCGGTTTTACCTATCTTGGTATCCAAATTACCCACCTCAAACAAATTGTTCGAAATAATTATGACCTCACCATGCGAGAGATTCGGTCTCTGCTGGATCAGATCCCCGGAGACACTCTCTCATGGATGGCTAGAATCCAGGTGATTAAGATGCTCGCCCTCCCTAAAATTCTCTACCTATTCAGATGCCTCCCCCTCTATTTCCCAAAAAAATACACGTCAGCTTTTCAGAGGTCCTTAAACTCATTCATCTGGCGAGGCAAACCCCATAGGGTATCTCACCAAATCATGTCCTTACCTTACTCAGACGGAGGTTTAGGTGTCCCTGATGTCCGTTCCTACCACATAGCTGCCTTACTGGAACCTGCCAAATTCTGGTGGGAAACTAGCCCGGCCCGTCATACTTGGCTCCATATTGAGAGGACTCTCTCCCCGTCCAATTCGACTAAGCTCCTTTTAGAAGCATCTCTGTTACAACATCTCCCTCTCACCCCCCCTCTAATGACTATGACTTCCTTGTTGAAGGCCTGGTCTTTGGTCAAGCACAAATGTTTTTCCTTTCTCCTTCGAGACGTGTCACTTGGGGCTCTGGAGCTGTTGGTTGCGGACCTATCCCTTTCGCGTTGGAAAAATGGGGGTGTCACCAAGCTGAGTGATTTGTTTGGAGATTCGGGCCTGCTACCCTTCGAGGTAATCCGAAACAAATTTGATCTGTCAAATACTATTTTTTACCAATACTTACAGATTCGCCACCTATTGCACACACTTGGTATTCGTTGCCTTCCCACCCCCCTGTTGTCCAACCCACTTCAACGGCCATTCAAATCCACGGGCTCCTGGTCACACGGAGTCTCCATTCTTTACAAGATGCTCCTCATCCCCAGGGAGTTTGCAAAACTCTCATACATGATCTCTTGGGAATCACGCCTCTCCTTCTCGGCATCCACCGAGGCTTGGCGCGGGGCTACCTCACATGCGGGACGCTACACATCCTGCATAAATATGCTAGAACAGGCAAAAAAAATCCAGCTCGGCTGGTATATTTCACCCGTTCAACGGGCCAGATTTGGGAAAACCACGACCTCCTCGGCTTTATGCTGGAAACTCTGCTCCCAAAAGGGCACTCCCGAACATGTCTGGTGGTCCTGCCCTAAGCTTCAGGTCTTTTGGAAGGAAGTGGCGGAAGTACTTTCCAATGTGCTGGGATTCCCTTTTGTTTTAGAGACTTCCCTGGCTGTTCTGGGCCTGGGCATTGATAACATACCCTCTCCTTTACGTCCCATTCTCACGAATGTCCTCACGGCTGCAAGACTGTGCATAGCCCGCCACTGGAAACTCCCGTCTATCCCGTCAATACAGGAACTTATTAATCAACTCCACCTCCATCTGTCATACGAGGAGGCTCTTGCACACGACCTCAAAAGCAGGACAAAAATCTCATCCTGGTGGGACCCTTGGATTGAATCCACTTACTACCTTTCTTACGCTAAACTCTGAACATTGTACAAATTTCTGATACTGTAATCCAGATCGTTTTTTTATGTATTTCCCCCTGTCCTCCCTCCCTCTCCTTATCTCCCCTCCCCTCCCGTCCCCCCCTCCTTACTCCTTTGTATTTCAAATGTTTTCATACCTATGCTGAGCAAAGTTGTTATTTTGTTACTCTTGAAGACATATAAATAAAATGGTTTAAAGACTTTTGCGAACTTGCGCATTGTTACTTCTTTATTGGGTTTGTGCAATATATATATATATATATATATATATATATATATATATATATATATAAAACTAGAAAAAATTCTCTGCAGCACTCAGCTACTACCAATGATGTACATATGCTAACAAGATATATATATTTGAGAAAAAAGTTTAAAAACTTAAGTTTTTTTTCAAAAAACTCAAAAATTCTTATTTTTTTATTTCTGAAGTTCTTAGTACACACATTGGCCAATGTCTGCTTGCTCATCGACTGCGACAAAGTGACTTCAGGTCCGATGAGTCCTAACGCTGACACCCAAGTCCTCCATTTCCTCCCTATACCACTTCTCAGTGGGCAGACACCATCTCGACCCTAGATCACCTGTAGGTGATGAGGGTGCAAATTGCAGACATGGAGCCAAAGAATTTTTTCAAGTTGTTTAATTCAGTGTCCCTGCTTGGCACCAGTTCACATTGTGTCTGTGAGTGCTGTGTAGTTTTTGCTGTTTTGTATGTATATATAGATCACCAGTAGGCAATGAGGGTGCAAATTGCAGTAATGGAGCCAGCAACTCCACAAAATACAAAAGAGAACAAAAAAAAAACTGCACAGCACTCACAGACAATGTGAACTGGTGCCAGCAGGGATGCTGGGATAAACATATGATGTACATATGCTGACAAGCTATATATATATGAGAAAAAATTTAAAAACTTACGTTTTTTTCAAAAAACTCAAAATTCTTATTTTTTTTAAATCTGAAGTTCTTAGTACACACATTGGCCAATGTCTGCTTGCTCATCGACTGCGACAAAGTGACTTCAGGTCCGATGAGTCCTAACACTGACACCCAAGTCCTCCTTGTCCACCCTACCCCACTACTAAGTGGGTGGACACCATCTAGACCCTAGATCACCAGTAGGCAATGAGGGTGCAAATTGCAGTAATGGAGCCAGCAACTCCACACGATACAAAAGAGAAAAAAACAAAAAACTGCACAGCACTCACAGAAAATGTGTACTGGTGCCAGCAGGGATGCTGGGATAAACTACTAGGAAAAAACCTTGCAGCACTCAGCTACTACCAATGATGTACATATGCTGACAAGCTATATATATTATGAGAAAAAATTAAAAAACTTACGTTTTTTTAAAAAAACTCAAAATTCTCATTTTTTTAAAATCTGAAGTTCTTAGTACACACATTGGCCAATGTCTGCTTGCTCATTGACTGCGACAAAGTGACTTCAGGTCCGATGAGTCCTAACGCTGACACCAAGTCCTCCTTGTCCACCCTACCCCACTACTACCACAAGGGAAGAACAGAAGCGATCTTATCTATTATATAAAACCCGAAGGCCACTTCCGGAGGAGGCCACGCCCACTTCCGTGATGGTCTTCGCCCAGGCTCATCCAGTGCACTGTAGCCAGGCTGCCCCCCGGCTACAGTCACCGACACACGGAACGTTCCGATCTCGGAAGTTCCGTGTGTCCTCCTGCCACTCCCCTCCACCCTCTGCCCTCCAGCCAGTACCTACATACCGGGAGGGGCAGGGGGGCCCATTGCCCGCCACCTCGGAGGGCCACACACACCCTGGGGGTACCCGTGCTCCCTGCCGTGAGCCTGGAGAGGAGGGAGGGCGGGACTTCCTCTCCTGCAGCTCTGCCCGCCCCTCCTCTCCCTCACACCCGACGTCCGGCCACCGGTAAGTCTGCAGCCATACAGGCTGCTCTGCCCTCCAACCTGTGTGCCCCCTCTGCCCTCTGTCCTCTGCCCCCTGTCCTCTGCCCCTGTCCTCTGCCCCCTGTCCTCTGCCCCCTGTCCTCTGTGTCCTCTGCCCCCTGTCCTCTGCCCCCTGTCCTCTGTGTCCTCTGCCCCCTGTCCTCTGTGTCCTCTGCCCCCTGTCCTCTGCCCCCTGTCCTCTGTGTCCTCTGCCCCCTGTCCTCTGTGTCCTCTGCCCCTGTCCTCTGTGTCCTCTGCCTCCTCTGCCCCTCTGTGTCCTCTGCCCCTGTCCTCTGTGTCCTCTGCCTCCTCTGCCCCCTCTGTGTCCTCTGCCCCCTGTCCTCTGTGTCCTCTGCCCCCTGTCCTCTGTGTCCTCTGCCCCCTGTCCTCTGTGTCCTCTGCCCCTCGCCCCCTGTGTCCTCTGCCCCCTGTCCTCTGTGTCCTCTGCCCCTGTCCTCTGTGTCCTCTGCCCCCTGTCCTCTGTGTCCTCTGCCCCCTGTCCTCTGTGTCCTCTGCCCCCTGTCCTCTGTGTCCTCTGCCCCCTGTCCTCTGTGTCCTCTGCCCCTGTCCTCTGCCCCCTGTCCTCTGTGTCCTCTGCCCCCTGTCCTCTGTGTCCTCTGCCCCCTGTCCTCTGTGTCCTCTGCCCCCTGTCCTCTGCCCCCTGTCCTCTGTGTCCTCTGCCCCCTGTCCTCTGTGTCCTCTGCCCCCTGTCCTCTGCGTCCTCTGCCCCCTGTCCTCTGCGTCCTCTGCCCCTGTCCTCTGCGTCCTCTGCCCCCTGTCCTCTGCGTCCTCTGCCCCCTGTCCTCTGCGTCCTCTGCCCCCTGTCCTCTGCTTCCTCTGCCCCCTGTCCTCTGCGTCCTCTGCCCCCTGTCCTCTGCGTCCTCTGCCCCCTCTGTGTCCTCTGCCCCCTGTCCTCTGCCCCCTCTGTGTCCTCTGCCCCTGTCCTCTGCCCCCTGTCCTCTGCCCCCTGTCCTCTGCCCCTGTCCTCTGCCCCCTGTCCTCTGTGTCCTCTGCCCCCTGTCCTCTGTGTCCTCTGCCCCTGTTCTCTGTGTCCTCTGCCCCCTGTCCTCTGTGTCCTCTGCCCCTGTCCTCTGTGTCCTCTGCCCCCTGTCCTCTGCCCCCTGTCCTCTGTGTCCTCTGCCCCCTGTCCTCTGCCCCCTGTCCTCTGCCCCCTGTCCTCTGCGTCCTCTGCCCCCTGTCCTCTGCGTCCTCTGCCCCCTGTCCTCTGCGTCCTCTGCCCCCTCTGCGTCCTCTGCCCCCTCTGCGTCCTCTGCCCCCTCTGCGTCCTCTGCCCCCTGTCCTCTGCCCCCTGTCCTCTGCCCCTGTCCTCTGCCCCCTGTCCTCTGCCCCCTGTCCTCTGCCCCCTCTGTGTCCTCTGCGTCCTCTGCGTCCTCTGCCCCCTCTGTGTCCTCTGCCTCCTCTGCCTCCTCTGCGTCCTCTGCCCCCTCTGCGTCCTCTGCCTCCTCTGCGTCCCTCTGCCTCCTCTGCCCCCTCTGCGTCCTCTGCCCCCTCTGTGTCCTCTGCCCCCTGTCCTCTGCCCCCTGTCCTCTGCCCCTGTCCTCTGCCCCCTCTGTGTCCTCTGCCCCCTCTCCTCTGCCCCCTTTGTGTCCTCTGCGTCCTCTGCCCCTGTCCTCTGCCCCCTGTCCTCTGCCCCCTGTCCTCTGCCCCCTCTGTGTCCTCTGCCTCCTCTGCCCCCTCTGTGTCCTCTGCGTCCTCTGCCCCCTGTCCTCTGCCCCCTGTCCTCTGCGTCCTCTGCCCCCTGTCCTCTGCCCCCTGTCCTCTGCCTCCTCTGCCCCCTGTCCTCTGCGTCCTCTGCCCCTGTCCTCTGCGTCCTCTGCCCCCTGTCCTCTGCGTCCTCTGCCCCCTGTCCTCTGCGTCCTCTGCCCCCTGTCCTCTGCGTCCTCTGCCCCCTGTCCTCTGCGTCCTCTGCCCCCTGTCCTCTGCGTCCTCTGCCCCCTGTCCTCTGCGTCCTCTGCCCCCTCTGCGTCCTCTGCCCCCTCTGCGTCCTCTGCCCCTCTGCGTCCTCTGCCCCCTCTGCGTCCTCTGCCCCCTGTCCTCTGCGTCCTCTGCCCCCTCTGCGTCCTCTGCCCCCTGTCCTCTGCGTCCTCTGCCCCCTGTCCTCTGCGTCCTCTGCCCCCTGTCCTCTGCGTCCTCTGCCCCCTGTCCTCTGCGTCCTCTGCCCCCTCTGCGTCCTCGGCCCCCTCTGCGTCCTCGGCCCCCTCTGCGTCCTCGGCCTCCTCTGCGTCCTCGGCCCCCTCTGCATCCTCGGCCCCCTCTGCGTCCTCTGCCCCCTCTGCGTCCTCTGCCCCCTCTGCGTCCTCTGCGTCCTCTGCCCCCTCTGTGTCCTCTTCACCCTGTCCTCTGCCCCCTCTGTGTCCTCTGCCCCCTGTCCTCTGCCCCCTCTGTGTCCTCTGCCCCCTGTCCTCTGCCCCCAGTCCTCTGCGTCCTGTGCCCCCTCTGTTTCCTCTGCCCCCTGTCCTCTGCGTCCTCTGCCCCCTCTGTGTCCTCTGCCCCCTGTCCTCTGCGTCCTCTGCCCTCTGTCCTCTGCGTCCTCTGCCCCCTGTCCTCTGCCCAGCCGCCTCTGCCCCCTGTCCTCTGCCCCCTGTCCTCTGCCCAGCCGCCTCTGCCCCCTGTCCTCTGCCCAGCCGCCTCTGCCCCCTGTCCTCTGCGCTGACCACTCTGCCCACGTCGCTGCGCTGACCAATCTCACCGCACTCACTGCTAACCACTGAGCCACCGCACTCACTGCTAACCACTGAGCCACCGCACTCACTGCTAACCACTGAGCCACCGCACTCACTGCTAACCACTGAGCCACCGCACTCGCTGCTAACCACTGAGCCACCGCACTCGCTGCTAACCACTGAGCCACCGTATACTGTGCTACCCACAGAGCCGCCTGTATACACACAATTCATTTCACCGCACTCCCGTAACTATTAGTAAATAAACTATATATGGATTCTAGACTACCCGATTCTTTAGAATCGGGCCGCCATCTAGTTGTTTATAAATGTTAAAAATGTAAATACGTTATTGATGGTAGTGAACGTAACGGTGGAGGAACTGGATTAGCCCCCATGCACATCAAGTTAGGAAAAGAAAGTGCCTGGGGGTGGTATAAGTAAAGCCAGGCCTCCTAAGCAGAGACGCCCGTACTGTTCATTGTTATGTGTAGAAAAATATTACTTTATTCCAGGCTTGGTTTAACACCCGTGAACGGGTGTGTTTCTCCAATGGGGTGTGTGGCGCCCCTGTGGCTAGGCACCACAGGGTAGTATTGCACTTTAATAATAAATGTGTTTTCCCCTGTAAAGTTGTCAGTTCAGGGTTCAACCTGTGGAGTCTGTACTTGCACACACCTAGGATTAGACCACTATAGTAGGGGGGACTGGTTATTTAGTAGGTCACAACAGAGGGTGGAGCCTAGGGTAGATGCAGTGAGGGAGAGACAGTTTCTAGTCAGACGATTCTGGGAAGGCAGGCAGGAAGGTCAGGCCTGACAGCCCAGCTGACAGGAGGGAGCCCCATCTTCAAGTGGGGGCCCAGGATAGCAGGCAACGGACCAGGAAGCCGAGGCAGATAGCAGTTCAGCTCTATCTGCAAACTGACAAATCACGCTGCTGGAGTGGTCTCAGATCAAGGACCTATGCACCCTTCTGCACAGTTTTGAAATGGCGACGAAGATGTTTAGTGCTGACAATACCATTATCAGCATGACTATTCCGGTCATTTACATGCTGCAGCACACTTTAAACAGTATTCGGAGTCAGGTGGTGGGACGAGAGGAGGGGGAGGAAGTACAGGAGGAGTCGTATGCGAAAGGGATAACAAGATCTCCAAGGTCCAGATAATCGGAGCACCAAGGTGGCAGGAATGGGAGGGTGGGGGAGAGGGATTAATGATGGCGCATGGTAGTAGCCAAACTGTTGAGGAAGGTGCAGGAGCTGAGGAGCAAATGGAGGACGAACTGGCGATGGGCATGGAAGATTCATCAGATGAGGGAGACCTTGATCACATTTCTGTTGTGCGAGTTTAGGGGGAGAAGGCAGAGGAAGGAAGCATGATTCTTACCTCGCCGCCACCAACACAACAAGAACTTGGGCCTCCTGGATGCGCAAGACACATGAGTGCCTTCTTGCTGCACTACCTGCACCATGACCCTCGGATTGTAAGAATTGCAAGTAATGCCAACTACTGGGTTGCCACATGTAGCGCCCAGGCTGTGGGGTACTCGGGTGTCAGGCGGTGAAAGGGTTTAACTGTGTCACGGGGAGTGGTTGCTGCGCCTGACCCCGTGTCCCTCGGGTATCTTTCAAAAAGGGGGGTGATATTTACAGGGGACTATTTACAAAGTTTGTTGTCATAACACCACCTGTAGTTTCTGGTGATTTGCACCAGCACCGCCACAGTCCGCTGGAGGTAGATGGTATTGCGGCTAGGATGGTGAAGTTATCCACAGGTAGGACTGGTCCTCTGGGGCAGTGTTCCTGTAAGGAAACAAGTTCATGCAAAGAAAGCAAGCTGAATCCAAAGTCACTGTTCCTCCGGGTACTTTACTGGCAATTGTATTAGTAGCATACAAAAGTTACAGTGCAGTATTCCTGATGGTATGAGGACAGGTAGCTGAACGGGTGGCTGCAGGCAGATCTTAGGTGGTATGCTGGACCCTTGGTGTGTGCCTTCTTTCCAATCTATTCCTTTCCTGCTTCCCAGTGTTTGTGTGAAGTCTGGTTCCTTAAAGCCAACCTGACCTCCTTCTTTCTCTCTCCTTTGCTCCTGTCGGATAACCTTCTGCTGGCCGACTGCTCACCCATCAAGCGGTGCCTGGTACCCTCTTTTGGTCGCTCAGGTGCCGGGGAGAAGTGTAGACTCCATGGGTCTCCAGATTTTCTGTGGTCCTAAAGTATCCCAAAGGTGCAGGATCCGGTGCCCAGTAAGCTTTCAGGGATGAACCTCCACAAGTTCTTTCTAACTCCCTTTTGGCTGTCTGCTCCTGGGATCTTTCTCCTACTCCCTCTTCTGTCTTTCCCTGGTCCCCCAGCCGAGGGACCCTAGCTCCACCAGGGCTTAGGATCAGCGACCTAAGCCCCAGACTACTGACCGACCTACTGACCTACTTGCCTACTGACCTACTTGTTCCCTCTGGAGGTGGTTTTTATTCCCTCCCGGGTAACCTCCCACCGTGTGATCTAGTGTGGGAGTGCTGGTGAATGGGTGCCACCCACCATCCTACGATCCACCTGCAGCTGGAGTATCTGCACCTCCTTTACGGGTGCAGTACGCCTCTGTGACGCCTGCTTGGCGGGGCGCCACACCACACTCTTAGATTCCCAGTACAAGAGTAAATTTGGCGAAATAATTCCTGCCACAGAAAGGGATTCACGCATGCAGGAGTATCAGCAGAAGCTGTTAGAGAATCTTAGATCTGCTTTTCCACAAAACACCAGTGGTGCACATAGTGAATCTCACAGTGAATCTGTCGAGTCATCACTCAAACCGTAACAGTAACACTGTATGTGGTTGTAACAGCAATTATGTGAAATCGTTTCACCAATATTTTAGATCATCCTTTGCAAGGTCAGAGGAGACAAGAAGTCTGACACATAGTCAACGGCTAGAGAGGATGGTAAAGGAGTATCTCCAAGTGAACATCGATGCCATGACTGTGGAACTGGACCTTTGCTCATTTTGGGCTTCAAATCTGGAAAAATGGCAAGAGCTTGCCACTCACGCCTTGGAGATCTTGTCGTGCCCCGCAGCCAGCGTTCTCTTTGAACATGTCTTCAGCGCTGCTGGTGGTGTGCTGACAGATAAGAGCACGCTGGCTGTGTCCAGTGACAATGTAGACAGACTAACGTTCATCAAGATGAAGAAGTTATGGCTCTGCAAGGACTTTTCTACCCCTTTGTCATCCTGAGTTGACTCATCCATTGCGATCTCAAAAAAGGCACAGACTAGGCAAGGCTTAGAGCCCATGTGACCTGAAGAACAGCCACCATGACTTCTTCTCAGAAACAGAGTTGTGGTTGAGGATGCAGTTATTGACATGATTCCAGTACTCTGTCTCTGTCCAGGAAGGCGCAACCTAACCTTGTCATCACTAGCATCCTCCTCCACCTCCTCTGCTGCCCCTCATCGACTGGCTGACTGTGAGTTGACAGTAAAGGCCCAGTTACACACACAGATAATTGTGTAGAGATTGTTCGCAGATCTCTGGTTGCAGTAAAATCATGGACACCTTGTTCCATTTTGTTCCATTTGAACACGGTCACAATGTGTCCATGATTTCACTGCAACAATCTCTGCACAATTAACTGTGTATGTAACTGGGCCTTATGTGGGATCTCTAACCTCAGAGCCAACCTCTTCCTGCCCTGACCGAAAAGTCAAAATGTCGTTCCAATCAGGTATCTCAGTCTCATCAGCATCTTCCTCATTGTCTCCACCAACAGGACTTACAGTTTGGGAATGAGGGTCTACATTATGCTTGCGCAGAACCTTCTTCATCTGGGCCTGAATCCGACTCACAAAGCTTCTGGGCTTCAGTACAGATTATTTCCTCGTCTGGACTCACAGAAGCTTTGGAGCAGACCTCTGATTCCCAGGCTATAGTATGAGTGAACAGTTCTGCATACTCAACCATCTGTCTTACCCCATACTCAGACGGGTGGCTGGAGACTTGGGAGCTGTGAGGAAGCAAGTGCGATTAGGGCGACACCTCTGAGCACTGGTGTATTTGTGATGTTGATGAAGTTGAGGTGGAGGAGAGCCCACTTGATGAAGCGCTTGCTATCCATTCAAGAGCCTGCTCTTTTTGTGCCTCATCTACAATTGATAGCGATCATCATGTGACTCGTGTCCGTATGAAAGGGATCATATCAGATTGTCCACGGCAAGAAGTAGACATCTTACTTTTGCTGGAAGATGGTCTTTCTTCAGCAGATGTTACTGTTGCTTTACCACCTACCCCACGGACACAAACTTTTGTTCCCTTTCTACCACACCTATTCCCCTTTCCACCAGCAGCAGGCCTTTTGCCACTCATTTTGTATGTGAACAAATTGGCAACTCTGCAGTTGTTGGCAAAAAAAAGTTTGGATGGAAATTGAGCAGAGCTGAGTGGCCAAACAGTGCTACTAGGCCCAAACTATTACCTGGGCTAGGTGCAGTTAAAAATTAGTCTGAACTAGACAGGCAGTGTAATGTGTTTCACAAGTGGGCTACACACCACTGTCTAAATGACACTGCTACTAGGCCCAAACTATTAGCTGGGCTAGGTGCAGTTAAAAATTATTCTGAACTAGACAGGCGGTGTATCTTGGTTCACAAGTGGGCTCCACCACTGTGTACCAGACACTGCTATTAGCCCAAAAAAATTGCCTGGACTAGCTGCAGTACAAAATTGGCTACTAAATAGACAGGCAGTGTAAATTACTTTACAGCTGGGCTACACTGCTATTTGCCCAAAAAAAATTGCCTAGACTAGCTCCAGTAAAAAATTGGCTACTGGATAGACAGGCGGTGTAGCTTACTTTACAGCTGGGCTTCACCGCTGACTACCGGACACTGCTACTAGCCCAAAAAAATTGCCTGGACTAGCTGCAGTAAAAAATTGGCTACTAAAGACAGGTGGTGTAGCTTTCTTCACAGCAGTGCTACACTACCTGCCCTAAAGGATTGCCTGAGCTATATTTGGCCAGATGCTGTGAAAAACACTTGCACAGCACTGGCACACACCTGCTTGGCAAAAACTAATAGGAACTGCTCTAACCTAGCCCTCAAAAGGGCTGATATTATAACTAGTCCCTACTTCTATGAAGTAACCCTCAAAAGGGCTGATATTTCAACTAGTCCCTACTCCCTACTTGTCTGAAGTAGCCCTCAAAAGGGCCGAAATTCTAACTAGTTCCTAATCCCTAAACCTATCTGTCTGTCCAACTTGAGATTCGCTCACTATCTATCTAACTAACACTTTATAGCATCCACAGCAGCAGTAGCGGTGCCTGACACACAACTGCAGCACTGAGGAAATGGTGGCGATGGGGAAAATGGATGAGTCTTATAGGGCAAGGACATGTGACATACACAGCCAATGACACATGCCCTTGCTTGTGTGGAAAAAATGCACTTTGCTGTATGTGTGTGTCATTGGCTGACAGCCTGCAACGCCCCACTGTATATGCAGTTAGGAGAAAAAAAAATGGAGATCGGCATTATTTCTGCATCACTGATCTAAACCCCCCCCCGTACACTATACACTGACACTGGATATTAATATTCATTAACAGTTTTAGGGTTAGGGTTAAGCTTTTGCTGATCGAAGCGTTATCGAACACAACCTCGAACTGTCGAATTTTAAGCAAATTGTTCGCATTCATTGAATGACTCAAACACCGCCCAAAAGGGCTCGAATTTGAGACTGGCGAACATTTCGAATCGAACATTGCTCTTCTCTAGTCTTGACAAAAACTCTTTTATTTTGACCGGGTCATGCCACCGTGACATCCCGCAGCCCCCGACGACATTGGGAGGGCCTGGTTCGGAGTACCCCACGGTCCCAGCCTGGGGCAAGTCAGCTTTCTGGCGCCTAAAGGACTGCAACGAAAAGACTGTATTTTTGGGGCCTGAGCAATGGCGGCCCTAAAAGCCTGAAACCATGTGCTGGCAGATGGGCGTGCCACAGCCCCCCATCTTGGGCCAGGCCAGCACAAGGTGCAAAAAATAGCCTACACCCCTTCCACCCTCCAAGAGTAGGGTGGGCAGACCCATAGACTGTATTATCCCACCTAAAGGGTGTGACTGCCGATGACAACAAACAGAGACACCTACGAAGGGAGGGAGACGAAGAAGTGAGAGACTCAGACACGAGCAGCAAGGAGAGTGGCGGGAGCTTAGGGATCCTGGAGCCACCTAAGATGGAGGAGTCAGGCTGGTATGGTTCAGAGCGCAGGGTGGAGGAAGCAGACTCCCCCAGTTCTGCAGAGGAAAGTCAGATGCCAGACATGGATCCCACCTTCCTGCTAGAGGAGGTCAGCGAGCTGAGTCGCCAGCTAGAATGAACCCACCTTGCAACCGTGGAGCAATGGCGGCAGACACTCATGGAGAAGGTGACCGCACAGTGGGCTGCGTTGCACCCTGCTTCCCTGACCCAGGAGATGGAGGAGGACGAGTTGGAGCCCAGTCCTGGGACAGGTACAATGATTGCCCCATTGCTGGGGTATCCAATGCCGACCCTGCCTGTGAAGAGAGCAAGGCAAGAAGTGCTGCCGTGGCAGCAACAGCAATAGAGGCTAGGACAGGCAGCAGACTTCATGAACAATTGCTTTCTCTTGTTTTCCCCCAGTTTTTCCTATTAGTGTGTCACCCTGTTAAACATGAACATTTGATCTCAGATTATGCCTGACCAGGAATAAAAATGTATATAGTTAGCTCACTACGGTGTGCTTCCTGTTGATTGTATGCTATGCTTTTATTTTGTGTACTGAAAATGTCTTGAACTTGAATTGACAATTGCACTTGTGACCGCAACAAACAAAAACCCACTGGTGTGATTGAAGAATCAGTCTCTTTAGTCCCTGTCGCCACTCCCAGGGCATGTTCTGGGGTTTTACTTGTGGTTGGTTCCCCCGAAGACTAAGGCTAGGGTCGCATTAGCATCAGCTCTTAGGCTGACGGATATGTTAAAAACTTAGAATCTGGCAGCCTAAGTGCATAGCATTAATGGAGTGTCACGCTGTGCTCAGGCTGCCTTTTCATTGCTAATGCTTACGCCCCACACAATGTAGCCGGCCGCTTCACTGACAAGGGCCGGATATGCGCTTTTGAGTAGCACACAGGAAACGTGATCTGCAGCGTTTTCCTGTGCGCTGATCAAAAGCGCATATCCGGTCAGTGACTTGGCTGGCTGCGCTGTGCGGGAGGTAAGCATTAGCAATGAATAGGCAGACTGAGCGCAGCGTGACACTCCGTTAACGCTATGCACTCAGGCTGCCAGATTTTACGTTTGTAACGGGTCCGTCAGCCTAAGGGCTGATGCTAATGTGACCCTAGCCTAAAAGACAATAAGTGAAAGACAATCGCCAAACTAACTTTGTACTATTTCTACTTTTGCATTTCTATATTCCTACCCTTTTTATATAAATAGTATGTTTTTGTTATATAATGTTTAAGCCACGAACCTCCTGTCCGGGAAGAAGAAGCACGCTTGTAAGTTTGTTATTGTTATATGTTTATAAAAAAATCTTGAATTTGTGTGTACCATCTAACTTGGTTCTAGCACGAGGACGTGCTAACTTTTGCTCATGGGGAGTGTGGCGCCCCTGCAGACCGGTCTCCACTAGAAGGCGCAGAAACCGGGATCGGTAAGTTCAGTCACCCCAAACACACACCCAACACACTCCGATCCCAAGACTAGGGACTCTATGCTCAGCAACGGGATGGCGGGAGAAGACAAGTAGAGGGTGGGAAAGTTAGACAGGAAACAGTCAGAAGGTAGAAAACAAAACCAGAAAACACCACAGCCAGTAGTTAGTTGAGTCCAGGAATTCAGTTCAGTCAGAGGGAGAGAAGAGAGAACACCATCATTACACGGGACTGAAAGGACACGGACCCAGTGGCCTGTACCACCATGAGGCTTGTCCAGGTTCCGGGCTACAGACCGTAGAGAGACAGAAGGAGTCTTAGGGGCACAGATAGTGAGCAATCCATTTAGCGCCTGAATTAGCAGGAAAGCTGAAGGATTGGGGCAGAAACCAGGGTGCTGGCTCTGAGGGGGCCAGGACACTTCACGCTCTAACTACAAGCTCGGCGGGGTGCGGGGTCTTTATGTCCCGCGACCCAAAACCCGGCGCAGTGAAGAGAAGGCTACTGTATTAGGGCCAGGGAACCAGGCAGGTTGCCCAACAAAGGCCTGTGGCCGCTGGATGTTTGCGTGCAGAAGTGTAAGGAAGAGAGGCCCATGGAAAGGAACACAAAAGGGGGTGATCTGGACGAACCATTCCGGCTGCTAAGAGAGTACACAAGCTGCCACTGCACTGTCTTGTAACTTGAACATCTCCCGAGAAAGCAAGTAAACCGTTTTGAAGCTCAGTGCTGTGTGAGACTGTTTTTTCTGTGCCTGAGGAGACGTAGACTGAAACGCTGCGCCGGCAGCAGGAGCTTGCCTGAGAGTGACTCTGATCCCTGCCAGCAGCAAACTCAGCCCCGCTGGCCTCCTATTCCCCAAATCACCTACAAAGACTTTATGGTAGCCCTGGGGACCGGCTCTTCTCGTGGAGAGCTTAAGCATCATAGCTGCTACTCCCATCATCCCCAGAGGTCCCGACTGCAGCAGCGGCTACACCAGCCGCATTCCACAGGTGGCGTCATGACAAAAACTCTTATTTTTGCTTTTATTTTTATTTTCATCCATTTTTCAACTCCCCTTTTTAACTGATCGCCCGACGAGGGGATCACGGACTGTGTCACGCCACCGTGACATCCCACAGCCCCTGACGACATTGGGAGGGCCCGGTTCTGAGTACCTTACAGTCCCCACCCGGGGCGAGTCAGAAACCTTTGTCTTATGTATGTAGGACTGAGAAGATTTAATTATTGACAGATGCACTTTTTTGTTGATCTAGCTTACTAATGCCCTCTGCTGTACAATTGTGATATTAACTGTACATTTTCATGTGCCTGTTGTGTATCTTCTTATGGTACTTTTGCAATTATTTAGTACAATATCCTTTTACCTGGTCTACCTCATTAAGATATGTGCAAATACTTATGACTGATTTTTTTTTTATCATATATTGCCTTACATAGTAACATAGTAACATAGTTTTTAAGGTTGAAGGAAGACTTTAAGTCCATCTAGTTCAACCCATAGCCTAACATGTTGATCCAGAGGAAGGCAAAAAAAAACCCATGTGGCAACACTTATCTCCACATTGGGGGAAAAAATTCCTTCCTGACTCCAGATACGGCAATCAGACTAATTCCCTGGATCAACGCCCTATCAAAGAATCTAGTATATATAACTGGTAATATTATAGTTTTCAAGAAAGGCATCCAGGCCCTTCTTAAATGTTAGTAGTGACTCACTCATTACAACATCATGTGGCAGAGAGTTCCATAGTCTCACTGCTCTTACAGTAAAGAATCCGCGTCTGTGATTATGATTAAACCTTCTTCCCTCCAGACGTAGAGGATGCCCCCTTGTCCCAGTCTCAGGCCTAAGAGTAAAGAGATCATTAGAAAGGTCTCTGTACTGCCCCCTCATATATTTATACATTATTATAAGATCACCCCTAAGCCTTCATTTTTCCAAGCTAAATAACCCCAAGTTTAATAACCTGTCTTGGTATTGCAGACCCCTTAGTCCTCTAATAACTTTTGTCGCTCTTCTCTGGACCCGCTCTAGTTCAGCTATGTCTTTCTTATACACCGGAGACCAGAATTGTACACAGTATTCTAAGTGTGGTCGCACTAGTGACTTGTATAGAGGTAAAATTATGTTCTCCTCATGAGCATCTATGCCTCTTTTAATACATCCCATTATTTTATTTGCCTTTGCAGCAGCTGCCTGACACTGGCCACTAAATGTGAGTTTGTCATCTACCCATACACCCAGGTCTTTTTCAGTGAAAGTTTTGCCCAGTGTTTTACAATTAAGCACATAATTATACCTTTTGTTTCCTCTGCCCAAGTGCATGACTTTACATTTATCCCCATTAAAGCGCATTTGCCATTTAGCAGCCCAAGCTTCTAGTCTACATAAATCCTCCTGTAATATAAAATTGTCCTCCTCTGTATTGATTACCCTGCAGAGTTTAGTGTCATCTGCAAATATTGAGATTCTACTCTGTATGCCCCCTACAAGGTCATTAATAAATATATTAAATAGAAGCGGGCCCAACACTGACCCCTGTGGTACCCCACTGTTAACAGTGACCCATTCTGAGTGTGTTCCATTAATAACCACCCTTTGTTTCCTATCAGTAAGCCAGTTCTTAACCCACTTACACATATTTTCCCCTTAATTCCTATATTTTCTTTTTCATTATATCATTGCCTTATTCCATACCATGTCTCTTTTTATCTAGCAGATTTTTGCTGAATTGTAATTTTAGTTATATTTATTGTTCAATAAAGATTATTATTTAACTTTATAGAAGTGTCTTGGCTTTGTATATCTTGGATTTATCTTACCCAGATTTATTATCAGTCTTTGAAGCTATGCTTATAAGGAACATTCCAATATAAACATAGAAACTAATGAACATTTTCTATGTATGTACAATCATTTTTTTTTAAAATTTTGTAGCTATATTTTTTATTTTTATATAACTATCTATATTTAAGCAGCACGGTGGCTTAGTGGTTAGCTCTGCTGCTGTGCAGGGCTGGGGTCACATTTCCTTAATGACAACATTTGCAAGGAGTTTGTATGTTCTCCCCATGTTTGTGTGGGTTTCCTCCCACACTCTAATGACATACTGGAGTGAACTGGCGTAATAGCCTCATCCAGCGGTTACAGGAGATACGCAACCTCTCACTCCTGACGTATGGAAGTGTCAGAACTGAAGTAAGTCCCGAGAGGTTGCTTATCTCCTGTAGACGGTGGATGAGGCTATTACACCAGTTCTGACAGTTTTCTACGTCAGGAGTGTAAGAACTGCTCCAGCAAAAGCCGACGGGATCTTTAATTATCGATTATAATAAAGTTGTGGTTTAAAACCACTTGTGCTGCCACTCACCGGGTTCCCCTACAGTATAAACATGTCCACATACATTTTTATTATCCTTTTCACAGAATAAGATAGGGCACAAGCCCTTCTTGTGAGTTGGGTGTCAGTTTCTTGCAGCTCCGGCTGACCTGAAATCCAACACATGCAAGAAAAAATCTGCACCTTCCCGCACTAAATACGTACCAAAAATGAAGTGTCAGCATGACACCTTTTTTAGTGCGTATTTTTGTCAGAAGGTGCAGATTTTTGGAGACAAAAATCTGCACCTACATTTTTAGCATGGGCACTAGAGATGAGCGAGTACTAAAATGCTCGGGTGCTCGATGCTCTGGCCGAGCATCCCAAGATACTCGTGTACTCGGCCAGAGCACCGAGTCCAATGTAAGTCAATTAGTGACAGTCTCCGCCCACTGACTTCCGGCTATAAAACGAGTGTTTCTGGGAAAGGGCTGTGCCCCCCAGAGGGATCCTAACAATCAATCTGCTCTCTGTGAGGTGCCAGCTCACTGTGTGCACTGAAGGGAGCTGTGTATTTGAGTCAGATCGATAATTAATAGTGAGGAGTCCGAGCATCTCGGCGGTACTCGGTGCTCGCCGAGCATCCAGAGTACTGGGATACTCGTGTGAGTAACGAGTAGCGCCGAGCATACTCGCTCATCCCTAGTGGGCACATAGCCTTGGGTCCAAGAAAGTTTATTGCTGCTGATGTCCATGTTAAGAAGTTAAGAAAAGAAAGAGTCTAATACACTCCTATAAAATGAAATTGTAACACCAAGAATAAAGGAATTATGAAAATCATAGAATCAATGCACATGTTAATGAATGCAAATAATAAAACATGGACACAAAATTTTGAAAACATCTCCATTTATTCAGCATGGAGTATAAGGGCCATGGACAGAAATGCACACACTTAGACACATTTGTATGCAATCATTGAGGTTATAAATGGTTGTCTGAGGAATATTCCACCACACTGAAGGCACTTGGGCGAATCATCACGATAAACTGCTGGCAGTTCCATTTGCATTTGCTGACCAATGACATCCGAGATATGCTGAATAGGAGTCAAGTCCAGATACACTACAGGCCATGGTAGCACTTTTAGGTCATGCAGGTTGCTTACAGTAGCATAAAACTTGTTGCCTGGTGTTGTAATTTTAAAAATCGGCTTCTGAGACACTTTGTAGAAATAGCCGCATCACTAGCTGCACGATTAATCCATTCTGTACTGCAAGTGAAACTTGACAGAGCAATCCTAAGGCGGCAAATAGTGTCTACACAAATTATCAAAAGGCTTTGCACAACATTGGTGTAAGCTTTCAATTGAATCCATGGGTATGCTTCTATTGAACCCATATAACACTTTCGGTGTGCCCCCATATAAGGCTGGTTTCACACTACCGTTTTTTGTAATCCAGGTGAATCCAGCTGAAACCAGATGCACTCGCATCCATTTTCCGCCCCCCAATGACTTTCAGGGGGACGCTGGAACTTGCAGGTGCATCCGGTTATATATAGTTCCAACTAATTGTGGGTGTCACCGTTTTTTGGCCAAAACCGAAAGTGCAAAATGTTGTGATTTTGGTGCTTGGTTAAAACTTGGACGCACCCACATCTGTCGCTATCGGGTGGTATTAAAATGGAGCTCTATGAAACCCAGATCCCTCGGAAGCCGGATCCCACTTTATCCAGACGCCGGATCCAGGTATTTTGACTGAGCATGGCCAGAAGTTAGTTTAATATGACATAACCACTAGGAGGCATGTTATCTTTCACAGGATCTGTCAAAAAACATACACAACCTGATTCAACTGGATGCTACCGCACCAGTATTACGCTAGATCCGTTAGCCGAATCAGTAATAATACCAGTGTGGGACCATCCAGTTGCATCAGGTTTTACAATATCGGGGAAATTCAGGTTTTATCCATATTCCCGCCAGATTCACCCGGATTACAAAAACCGGTAGTGTGCAACCAGCCTAAATTCTCCTGTCTGCTGAGATGCACACCCTTGATTGATCAGTTGGAATCTCACGACCCAGACACTCATGGTGGGTTTACACGCCGCGATATCGGCGTCCAACTCCGACCCAACTCCGACAAAAAGTCACGTGGGTCGCGAGTTGGAGCCGATATCGTGTGCGCGTTGTACTGTTTTAGCGTACAACGCGATGCTGGAACGATGCCAAAACGATATCGGAGTTGAATAGCAGAGCTATTCAACTCTCCAATATCGCAAGGCCGTTGTAGCAGCATCGCAGCGTGTGACAGCCCAACTACGATGTGCACGCTGACGTCACCCATTCACTCCCATGTTAAATGGTTGTTCCTGGGTTGGTGGGCGTGCACATCGTAAGGACGTTGCATCCCGATATCGCGGCGTGTAAACTGGCGATGCGATGCAGGGAGAAACGTGCACGAAATGCGCGCTCCCGCGTCGTTGCCTCCGATATCGCCGCGATATCGGGACGTGTAACCCCACCATCACTGATCTGCTTGTAATCATGAGGGCACTCAAATATATTACTTAGGCTAGGATCAGACTTGCGTCATGCATTTGCTAAATGCATGCGCTATTTTCATGTGCAAATCTGCAAAACCGCATGCGTTAACACACCCATAGACTTCAATGCAAAAAACGCATTGCAAGAGTGCAATACGTTTGACGCTATGCGTTTTTGCAAGTGCCACAAAAAACGTGGTCTGCAGCGTTTTTTGGTGCTTTTCAAAAACACATGTTTTTTTTTAACATGGGAGTCTATGGGCAACGCATCCATTAACGCATGGTACTTGTATATACCATGCGTTAACGGATGCGTTAACGTATGGTACATAAATGTACCATGCGTTAACACATCAGTTAATTGAGCCAACAAGTATGCACACATGCCATGAAAATGGCAAGGGAAAATAAAGAATCCTTTAATACCTTCAGCAAACGGATGCAACCTCCCAAGTGTGACCCTAGCCTTATGGTGCCGTCACACAGCACGATCTTTCCAGCGATGTCGGAAGCGATGCGCGGGTGCCCGCTCGGTTCCGACATCGCTGGCCAGCTGTCACACAGCATCGCTGCGGCCGGCGACACCGCAGCGATGCGGGCGGTGACATCGCTCGCTGGGCTGGGCTCAGCCCAGCGAGCGATCCGCAGCTACGCTGCGGTATAGGCTGGATCGCCGACGACATCGCTCTGGCGATGTCACACGGCGCGATCCAGCCTTATCGCAGGTCGCCGGTTGACAGGTTTACGGTTCTTCCCGTAAACCTGTCAACCTGCGACCAGCGATAAAACGCGGTCGCGGCGCTCTTTTACACAGCGCGACGTCGCTAGCGACATCGCTGATACGTCACTTTTTCGGCGATGTCGCTAGCGACGTCGGCAGGTGTGACGGCACCTTTACTCTTATTTTTAAAGGGAACTTGACAGCTGGATGAACACCCATAGACAAATTATATCACTGCATCTGTTTGTTAAGGTTGATTACAGGCAACCCTGTTGTGGTTGAACATTACACTATCCAGTGATCACCTATTCAAACCTTTTTTGTCTCATATCCAAAGAACCCTGACTAGTCAAAAAGGTGTGCTCTACAGGCAGACCGCTCCTGGTCTGAGGGATCCAAAGAAGAAGAAAAAAGTTTGAAAAGGTGAGTATCAATATTCATCCGTAAACTTTCTCCACTCAATTGGGTTTTCTTTAATCAGCCTTAAAAGACAGATGAAGCCATATAATTACGGTAGTTTATACACTAGGTTTTTATCCAGCTGTCCTGTTCCGTTTAATGGCTTCTCAATGAGATATTTTGATGCATTCCTATTAATGAACAGGGAGTTTTTCTCTAGACTTCAGTGGCTACCACACATTAGTGTTTACTGGTCATTGAACTAGAGATCATGCCAATATAGTTAAAACATAGCTCAAACATTGACATATGACCTCCATATTCACTATTGTGGTTCCTCAAGGGTTGGATTCACCAAAGCCTGTTCCTTTTAAGTTTGATGTTTTTCATCTATTTGGTCCGTACATGTCCGCAGGGGACAGATAATTCTTATTGACAAATAAGCTAATATTAGAAAATCCAAAGGCATAAAAACAACAAAGCAGCTCAGCTGCAATAAATATAGTACTGTCCTTTCCAGCACCACTCAGCCAGCATTGGCCTGCAAAGTCTTGCTGAATGGGTACCGAGTCACTGAAGTCCATTGACGCAAGAAAATGGTTTCTCTCCCAAACAATGATATGAGATTCCAGATCGCTTTATGCATTCCACAGATCGGCTCTCTCCAAATCCGTCACTGAGTCCATTTCTTCTGTCATATACATGTAAGAACTGACCGCCTCCCTGAGACCCAAGCTCACCGGGCAATCTTCTTCGTTAAAGTTGGTGTTGGTGTGAGTAAATAATGCAGATCTGTGAAATATAAAAAAGACAGATTGGTAGATTGCTACAACATGCTTAACTCCATATCCCATACACTTCCTAAGAAATCATCAATAAGCTTATATCCTGCCTCCACTAAATTTCTCTATCTATAATGTCACCACCTGACACCCTGTTTGCTTACTCACCCACTGCCTGTATTTGCCTGTGTATACTTAGATTGTGAGCTTCTACATCTAAGGGCCCTTTCACATCAGCGTTTTTTTTCAAATCGCGGCAGATGCGGTGAAAAAAACGCATCTGCCGCGATTACCGCATACCGGCTACACTTGCGGCGCGGTTGGGGTTTTTGCCATGCAAAGTATAGGCGGACTTGCGGCAGGTGCGGTTTTTTTCGCGGCCGCACCTGCCGCAAGTGCAAAACCGCACTTGCCGCACTTGCCGCAAGTCCGCCTATACTTTGCAAGGCAAAAACTGCAACCGCGCCGCAAGTGCAGCCGGTATGCGGTAATCGCGGCAGATGCGGTTTTTTCACCGCATCTGCCGCGATTTGAAAAAAACGCTGATGTGAAAGGGCCCTAAGTCAATCTTTCCTTTATTTAAGGAATGTCTGTCAGAACAAAATGTCTTTTTAAACCTAGCATGAGTTCCCACAATTCTTATTTTCCATCTATCAATGCCCCTGTCTGACTAGTGTAAAGCCACAGCTGTCAATCAAGGAAGTGAAGGGTAAAGATAAATGCAAAACAAGTTGGTGGGAAGGTGTACTAAACTGCTTGACCATGCCAAGGGTACACAGAGCCTGTGCTTGGTTTAAACATTCATATTGTGCAGACAGACTCCCTTTTAGGCCGGGGTCAGATGGCCATATAACATGGATGACACTTGCATTGTAAAGTATGGAGTGGCCGGCAGCTCCACTGACCCGAGCATAACAGCTTAATGAATTATTGTGCAGCTGTCGTGGTCGGGTGTGGGGAGTTGCTGGCCAATATGTGCTTTGCAATGTGAGTGTCATCTGTCTTATACAGCCTAAAAATAACTCTGGTTGTGTGGATTGTGCAGCGCTTCTCACTCGCACCATATTTTACATTAGCTTTGGAGAAGTGCTGATTCATGCCAGGTGAGATAGTTGCAGATGCAAACTTCTGATGAATTCAGGCTTCTAAAGACTGCCTCCATTGCTGTTTCATCTCCTTGCAGCAACATCCTTAAGGCCCCGACACACCAGCGATCCTGACAACGATCCGGCCTGGCCAGGATCGCTGGTGTGTCACTTTGTGATCGCTGGTGAGATGTCACACAGTCAGATCTCACCAGAAACGCAGCAACGATACAACAATCGTTTGGACCCTGTCACTCTCGGGCGTAGTATTGACATCTTTGGTCGTTGTCCCTGTCAAACACAGTGATGCACACTGCGCAGAGGGAGCGCAAGAAATGGTCCAGAATGGTTTGCAACGATCAGCCATCTCACAGTAGGGGCCTGATCGCTGCTATGTGTCAAACATAGCGAGATTGCTGTTGAGGTCGCTGTTGCGTCACAAAACTTGTGACTCAGCAGTGATTTCAATAGTGATCTTGCCTAGTGTGACGGGGGCTTTAGGACAGGTTATCAATATCAAATAGGTGGTGCATCAATTACCAGGTAGTAGGTCATGATGAAGATAAGTACATAGTATAAGGTGCTGAAACAACACAGCTCTATACACTGCATAGTGGCTGTTCTTGGTTACTGCAGCTCAGTTCCTAGTACACTAAGGCTGGGGTCACAGTAGCAATTTTCACATGCGTTTTTGGAGACCTGCGTTTTCAAAAACGCATGTAAAAAACGCACCCATAGGCCCCCATGTTAAAAAACGCATGCCCTAATAGCCAAAAAGCATGTGTGACTGTCCCATGCATTTTTGGAGCATATCCAAAAACGCATGCGTTTTTTAATAAGGGGCCTTATGGAAAACGCATGCAAAAACGCATGTACAGTTAGTGCCATTCAAAAACGCATGCGTTTTCCATAGGAGCCCATGTTTAAAAAACGCATGCGTTTTTGAAAACGCATGCGTTTTTTTAACATGGGCTCCTATGGAAAACGCATGCGTTTTTGAATGGCACTAAAAGGTACTAATTGTACATGCGTTTTTGCATGCGTTTTACATAGGAACCCATGGTATAAAAACGCATGCGTTTTCTACAAAAACGCATGCGTTTTTCAAAACGCTCAAAAAAATACTACATGCACTATTATTAGGTGCAGATTCAAAAACGCATCCAAAAACGCAGGGAGCCATCACACACCTTAAAAAACTCATGCTGACATGAAAAAACACATGAGTTTTGTTAAATCACTAAAAAAAAACCATTGGCAACTGTGACCACAGCCTAAATAAGGCTGTGGTCACAGTTTTTTTAGTGCCTTTTAAAAACGCATGCTTTTTTACATGCGTTTTTCATGTCAGCATGAGTTTTTTAAGGTCTCTGATGGCTCCCTGCGTTTTTGGCTGCGTTTTTGAATCTGCACATAAAAATAGTGCTTGTAGTATTTTTTTGAGCGTTTTGAAAAACGCATGCGTTTTTGTTAACATGGGCTCCTATGGGAAACGCATGCGTTTTTGAATGGCACTAAAAGGTACTAACTGTACATGCGTTTTTGAATGCGTTTTCCATAGGAACACATGTTATAAAAACGCATGCGTTTTCTACAAAAACGCATGCGTTTTTGGATATGCTCCAAAAACGCATGAGACAGTCACACATGCTTTTTGGCTATTAGGGCATGCGTTTTTTAACATGGGGGCCTATGGGTGCGTTTTTTACATGCGTTTTTGAAAACGCAGGTCTCCAAAAATGCATGTGAAAAATGGTACTGTGACCCCAGCCTAAGAATCTATGGACTGCAAGCCCCAGGACCCCCTTCTGACAAATGGAGGTAGGCAGAAATGTCTTATACAGTGGTCGCAGCAGCCAAAGAGAGACAAATATCTATAGATCCTATTTAAATATTGCTGTGTGTCATTTTGTTGAAAAGATAGTTCTCCATGCTGCACCATTCTTCTTGTTAAGTATGGTGAAATCTGTAATGGAGGCTACTGCCAGAGCCTTCAAAGTTAATGTGAACAGAATCTGACTCAGACTTTTGACACTTCTAGCACAAATTGTTGGAACAGAGGATGTGGTTATTTGGGATTTACCTATCTAGATCTCGCCAGTTCAGTGTTGGTTTCCTAACCATGATGGCTTCTGTCGTCACAGTAGCGGGAGGGATAAAACCTTGTACTACACAGGGCTCCTTTAAGATGCAACAAATTCCATCTGCCATTTCTTAAAGAGAAAAACAAAAAGTTTAATACTAAAAATAAGAAAGAATGAAACCGATGAAGATGCATTTATTCGGCATACATGATTACAGGAGAGAATCATAAACAAGTAATTGGTCAATTTTTGATATACATTTATATAAATGCTGAATTCGCAATTAATATTAAACATTTAGAATTGATTATTAAAAAGGTTAAGGGAAGGAAAACACTATATCTTGTATTTACTTATTATGCAGAATCAGTCCATAACCTCAACTCAGCGCTATTCCCTTAATTGGTCTGACTAGGTTAGCTGCACTACCAGACACAGCCTGTAGATTAGAGTGGTGCTAAATGTCGAAAAAAGCAGTTCTGAGTTTATCATCTTAAACATCCCTCTATAGATATACTTTATAAAATATGACCTTACCGGAGTAATACTCCAGCATTTCCTGAAGCGTGGAAAAAGTCAGACGGGGTGAAATATAAAACCAGCCATTTTCTAGCTGGTTAATACGATAATGCTTGACAGAATCCGGTGAAGCTTGATTTGATTTCCGTACTGATAAACTATAACACCCTGTAATAAAGAAATATATTTCCTAAATTAGTACAGTGATGAAGAACCAAACTGTGGTGTGCCATTTGTGTTATATACAAGAATGAAAAATAGATCATTTTTTAAGTTTCTTAGCCTTTAGTATGATGATTACAAAGTTGCAAACCCATTTTTAAAACTAGTAATATGTCAGCACTGCCATGCTCGGGTGCTCAGTACTCATAACGAGCAGGTGGATACTCGGATGGGTGTGACTCAAGTACCCGAGTATAATGGACCTCAATGAGAAACTTGAGCATTTTTGCAGAAGAGTTCCCGGAAAAATGATTGAGTTCCCCATTGACTTACATTATACTTCGGTAGTTGAATCATTCGAGCATCCAACTGCTTGTTACGAGTACTGAGCACCCGAGCATGGAAGTACTCACACATCACTAATTATAATTTATACCCTATACACGCCCCATACTAAACTCTCAAACTAACACCATACAATAATATCTCTATCCATACCACATATCACCTAATTATACTGCTATAATACATACCCCCTATACCACTCATTCACACCCACTAGAGTTAGAGTTATGTTGGCTGCTGTTTAATAAAATCCTGTACACTTAGAGGATCCACATACATATATGACAGTGGCTGAACGCAGTGCATTGCACCTGCGTATGAATGCCAGGCTATATGGTTTCCTGTTACTAATGTCTCCAGTGCATCATTTCCACCGCTCACACCACATACTCTTTGACAGGTGTGAGGACTTCCTGATGGCAGAGAAAAGCACCCTTTGCAAAGTATGGCCCTTTAAACAGACTTTACTATGTCTGATATCTTGTCTATCTTGACTGTTTATGCATTCACTTTTCTAACTACAATTCTCCACAGTATCCTATTCCTTGTGTCACACTAACAGGGGTGCTATGCCTTAAGCTGAGATATGGTTAGTTGTTTGGCTTAGTTTTCATGCTGGTGATTGGCTACTTCTAGCTCTCTGATCACTATTAAGTGGATCCCTTCTTGGGTTCCTGTAAGAGTAATGTGGAAGAAAGGGTGGAGTATTGGTGTTATCTATAGGTTCATCTGTGTCTCCAAGTTAAAATCTTCCTTATTATAAAATTAGGTCCTCAGTATGGAAAAATTTCAGAATTGGTCCCTGTAAGTATAACTGATCATGAAAAAAGTCTTATATGCACCACAGTGAGAATTATGTCAGACTTCCAATGATTAGAATAGGGCCTGTGCAGAAAGGTCACTGTGTGTCCGTCTGCATCTCTCTACACTGCTTGTTAGATTGCGTGGGCGAATCTGGACAACAACTTCAATCTTAAAGGCTGGTTCAACCTAAACTCAACCATAGGCAACTTTACTAAGAGAATACGGTAGTTTAAAACCATTATGAGTACACTGCTTGTATGCCTACCAATGCATCTCCATAGTTACAGACTACAAACAAACCCTACGTAGTCTGATACTGCAGTCAATGTTAATGACTGAATGTTTAAGTGATAAAGTCCTTCATTGAATAAAACCTGAAACTTGAACACCCCCATTGAAGTCTACAGAGAAAGATGAGTTTATGACATTAAACATTTTATTTACTTCTGTTTATAGTAATTCTAATGTGATGGATGAATTACAATTTATCAGAGAAGAAGGTTATCATCCAGACTGTACCTCTTCTTGTTTCACTTTCTCGAATCAAGAAGGAACCGCTTTGGTTACAGCTCACCAGAAGCAACTCTTCTGCTTTCTCCCGGTTTATACCTTTATATAACCACCTGTAATAATAATCAGGAACTTGAGGTTAGGAACTGCCTGGTTCCTTGTGTATTATGTTGTACTTGTGTCATGTATTTGTACAGAAGAACTTCTATGTGAAACTTAATCCTATAGATCTATTAATACAGCTCTAAGTATACACTGCATAAAAACAGACAATACAGAAACTGCGGCATGTTTATCACATGGGCATAATGTAATACATTGGGTACAGTTTCTAGACAAGTTAGGTTTATGAATCCCTAAGGGTGCCTTTACACACCACTAACGCGGCGAGAAATATTGACAGCGATATGTCGCCCTGGAACTATCGCCGTCAAAATCTTCCCCTTGCGGCGTGTAATTTGGGAATTTAGCGGCGATATGTCGCCTCACCTCGGTCGCCTGACTTCAGAGCAGTGTTCTGAGATCAGGTGACTGAGGCGAGGCGACATATCGCCGCCAAATTCCCAAAATACACACCGCAATTGGGGGAGATTTTGATGGCGATAGTTCCAGGGCGACATATCGCCGTCAATACTTCTCGCCGCGTTAGTGGCGTGTAAAGGTACCCCAAGAAACATGTAGAGATCACACAAATCCATGCAAATATTGTCCTGGTTGGATTTGAACCTATGGCCACCATGTTCTAAGCACTGTACAGTGCTATTGTTACTACGGTTATGATTATGAGTTACCTGTTGTAGACCTTTACAACATATTTTCTGGGCATGTAGCACTCCTTTCCAGTAGAAATTGACTTTACCTTCCACCAGTCACCATCCCTGTAAAATGATAATAAGCATTGGTTACAATGAATAAATATCAGTATTAGTATGATGTATAGCCATCATTTACAGAGATATGACCAGTGAAGTAATGCACACTATTCTCAGAATTCATTGTATTGATTTAGAGATTAATTAAATCACTGAAGCATGCCTAACCTTAGAACAAGCCAATAACAAAAAAGACTGTATAGAATTTATCTGTAATGCCTTGGCGACACTGGAGGTCCATTCCTCTTCCTCTTTGAAGAGGCTATTTGCATATATATATTTCTAGAGCACTATTGCTTGTTCTAAAACTTTCCTTACACTGCCTTAGCACTATCAACAAGGAGAAATGTTACTTCTTATGGTGCCGTCACACAGCACGACCTGGCCAGCGATGTCGGAAGCGATGCGCGGGTGCCCGCTCGGTTCCGACATCGCTGGCCAGCTGTCCCACAGCATCGCTGCGGCCGGCGACACCGCAGCGATGCGGGCGGTGACATCGCTCGCTGGGCTTAGCCCAGCGAGCGATCCGCAGCAACGCTGCGGTATAGGCTGGATCGCCGCCGACATCGCTCTGGCGATGTCACACGGCGCGATCCAGCCTTATCGCAGGTCGCAGGTTGACAGGTTTACGGTTCTTTCCGTAAACCTGTCAACCTGCGACCGGCGATAAAATGCGGTCGCGCCGCTCGTTTACACAGCGCGACATCGCTAGCGACATCGCTGATACGTCACTTTTTCGCCGATGTCGCTAGCGACGTCACCAGGTGTGAAGCCACCATTAGATCCACACTCATAGGCTTCTTATCCAGCCAATCAGATCTTCCGCTTTGCACTGATGAGGAGAAATCACACTGAAACATATCTGCAAATAGGATAAGAAGCCAAAACAGACACAGTTATGCGGACAAGAGTGTCAATATTGATTTTTAGGATTGCTACATCCAATGGGTGGCACTAGAATTACACTAGAATTACAGTCCTTTTCTTCTCTGAAGATGCTATTTGTATCTGAAATTTCTTACTAGCTCACAAGGTCTTTATTTTTTGATGAAAGGTAGTAAAACCAATGTGCATCAACTTCCATCATACCTATGTGGCTCTTACATGTGCACATTTATTTATTGTCAATTATAAGGAAAATTATGTGTATATAGCATCCACTGCATATAAATAGGAAGCTATGAACGAAACGTGCATCGGGTGTGTTTGTATGTTGTCAATATATGGGACCTTTTCTATTTTTCATAACTTTCTTCTACTAATAGATTATTTTGGACACTCTGGTTGTTACGAGTATTCATCTTCAGTGCTGTGATAGCAATTGAACTATAATTTATTATTTGGAATATCAATATTTAATGTGGTTTTTCTACTCAACATCTAAAACTGTATATGTCTGATCTTGTATGGGTATCAATTGTTTTATTTTACATAAATAAAACTATATTTTTACCTAAGTTTTGCACAATAATGATATTTTGGCCTCATTATACATACAGCCTTTTGTATTTCTGTTCTTGAAATACTAACATAGGTTTGAATACACAGTGGGGAAAAAAGTATTTATACACTATTTTGCAAGTTTTCCCACCAACAAAGAATGGAGAGGTCTATAATTTTTATTGTAGGTACACTTCAACTGTGAGAAACAGAATCTAAGAAAAAACTCCAGAAAATCACATTGTATGATTTTTAAATAATTAAATTGCATCTTTTTACATTAAAAAAATATTTGATCACCTATCAACTAGTAAGAATTCGGGCCCTCACAGGTCTTTTTTTAAGAAGCCCTCTTAATCTGCAATCATTGTATCAAATACCTATTTTCTCTTTACTCTATATACAGAATATAAAACTGACGTCTAGGTTAATAGAAAATGTACTTAAAGTATAAATAAAGTTTTATTAAATAATAATGTGGAACAATCGATTATAATAAACTTTCAAATATACTTCATAAGAGAATTCTGATAGAAAACCATTTAAAATCCTTCCAGATGATGTCCTCGTAGGCCGATTCTATAACTGACATGTGCTGGGTGAGGGGGTGGGGCCTATACAGCATTCACAGCTTATCAGTGTCCCAGGTTTCATGCATGTGAGCTCAAGCTATCAGCAGTGCACACAGGTCCTATGAGATCTTATCTGACTCATCCATTCACCTCTCTGCCCCGTGTTATCAACTAATTGCACTGTTGAGGAGAATGTGTTATCAACTAATCTTTGAGGAGAACTGATCCGAATGGAGAGGAGTCAGAAAAGATCATACAGCCATGAGCTGTGTGCTGACAGCCTGATTAATTCACACTGTCCCTGCATGAAGTAAACTGAAAATACAGATCAGTGGTAGCCACGTTACACAGGGACACTGTGTAGGCCACACCCCCTCCCTTATATGGTTTATATGGTTACATGGCCGTATTCATTCTGTGTGAGAAGTGAAGATGGATTTCACTGAGAATGACATTCAGACACAGTCTAGTGGGGACACCTTGTGGAATGTTTATGAATGGTTTCCATCCAGACTATATTAATAAAGCATAATTGAAAGTTTATTATAATCACTTGCTCTACATTATTATTAATTAAAAATGTAAATGGCGGTTATGCTTTAAAGTGCAGTCATCAACACAATTGCAATTCACTGATTTTGTAAAATAACCAATTAGCAAACTAGTGAATATGCAATTTACTTCTCAGTTTGGTGACATAAATATAAATTTTGGGGGAGTTTGGATCGTTTTGTCTAGCAGGGTATGTTAAAAACACAGGAGCATCAGAAACCCACTAATTCATTATTGAATTTTGAGAACTATCTTATCCTAAACAAGTAGTATGGTCACTTTCCAAAGCTCTGCCACGTTCATATCAATAATTTTATTCAATAACCCAACACCCATTTTACATATAGGAATTAGTCTGTCATTATTGAAGAAGCCTTTAATACAGGCAAGAATAAAAATAGGGAAGACCTCAATCATAAGGTACAAAGAATAAAAAATATGAGAGAATTTTTTATATCATTCCAATTTAGATCTATGTCTGAATTAAAACAAAATATATATTTATCGCTGTTAGCATATTTTTCTAAGTGATCTGGATCTATGTGACATTGCAGATATCAATCGGTCTATCTCTCAGTCAAGCTAAGAATATATGCAATGAGCTAGGTCGCAGGATAATTATAGCAGATCGCACAACTTCATTCACATGAATTAATTAATAAATTCATTCTTTAGATCTTAGGGTGGGTTTACACGCTCAGATATCTGAAACGATATCGTTAGGAATGTCATATGACTGCGATCGTTTCAACATCGTTAGTGCGTTATCACACGCAAGGATATCGTTAACGATGTGTAATTTGGTAACCCGCCAGCATGTTCATAACAGCTTTGTGCACAATTGGATAAAGTGGCAGGAATAGGAGAATTCTGAACGATATCGTTCATCTTGGTGTCACACTGAACGATGCTGCACTTTGCTGGAGCGTTAATTGGACGACGAACGATAAAAGTCAGGTCCTGAGCACACTTTTGAGATGTCCGATCCAACAATTTATTGTTCAGACATCCATCGCTTACACGCAACGATGCACAAACGATATCGTTTAAACGATCCGAAAAGCGTGACGTTTCAACGATATCGTTTCAGATATCTGAGCGTGTAAACCGCCCATTAGAATGAGTGAATGAGTAAATACTGATAAATTGTGCACTCAATGACTCCAGGCAGCTTGGAGCTTTTATTAAGCCATTATAGGCCTCTTGTAGCATTGTGCTAGGCTGTTATAGCTTGATATGTCTCTCATGAAGAAGTTGTATACAGGTCAACTTTCCCCTAGAAATAATGAAAAAATATTGCCATAATACAGCACTGCCTGAATATACCATAGATCGTTGCATGTAACACCCACAATATTGTAGTACTGGGTCACAGGGACTTAATTTGACTTTATTCAACCTCAGCACAAGAATCTGTTTGTAAGAGGCTGTGTGCATAAATTGATGATAATGTCGGGTTAGGCGAGTATCTCAGACAATGCTAACATGAAAACATATTTATTTGCATCATACTCAGTCTGAAGGAAAAAACAAGGCAGTTTGAGGTCACTTACTCAGAAATGATGTTGATCTGCTCCCAAATCGAATGCTCAAATCACCTTGACCACCAGCTGGAAAATTGTACAAAGCCACAAACACGCACTTGTCCACTGCTGCAAAACAAAAAGCCATGTCTGTACAACTCTATAGAGAATGTCACAGGTTGTGAGTGAGCAGGCGGCTTACTATGCAAAATCATGAGAGCGAGTGGAAAAATACCATTTACAGTTCCTTACTTTCTTATGGGTCAGTTCTCTAAATATAGAGTTTTTAGCTGAATTCCAGAACCAACTAATGAAATGTTTTCTAAAGTACCGACTTGCTAAGACACACTAGAGACATCACATAACATTCATATATCAGCAATGCCATAGTATATTGTTGTATATAGTTTTTCTCCAAGTGGAAGCTACCGTATATACTCGCGTATAAGCCGAGTTTTTCAGCCCAAAAATTGGGCTGAAAAGTACCCCCCTCGGCTTATACGCGAGTCAGTGCTGTATACCGATGTATACATCGGTACATACCGATGTATACATCGGTATACAGCAGCCCCCGCATCCCCAGTAATGCAGGGCCCCCCCAGCGTCTCTCCGGTCACCTGTAAAGCAAACTATACTTATCAGTGTCCCGCTTGTACCCGCTCGCAGCTGCCGTCCGCGATCCTCCATCTTCATGCGACTCCTTCCTGTTTCTGTGCGCGTCGCCGGCAATGACGTCATTCCCTGCGACGCGCACAGGAAACAGGAAGGAGTCGCATGAAGATGGAGGATCGCGATGTCGGCAGCGGCGGGCGCGGACAGCGGGACACTGATAAGTATAGTTTGCTTTACAGGTGACCGGAGTCAGGCTGGGGGGGCCCTGCATTACTGGGGCTGCCTGTATACTACCGCTGGGGCTGCTATATACCTCTGGGGCCCTGTATACTAACACTGGGGCTGTATATACTACCACTGGGGCTGTATATACCTCTGGGGCCCTGTATACTACCACTGGGGCTGCTTTATACCTCTGGGGCCCTGTATACTACCACTGTGGCTGCTATATACCTCTGGGCCCTGTATACTACCACTGGGGCTGCTATATACCTCTGGGGCCCTGTATACTAACACTGGGGCTGTATATACTACCACTGGGGCTGTATATACCTCTGGGGCCCTGTATACTACCACTGGGGCTGCTATATACCTCTGGGGCCCTGTATACTACCACTGGGGCTGCTATATACCTCTGGGGCCCTGTATACTAACACTGGGGCTGTATATACTACCACTGGGGCTGTATATACTACCACTGGGGCTGTATATACCTCTGGGGCCCTGTATACTACCACTGGGGCTGTATATACTACCACTGGGGCTGTATATACTACTGGGGCTGTGTGTATACTACCACTGGGGCTGCTGTATCTACCTCTGGGACTGGTGTATACCACACTGCTGGGGGCTGTATACTTGTGCTAGGGTCCACCCTCAGCTTATACACGAGTCAATAGATTTTCCCAGGTTTTGGGGGCAAAAGTAGGGGGTCGGCTTATACACGGTCGGCTTATACACGAGTATATACGGTAGTTAAAGATGGTAGACATATACAGTAATTTTTTAATTCTACATTACTGTATCAATTTTTATCTGCATTGTATAGATGTTGGTAGTCTATAGTATATAAATGGGAACTGTCATACAATGACATGTTGAAATGCCTTAAAGTTGTGGATACTAATCAGACAACCTTTCAGGGTAGGAGGGATCTAACAGTGTAACAGAGATCTCAGTATCATCAGTATGTGACTTGGGACAATTAAGGAATTTTTCAATATTTGGCACCAGGCCCCACTTTGAACACACAGGATTAGAATAATCCAGGATATATGAGACCTCTTCCTGGTCACTTAGAAGACCCCTGTAATAATGTGTTATCTCTTTCAGTAGACTGCTATGATCCGATGGCTCTAAGGCTACCGTCACACGTGGCGACGGCACAGCCGATTTCTTAGGCGCTGCAGGGGCGTGGCCTATTGGCACTGATATCACCCCTGCATCGCCTAATGTAAATAGACGATGGTGACGCCCTTTAGTGGTCGTCTGGTTTCAGAGCAGTACTCTGAAACCAGGCGGCCGATCTGGGGCGATGTGTACACATCGCCCCATGTAAATGGCCGACGGCGACCTGACAGAAGATGGGAGCCATAGGCTCCCATTGTACTGCATCGCCGCTGGGGTTTTGAGACACCCTGGCGTCGATGACGCCGGTCAGATCACCGGTGCAACGCCAGAGGTTTCTTCCCGTGTAAACGGGAGGCGGCGACACTGGCGGGGCGCCAAAAGCATGCGCGCTCCCGCCAGTCGCCGCCAACATCTCCGGTGCCATTGCACCGTGTGACGGTACCCGAAGATTTGCATTGCCTCATTACACATTGGATCAATATTGGTTGAACCTGCCAATATGGGAAAACAGTTCATAATGAATGTCTCTCCCCAAAAAGAAAATAGTGGGAGAGAGAAGAATCCAGCCTGTTGAATTTCCACTGGACTATCCTTTTGTTCACCAGTAGATAAAGGTTGCTGCCAGAGTAGCCCAGGAACATTGGCTTTCTCATAGAGATCACCGGAGCACTCAGTTGAGCCAAATGATCTTGTTTATGGTGAACCGGGGAGAGATAACTGTCAGACAAACAATCGTTCCTGTTTATGGGGGAGTCAAGGGAGATAGATGCTAGTGAAACAATGGAGAATATCTAATATGTATGGAGGCATTAAAGGGAACTTATCATATCCCTAAACACTAATATCCTGAAGATATAGAGTTAATCTGCAGATCAATTGTGTCGTAATGCTGTCCGGATGCCTTACTGAAAGACTGGCTACCAGAAAGAAATAAAATGTATGCCTCCTGGCCTTGGGGGCCACTGGCTTTCAATCATAAAGACGGTACACAGTGAGTGGTGGGTATAAGCACATCTGGCCCTTTGAGAACTCGCTCTGCTCATGTACGCAGCAGATCAAAGTGCCAGGGCGTGCTAACAGCCACTGCTCTCAATGTGCTGTGAGCGTTGACTGAAAAGGAATAAATTTAATTTCATCCCTATAGCTGCACTTTCAGTAAGGTGGCCGGGCAGCATTAGAATGCTATTAACCTGCAGATTAACCCTTTATCTGCAAGTTAATGGCTTTTGGGTACATTAAGGTTCCCTTTAAATAATGCAACTGTATGCTTTAGGGTTAATGCTCATGATCATATAACTGCTCTGTACATACTAGAGCTCAATGAATTAGAATATCATCAAAAATCAATATCATATTGCCATGTTTCAGGGCGTTTCTGGGAGCCCTGAATCTCATTGACTACTAAATCAATACTATATATACGGCAGCATGGTTTTAACCCTTCATCCTCCCTACTTTAATTTTCTGAGATAGTGACCTTTGGGTTTTCACTGGCTGTAAGCCATAATCATCAACATTAACTGAAATAAACACTTGAAATAGATCACTCTGTTTGTAATGACTCTATCTATTATATAATTGCCGTAGCGACTTCCGTCGCACACGGCGCCACTTCCGTGGCTTTGTTCACGGCTTTGTTCGTGGGTGCGTGACGCCCACGCGACTCACTCGCAATGGCCGCTTCGCTTCGTTGCAGGGGCGCGAGCAATGGGCGCTTCGCAGCCATTGCGAGCCTCCCACCCTGGCGACGACCAACGAGAGCCGAGCGCCGTGGCCGAAAATAGAACCAAGGGCCCGGCCATGCACAGCTCTAAAGACCGCTATGTATCTCAGTGGGAAGTGAGGCGCTATGCTCATTGGTCGGCGCCAGCACACAGCGACCAATGAGCATAGCGCCTCACTTACAGCGGTAAATTTGAAACTCAAAGTCCTCCATTATATCTCAATGGGAAGTGAGGCGCTATGCTCATTGGTCACTGTGTGCTGGCGCCGACCAATGAGAATAGTGCCTCACTTACAGCGGTAAATTTGAAACTCAAAGTCCTCCATGTATCTCAATGGGAAGTGAGGCGCTATTCTCATTGGTCGCTGTGTGCTGGTGCCGACCAATGAGAATAGCGCCTCACTTACAGCGGTAAATTTGAAACTCAAAGTCCTCCATGTATCTCAATGGGAAGTGAGGCGCTATTCTCATTGGTCGGCGCCAGCACACAGCGACCAATGAGCTTCGCGCCTCACTTCCTATGGAGATACATGGAGGACTTTGAGTTTCAAATTTACCGCTGAAAGTGAGGCGCTATTCTCATTGGTCGGCGCCAGCACACAGCAACCAATGAGAATAGCGCCTCACTTCCCATTGAGATACATAGAGGACTTTGAGTTTCAAAGTTACCGCTGTAAGTGAGGCGCTATTCTCATTGGTCGGCGCCAGCACACAGCGACCAATGAGAATAGCGCCTCACTTCCCATTGAGATACATGGAGGACTTTGAGTTTCAAATTTACTCGAAGTCAAACTCAAAGTCCTCCATGTATCTCAATGGCCAGTGAGGCGATTCTCTCATTGTACTCATGACAGTAGCAACATTAACCCCTTACATTCTGTTTTATCTGTAATTTCTATAACACAGTGTGTAGTTGTACTGCCACTGCGAAGTTAACCCCTTATATACCATTTCTGCCTTAACTCCATACTTTGTAGTCTCTATTACTACTGTCAGTAGGAACATTAACCCCTTATATTCCATTATTGTTGTTATTTCTATTACACAGTGTATAGTTGTAATGACACTGCGAAATTAACCCATTATATACCAGTTCAGCATTAACTGCATATTTGGTAGTGTTTATAACTACTGCCACTGTACATTAACCCCTTGAACACCATTTTGGATATAATTTACAGTGCTGAGTCTGTTGTGGGAGTGCCTGTGGGACATTAACTCCTTCAATAACATTTTTGATATCATTATAAGTTCCTACTCTGTTATAGTCCTGTTAGTCGGACATTAACTCTTTCTACACCTCCACTATATTGCTACCCTCACAGTTCTGCCTACATCGCCTAGTTAGTCATATATCTGGTGTTTAAGTCTATTATTTAAAACTCTTAAAAAAATGATATACAGATTCTAGACTCCCGCTTCTTTAGAATCGGGCTCACAGCTAGTACAATATAATCATTTCCCTTTTTGTTTTGAATCGCTAAAATAAATTTACTTTTTGATAATATTCTAATTCATTGAAATGCAGTAGTAAAGTGTACATTTACAGATTCAATCCCATGCTAGGAGATCTGCCATAAAATAAAGGGGTCCGTTGATGGATAAATCTTGGGAATAATACCTAAATTAACTTAATTAAAATGTGTTGTGTAATGTAGATACTGTAATTGTCTAATGTGATGTAAGGTATCGTATCAAATCACCCCAATAATTTATTTACCTTCATAACATTTAACC
Source organism: Allobates femoralis (assembly GCA_033576535.1). NCBI lineage: Eukaryota > Metazoa > Chordata > Amphibia > Anura > Aromobatidae > Allobates > Allobates femoralis. The sequence continues at coordinate 337,607,562 of JARQOC010000006.1, forward strand.
ATTAACAATTGTTCCAATGCATCCAAAATGGATAAAGCAGCAACTTTGCCTAGTCTTATTGAATTTTAATTTTTTGCCATTTTCTTTTATGCAACTTTTGTGCAAACCTATGCAACTCCATGGCAATCGGCTATAAACAATCCTTTGTAGGTCTATGTGACTCCATTGTATCAAACTACAAACAAACCCTTTAAGAGCACTACGCACTAATACGGGCAATTATTGAAAATGTGCAGATCAATGCAAATACAATGAGTTAAACTCAGAAAGTTTGCTATTGAATGCTTGACTGTGCCCAGATAACATCAGATAAGAAATGCTTCCCTGTTCTTCACGATTTGCATAGCATTGTGTTGTCTTTCACTATGAGGGTACCTTTACACACGGCTACATTTGTAGCTTGTCACCAGGTAACTTACTGGTTGCAGTGAAATACATGGATACATGGTTCTATCTTGTTGCTGTGTACAAATGGAATCATGTATCCATGATTTCGCTGCAACCAGTAAGTTACCTGGTGACAAGCTACAAATGTAGCCGTGTGTAAAGGTACCCTGAGTGATGGAAATAGTGAATATCGCCGCTGAACACGGTGGAGCCAGGCTCTCGGCACAGCACTAATAAGGTGGGGGGGGGCACCAAGATGTTTTGCTGGAGAACTACAAATGTAATAGAAGACAAGTAAAAGTTCTTACCAACAGGGCTTATCTGAGAGCTGGACATGGTGGACTGTATAGCTGAATATCCCCTTTTGCTGGGTAAACTTCCCATTCCTTGCTTTGTTTTCAGTAGTGAAATTTCTTCAGTAGTAAAAATCTGCCAGAAATAAGAGCCAGGTTATTGTATTAGGGTGCCAATTCTGGTTATATGAGTGTATACACAGAAGCACAATAGTGTGGATAGACAATCATATGGCATTGAGATGAATTATTATTATTATTTATTTATATAGCACCATTAGGTTCCATGGCGCTTTAAGGCTGCCTTCACACTTGCAGATGCATCTGCAGCGTTTTGCAGATGCATCTGCAAGTATCAGCATGCAGACCGCGGCCGCTATGTTTATAATGGGGCGCACCGCGGTCTGAAAGCACTCATTCATTCCTATATGTGAACCGTCCGCAGGCGGATGCCTGCTTACAGATCACACACTCCCGCCCGCACCATGGACGCGAGATGTCGCGTCCATGGTGCGGGCAGGAGTGTGTGATCTGTAAGCAGGCATCCGCCTGCGGACGGTTCACATATAGGAATGAATGAGTGCTTTCAGACCGCGGTGCGCCCCATTATAAACATAGCGGCCGCGGTCTGCATGCTGATACTTGCAGATGCATCTGCAAAACGCTGCAGATGCATCTGCAAGTGTGAAGCCAGCCTACATGAGGATAGGGGAGACAAGCACAATTACAATAACTCTAGACAATCAGGACATATAGGTACAGCAGGGGAGGGGACCCTGTCCACAAGGGCTCACAGTCTACGAATTGGTCATGTATCCATTCCTGTATAATGTAATAGGTTTATATTGCCATCTAGACCTATATGCAAAGCGAAGAACATCTAAATAAAGAGACTGACAAAGTGTAATGCTGATATCTGCCATTTAACACCATGTTGTCTCACATGCTCTGCTGAATAATTGTGGTGCTTCAGTTTGTTGACACAGGGCACCAAATTTCCAGTATAAATATTGTGAGGCACCGCCGGCATGATCCGCATGGCCGGGGTACATCACATGTAGGATCAGAGGATGATCCTGTGCACACTGGCCGGTTTTCCTGTGATGATAATACTGTGTGAACCAACCTGAACACAATGAGTTCATGAGCCTAATGAGCGGCAGTGAGAGTGAGAGGAGTCCATGAGGAATAGGATGTGATGAGTGAGTGCTGACAACCCGGAACACAGGGAGTTAACCTGAGCTGTGTGGAAGCTGATGATTAGCAGCTGAGGGGGTGTGTCCAGGTGGGAGTGGCTGGCACGATAAGAGCCGGCCACCTGAGTGATTGTGAGATTCATTCATTCTGGAGGCTGAGCTTGATCCTGGAAGCTGAGAGTGATTGAGATGGAAGCTGAGACCAGCCTGAGTGCAGAGCAGTCCAAGGCTCTGTGTGCATGACATGATGGGAGCATGCTAGCTCCATGCCGGTGCCGAGGTCCGTGGTCGTGTCCGCACCTAGAGGGGGAAGCCATGGTTGACCCGTGGACGCTAGACCGGGCGTGGGGTGAAACACGCCCGGGAAAGGAGCCTGTGGGGATGCCTGGTGGAACCTGTGACCCAGGTAGCGAGACCCGGATCCGTGCCCAGTAAGAAAGCAGTTCCCGAGCGATAGTGTGAACTGGGCACCTGGTGGGCGTAAATCATGTTAGGCGAGTATAGACCGCCCTTGGGACCGACTCAGTGGAGTCCGTTAAAGGTCCTGATAAACCGGAATGTATGTAGCCCGTGGAGGCAATTGTATGTAGTGTGCCAAGCGGGCATAGACCGCCTTTGGGTCCGAGTCAGAGTACTCAGTTAAGGGACCCGATGAACTATGTGTATGAGGGCGTAAGTAATGGCCCTGAATGAGAGATGATGACCGATGTAAGACCCATGTATAATCATGTGGAGAGACAGTGACCCAGCTGGTATGGATGATGTTGGAGGCGTTCCGTCCTTGGGACGAGAGGGAGGCTTGCCCTGCTGCTTGCAGAGGGTACCCGTCCCTCAACCACGACCTCTAATGGGGTGAGTGTGCCTGTGGTGCCAGAGACAGGGGTAAGAGGGCTCCAGTAGGTAACGGATGTAGAGGTTCCCGTCTCCTATGGTTTGCCAATCCCTGTAATGGGCCATGGAGGGGCCACAGTCCATGGATGTGGGCTGTGAGCAGGTGTGTGATCCATGGACGTTTGAATGATGGATCACATACGGTGTGTAAGGACCCGGTCAGGCAGGATTCCTGACTACGGGTGAGTGTTGAGTCATCATGCTGGGGGACTAAAGCCAAGCGGCAGGTACCGCCATTGGGACCCACAGGGCCCGTTGAGGCGTAGGTAACGAAGGTCAGAAGCAGGGGTTAAAAGGGCTCCCGTACTGGGTAACGCGTGGTTAGGCCGGAGGCCGCAGCCACGGGTTACTAGGGTTTGCCAATCCCTGTTATGAACCCGGAAGGGTCATCATCGAAGTATATCAAATGTATTTATTATAAAGGTACTGTAAGATGTGTAAGTAGGCCGGAGGCCGTAGCCACCACGGGAGCTGTTAGTAGAACTCCAATGGGGACAGAGAGTCGTGGTTACAGGTCCCGGGTTACTATAAATCGTTATGTGCAATATAAGTGTTGTGATGTTAAATGTAAATGTATGGTGTTTATGTAAAGTGTTGTTAATCAATGTGATATGTGTGAAACATGCTACCCGGGATATGTGAAAATAAACGGGTAGACATTGGTTAACTTAAAAACACGTGTTTGTTGTCGTTTGCAAGCGGGTTCCCCGGTTGCTACCTCACAATATATAATGGTAAGCCTAGGTTCACACAACCGTAATCCCGATACTAATGACATTTATTTATTACAGCTACGCATTTTCTTGCTCTTTTTTTTATAACATTTCCTATAATATTACATAAATCTGACTTCTATTCAAGGAGTTTGACTTTGACCCCCTCTGATGAAGCTACGCGAAACGTACGTCAGGGGGCATTTCTATTACTGGTAACATGGACTATAGGTAAAGTACCATCTTCTGATCATCTGACTGCTTTTACCTTTACTATCTTGTTTGTATTTAAAGTATGCGACTTTTTTCAACCAAGAGTTTGCAGCATTGGGGCTTTAATATTTAGTTGACCACTTACACCCTCTTACACACAAACATTTTGTGTTCATTTTTTCCGCGTACAATTACATACGGTAACTATGTTTTATGTCTATGAATATTCTTAATTTAATTAAAATAAAAATCTGAGAGTCCTCAGTGGTTGATACCTTTTAATGGCTAACTGAGAAGATGGTAATAAATAGCAAGCTTTCCAGACAACTCAGGACTCTTCTCCAGGCTAGTGTAAGACAAAATCTGATGTGCCATATATATATATATATATATATATATATATATATATATATAATTATATATAGAACAGCATGACATGGAGTACTGCAGTTCTCAAGACAAGGGAGGTGGAGCAGAACAGGAATGTACAGTATAAGATGGGGTGAAACAGTTATGGCAGTAAATATCTGAACAGTTCACTGATTAGAAGTGTGAAAATGTTATTGTCCTCTAATTGAGGTCTGTTCAAAGATATGATGCCCCCAAATGCCCTTTCAATTGATGTAAAAAGACATTAATCCATGGGAAATATTAATTCCTTCTCTGAATCTGTCACAGGTCATCATCAGGTTGTATTCCCAAATTCTCTCTCTCTGAGCTTCATGTCTATTGTACTGTGGTCGGGGCTACAAAAATGCTTAGCTACAAGCTAGATCCAACACTTTATTATTATTTAAAAATAGACATATTTTGTAATCTCGCCTTAATTGTAGACCTTTTCGATTGTTTTTCAGCTATGATTTTGCTGCTATTTTCATGCATTATTTTGAACATGTATAATATATTGGTCCATAACGGCGGTGTATTCCTTGTCTATTAACAATTGATTTTTAACATTGAATAACAGCAATATATATATTCTTTCATATGCAAAACTACTATTTGTGTGATATACAATTTGATTAATGGGGTCTGTGCTCAACCTTGTTTGCTGGGTATTTTGGTTTATGATTTATTAGCCCTTATGTAATTGTTTGGCCTTCTTTAGTTTTTGGATTTGTTCCCATCAAAAATGGTCACGCAATTTCTGATATCAAACACAATGAATGCTTTGGAAACCACTGTAAGATTTCCAGCCTGATAACATTTGTATAAACAGAAGTGAAAGAGCGTGATCATCACATATACATTGAACTGTTATGTCTCCTGTACAGCGGAAAATTGTTCATGTAGTGTTCCAGATGTATGATGTGTGTATTACACATTGCAGCTTATTTCATGTGGGTGATGGGAGAGTCACTCTTTTATAATAGAGATGCCTGTCATGATAAGCAGAAAGGTTTGTATGTGGAAAAGCTACAGCTGTCACTAGATAATAGAAACTGGAAAAACCTAGGTAATATATAACACGGAGCGGAAAAGTGATTGTGCTGGAGCATTCTGGCTGGGCAACTCTATCATAAGGCTGGAAACACACTATCTGACTCACATGCGAGTCTCTCGGACGAGACTCGGATCAGTGACCCTGAATGGCCTCTCCCTCTCTGGACCGAAGTGTGATGCTGCACAAAAACACAAGCAGCTGACAATCCCATCCAGAGAGGGAGAGGCCATTCAGAGTCACTGATCAGAGTCTCGTCTGATGTTAGTCGGATAGTGTTTTTCCACCCTAAATGTATATGTAGGAGGTATACATTGGTAAGCTAAGAGCTTTCCTTGTTGAATTTCATTTGATAAATGATTGAAATTGCCCATTTTCATAGACTTTAGTCTACTTTGCACATTGTCAAGTAGGCACTATCTTGAGACCTTTTTAAGTTGATCACCAGATCACAGATCAAGTGGATAGACTTCTTAGAGAGTCTTTTGAATATGTTTTCTTCCCAAAAAATATTGTGGATGAAAATATATGAAAAATAACCTTGGAGAAATTCCTAAATATATATACTGCTCAAAAAAATAAAGGGAACATTTAACAACACAATGTAATGGTGAAGTGTTCCCTTTATTTTTTTGAGCAGTATATATTGCTATTGCAGGCAGGAGACCAGCAAAACCGTGAAACTACCCTGGCCCAAGTTAATTACGAGGTAATATGAATACATAAGATCTCGTGTATACTATTATTATTATTTATTTATATAGCGCCATTAAATTCCATGGCGCTTTACATGCTAAAAGGGCAGACAAGGACAAGTACAATAAATGTGGACAATTTGGTCATACAGATACTAGAGGGGAGAAGATCCTGTCCGCGAGGGCTCACAATCTACGAACATCAACCACATTTTCAGTCCAAGTGCTATCCATTAAAAAAAATAAATAAAATCTATGACACTCGGGCCCATCCTATTCAATGGAACAGTGTCGATGAACAATCTTTACCATTAACCTATTTGTGCAAAAATTGCAAAACGCATGATTTTTCTCCCAAAATTGGATGGCACTTGCCCACTTATATCTATGGGTCTACGGGGAAAAAAATCGGATGTCATCCGTGTGCAGTCCGATTTTCATGCACTGACATAATAGAGAAAGTGGGGAAAGTTGTTGTTTTTTCTCCACGTCCAGGAACAGCTGATCCCGCTCAGATCAGACTATCACATTTTGAAGGGACTGAACAGTATTTCTCAGTTGGAATGATAAATGTTGTTTGCACCTACCTTTAGAGACTGTGTATGATGATTAGTATACCCTTTTGTATCAAGAGACTATATATTACCTTCAGACTCTACAGTTAACCCCTTGATGTCTACTGTTGCATATTTGTATCATACCAGTTCAATTCATTTGTATGCATATGTAGATTTTAATTCGGCAATAAAGGGTTAAACGACAAATTTAGCTCTGCTACATCTGCACATAGCAGGCTTATACCTGACATATATGTTAGAAGAGTAGTAACATGGATTAAAGTGTTGTAACTCAGCGTTATCTTAGAACCTGGTTATTTATAGACTTTACCTCCCACCAGTGGTTGAGGTTAAAAGCAAGAGGAAAATAACTCGGTGGCTATATTGTGTGGTCATATTGTTATATATTGTTTTTATCAGCCAAATTGACATATGCAAGAATTTAATACACATATACATGCTTTTTTTTATTATTTTATCTCTGCATAGGGAAGGGGCAGGGTGAAAGGCAAAGAGAAACAGACAATCATACCCCCAAAAAGATTACCTTTTACAATAAAAAAAAAACCTCACTGAAAATTTGGTGTAAGGAGGCCTAAAAGATGAGGAGAAACTGTAAAAGATAAAAAAAAATAGAAAGAAATGAAACTTACGTTTTCAGTTCCAGATGCAGGGCGCCACAGTGGCTTTAGGCCTCGTGCACACGCTGAGCATTTGATGAGTTTTTTACCTCAGGATTTATAGACAAAACCAGGAGTGGAGCAATCAGAGGAAAAGTCTAATAGAAACCCCTGCACCACTTCTGTATTTAATTATCCACACCTGGTTTTGGCTACAAATCCTGAGGTAAAAAACTCATCAAATCCCCAATGTGTGCACGTGGCTTTATATCCACGCTGAGGTAATATTAAATGAGCTTTAGGCCACATTAATAATTTCTACTGCAATGTAACTACAAGTAGCTATCCTTATACCAAGTGGCAGAGCCAGCGGAGAGCCCCACAAAGCAGGTTGCCCAGGTGCCAAATTCTATGGGGGTGAAAAATTCCTCCCTACTCCTTTCTCTCCCTGTCAAATGATCCTGGTCCAGCCCTGGGGAATGGCCACTGTACTGTGCGTTTTAAAGTGCTATAGAAGTGCAGTAAGTGCTCACCCAGTGACTGGGGAAATGAGAAAGCCATTGGAATAATCATATACCTATATGGGGCAGACAAAGTCGCAAATCGGGTCTTCTCCGAGGATACATAGGCATAATAACAGTGGTAATTATCACTGCTCACCTTGTTGGGTTGTGCCACTCACAACCAGCATAAGCGTATATGCAGCTGCTGCTGGACCCACACCTCCATGTGGATAATGGTGAAGATGCAAAAAGCAGATAGGACGGTGCGCTGTGATTCGCACTGCTACATCAAATGGAGGGCAACAAAACATAAAAATGGTGTTTATTTCTCACTTGATGCAAGTTGGAACTGTCAGAACATGGTATATATTCCTGACGAAGGAGCTGGGACGGCTCTGACACACATCAAGTGAGAAATAAACACCACTTTTATCTTTCATTGCCTCCATTTGATGTAGCAGCGCGGATCACAGCACACCGTCCTATCTGTTTATTGGAATAATCATGAGGTTTTTCATCTTGGTTGTTGGCTATGCAAAGAGCAGCAGCCTACGACACTCATCTTGATTGTTGTGCTCTGTATAGGTAGCAACCAAATAATAATGCCCGACCACCTAATGAATGAAGACTGATTGAATTACTCGCTCTTACTGAGCTCTCTACCTCTTCTCTTACTTGTAATCTTTGGGAGGTGAGACAGAGATCTACCGGGAGGCCCCCTTTAATAAAAAAGCTGATAAATTAATTTAAAAAATATATAAAAACCAATAAAAAAGTTATATAAAATAGGAAAATAGGTTAGAACAATGTATAAGCATTTAGTTTTTAAAGTTTATGTCGTATTTCAGCAAAAAGGCCAGAAGAACTAGAGGATCTAAGGGCAAACTATAATTACATCAGTATTCTGATGAAAGGCAACATGTGGTGGGAGGATAAGGGGTTCACTACTGGACTGGTGGAAGAGACTCAGGAGGTGCTAAGAGTTTACAGGTTAGGGTGTACTAAATATTTGTCTTGCCTTGAGCTCTGGCATCCATACTAGACCACAACAGTCACAATAAACCATTATGCATCACCTACAAGTGAGGTTTAGGGGTTTCTGTAATCTCATTCCACACAGAGGTTCTCCTTTCTTATGATATGTCATAAGTGTTTTCAAGCAGAATACTTCTTTTATAATTATGTATAAACTTGTCAGAGTTGTCAGTATTTTAGCAGTAAAATTGAATGATTCATTGATGAATATGGGACATGTTTCACTTAGCCAGACAGGTTGAAGAATGAGCTGCAATGAATTTACCGACAAAATGCACTGTGATTATTACTATTATTACTATCGTAGAAAGTCAAGGGGGGGCTCCTAGTAGACAAATACAGTAGCTCAAAAATAGATTGATGCTGACTAAAGGGGTTTCACAATGAGACCTGTAAGGGAAGACGCGGTGCAAGAATAAGTAATATTCATAACGAAATCCCACGGGGAACTTTAATTGTCTCTGCATGGCCAACAAATAAGTCAACATGTCATGTAAAGTAGGCACCTCACTTATACTAACGCCCTACACCATAAAGCTCTGGTTACTTTTTATGTTTTACAGTCTATGTCTTTTCCTGATTGATCAAGACTTACATTGCCTCCTTAAAGTTTGAGCTTTCAAGGTAATAAAGTAACACTAAATAGTATTAAAGGGTCACTATTCATCTGGCAGGCTTACTGACCGGAATATTATGGGTTGACTTATCCCGCTCCATCTCATCCATCTCAACCACACTAACTATGCTCATTTCCTTGGGTAGCCACACATATACTTAAATAATTCTAATTAATTCCTAATTTTTATCTATGGCCATACTTTGAAGATAATAGCGGAGAAGACACTGGTGGACTTATCTAGGCTTGAGCAAGATCAAGCTTCCTACAGAGCATTTATCCATCAAGACGCCATGGCTCGAGCTTGAGCTGAAGGCTGATAAATAAATATCTTGACCATAGTAGAGAGCGCTTAGTTAGAAACTGTCCTTCCAAAGGTATTCTGATTTAGCACCCATTAAATGTTGTTCAGTAATGAACAGGGGACATTTATTTTTCGGCAACTAGTTCAGATGAGATTTAGATAGAATTGGTGCACCGACGCCACTAAAACAACCAATCAATGTTTGATAGATCCCAATCCCAGTTGGCTGTGGACAGTAGATCCAAATCTGCATCATTGAACTGTAGATTTTGATAGCACAATCTTCTGGTGTTAGAAGGATGGAGAGGGGTGAATAAGGAAACATTAGATCAGGATCCATTTTTAACAATAAGCAATGGACTTGCTTAAGGGACACATTTACAGAATGTTTATAAACCTCTGTAAAAGTGAAATTTTTTTCAGCAAAGTTTAAAAGTTAGAGTAAGATAATGTGCTCATTTCAAGGATCTGCTGTTGTAGATTTATCTTTCGTGCTTACTCGGCCTCCATTACCAGAAAACCACAAATTATTAAGCGGTAGGCATTTTTTTCAGCTGTAGACCAGAATTTCACACATTTGCTATTTGTTACATTGCATTATCATGATAATAACAATTTTTAGAAAGTATTAATTTCACATACACATGATTTAGGTGGCTGTCTATGGAAGAGAAATAGCAAGAGTCACCTTACTTTACATGATAGATGGATACGAAATAGGTGGATAAATATGAGCAGATTATATTAGATGGACTGACATAAGCTAACTAAATAGATCTCATTTGTACGTGTGACTGATATGTTACATGGACAGATATAGGACATAGATACATACGACAAATGGATGGATAAACAGATAGACATGCATATATGAGAAATGGTGCAGAGCCCTGAAAGCCGTGTCCAAAGCAAATGCCATACAAACCAAAAACAGCACTCCAAATAAAGGAAAAGAAAAATGGACTTGAATAACCCATGTGATGATGTTTTGGTGGCTAAGCCACCATTATCTCCGTTTTTTTGGTATAGATAGATATTATTATTATTATTTATTATTATAGCACCATTAATTCCATGGCGCTTTACATGTGTAGAGGGTATAATAGACAAGTGTAGCAAACATGGATAATATAAGGCACATAGGTACAGTAGGATAGAGGACTCTGTCCGCGAGGGCTCACAATCTACGAAAATAGATAGATAGATAGATAGATAGATAGATAGATGATAGATAGATAGATATGTATAACTATCCTACCGTACTGATGTATATGTATATACCAAGATGGTGTCCACATCTTATATAATTAGAGGAACATGTCTCTACATGTTCCTTACATCTCCAGCATCTTGATGAGATGTCCCTACATGGCCCCATCTGGTCAAGATAAGATAAGGGTGTATTGCTACACCCTTGCCAGCGTCCCTCCATAACCCCATCCACCCTGCTACTGGGTGACAGACAGCAAGACAGTCATACATATATGAGAAATGGATAGATAGATAGATAGATAGATAGATAGATGTAGTATAGTCAATTTTTCAATGAAACCTTCTGAGTCTCATTTGCACGAACTCTTTCCTTATCTGATAAGGAAATGCATGTATTGTCTTACCACTTCACAATAATTTTTGCCAAATTCCAAACTTTCTAATCTCAATATCATATCATCATGAATACTTTTGAAATATGTAGAAATTTTAATGAAAAAAAATCTCTAGATCAGAATTAGAATTGCAAGGTTTGGGTAATAAACCTTTTCATGATACAAAAGCCTTTCCAGCGTCTGCTATTCAAGGTCGAGATTATGGTGCAAGATATTCAGAAATGTTTTCTATTGTCAAAAAAAATCTACAAAGATCTACTCTAATCTAGAAAAATCTACTGTGGTGGTGGTAGTCTAATATAGGAACATGCTTAGTGAAACCTCAACGCTAACCAAATGTCAGAAATCTATATGCTTGGTCTGACTTAGTGAAGGCCGTCCAACAGTTTTTAGGCATAGAACATGTGATCAATGTCTGATAAATTTGGTGCATACTTTAATAGTAATGCGGAACCCCAAACTGAAAAACTTTCATATATTCAGAAAAGCAAAACAATGTAAGATGAATGCAGTATACATATGGGGCATACTTTGTATTATTGCTACTTCAACAAAGTGATCATGTTTTCCCGCTACATATGTAGGGTTGAAATAGATACCATATGGAGAGAAAAAACTCATAAATAGCTTTAAGTTGTGGAATATATTCTCCCTGGTTAATTAGCAAATACTATTACTACGTATATTATTTCTTAGCCTTCCTTTATGTAGCACCAAAATATCCAGTTGCACAGCACAAAACATACTCACATCTGAGAACAATTTCACTTTCTTTCTGTATTCCGAGTTTCCTAATTTAGGGGGCATTGTTATTTCTAACATAAAATGAGATATTTGTTTTCCGGCAAAAATCAAATGGACCTACTAAAATAATTTTGTGACCCAGATTTGCTTCCAAACTCAAGTTTATTTGCCATTTTCTTGAGACTACCATGGTAGAGATATCGATAAATGGTACTATAAAATTGTAGAATTTATGTCATAGACAGAACAAGTACATACGGTAAGTGAATTATGCACCAAGGAAAATGAAACATCTGACCCCTATGTCTACTGATTACACACTAACATTTTACCGATACAAAGAATAGGGCTCTGATAGTCACAATTTGTTAGAAAGATAGACTTTTTAGGCATTTATACACCTGCAAATGTTGATGGATGAATGAATTGATACCACAGCAGCAAAGATAACAAACCTAAGTACAACCTACAGTAATAAAGGACATTAATACTAAAGTCCATCAATTTTCATTCTAGGGGAATAAATCATATGTTAAACTGTTCCGTTGAAGAGACTTCAGGACTAGTTACTTTCAATAGATTACTATACTTGTATGCATCTAGAAAAATAAGACAAAATAATACACATTAATGATTACTAATGATAACTAAAATCAAACCATGAGCATAGAGCTGCCAAACGTTAATACAACTCCTATCTGAATACTCTGCTTCATATGTTGTGGAATCCTTTAAATCCAGCTTTAAGGCAGCCATACTCATAAGGCAAAAGCTGGCTGATAGATGAAGAACCGTTGAATGAACTATCGCCAGGTGGACATTGATTGCCATACACAATCCTGTATTGGCCATTACAATCACTCAAGTTAGCCATGCATGTTCAATGACAGAGGGTGACAAGTAAACTATCTTTTTGACAATGTTTGTTCACAGAAATATCTTTTTTTGCTTAGCAACTATTGGAAAACATTTTTTAAACATGGCAGTCAATAACCAGCTGCCATAAAACTTTCTAAGACAATTGTTTGTTGTCCCATTTCACTCAACAAATGATTAGTTTGGTTAAAGTCATCCATTTTTAGACTATAGTGTATGAGCTCTAAAAGTTACAGAGCAATATGGAATTACCTTTTCTCCCATATCATGTCTGCATTCTCTAGCGTGACTGTAGCTGTTTACCAGAACTAAAAACTTGATAGAACCCTATGAATCCTTATGTATCTATCATTCTATGTTGGTTAGCAGTGTATAAATCCTCACATATAGGCCACACTAGCATAAACATTCATCGTTATATACATAGATATCTGCTTTACTATATGCATTGTACATCCTTATAATGCTGTGTATTTAGATCTCTAGATATGCATTTGGTTCAGCATCAAAGGGATTTTTCCTATTAACAATGTTAATTTTATATATGCTTTTAATCAATAGATCTTGGAATAATTTCTACAATTGGATGAGTTTTAAAAGATCATGTTCCTGTGTTGAGATCATCTTATATATGTGTCCCTGCTATGTACTGTGTAATGGCTGTGTCTGACCATGTCCCTGTACGGTCAGACATGGCCATTACACAGTACATAGCAGGGACATATATATAAGATTATCTCAGCACAGGAGATGTGGTATGATCACATCATGTCCCTGTGTATGGTCAGAGACATCCATTACACAGTACACAGCAGGACACATATATAAGATTATCTCAGCACAGGAAATTTGGTATAATCAGGCCATGTCCCTGTACAAGTCAGACATATCTATTACACAGTACATAGCAGGGACACGTATGTAAGATTATCTCTGCACAGGAGATGTGGTATGATCAGACCATGTCCCCTGTATGGCCAGATGCAGCCATTACACTGTACATAGCAGGGACACATATAAGATTATCTCGGCACAGTGTCATATGATCAGACTATGTCCCTGTATGTTCAGACACAGCCATTACACAGTACATAGCAGGGACACATATAAGATTATCTCGGCACAGTGTGGTATGATCAGACCATGTCGCTGTATGTTCAGACACAGCCATTCCACAGTACATCAAGAGTTTTCGGGTCCACAGGTGTACTACAGTCCGCGCTGCCCGGTCATCCAAGGAGTCACACGGGAAACAGTGTTCCAAGAAAAAGTTCCTTTATTCTTCAAATAAACCGACGCGTTTCGGCGCCTAATCCTGGCACCATCCTCAGGGTATTACTGAGGATGGTGCCAGGATTAGGCGCCGAAACGCGTCGGTTTATTTGAAGAATAAAGGAACTTTTTCTTGGAACACTGTTTCCCGTGTGACTCCTTGGATGACCGGGCAGCGCGGACTGTAGTACACCTGTGGACCCGAAAACTCTTGAAGTACCCACTATAGTGGTGGAGGTGGAAGTCCAGCAGCAGCCTACAGACATTAAAACCAACGCTTCTATTCCAGTTGTGGGAATCACAACTGGATCAGGTTAGTGTAACCTGTTTACACCTATAAGACCCTATTTCTTATCGAGTGATAGGGCACTATTGCGCCTCTGTTGTCTCCCCTTATATTTTTTATATATTCCACAGTACATAGCAGAGACACATTTATCTCCAGACAGGAAAAAAAACTTAAACGTGTCCAATTGTGGAAATTATTATTCCAAGATCTATTGATTGAAATTAACTTTGTTCTTGGGAAAACCCCTGAGATAACAAATTAGATACTTCGCTTTATTGACTTTATGGTAGCAAATTTGGAGTTAACGTTAAGATTTTTTTTCCTCAAGGTTGTAAACATTCACAAGTAATGCTCATATACTTTATAATGAAGTCCAATAATCTTAGATATTTCATTTTTAATCTCTTTCCATTTGGATTATGTAGGAATCACACAAGGATTGAAATTTTGCAGCCAATTGCAGAAGTGCTTTAAAAAGAAGGATATGTTTATAGAATTGACTAAAACTTGTACTGCTATGTTATAGATTCATTCCTCCGATTGGCTCAAAATCTGCATCAAAAAATACATGTAAGATTCCAACCGAATGGCAGTATATCACGCAATGTGATCAGTTGTTTTGAAGCTTTAATAAGTTAAATGGACATTAATAGAAAAATATTTTCACCGTGGTGGTATAGACTATACGGTTCATTTTGCTCCAATCACTTATCCTAGAAAAGAGTGGCACAATTATACTAGATACTTGTAACTAACCCCCTATATAAATTGGCAAAACCAATCAATTAAGTTAAAGTTCTCAATCCTCCTGTGTTACTCTGAGATTAGCTGTTGTCGTAAGTGTCTGGTAGTTCCTTATTCTGCTCTGCCCATTGAAAACACATGAACACTCAGGCAACGCAAAGTTTATAGAAACTCAAAAACAATATAATAATAGGAAACTAATCTAGATATAGCAATTTGGCATATACTGCTGTAGTTGTGTTTGTTATATATAGTGATAAGATCAGGCTGTGGGTTCACCTGCAGTCCCATGTAAAATATATGAATTACAGATTTGCCTCTTCTACTTTTGACAAGCTCAACTCATAATGTTGATAGCAAAAAACTTACTTTGCTAGCATGTTTTCATCTGCGGAGAGCGAGGTCTGGCTTCACGATAGTGAGAGTTAATGAAGGAGGAAGTTTCCAGTTTGACAACTTAGTTCTTAATGAGCTGCATAGAGTGTCACACCAATATCTAGGTGGGAGTCTCTGCTGGTGATATTACAAGTTGTGTTCCCACAAGCTGCTTTCACTCGCAGATCTCTTAGGGGAGACCTGAATGTATCATTTGTAGGGGTGTAAGAAACTACGGTACTACTCGGCTGATTTGTGTCATGGATTGTATGCTGCAATATCACTAGACGTATAGGTCATGGAAAGTACAAATTGTTTTTATGGCTCTTTAATGTATAGAACATTCAAAGCAGATTTCTCAACACATCACACGTCAGTCACCCCCAAACCACAAGTCGCTGATTGGAATTCTGACATCCCACTCTACAGCATTGGGGAAAAAGTGCATTTTAATTTCAATTTATACCAAATTGCAGTACGCAGCCTCCTAATAAAAATCTCTATGAATTCCCAACATCCACTTTTTAATCCTAATGTGACTCTACCTTTCAGGCATTTACAATATTAGAAAAAGGTGACTTTCTTACAAAAATAGCACCACATCTGTCCACAGGTCATGTTTAGTATTGCAACCCATGATTTCAAAGATGCACAGAAGAATTGCCAGAATGATATTTGCACTGGTGAGGCACTGTTTCTGGTTATGTTTCTGTATGACCCCTTTGTGGGACCTTCATCAGAAAAAAAAGACATACCTAGAACATGCTAAGTTTTAATTTAAAAAAGCAACAAAAAAACAAAACAACACATGCTTGGCTTTCTCTCCCACAAAGCTACACAGATGACAAAAAGGAAAACGTTGTAGACTTTACAATGCTTACCTAGAGACTTTGAAGTCTCCAGTGAACTCCACAAAAATACCATCATATAAATTTGTAAATGATATGGCCAAGATTCAACAAATTTCGGCATTTTTGCCGATCCTGGCAAATGACTTATAACTTTGCAAAATAACTTTGCAAAAATTTGGGGGTGTTTCATTGGGAGAATGCACAACCTAGCAAGATCAATAATTGTATTATAATTTATAACATGTATCACAGTTCTCAAAGACCCAAAAAATCTTACAAGTACATTGTTATGTCCAGATATATCTCTATTAAGGTACCGTCACACGCGGCAATTTTGCAAGCAATTTCACTGGCAATTTGCTGGTTGCAGTGAAATCATGGATACATGGTTCTGTTTTGTTGCCGTGTAGAAATGGAACCATGTATCCATGATTTCACTGCAACCAGCAAATTGCCAGTGAAATTGCTTGCAAAATTGCCGCGTGTGACGGTACCTTTAGAGATGAGCAAACCTTTTGAAATTCAGGTTCGGTTCGCCGAATTGGCATAAGTTTGGTGAATAGATCAGCGAACTGTTCGCTGAGCTTCCAAATCCCTTTGAAAACAATGGGAGGCATAATCAAGGGCATAGAGAAGGCCTTAAAAGGGGCCCAAAAGCTGCCAAAGCAGCTCTAAATAGGGGCAGACACCAGGAAAAGTGCAATCTATTCCTCAGAGTTAACATTTTTATTATGGTGCATTACGGATGCATGGGACAATGCCTGGCCCAGTATTTCAAGCTTCAAGATTAATCAGGAACAGGGATATGAGTGAAAGGTGTAGGCATGGTGCTCAGAGAGCCCTGCTAAATTAAGGAAACAGACAAGCAGACCCCAAGAAGAGTCACCACATACCTCAAAAGTAACATCAATTGACCCAGAATAAAAATTGTATAATGGTGCAGGCTGCATGCATGTCACATATTCTAGAACAGGGCCTGGCCTAGCATTTCAAGGTTAAACATTCATTAGAAACAGAGGATGAGTGTCATGTGTAGGCATTGTGTTCAGAGAGCTCTGCAAGATTCAGGAAACAGACAAAAAGGAGACCCCCAGAAGAGTCTGCACATTTCAAAAAATTAGGGACAGATACCATGAAAGTGGCACCAATTAACCCAGAATAAAAATTGTATAATGTCAAGATCAATGTAGCACACATTAAAGTACAACATTGCTTAGTCTGCCCAGTCTGTGACTTGGGTGAAACAGTCCTTGTCGATCCATGACTGTTTATCTTGATGAAAGTTAGGCGGTCTACACTTTCAGGAGACAGCCGTTGTGCAGGACATCACCAGCAGCGCTGAAGATATGTTCTGAGAGAACGCTGGCTGCCAGGAATGACAAAACCTCTAACATATGATTGTGGAGCTAAAGCCACCCTCCATTTTTGAAGCCCAAAATGCAAAAGGGTCCAACCCCCCTGATGGCATGGATATTAAGCTCTAGATACTTAACAATATGAAAAGATGGTGCAGGACTATGTGTCAGACTTGTACTTCTGCTGGTGGCTGGATTAAAGAATTGGTCAAAGGACTAACAGAAATTGCTTTGGACTGTTAAATTGCCCCTGCTAATGTTTCTGCACTGACGACTCAACATTCCCTGGTTTGGAAGTGTAGATCTGAAATTTGTACTGCTGTGTTGGGGAAAACCAGTCCCAAAGTTGTCTACAAGTGTTTTTTGATACTCTAGCGTGCGCATGTCCCTGTCTAGGTTTGGAAGCATATGGCTAAATTTATTTTTTTACCGCGGATTCAAAAGTGTGGCAAAGCAGCAGCCATCGCTAATTTGAATTCTAACACTACAGGCAACATGTTGAAGATAGTGCAGCAAGAAGACTCTCACGTGTCTGATGTATCCATAAGGCCCAAGTACTTGTTGTGTTGTTGGCAGGGAAACAATTGAGCTTCCCTCCCCCGTCCTCTCACGCCAACTTTGGACAACAGAAATGGGAATAATTCTTCACCTCATGACTGTTCTGTGCCCATCACTTCTTCATCATCATCCTCCTCCATTTGTTCCATGGTTCATGCACCTTCAATAACAGTTTGTCTGGTACCATGAGCCTCCCTCTGTCACTCTACTTCACCCACCCATTGCACCTGCCTGCACTACAAGAGTCCGGACCATAAAGATATTGGTATCCCTTCTGCATCATCCTCTTCTTCTTCTGCGACCACTACAGACTGTTCAAAGTTTGCTTCAGCATGTAGATGACCAAAATAGTGATGCTGATGATAGGATCTTAGTAACCATTTCAAAAGTGTGCAGACGAGTGCAGAGGAGTTTGATCTGTGCCCACTCTGCACGCATCATTTGCCCTACATTCGGCTCACTTTGAGTCACTCTACATGTCATTACATACTGTGCCAGGGCATGTGGCTGATGCCAAAGTCGCTGTAATATGTGTGTGTAGCGTGGAATTCCACCCTGTTGGCATATTGCATATCAAAGATTAACCGGTTGTCCGAAAAAACCTCTGTAGCGAAGCTATTCGATGAGCCGCAGGGTGCAAATGACTGAAGTGAGCACACAGCGACCATGTTTGTGCAGCAGCTCTGCAGGCTGGGATACTGGCATAGAATTGCTGTGCAACCAGGTTGAGGATGAGAGCCATGCTAGGCATTTGTATAAGATTGCCCTGGTGTATGGCCGCAAGCAGGCTTGCACCATTATCACATACGGCCTTCCCTGGCTCCAGGTTAAGTGGAGACAGCCATTGGTCAAACTCAGCCTGCATAACTTTCAACAACTCTTCAACTGTGCGACTGACATCTCCAAGGCATTTTGATTTAAAGACTGCCTTCTGGCAGTAAGCCCTGGCAGTCTAATACTGAGTGGGGGGATTCTCTCTGGACCATTGGAACAATGAGCTCGAGGACGCAGTTGGAGGTGATGGAGGCAGAAGCAGTGGATGAAGTAGTACATACAGAGGTTTGTCCCAAAAGTCTTGGGGATTTCAAGACTTAAGGAGTAGTCCCTTCCCTACCCAGTAACCCAGTGCCCAGTCAGCGAGATGTAATGCCCTTGGCCATGTTTGCTCGTTCAGGTGTTAGTGGTGATACGAGTGTGTCACACACAGAGTTTCTCAAGGAACGGGTGATGTTGTCTGCGACATGCTGGTGTAGCGCAGGTACAACTTTCTTAAAGAAGTAATGGCAACTGGGAAGCTAATACTAGGGGGACACAATGGCCATCAGCTTTCGGAAACCATTTGTACCCACCAGGCAGAAAAGCAGCATTTCTGTGGCCAACAAATTGGAGATGGTGAAGTTCAAGCTCTTTTCTTTGGAATGTGTAGGAGGAAATCATCTTTTAGGTGACCACAATTTGCGAGACCGAGGGATTGCTGCTGTGCAGAGAGTGGGTTGAGTAGGGTGTACCCAACAAACCACAGGTGGAGATGTTATGGTGGGTTGACAACAAAGTGGTGTACTAAGTGGCTGAGAGCCATCAACAACAGCAGGTGTGTCCACATCCATAACAGCTGTCGGGCTCTCCCTCGCGCCGACTGTAGCGGGTAAACAAGTGGAGGTTCTGTGGCCAGAGACCTGTGTGATAACACTTGACACAGTGATGAAGGAGGAATAAGCAGCAGATACAGTTGATGTGTTGGACGCAGTTGAATGAGGCTCACTAGGCTCCATTTTGATGCAGTAAGCTTGTCAGAGTAACACGTTTTTGTGCCATGTGCCAGCTCATACATGTAGTAGTCAAATAGTTTTTTTGCCACTACTGCTTTTTTATTTTTTTACAAACTTTGCAAATAATGTGCATTGGGTCATCCTTTGCGATGTCAAAAAAGGGCCAGACAACCCTTACCGCCCCTGACCCGTAACTGCTGCTGTCGAGAGCCAGAGTTGTGGCTGAGGATGCAGTGCTTGTCATTGCTGCAGCACTCAGGCTCTGTGCGGAAAGCCACAACCAAACCTCTATGTGTTATGTCGAAGTGGAGGAAGAGGACAAGAGGCCACTTGATGCAGGTCTTGCTATAAAGTGTACCAAAAGCTTTCTCTGCCTCATCCACAACTCGTATTGCTCTGCTGCTACCATAAAGACTAGAGCAGGTCATCCAGTGACAGACGTTGTCACTTGGCTTGGGATATGACGAGCCGGTATTTGGTCAGTACAGCTTTTAGTAACATTAGCAGTAGCACCTACCTCACATACACCTTCAACACCAAGCCTATCACCCCTTCCACCACACCCAATAAAAGGTCATTAGACAACAGACAGAGATTTGGCAATGAGTTTATTGGAGGCCAATAAAAACCTCCTTAGGGGAAACACAGCCTTTTTAGGGGATTAGGCAATAACTTGTTTGAGGTCAAAACAAACCTTTTTAGGGGAAACAAAAGGATTTAGCAATCACTTGTTTGAGGCCAAAAAAAGCCTTCTTAGGGGAAACAAAGATTTGGCATTCACTTCAATGCAAAAAATGTGGCTTTGGTATCTCACACAGATTTGGTAATCACACAGCAAAAAATGTCCGGATGGACCCACTCGCCCTCCTATTCTATCTAATAAGCAATCGAGTAGCTATCTATCTTTTCTATCTTTTAATGTAGAATAGATGGAGCAGGATGCAGCAGCATGGTGTGGCAGCAACATTATCCCTAACAGTAAAATTCTGAAAATGGCTACGACGGCAAAGGGCAGCTTTTTACATCCTGAGAGACATTTGACTTAGGCAGTCAATAACACAAGACAGACAATGACACAATCCCTTGTGTCTACAACTTGTGGTTGTTTAATGCACTCTGATTGGGTGCCAACCCAGGACATCCACACAGATAGTACCGGTGCAAAAAAGTGGAGTCCGACCCTCTTCTGACCTCTCCCCACCCAGTCCTCTCATCAAACATGTCCTGCCTGCTATCCAACACAGTCAGAAGGTAGAACAAAAGTTATCACTTAAACGCAGTAATGGCTTTGCTCGGTAATGGTACCTTTACACGCCGCAACAGGATGGTGGCAACAACCGGGTACATGAGAGAAATGTATCTTGCACCGCCAAATCAACCCGCTGTTGCAGCGTGTGAACACGGTTGTTGCGACCCGTCACTTGAGGCACCTGTTTCAGAGCAGAGCCCTAAAACAGGTGGTTTTCAAGGCGATGGTTGCGGGTTGTATCGGCGTGTAAATATGGTAGGGTAAGGTTTATTCGTCACCTATATAACTCCCCGGGGCGTGACACAGCCTCAGGGAAACCACCCCCCTTCAGCGATCATTGGAGGAAGCTCCTGCGTTACGATTGGTAGTCGCTGCATAGGGCGGCATATTTAAGGAGCTGACCACTCACACTACACAATTGCTCGAGCGTCATGAATTAGTCTGCCTCCTGTGCTGGCTGGCCAATCATGATGGTATTGCTTTCTCCTATCAGCGTACGGAATTCTCGTAATCCACAATTGTGGCCCGCCTATGTGTTGTCCCTGCTGCCTTTGTTCCGCCCATATTACCTTGTTATTGCGGCGTGTAAATGTGGTAAGGTAAGCTACAGAAGGTAACTTGTGGCACCCGGCGGTGTATCCAGAGATAGATGTAACCTACCGTAGCGCACCTTGTTGCAGCGTGTAAAGGTGGTGCGTTTACCGTTGGCAACTGTTTGTGCGTGCTCGTGCACGTGAAGCACCCGGTTGTTGCCACCATCCTGTTGCGGCGTGTAAAGGTACCATAACTGATTGGATGAAAAAAAAGCGAGTTTGCTGACTTTTTAGTAAAATGTTCTGGATTACGAGCAGAGCCAGTGTCTAATCAAAAGATTTTGTGGGGGTGGGGAGATCTGTTTTGTCTGTGGTAAGATTATGAGCAGGGGATCGTACAACTAATGTTAATGTAGGAGGCTCAACATTGCCTGAACTCTCTGATGGTGGTTGTGGTGATGGCAATTTGTACTTGTGAGCATCTATGGTGTGGGAATTTTTCATGTGGGGCCAAGCTATTTCAGTGTGCAGGCTGTACTATTGAAAAAAAAGTCATGTACATCCTGGCAGACATCCACTAGAAACTACGTCACTCCATTAGCACATATAAAGGCATCACCAGCTCATGTGAGGAGACAAGCTGACCAGCAAGATGAGCAATGCTTAAAAGGAATGCATTGTGTGAGAAAAATGCTAATAACCTGAAGATATGGGGTTACTCTACAAGTTATTAAAGTTTTCAACCTACCTGGGGCTGGCACTTTGAACTCTGCTGCAGGGAAGAAATGAACTTTATTGCTGATCTTTCAGTCATAAGGCTAGCTCCAGCACGGTTTCAGTCACCACTCAGTGCTTATTGAGTGGTGGCAGTAACTACCCCCCAACCCTGCAAATTGACTTGACTAATCCATACAACAAATACATTTCTGATCAGTGTGTGTCAAAGGTTGGCATAAGTTTGTGTTCTCAAACTGTAATTCCATTTCAATTAAGAAATGAGCAAAGGAAGCTTTGCCCCATAAAGGCATAATTTTTGAACCATTTTAAGTTTAAATTGTCTAAAGAGTCTGATATTGCAGTGTGCTGTTAAATAGCCTGTTATTTACCACCAGTTACAATGCTTTCCCATAACCAGATAGGTTGAGGTCACTTGGACACTAGTAAGCCTGTGTTTGTGGTAAAGAGCTTAAAGGGGTTCAATACTGTGCAAAGAGACCTCAATTTATATTATACGTTCGTTCTGGAAACATTTGATGAAGCCAACGAATTCGCATTTCAAAGGTTTTACACATCTCTAGTAAAGATGTTTCTAGGTGTAGAAACATAAATATGATATTCTGTATGGGACAAGAGCACTCATGTGATGACATTGGTCATCACTTCAGAGCCCAAACATTGTTACCAATTATTTACTGTAAGTATAGGGTTAGTCTTGTCTTTAAATCTATGCAAATCAGCCTTCCACAGAAATCATTTACATGATGAGAGTTGTTACAAAGAATACCAAACTTTCACTTCTCCAAACATTGGCTGACACATAGCCATGGTGTTCCCTACCAACCCTTTAGTATAATTACAACTTGTCTAAGTTACTCACACATATTTGTGACACTATAGGCTTAAGAGCTTCATGTCTTATCATATTAAAGTGGTTGATCTGTTTGAAATTTTATTGTACTGTATAGTTGCAGAGATGTAAAATAAAACATACAGCAGTTATTCAACCACCTCTGGTCCAGCACTGCTCTGGTCTTTGTTGAACAGATTTAGCGGTGATATTTCATCTATAGAACTCTTAACTACTGCAGCTGTTCATTTGGCCGACCAGCTCTGGTTAATTTAGGCACTGCTGCAGATGATCAACAATGGCTGCAGATGATCAACAAAAGAGGAAGAGTTGGCAGTTCTAGAGCATATGAGGGTTAGGCCTCATTCACTCGTCAGTATTTTTGCATCAGTGCTACAACACTATTTGTGTGCCAAAACGTGAAATGTCTCCAAAACACAAAACTGGTGTCAACTTTTCAATTATAGTTTTTCTGCGTAAGTTCCACTCCTGACTTTGGTATACAAACACTGATGCAAAAATACTGAGTTGTGAATGAAGCCTTATTAACGGCACCGTTTGTTATTTTAGAACTCTGCAACCCCAAATTTTAAAAGGGACAACTCCTTTAAAATGATTTTCTGGATTCCTTTTCTATAGAAATAAATAATTCAATCAAAGCAGTTTGCACTCTCATGGGACATTTGGGTATGCATTAGAAATGAAAATATGTTTCCACAAGTTTGATTTTGAGTCAAATTTCCTCAAATTCACAGGTCCTCCCACCATGCAATTTGATTTGTGAGCATTGCAAAAATATAAAATTCCAACATTATTTTATACACTGCTGAAGTCTTAGAGACAACATCAAGCGCAGCAGCACAGACTACCCCACTATGGCCTGAAGCTACCATAGTGTGGAGCCCACAGGGACAGGGGACTCGGTACCGGACAAGGGTATATGCTGGGGATGTCACGGCAGTCTTGGTCCAACCGTGTCCTGAGCCCAAAGTAATGGGGGGATATTTACAGGGGAGTTTGTTGTGACGACACCCACGGGTTGTGGCCAGGGTGACCACCGCTGCTGCAGAACCTCCAGGGATGATGTTTAGCAGCCGATGATGTAACGGTAGAGCTTGGTTCCCCAGGGCAGTGGTAGTAATCGTCTATGGATGATGCAGAATAGGGGCAGTAGTAGATATGACAGTTTGTGAGGGAGAACAGGGTTTGCAAGGATCACACAGACTCACGGTTTTGTAGTGTTCCAAGGCTTTACTGCAGATGTTGTTCAGTAGATATTGTCCACGGAGTCTGTACCGGGGCCGGGTTGCTCCCACCCTGACTGGGTCTTTGGCTTCCTACTCCCGCGCTTTGTGTGTGGCCCTGCTGCCGCTTTAGTTAAGCTGCTGGCCCTGTCTCCCCTCACGGGTACCCACTTGCTAGGCAACTTGAGTCTTAATTTTGTGTTTCTGACCCCGCTGTATTGTTTTGCTGTGGTACAGTGAATATATGAAATCCTCACTCATCCGTTGTTTACTGTGCCGCTAATATCAGGCACAATGTTGGATCCGGTATCTGGTCTTTGCGCTTCACCGGGGTGAGTTATAGGGTGACTCTGTGTCCCGGGTGTGTTCCTCTGCTTCTCCTACTCCTTTCCTTAGACGTTGGCCGGCCTGGAAGTGGACAGTGGACCGTGGGTTGGGCCTGACGCAGCCCTTTTACACCCAGGTCCTTTCCCTTAGTCCTCTCAGGAACTGAACTAACTCCAACTCACTAACTTCCTCCTCAGACCAGAATATATAAGGGAGCTGCTTTAGCTCCCCCTTCTGGCCTTGAGGTGCTAGTGCAGTGTCAGGTGTTGTGTGGAGAGTTAACCCATGGTGTTGTTTCTGTGGCACTTAACCCCTGGGGTGCCACAATAGCACATGGTCTACTGCAGCCAATAAGGGGGAACTATAATAGGATAAGAGGTTTACACCATGTTCCAAATTATGCAAATGTTCTTTTTCTCTGATTTTCCTAAATGGTCGGTGAAAATGACAGTCAGTGTAATAAAAGTCATCACCCGTTAGAGTATACATCAATTTTATTGAAGAAACCTCCCAATGATAGCAGTATAATCTTCAAAATTAAAAAAAACTCTAAATTCACTGTTTCAAATTATTAGGCAAGCTAGAGTTTCTAAACATTTGTTATGTTTGAAAGAACTGAAAATGCTCATTTGTTGATTTTGCAGCATTAGGAGGTCACATTCACTGAAATAAAAATCTATATAACTTCAAAACATCCTAACAGGCCAAGTCACATGTTAACATAGGAACCCTTCTTTGATATCACCTTCACAATTCTTGCATCCATTGAACTTCTGAGTTTCTGGAGAGTTTCTGCTTGTATTTCTTTGCATGATGTCAGAATAGCCTCCCAGAGCTTCTGTTTTGATGTGAACTGTCTCCCACCCTCATAGATCTATTGCTTGATTATACTCCAAAGGTTCTCTATAGGGTTGAGGCCAGGGGAAGATGGTGGCCACACCATGAATTTATCTCCTTTTATGCCCATAGCAGCCAATGACACAGAGGTATTCTTTGCAGCATGAGATGGTGCATTGTCATGCATGAAAATGATTTTGCTCCTGAAGGAACGTTTTTGCTTTTTGTACCATGGAAGAAAGTTCTCAGTCAGAAACTCTATATACTTTGCAGAGGTAATTTTCACACCTTCAGGACCCTTAAAGGAGCCTACCAGCTGTTTCCCAATGATTCCGGCCCAAAACATGACGACTCCACCTCCTTGCTGACGTCGCAGCCTTATTGGGTTATTGTGGCCATCCACCAACAATCCACTACTCCATCCATCTGGACCATCCAGGGTTGCTCGGCACTCATCAGTAAACAAGACTATTTGAAAATTAGTCTTCATGTATGTCTGAGCCCACTGCAACCGCTTCTACTTGTGAGATCTGTTTAGGGGTGGCTGAATAGTAGGTTTATGCACCACATCAAGCCTTTGAAGGATCCTACACCTTGAGGTTCGAGGGACTCCAGAGGCACCAGCAGCTTCAAATATTTTTTTGCTGGTTTGTAAGGTCTTTTTAGCAGCTGCTCTCTTAATCCGATGAACTTGTCTGGCAGAAACCTTCCTCATTCTGCCTTTATATGCACGAACACATCTGTGCTCAGAATCAGCCACAAATCTCGTCACAGTACGATGATCACGCTTAAGTTTTCATGCAATATCTAATGTTTTCATCCCTTGTCCAAGGCATTGCACTATTTGTTGCTTTTCGGCAGCAGAGAGATCCTTTTACTTTCCCATGTTACTTGAAAACTGTGGCCTGCTTAATATTATAATAATAATAATATATAATATTTATTCATTTATATAGCGCTATTAATTCCATACCACTTTACATACATCAGTAATGCTGTCTCTCTTGGAGCTTACAATCTAAATATCCTATCAATATTGTGGAACATCCAGTTTTCCTTTTATTGGGCTCACCAGCCAAACGAATTATCAAAAGGTATCTGAGATTGATTTCAGTGATCCAAAGAACCTTGAGACACAATACCATCAATGATTTTCATTGAAAAAAAAAAAACAAAACCCTATGACACTTAAAACCAATTTGCATGATAATTTGGAACATGATGTAGAGTGCACAGATCATTACATATAGGGATAGAAAAAGGCCTCAATCTGATAGTATTGCTGCAGTGCTGAACCACATTGAAAATGGTACTCTTGGGCCATAGAATAAGGTGATATAGGGATGTGCTGGGAACCTTTCAGCGATACTGCTTTCCAGAAAAACCAAGAAATGTCCAGGATAGTGATGGGCGATTCCACCAATGTTTGGGTTTGGTGAGGTCAGCTGAACCTTTTTTAAAGTCTGGGTTCAGGACGGACCGGACTTTACCCGAACTTGAGTCTGTACCCTGAACCTGGACTTTAAAGTGATGATATGGTGGGTGGGGGGCTGGGGGTTGTAATAAAAAGCAAAACAGTGGTTAAACAGCAGCGTCATACAGGGTCTGCACACTTGTACTTCTGTAGCCACTCATTAACGTCCTGATTTATTCACTGCACGGTAGATGCTAGAATGTATGGGCTGTATCACAGACTCCCACTCTCTAAAAGCAGATTAATAGAATTCAAATAGAATATGTGGTTCTAAGGTAGAGCGCAGGTATGAGACGGGATACTTTAATCTTTATCTCCGTAACTTTATTCATAAAAAGCTCCAGACCACAACATGTTTCGACGTACAGACGTCTTCCTCAAGCGCTTGAGGAAGACGTCTGTACGTCGAAACATGTTGTGGTCTGGAGCTTTTTATGAATAAAGTTACGGAGATAAAGATTAAAGTATCCCGTCTCATACCTGCGCTCTACCTTAGAACTGCATATTCTATTTGAATTCTATTAATCTAATTCCATTGTGGAAAGCGGTGACAGAGCTGCAGGCAGGATAGGGTTAATGGATCAACCTGGTGTTTCCTGACCTAACCCTGGAGAGAGTGTGGACAGCACGAGGCCAGGAGCAGAGGTGATTGAGGACACAGGAGCACTACAGATCCAAGGCTGGCAGCCTGAGCCACAAAACTACGCTCACAATCTGGTTGTGCGGATCGGGCACAACCTTTAAAGGTTAGTTTGCTTATAATTCGACCGCTTTAAAGACAGGAGAGGTCCACAGGTGGCGCAACACTATTTTTTCTTTTTATTTACTCTGTAAAAGCGTCAGTGATTGGGTGAGGGGCACAACAGCCATTGTGCCGGCATCTGTGATTGGTTTCCATAGGCAACAAACCTGATGTCTTAATAGTGAAAAAATAAATAAATAATTAAAAAAAAGATGTAAGGCTTTCTTTGTATTTTTGATCTCAGTGCAGATAAAGCAGACAGCTATGGGCTGACACCCCAAGCCGCTTGGCTTTACCATGGATAGCAATCAAAAATACAGTGAAGCCCATTATTTTTTTTAATTATTTAAATAAATAATTTTTAAAAAAATATATGGTCTTCACCCTATTTTTGATTGCCAGCCAAGGTAAAAACCAGGCAGCTGGGGACTAGTATTCTCAGTGTGGTGAGGCCCATAGTTATTGGGCACCCCCAGGCTAATTAATAAAAGGCTGCACCCCAGAAACTGGTGTACTTACTAGAAGTGTCAATTCCTGGGGCTTTATCGAGCTATTCCTGATGCCCTGGTGTAGTGACATTGGGGTGCTAAGCTAAATTAATTACCAGTAATGCTTTTTTTCTGGAGCCATGACAGTACCACCTGATAGGTTCCACCCATTCAGGACAGGAAACTACTGAAATAAAAAGGGCAGCACCCTCTGCCTTAGTTGGTTACAGGTATGCAAATAGAGTCCATGGAGTCTCGTTTAGGATTCTCAAACTTGGGACTAGCCAGATATCCCTCTAGGGAAGGACTTAGCCATGGGGTGGCTCCTTGAGGAGACCACCATAACCACCATATTAAGTGGCTCTTTCAGTCAATATCCAGCTAGGGAATGGGAAGCTAGGGTCAACAGACCTGATGAACCTAGAGGAAGTGGGGACAAAGAACCTGCTGGCCCAAGTGAAATTCTGTTATAAGCCCCGTCTCATTGGATCCATAACATTAATAAAATTTAAAAAATACCTACAGCCAAGTGCAACACCGATTATATCACCAAAATCGTGTCAGCCAGTGGCGAACACACACATAATTTCCAATTATTTCTAGCTCGCTGGGTTGAGGAGATACAGAAAATGCCAGGCAGAAGCCAGCTGGATCCGATGGCACCAGCACCATTCTAGTTGGACCTCCCCTTGGAAAGTTATGACCCATAGTAGCTTTTGGAATATTTCAAATCACGGGGGAGGGAATTCAAGGACAGCTCAAGGGCATAGAGGGGCTGACAGGCTAGGGGTTAAGAATGACCGACCCAATTTCTCAGCACTCATTCTGGACACCATTTGTTCTGAGGGAAGCCACATCATCGTGTACTGTGCTGGAAGGAATTAAGTAATGAATCCTGGCTCAACAGCACCTACCGTGTGCAAAGCCAGTGACCAAACCAGAAACCAGGGACCAGTTATTGACTGCATTTACCTATCTGCATATTCATGCTAAATATTATTCTAGTGTGCCCATACAGTGATTAAATATAAAATTTAATCCTGGGTTGTTCCTTTATCTCGATCTACGAATCACATATCCATGCGCTGATTTAATATCATTAGCTACCTGGGTTGGTTCCTGTCCCTAATATAACCATAATAATGGAGCGGGCTTAACTCAAATGAGGAACTGTTGGCATTTTGTTCTCGTGTTATTGAGGAACTGTGTCAGTGACAGTGTAAAGGTTCTTGTATGTAGTCCTGGCCTGGGACTGATATATATATATATATATATATATATATATATATATATATATATATATATATACACATACCGTGTTTCCCCGAAAGTAAGGCCCCCCCGATTGTAAGGCCGCCTAGGGGTAAAGGGGGGGCCTGCTAATGTAAGGCCTCCCCGATTATAAGGCCTTACAACCGGGGGGGCCAATGTAAGGCCCCTAGCGGAGGGGGGGGAGCGGGAGCGGGTCGCACGTCACGTGCGCCCGCTCATTACATATGCACTGCATCCCCCTGTCAATCAGCGACAGGGGGAGCAGTGCATTATACGGTATATATGGGCCCCCTATTGCTGGCACACTACCCCCCCTGTTCTGAGGCCCCCACCGCTGCTGCTGCTGCAGACATCTTACCCTCCAGGGTCTTCTTGCAGCAGCCAGCGCGTCCGTCCTCTGTCCTCGGCTGTCTCCCGGATCATGTGACCGGCCGGTCGCAGTCGCGATGACGTCATGCACTGCGACGGGTCACATGATCCGGGAGACAGCCGAGGACAGAGGACGGACGCGCTGGCTGCTGCAAGAAGACCCTGGAGGGTAAGATGTCTGCAGCAGCAGCAGCGGTGGGGGCCTCAGAACAGGGGGGTAGTGTGCCAGCAATAGGGGGCCCATATATACCGTATAATGCACTGCTCCCCCTGTCGCTGATTGACAGGGGGATGCAGTGCATATGTAATGAGCGGGCGCACGTGACGTGCGACCCGCTCCCGCAGTGTCCCAGCAGGAGGGGGCCTGTAGGCCACACTGCTGGGGCACCCAATGTAAGACCCCCCCCGAAAGTAAGACCGGGGGCCATTTTGGCCCCCAAAAGAATGTAAGACAGGGTCTTACTTTCGGGGAAACACGGTACATACATACACACACACACCAC
The DNA here is from genome assembly GCA_033576535.1 of Allobates femoralis. Classification (NCBI taxonomy): domain Eukaryota; kingdom Metazoa; phylum Chordata; class Amphibia; order Anura; family Aromobatidae; genus Allobates; species Allobates femoralis. The sequence goes on from JARQOC010000006.1 coordinate 337,638,071, forward strand.
TCTCGCTGTGAATGCCTCAATAAATTGGCACATACAAGGCAGCTGCAGCCCTTCCTTATCTCTGAATTCTCTGATTGTCTTGATGATAAGGGTGTGACAGAGAACTGCTGCTTTTCCCTCCCAGATTTAAATCAAAATCACTATACTCAGGGGAGCAAGAGAAATAAAATAACAACAAAAACTGGTGACTATTGATCTAGTGACTGGTCCACTTTAAAGGGGTTAGCCAGAACATTTTGTACAATTTGGGAGTGTAACGTGGAATCCTTAAGGCTCACTCACATCATTGTATACATTGGACGAGTGCTATTGAAGTTTTTATGGGATAGCATTTGGATCAATGATATGTAATGGGGCATTGCCAATTAGCAGTTTTTCTCTTACCGATTGGGCAGGTGAAATAAATGACAGCATGATGCGATTTGACATGAAAATTGAATGACACTCACCAATTCAAGTCTTTGGGTGCCTGGAATACATTGGATTCACACAATGGAGAAATGTTGTTCTCCATCGTCACCTCACAGTGTGCTCCAATCTCACATTCGAGAAAATCAGATCAAACCCTGCTCAGACTTTGATCCTTGTCATTAGCATAATCGGCCCAATTCTCTCAGATGATAGAATCCATGGCGGTGTGACCCTAGCCTAACAGTGTGTAACATACTAGCAGTTTGGTCCCAGTAGTTGACCATTCAGATGTAATTTGCATACTTTCCATCACAATGTCATCAGCTTTGTTTTCTGCTTCTCTCAATGATAACATTTATACGAGTATGCAAATGACAACTGAGCAGTCATGTGACAAGAACTAAGAGTCGGCGGACAACAGTATAAAAACAGTAGCTATATTACACACCATTAGGATTCCTCACTAATATCCCGGACAAATGATATCAATGTCCCAGATAAACCCTTTAAGGCATGGATTGTTTAGAAAAATACCTCGGAAAAAAGCAATATTCATAGTAAAGGTTTTCCAAATCATTATAAAGCATTAACACTACATTTTGTAAGAGAGCCCGGGGAGCCGCTTGCTAGTAGTTTGCTTCGCTCAATCCTCCTAAACGTTTTTTTACATTTCTAATTATGGGTTTTCTCAGGATTAGAAGATTACTTGACGACTGATCCCTCAAGGCTGCTGCTTAATAGAAATAAACATTGGTTGTAGCACAGATTAGAAAGTGATATTTTCTATTCACTGCTCAGCTCATAATAATGGCGTAGAGTTTTCCACTCAATCGATTCAACACCCAGTTTGAGGCTTTAACCTAGTCAGCAGCCTCTCCATCATCAGCAGTCCAGTAATACTGGGAGTTGTCATTAAAGCTGGCAGAGCCACATTACAGACTACTGCTTTCAGTCCTGCTTTTGCCAAAATGTTTGTACATGCACACAGTGGATTTGATACAGCTTCAGCATCATAAGTCACTTGGAAAATGGAGACTTCACCCCATGTGATGGAAAGGATGAATCTGGAATAAAATGTCGCACTAGAGGTCAATTTACACTCAGAAAATATCCACAAACTGTAGATGAAATGTTTAAAATCTGACCTACTTAGGCCCCGTTCACATCAGCAGTAATCGCTGATTGCAGCAGTTGCGGTGAAAAAAGCGCACCTGCCGCGATTGCCGCATAACGGCCGCACTTGCAGTTCAATTGCGGCATGCCTCATGCAATGTCTATGGGGCTTGCGGTAAGTGTGCGGCAAGTGTGGTTTTGGCTGACCCACATCTGCCGCAAGTGCCGAAACCGCAACTATACCACACTTGCCGCACCTACCACAAGCCCCATAGACATAGCATGGGGCTTGCCGCATGTGAACTGCAAGTGCGGCCGTTATGCGGTAATCGCTGCAGTTGCGATTTTTTCACCGCAACTGCCGCGATCAGCGCTTTACCGCTGATGTGAAAGGGGTCTTAGACAGCCTTCACACTGCATAATTTTAAAATCAGTGTGGAGCCTTGAATTTCAAGGACCACACGGACGGGCACTGATCTGTACCAACGGATGTCAGCTGATGTCCACTGATCAGTGTTTTTCACTGATCCGTCATTAGCACAAGAGATGGGGTTGAGAGGAGCTGTATCTTGCTTCTGAGCATACTCAGTACAGCAAAACGGATCCGGTTTACGGATCCATTTTTTTCATGGCTCCGTCTCCATAGACCCCCATGTTATTTGACGCGGACAGCTACGGATCCGTGTCTGTCCATTTGTGTATGCTTTTTTCAAAGCAGCCCAAAATTGCAACACTCTCCGATTCTGGATAAATGAAAAAAACAACACACACAGATGGTCACTTAGGACCAATCCATGCCCATAGGGATACATGGGAGGCCAAAACTGATCCGTGGCTATCCCCTTTAAAACTGATAGACACAGATTACAAATTATGCAGTGTGAAGGCATCCTATGACGCTGTGGATTTTGTGAACCACATTAATTTACTCAACAGGTGACATTACATTTTGGCATACTTGCAGAATGAATGGCCAGAAGTTAGCAGGTGTGAGCGGCTTAGGTGGTAGGCATGGTTTGGAGTTGGTGGGTGTGGCTCAGCGTTTTATAGGAGGAATAAATGTTTATTTTTAATTCCACATGGTCATATAGTTGATTATATTAGGGGGTCTGGACAGGGGCGGACTGGCCCAGGTGGCAGGGGGGCAAGTGCCCTGCTGGTGGTATAACCCATCATTTAGGGCCGCCCCTCAGAAATGGTACCGCCGGCGGCATTTAGGGCCGAGCCGCTGTTACACAGGGGACGCGGCAGAGACGCGGAGATCCACGTGAGTGAGCGAGGTCCAACAGCACCCCCCCCGACCCTCAACTAAAAGTCTCTGTCAGCACCCCACCCCCCCCGCTCCTCAACTAAACATCTCTGACAGCAATCCCCCCCCACCTCGCCAGGGGCTGGCAGCATGCATCTGGTTTCTGGAGGCAAGCCCCCAGGTGGAGAGGGTGCAGGGGAAAGGGGCGTATCCCCCCTTGCATGATCAATTATAGTGTTTGGGCGGACGCCCTGCCACGCCCACAAAGCATACCAGTGCACGTGACCAGCTTAAACACCCAGACCCCCAGTTCTATTATAATCAACTCTACGACCGTGTGGACTTAACAATTAATGCTTATTACTTTAGCAGAATGAAACACTGAGTTGTTCCCACCAATGCCAAACCACATCTACCAGCCTCACTAACTTCTGGCCACTAAATGCACGTTTGCCGATATTTTAACCCCTTCACCCCTGGGCGATTTTCCGTTTTTAGTTTTAGTTTTCCCCTCCCCTTCTTCCAAGAGCTATAACTTTATTTTTCTGCTAATATAGGCCTATGAGCGCTTGTTATTTTGCAGGAAAAGGTGTACGTTTGAATCACATCATTAATTTTACTATATTGTGTACTGGAAAATGGTAAAAAAATATTCCAAGTGCAGTGAATTGCAAAAAAAATTTATAAAAATAAGAGCAATTACATGTTTTTTTCATATTCATCATGTTCACTTTATGGTAAAACTGACCTGTGAGTACAATGCCTTAGGTTGGTATGAGTTTGTAGATACCAAACCTGTATACTTTTATCTAAGTGGTGAGCCATTTTCTGAGACCTGTAGCATTGAAATTTTTTGGGATCTGGGGCTGTGTGACTGCTTATATTTTGTGGCTTGAGCTGACGTTTCTAATGATACCATTTTAGGGTAGATGTACCATTTTGATCACCATATTGTATTGCAATTTTGCAGCAATCAAAAACATAAGTTTGGGATTTGGACTTTTCTGTGCCATTACGCAGTTTACAGATCTGATTGATTTTATATTTCGATAGATTGGGCAAATGCCAAATATGTGTTATTTTGATTGCTACACAATGTGTTTTGGCAGCTGTATACCTCCTTCTTCAGGTAATCTGATGAAGGCAGTATTCAGCCGCCAAAACTCGTTGTATAGCAATCAAAGTAGAGGTCTGTATATTTACATTAACCTTTTGCCCTCGTCTGTATGCCCAGTTCTCCACCTACTGCACTTCTCTCTTCCTTTATTACTACCCTTCTCTGAGGGCTGCGGATGGAGCAGCACAGGCATCAACACTAGGAGACCTACAGGACCTTTGGTGATGAGTTTCTGGTCACATGACCGCTTGGAATCCACACTCCACAGCTGGCTCCTCGGTAACCACAGGCTTCTCCCGAGGTTGGGCAAGGGTGCACAACCTGGATAGGTGAGTGGATCACAGCTCTAATAGAAACCTCACTAGACCACCAGGTATAACCCCAATGAGCACCCCCCCTGCTCTGTTTATTCTGTTACCTTTATTTTACATGGGCTCTTTGGAGTCTCAGCACCACCACTTCGATTGGTTGTTATGTGGTGATGCTTCAGTATCTCTTTGCACAGCACAAATGGGTGCATTCTGCCAGTAACACCTTCTCGGGCATCACTGGCAGAAAGCGATTCATGACAGCATCTAGGTCATCAGCTGACCTCCCACTGTCATGGCAACTCAGACAGGACCCGTGATCTCTTCTCAGAGCCACCAATCCCAGGAGGGAACAGCGCAATCCCCGCCACAGTGCTTTAGGTCAGAGCCGTCAGTGATTGACAAAAAGATCTAAAGGTTTAACAGAGCTGATCAGATCTCTGATCCGATTGGTCCTGTTAGCTACACATATCATCTGATTAGATCAGCTGACATATGCAGGGGATGATACGCGCTCAGCACATGAGATTGCATCAAAGGGAGGGAGGCATCTATGGGCATATATATACGTCCATAGTCATGCAGGGGTAAAATCCAACCACAGACATACATTTTTTATTTAATACAGTGGCTCTTGGTAGTGGTGACTACAAACTTCACCAACCCAAGATTGGCATGGCTTTTAAATAGGTTACCAGGTAAATGCTCCATTTACCGCATTACTGTGAAGCACTTAAGAGTGGATATGAATCATTTAGACTTAACTTTCACCTTCCGCTATGTCAGGCAATACCCTAAATGCCTCTGGCCAGGTGATTTGTGAAATAAAGACACAAAAATATCAAGATATCTTATAGAAGACTATCAGAGGTTCCTCCCCCACCCCTCCTATTATAAAACAAAACAACCCATCACTACACCAGTGCTTTGCAGTCGATTCAGACCAACACATCCTATTCACGGTGATAACTCTGGTTCTCAATTCACCTAGGTCAGATTGATCTTTACTGTGCTCTTTGACCCGCTGACAGAAGCAGAGTACCGGAAATGTCATATTTGCCCTACTGTCATACCGAGAATTTTTTTTTAGGAAGCACACGTAATGTACTGTTTGAGCAGTTCACTCCCCATGAGACATAAGGCGCAGACTTAACCAATGTGGAGTGTAAGCTATCCGGGCCCATCTGCCACTTTTCTACTCTTAAATGTGGTGGAAAATGTTTACTTGAGACATTCTCAATTCACACAGCCTCAGTCCTTGAAGGAAAGGGTTATCTCGTATGCCACAATCATTGCATTTGGAACTTTCATATTTGCAATGTAATGTTTTATCATCACCAACATTTCACACCTTGTAATATTTTGGTTCCGATAATACAATAATGAGAAAAAAAAAATATAATAATGGAAAAAAAGAAAAAAGGCCCAATTAGTCAATACCAGTGTTGATCAGACCGGTCTTTATGAGCAGTTAGAGGCAGCAGCTGATCCTGATTTATTAAAAGACACATGCCTCCTAATGAGTCAGGAGCGTCTCACAAATTGTGTCCATCTCACCACAAAGCTTGCACCAATAAGGGATTGGCATAAGATTTTCTTTTGTAACACCAAAGCTCATCATGAATATAACTAGCTGCAGTGTCACACCCCAGCTCCACCAAATTTAGTGGAATTGGGCAAAACTGATGTGAAAATGCCAAGTCACAAAATATTTAAGCAACTCCACATTGTGCAAAAATTTTGCAACTATTCAAAAGGAGTTACTCCAGAGTTCAGCTTTAGGGTGCGTTCACACACTGCGTATTTGCTGTGTATTTCTACACGAGTGCTATAGCAGTTTTTGTAGCCAAAACCAGGAGTGGCGCAATCAGAAGAAAAGTCTAATAGAAACAAGTGCTCCACTTCTGTATTTAATCACCCACTGCTGGTTTTAATCAGCCACTCCTGGTTTTGGCTACAAAAACTGCAAGAGCGTAAAAATACGCAGCAAATATGCAGTGTCTGAACGCACCCTTAAACCTGCAATCACGCTTAATCTACTAGAATTGTAATCTCTTAGGCCGGCTTCACACCACGTTCAATTCGGGTCTGGGGCTGTCCGGTGTGAACCAGACCACCCCGGAACCGATTTTGGCCCCATAGTATTTATATGGGGCCGGATGGCAGTAATTTGCTATCTGTTTCTCTGCTGTCAGGGAGGATCCGGCAGAATTCAGTTTTTTCCCCGAACACAATCGTAGCTTGTAGCGTTTTTGTGTCTGGGGCAAAAATCTGATCCTGCCGGATCCGGTGGCCCCCTGACATGGGAGGCTATTGGCGCTGGATTGCACTGGTTCCGACAGAAAATCGGATCTGGCTGTCGGACACCGGGGGGCAGAAGTGGAGTGGCGTCCGGCGCTGATCTTCAGCACTTGGAGTGCCCCCGGCTGAAATTTCAGAACCGCGGCTAGCGGCATCAGTGCACACTGATTATTTCAGCAGAAAACAGGACCAGAGGGCATATTAATCCTCCATTTCTGTTCTGTCCGGAAGGGTCAGGCTGTGTCCAATGCATCCAGCAAAACAGCGGACACAGCCTGACAGCAGCAAACCGTGGTGTGAAGCTGGCCTTAAGAGAACCTGTTGCTCAAAATAAAATATAAAAAAAAAAAATGAGTTAAATACTGGGTGAAATGCCCTGAGCTCCCCGATTCTGTAGCATTTTTTTCTGTTATGCGCTGATTTGATTGTTGTACTGGAAGTTTCACATACTACTCTCCAAAAGCAACAAATTTAAACGTCTCTAAAATGGGGTGAGGCACCATAAAATTGGAAATCAGGGGACAAGTACACAATAAAAAAAAAATGAAAAAAAAAAGCACAATACAGGATCAATAGAGGTTTTGACAAGTATTTAAGGGACAAGTCCTCTTTAATAAGGATCTGTCAGCAGCTTTCTCCAAGCGGACTGCTTTCAGTAATTAGAACCTGATAAGGCTGCCATTAGTAATGGTTACTATTTGCTACTCGCACGGATAGTACAGTATTCACGATGCTCGTTACTCGGCGAGTATCTCTGGTGCTCGTGAGTGATGTGTCTCGTGACCGATCTGACACAGATTTGACAGCTCCCTTCAGTGCACAACGGGAGTCAGCGCCTCAGTGAGAGTAGATTGGATGTTAGGGTGACTTTGGGGTGCACAGCACGGCGTGCAGGATTCACACCGGGGCCCCTTAGGTGAGGAGCGGGGGGAGGAGTTTTAGGTGCTGGTGAAAAATTTTGAGGAGCGGGGAGGTGTGCTAGTGAAAGATTTTGAGGAGCCTTTGTACTAGCGTACTAGCGTGGGGGGCCAGCGTGAGTACCTGCTGTCAGTGACTGCCGCGCGGTCTGCTGGCTTCTGCACAGAGGAGAGGAGGGGCGGGCACTGCTGCGGGAAGTGAGGCTTCTCTCACTTCCCGTCCTCCCTCCACTCCTCGTCCAACGCTATCGCAGTCGCGGCGGGCGGCTGGAAGCAAGGGGGAACGGGGCGACCGCTGCGACCACGGTGCTTACGCCACTGCCCATAGTCCTCCATTTAGTATAATGCCTGTATCAAGGGCAAGGATACAACCTTTGAAAAATATGAATGTCAACAGTGGTGAAGGGGTTAAATTACATTATACACAGCACACATATACTGGACAACACCTGCTCATTACATACATCATACAGTCACACAGACACTCACACACATCATACATGTCCTTAGTACATACATGCTATATAACAGATGCACAACAGGTACACATCATATACACAGAACATGCATGCAGGACAAGTGTATATACTCATAAGATATCCTAAATACACACAGACACAGCCCACATACACACAGACACAACCCACAGACACACAACCCATGCAGACACACAACACAGACACAACCCTCACACACAACCCACAAACAGACACAACCAATACACAAACAAACAGAGAAATAACCCACACACACAGACACAACCAACAGACACAACCCACACACAAATACAACCCACAAAGTTACAAACAACATACACAACCCACACGTAGACACACAACCCATACACAGACACACAACCATACACAGACACAGCCCACACAGACAACCCCACACACATACATAGAGACACAACCCACACAGACACAACACACATACATACAAAGAAATACAATTCACACACATACAGACACAACCCACAAAGACACACAGAGACACAACCCACACAAAGACACAACATACACAAATGCAACCTAAACAAAGACACATCTTACACATACTGAGACACAACCCCCACACACAATCCACACACAATAGACACACAACCCACTCAAAGACAACACAGACACAACCCACAGACAAATACAACCCACACAAAGACACAATCCACACAAACACACAGACACAACCCACACACACACATACACAACATACACAGACACAGACCACACACATAGACACAGCCCACACACACAGACACACAACCCACACATAGACACACCCCTCATACACAACCCACACACACAGAGACACACCCCACACACAACATACACAGACACAACCACACACATACAGACACAGCCCACACACACAACCCACACACAGAGACACATAACCCACATACAGATACAACCCTCACACAGCACACACACATCACTGACACACAACCCACGCACAGATACAAGACACAGACACAACCTAAACAGATATACAACCCACACAGACACAACCTAAACAGATACACAACCCACACAGACACATAACCACTACACACACACAGACACATGGAGACACACACTCCCCTTTGCTGCAGGGGTAGAGGCTGGTGTACATGTGCAGCTTTACCTGCTCACAGCAGCTGAGCCCCTCCCCCACTCTCTGTGTCAGGATTGTCCAGCAGGAGAGGTGTCACCAAAACTGCATTCCCATCACCTCAGCGGCCAGCCGCAGCGCTGGTACCCTATTACCAGGTATCACAGGTGGCGTCATGATACCATTTCCCCCATCATCAACATCCCCACCACTGCCATTGCGGGTCCAGGGCACGGAATCGGGAACCGACCAGCCGTGATTCCCCACTGAAGTAACCACCTGTCCCGCTATCCAAGTACCCCTACCCTGTCGACCGACTCATATATATTCCCCATCCTGGCTGGGCCCCTGCCTCATGTACATGGGCTGCTTCCTGTGTATATATATGTCCCCCACCTTGGCTGGGCTCCTGTCTCATATATATGGGCCCCGTCCTGTATATATACAGGGCAGGGACCCAGCCAGGATGGGGGACATATATATATACAGGAAGGGTCCATATATATGAGGCAGGGACCCTGCCAGGATTGGGGATACATATATATATATATAGTAATCCAAAAAAATGGACTGCAGCACTACATGTCAGAGGTTGTAGAAGCCTCTAAGGGGCCTTCAGAGTAACTGCCATGCTGCTCACGTTTTGTACAAGCATTAACCCCTTTTTTTGAGATTTGTGCACAGCAATGAACAAAGTGCACTGTTACCCTAAAGGCCCATTAAAGGCTTCTACAACCTCTGATAAGGAGTGCAGCAGTCTATTTTTGTCGCTTTTTTTTTGTTGTTTGATATAGTATAGAAATCTTGGGAAAAGTGGGAATGTGCTCTAATAGTGATCGGTATAGTAACTGTCTTTTCTGCAGGATGAGTCTGTTTGAAGACGTGATATCGGTCTGCGATAGATAAAGAAGAAAAGTGATGATGAAGAACTTCACCTAGAGACATCACTGGTGAGTATGTGTATTTGTGGCGCCCCACTACGTAGGTGCCATAGAAGGGGTACTGCAACCAGAAAAGCGGTGTAGTACTCCACTGCAATTGGGACAATGGTCACAAGATGGAGCCCAAGAGCAGCACTCACACACTAGGATAGTGGGTGGGAGGAACCCCGGGAGGGTCTTAGTGACCCCTGGAGGGAACCAGAGAGCTCAGAACCAGAGAGGAGAGTTGGAGAGAGGGTCGGAGACTGAGAGGAGGAGGTGGAAGGAGCAGGAGACAGCCTGCAGGAAACCAAGAGGGCCATCTCGGCTGAGGGGCCCTGAGAGAGAACAGATCCCAAAAAGAGGAAGAAAGCAAGAAGACTCAGGAATGTAGAGTTGACTTGGGTGGGGAGCGAGTAACGTATAGAGCTTGCCCCATAGGAAGAAACCCGGGTACCGGAGCCCGCACCTGTGAGTACTCCAAGTCTCACAGAAAATCCGTTAAACAGGGATATTATAAATATGGCCCTGACTCCCAAAGCTCCCACAAGAGGGAAGCCAGAAGCGCAGTAGGCAGCTGCGGCATTCAAGAGAAGGTTAACCCGACGGGTACAAAAGGGAGAGGAGACAGAATAAGAAGCAGCAGGAGGCCAGATTCTACAGGAGATCATGCTTCACACTGGGAACAGAATAGAAGGAAAAGAAAGGAACATAAAGGAGGGTTCCATCTTAAGCCAGACATCCCAATTGCTGCCTGGAGCATTCGCCAGTATGCCATCTAATGAACTGCTGAACTGTAAGTGACTCACCGTGGCCGGGACTCCGGTTTAGACAGGGGCTTTCTTCCTCCTTTTTGTCACGGATGGACCGCGCCTGCCGGTAGTGAGGCCCGGTGGGTGTAGATCAAAAGAGAGAGACGTCTTGGTGGAACAGATTAGGGGTTAATTTGTTTCGTGACGCCACCTATGAGTGTTCCGGTAACTTTACCGGCGCTGCGGGGCCTCCGGGGGATGGAATGCAGCAAGATGGAACGCTCCCCACAGGCTAAGCGATGATCCCCGGAGCCTGGAACTGCACAAGATGTTCTGAGGCAGCTGCGGTTACCTTAGCATGCGGATAAACAGTTCATAAGAAGGCACGGACACTGTAAGTCTCTGTAACGGGTTGTTTACTGTAACCAGCAGGCAGTACATGGCATACAGTTTGTAAGTAGTGGACCAGGTGGACTCAGCAATGACCAGTGTGTTCTCAGAGATGCGCGGTGTTCCTCCATTCTAACTAAGTATGTTGCCTTTGTCGCCCAGGAATACCAGATTGAGTACAAGGAGGCTGCTTGAATGCCCTATCCAGGGAATACGTTCCGGATGCTTTGGGGAGCCTTGGGTCCTTTGGTGGGTACACCGCTGGCTAGACGACTGGATTTGGCGGTGGTGGGGTGCTCCTGTAAAGCGGTTCGCATAGCAGAGCTGAACTGCTGCTAGCTTCGGTACCAGCAAACCGGCTGTAGAAGGGCACGGGATGATTTTGGACCCGCATGTTGATGCCCGTTGATCGGTTAGTAATGCACCGGGAATAAGGGTGCTCAACCGGGGTGACGGCAGGGAGACGGCCAGGGGAATTGGCCAGGGGGCCGCACGGAACTGTGCAACCCCCTCTCCTACGTTGCTGTTACAACTCCCTTCTTCCAACTCTCTAAGTGTGATCAGTTCTCCACTACACACTACCACTACACTCCGCCCACCAGGACCTGATTGGCCCTCTTTGCTAGGTGATGCATGTAGGGTATGGATCTCTGAGTTAACTGTGTGACTGCTGAGTCAGAGAATATTGCTGCTGCTGTCTTGGCTGCAATACCCTCCTGTGACGCACTCGTTGCGGGGCGCCACATAAGCTGAAAGAGAGTGTTCAAGTAAAGTTACCCGGTGAAGTGAAGCTTTGACTCTGCTGCATCTTTTCAATATAAACTGTTTGCTTTACAGCATCACTGCCCGGTGGTCCAGTGCTGCCTGCCGGGACTATTCCATCCAAGCCGCAATACCACCGACCACCGGAGGACTGTGGTGGCGCTGGTGGTCATTTCCAGACTCAGCAGGTGGGGTCACGACAAAGACAACTTGTAAATAATCCCCTGTAAATATTTCCTCCTTTTCAGTTGACCCCCAGGGCCACGGCCTCGGGATGGCCACCCGTGACTTCCCTGACTAGAAGAAGAGAGAGCCCGAGAGCCGAGTATCCCACAGCCCTGGGTGCGCGTCATATTACCTATACACGCACAATGACACTATATCCAGAGCTCTTGTGTATAATGACACTGGTAATCTCTGCATTATCTGTACAATGACACTATACTGTATACAGAGCTCCTGTGTATAATGTCAAAGGTGATCACTGTTTTACCTGTACATTGACACTATATACAGAGCTCTTGTGTATAATGTCACTCGTGATCTCTGCATTACCTGTACAATGACAGTATATACAGAGCCCCTATGTATAATGTCACTGGTGATCTCTGTATTACCTGTACACTGAGACTATGTACAGGCGCTCCTGTGTATACTGTCACTGGTGATCTCTGCTTTACCTGTACATTGACACTGTATACAGAGCTCTTCTGTATAATGTCACCGGTGATCACTGTTTTACATGTACACTGACACTATATACCGAGCTCCTATGTATAATGTCACCTGTGATCACAGTCTTACCTGTACACTAGACACTATATACAGAGTCTTCTGTGTATAATGTCAGTTATAATTGCTGTATTATCTGTACTCTGACCCAATATGCAGAGCTTTTTTTAACTTTTCACTATTGTACTATTATTGGTCACTATGTGGTGGAATTATGTGCTATGGTCATGATGTGGCAGTTTTCGTCCCTTGTATGTGGTATTATTCGGTCACTATGTGGTGATAATTTGAGGTTTTGTCATGGTGTGGCAGTAGTTATACCTTGTACATGGTAATATTTGATCACTATCTGGTGGTATTATTGCTCTGATCATGGTGTGGCAGTATTTGTGCCTTGTATATGGCATTATTTGGGCACTATGTGGTCGTAATATATGCTATGGTCATGGTGTGGTGGTATTTCTCTCTTCTATGTGGTGTCATTGGTCTTGGTATAGTGGATTGTGGTCGGTCATTTGATTTTACTGATATTAATAAGGGGAACATTTTTTTTATTTCCAATAGATTTTATATACTTGGATGTTTAACCCCTCCTTGTCCTGTGACTATTACACAGCACCAGAGATGCACTTTTAGCAAGTAATCATCTAGTCAAAGACCATATGCACACGGTGAGTATTTAGTGAGATTTTCACCTCAATATTTGTAAAACAAAACCAGGAGTGGGTGAAAAATGCAGAAAAAAATTACCTCTGATTGTTTTACTCCTTATGTCTTATAAATACTGAGGTAAAAATCTCACCAAATACTCATTGTGTACATAGCCTAAGGATAAGTGATGAGATATTAATTGGTGGGGGTCCAACTGATGAATGTGGAACTTTTATCCCATTACATGCCAAAAAAAAAAAAAAAAATCCAGCACAGAATCCTGAGATCTAGATCCTTAAAAATTCATTTTATTCAGAAAAAAACAAAACAAAACACACTGAAAACACATTACAATCATCGTCTTTAAAGCTGGTCCTTGGTCCTGGTTTGTTTTCTCCCCATTAGACTGGAGCTCATTTACGACTCGACCACTGATCCGCTCATGCCCTCAGTGCCTGTGAGCGCTGGGTTTGGCTTTTTTCTGGGAGCTCCAATGATGATGAATGTAGCTGCGGTCATGTCATCACTGCAGTTTATAATGGGGATAAAAGCTCCACATTCTTTTGACTGTGCGGTTTTCCACTGGCAGATTCCAACAATAAATAAGTGATCACCTTCCTAGCCTGTGGATCACCGATAACTTGTTTTCACTAAAGAATCCCTTTAATGCAAACTACAGCAATTGTACAACACAGTAATGGTGAGCGCACAGGATGTGCAGGAGCCGCCAATATAATGGGTATAACGGCTAACAGGTGGCTGCATATAGCTGAAGAGTGGGCGGGCCCCTGTAGTAAGTTTCCCTGGTGGGCCCTAGACTGTGATGCACATAAATTGAGGTCATTTTTGGTGCTGTTACAATTTTTCACTATATATATAATGTATGTTTAGGTGGAGGTGGAGCCTGGGCAGAGGTAGAACAGGGGTGGAGTCTGGGCGGAGTCTCAGGGGGGCCCCAAAATTTTGGCAGTAAGGGGCCCCAAAATTCTTAGTGGCAGCCCTGGGAGGATCACAGCATTATAGCCGGGCCAGCGCGCACATGGAGCAGAATCCCGGAGCGATGACGTCTGGGACATCACGATCTGTGGCTCTGGCCCGCCGCCGGCTCTGTCTGTGGCTCTGGCCCGCCACCGGCTCTGTGTGTGGTTCTGGCCCGCCGCCGGCTCTGTCTGTGGCTCTGGCCTGCCGCCGGCTCTGCCTGTGGCTCTGGCCCGCCACCGGCTCTGTCTGTGGCTCTGTCTGTGGCGCAGGCTCTGTCTGTGGCTCTGGCCCGCCGCTGGCTCTGTCTATGGCTCTGGCCTAGCTGGCTCTAGGGTTTGTGTGTATGGAATATATAACATAGAGAGTGTAAAAAATAAAAAAAAAGGTAAAGCAGCATAAAAATATAGAAAAAAGTGGACTTTATTGCCCAATGGCGTGGTCACGCATTGGGCAATAAAGTCCACTTTTTTCTATTGTTTTGTGGCTGTTTTTCCTTTTTTTACTCTATTGTAAGGAACCGTCTGGATTGCTGGTTGGGAAAGCTTTGCACATAAATTGAGGTAATTTTTGGTGCTATTCCAATTTTTCACTATAAATATAATGTATGTTTGGGTGGAGGCTTGGCAGAGTCTCAGGGGGCCCAAAAATTCCTAGTGGCAACCCTGGTAATGTGATGTCCAAAACAAGATAATATAGAAAAAATAAATCCAGGCAGAACTCCAATTAATATGCAAAATATAGACTTTATTAGCCCAATATGTGGCAAGACATTTTGGCTAACAGCAAACCTTTATCAAGCCTTGATATATATTTATTCTAGATAGATGGTACTTAGATGATAAATAGATTTAGCCCCTGTATCTGCCCCATCCATCGTTCTTACAGTCCCTACCCACCATCCCCACAGTCCCTATCCCTATTCCCCATTGTACACTTGATTTGGCAAAAGTAATATGCATTTAGTCCTGATGTGAGCCCTGGGCTGGTCGCCACAGTGATGCTGCAAGCACTCCACAGGTGGGGTATCATCACTCTCAGGTGAGAGAGGCCACAAACCCGAGACACATAACCTGCACACAACACCATCCCAACTCCAGTCCAGGGAAGGGACCCCATGATGGGCAGACCCCATCTGCTGGCTGGAGGAGAGAATAGGTAGAGGGGGTGGGACTAAAAGAGAGAGTTAGAGTGAGGAGTCCAGGGAGGACGGAGGAGGAAGGACGTAGAGAGAGGGAGTCCTAGGGGACACGGGAGTGGAGGATCCACCCATGGGCCCCAAATCAGGACCCGACTAGGGATGAGCGAGTATAATCTTTACTATTCAGTACTGGCCGAATAGTAACGATATTCGGGCTACTTGCTACTCCTCGAGTTTCTTGTGATTACTCGGGAGTAGCGAGTAGTCCTTTAACTTTCGCAGTGTATCTATATATACACTGTGAAAGTGCACTAAAAGTGAATAAAATTTGTTAAAAAAATCAAAAAATATCATACTCACCTATCCGACGCCTGCACCGGGATCGGCAAAGAAGACATCCGATCAACGACAAGGACCTGCTAGTCTGACAGCCAATGAGATGGCCAGATGTCACAAACCACCTGAACGCTACCAGCCACCTGATTGGCCAGATTGCCAGGTCTAGAACGTGTATCAATGACCTGGCAATCTGGCCAATCAGGTGGCTGGTAGCGATCACATGGTTTGTGACGTCTGGCCATCTGATTGGCCAGATCGCTACCAGCCATCTGATTGGCTGTCAGACTCGCAGGTCTTTGTCGTTGATCGGATGTCTTCTTTGCCGTGCAGGTGTCGGATAGGCGAGTATGATATTTTTTCATTTTTTAACAACTTTTATTCACTTTTAGTGCACTTTCGCAGTGTGTATATAGATACACTGCGAAAGTATTCCCCGGCCCATTCACTGCCATTGGATTCGCTATACTCGCAATGAGTGCCGAGTACCGGGACCTACTCATTGCGAGTATAGCGAGTCTGATTATTGCAGTACTCGCTCATCCCTAGACCCAACCCGAGTCAGGCGGAGGGACTGGTTGCGAGAGGGGACTGGCACCTATTGGTGGGAACGCTTCAGGGTTCAGCAGGGAAACCAGAGGCTGCTGCATCTGTATGAGCAGTGGTTACTTCCCGTGGTCAATCCGCAGGATGGTGGCTAGAAGTAGGGTCTGGGGATGTGTCACCCGACAGGGCCTGCAGTCACCAGCTTGGGACACTGTACACGAAGGCGTAGGGCAGGAGAGAAAAGTAATCCAGCACAGGGAGAGATCAACCTGGGAAGACTACGAAGTATGCCTCGGTGGAGCGATCCTGATTGCTTGAGAGCTGACCTGACCGCATCTCTGGAAGAGTACAGAACCCAACTGGGTTGCCCTTGCCTGATCAGCAAGTAAAGAGGTAAAAGAACTGCATGAATTGTGTCTGTCTGTTCCTTCAGCGCCTTGCTGCCTTCCGCACCGCTATAGCCCTCATCTTTACTATCGACTCTAACATTAACCCTGGGGCCCCGCTCCACGCCACAAAGAGACTTCTAAATCCCCTGTAAAAAAAACCTTCACTGCACGTCCAGGGCCACGGAGCTGGGCCACAGCCAATGTGACTTCCCAAAGCACCAGCCGGCCAAGCTTACCGAGTAGCCCCGGCCCTTGCACTGCCATTAAAGCTTCTTTGAATTGAATTAATGTAGAAAGATATAGATAGATAGATAGATAGATAGATAATAGATAGATAGATAGATAGATAGATATTTAGAGAAAAAATGTTTAGATGACAGCACTTCCATTTTCAGTGAAAGAAGTGACATTATTAGCACAGAGGCAACGGGCAGGGTCCTCTCTCCTCACCTACTGTATCCTCGCCCATCCCTTGTAGACTGTGAGCCGTCGTGGGCTGGCTCTTCTCTCCTCATCTACTGTATCCTCACCCATCCCTTGTAGACCGTGAGCCCTCGTAGGCACGGTCCTCTCTCCTCACCTAATATATCTTCACCATCCCGTGTAGACTGAGTCCTCGTGGGCAGGGTCCTCTCTCACCTACTGTATTCTCACCTATCCCTTGTAGACTGTGAGCCGTCGTGGGCTGGCTCTTCTCTCCTCATCTACTGTATCCTCACCCATCCCTTGTAGACCGTGAGCCCTCGTAGGCACGGTCCTCTCTCCTCACCTAATATATCTTCACCATCCCGTGTAGACCATGAGCCCTCGCATGCAGGGTCCTCTCTCCTCACCTACTGTATCTTCACTTATCCCTTGAAGACTGTGAGCCCTCGCAGGCAGGGTCATTTCTCCTCACCTACTGTATCCTCATCCATCCTTTGTAGACTGTGAGCCCTCGCGGGCTGGCTCCTCGCACCTCATCTACTGTATCCTCACCCATCCCTTGTAGACTGTGATCCCTCATGGGCAGGGACCTTTCTCATCTACTGTATCTTCACCCATCCCTTGTAGACCATGAGCCCTCACAGGCAGGGTCCTCTCTCCTCACCTACTGTATCTTCATTTATCCCTTGAAGACTGTGAGCCCTCGCAGGCAGGGTCATTTCTCCTCACCTACTGTATCCTCATCCATCCCTTGTAGACGATGAACCCTCATGGGCAGGGTCCTCTCTCCTCACCTACTGTATCCTCATCCATCCCTTCAAGACTGTGAGCCTTCGTGGGCAGGGTCCTCTCTCACCTACTGTATCCTCACCCATCCCTTGTAGACCATGAGCCCTCGCATGCAGGGTCCTCTCTCCTCACCTACTGTATCTTCACTTATCCCTTGAAGACTGTGAGCCTTCGCAGGCAGGGTCCTTTCTCCTCACCTACTGTATCCTCATCCATCCCTTGTAGACTGTGAGCCCTCGTGGGCAGGGTCCTTTCTCCTCACCTACTGTATCCTCACCCATCCCTTCAAGACTGTGAGCCCTCGCAGGCTGGCTCCTCACACCTCATCTACTGTATCCTCACCCATCTCTCGTAGACTGTGATCTCTCGTGGGCAGGGTCCTTTCTCAGCTACTGTATCTTCACCCATCCTTTGTAGACCATGAGCCCTCACTGGCAGGGTCCTCTCTCCTCACCTACTGAATCTTCACTTATCCCTTGAAGACTGTAAGCCCTCGCAGGCAGGGTCATTTCTCCTCAAGTACTGTATCCTCATCCATCCCTTGTAGACTGTGAGCCCTCATGGGCTGGCTCCTCGCACCTCATCTACTGTATCCTCACCCATCCCTTGTAGACTGTGATCCCTCGTGGGCAGGGTCTTTTCTCATCTACTGTATCTTCACCCATCCCTTGTAGACCATGAGTCCTCACAGGCAGGGTCCTCTATCCTCACTTACTGTATCCTCACCTATCCCTTGTAGACTGTGAGCCCTCATGTGTAGGGACTTCTCTCTTCACCTACTGTATCTTCACTTATCCCTTGTAGACGATGAAACCTCATGGGCAGGGTCCTCTCTCCTCACCTACTGTATCCTCATCCATCCCTTCAAGACTGTGAGCCCTCGCAGGCAGGGTCTTCTCTCCTCTCCTACTGTATCCTCACCCATCCCTTGTAGACTGTGAGCCCTCACGGGCTAGCTCCTCTCTCCTCATCTACTGTATCCTCACGCATCCCTTGTAGACCATGAGCCCTCGCAGGCAGGGTCCTCTCACTTACTGTATCCTCACCTATCCCTTGTGGACTGTGAGCCCTCATGGGCAGGGTCCTCTATCCTCACCTACTGTATATTCACTTATACCTTGAAGACTGTGAGCCCTCACAGGCAGGGTCATGTCTCCTCACCTTCTGTATCCTCATCCATCCGTTGTAGACTGTGAGCCCTCGTGGGCAGAGTTCTTTCTCCTCACCTACTGTATCCTCACCCATCCCTTGTAGACTGCGAGCCCTCGCGGGCTGGATCCTCTCTCCTCACCTACTGTATCCTCACCCATCACTTGTAGACTGTGATCCCTCGTGGGCACGGTCCTCTCTCCTCATCTACTGTATTTTCACCCATCCCTTGTAGACCATGAGCCCTCGTAGGCAGGGTCCTCTCTCCTCACCTACTGTATCTTCACCCATCCCATGTAGTCTATGAGCCCTCGCAGACAGGGTCCTCTATCCTCACTTACTGTATCCTCACCCATCCCTTGTAGACTGTGAGCCCTTGCAAGGAGGGTCCTCTCTCCTCACCTACTGTATCCTCACCCATCCCTTGTAGACTGTGAGCCCTTTTGGGGAGGGTCCTCTCTCCTCACCTACTGTATCCTCACCCATCCCTTTTGTGGCACCACTGCAGTCTGATAACCACAGTGGTATTTATCATCGGCACTAAAGTCACGTCTGAGGAGAATTGAGGCACCCTATGCTAGACTCCTGAAGCAGAAACAATCTGCCTGAACTCTGATCAGAGGTTTGGCACAAGAAGGCCTGCTTTAGGCTGTAAAAGACTTTGGTTGGAGGGAGGGGTTAGCAGTAGTGGATAGTAGGGAGAGGTGGCAACAAGAGTTAGTTATTGAGTCAGTGAAGGAGACCAAAAGTCTGCCGTCAGTTTCCAGGTCGAGCAGTGCTCAAAGCAGCAGAAGGTGTCAGAACCTCAAGCTGCCAGGTCTCCACCACTGGAAGTGAGCTGGAGGCTAATGGGCTTCAAGCACAGTAGTCACACTGTGGGACTATCCAGGAGCACAGCAAATGCCAAAGGACTAGAGAGACGGGTGGGTCTGGCTTGCTCATAAAGAGTCTGTGTTGCCTGCCTGGCTGGTAGCCATCCACAAGGGAGCAAAGAAGGACACAGGAGTGCTACAGGCACCTACATCCTCATCCCAAGAAGAAGTCAGCTGGTCTCATCCAGCAGAGCGGTCCTCGGTGCTCCTCAGACTGACCAGACCGACGGCCCAGTGAACCAGTACCCTGGACCTGCTAATGAACTGAATTGCAGAGTAAAAAGTTATAGAACAAGAGACTGTCTCCTTGCCTCCTTCCAGCGACCTCTCTGCACTTCTTGCACCACAACCTCACCATCTTCTTCTACATCATCACCGGCTTTTTTCCCCAAGGGCCTGCTCCTGCTGAGGTTCCAATGTGCCCTTGATGGATTGAATTGAACAAAGTATGAAGCTTCAGGCTCCATTTGCCCTTTTTCAGAGGTGTCAATAATTTCAGATAACACAATCCAGTTTTTCATGATTCAGTTGGACGCCTTGTGTAAAGACTTGAATGCACGGCTGAATGTGGAGTAAATGGGTCCTTACATCCTTCACTACGCCAGAGGACCCTCGTTATGGAGTTTGGCTCCTGGGCTGCTGCAGTTATGACCACCACAGGGGCATATTTGCTTTTCTGGGGCTCTGATGTAATGAATATCTGAGAAGAGCCCTAGAGAAGCAATGACATTTGGCAACCAAGAGGTGGTGGCCTCACGCCAGGTTTAGTGTTGAAGGCTTTCTGACTTTTATCTATTGAGTATGAGTACCATAAGAAACAAAGATGTCTCCTGTGCTGAGTAAGGCACTGGTGTGCTTCATGTGTCCAGTAAACATAGTGGACACCCATTTACAAACTATTCAGGGGTTTCTATCGCCCTATTGGGTCTAAGACCCTGGAACCTGCAGTCCCACTCATGTCCCAATGCTTTACCTGCACTGATAGGGGTGCAGGTAAAGCACCCGGACCCAATGCTGCCACTTACATGAGGTTTATAGACTGGTTGTTATGCAGCCCCATAACATGTAAGTCTATAGTAGACCCTGGCCCCATCAGCTTTTTGTAACCTTTTTTATGTGGGGACCCTGCACACGACCGGACCCATCTCCATATGTCTCCCATTAATGGCCGGTTATAATAGGGAAAACCAGTGATGTGAGGAATCCATCAGAAATCCCTTTAAAGAGAACCTGCCACTTTCCATACATTTTTATTTTTATTTTACCTGGTGTAAATATGGCTGTTCTGAATCCAGTTGTTGTTCTTGTCTTCCTGTCCCTCGGTCTTTCCTCTTTGTATGTAAATCATCTTTTTAGCCAAGTGCGCTAAGAAGAGTGGGAAATATCAAGAAAATTGTTCTCACCCTCCCACAACCTGATGGACAGATGTGTGTACATCTCCTCTGATGGACAGATGTGTGTAGATCTCCTCTGATGAACAGATATGTGTACATCTCCTCTGATGAACAGACGTGTGTACATCTCCTCTGATGAACAGACATGTGTACATCTCCCCTGATGGACAGATTTGTGTACATCTCCTCTGATGGACAGATGTGAGTACATCTCCTCTGATGGACAGATGCGTGTATATCTCTGATGGACAGATGTGTGTACATCTCCTCTGATGGAGGCGGTTCTGCAGGTCATTATTACACATATAGGGGTTGTCCTGCGTCGCTCACTTCTGCATCGGGCAGTGACTGTGTTCTGGGAGATACCGGCCAGGACATGTATATGAATGAAAAGGTGTGTAGGCTCAGCGCAATTCTTTTTATCAATGGCTTATGTCTACTGTATATCATTGTAACTCACAATATGTATGCTAAAAAAAATCTTAAATAAAATCACAAATATGTGATTTTTTTAGCATACATATTGTGAGTTACATTGATATACAGTAGACATAAGCCATTGATAAAAAGAATTGTGCTGAGCCTACACACCTTTTAACTCATTGCCTATTGTACAGGGGGATATTTGCATGGAAGATCCACCGCAGGCTTTCAAGCAGCATATCCACAATTAATACAGTTTGCTCCAGTGTATACCCAACAAACCAGGACATCTATTATATAATCACGAATGGGTTTTTTGTCCCTTCTGAGTCCGCTCGCGCTGCGAGTCAACGTGATCATGTGGATACACCTGAAGCATTGGCCGCGCAGCGGCCACTGCGAGCAGTTTAAGGCGACTCGCTATGCCCGCGCAGCGGCATGGCGATCGCCTTAGCAGCGCGAAGCATTGGCCGCGAAGCGGCCATTGCGAGTCAGAGACTCGCTCTTCTAGAATCCCGATGCATGTGCATCGGGCACCCAGCTAGTATATATATAATTAACATAAATTGTGTATCTGTCCTATCCAGATACATAGGTGCAATATTTGGCACAAATTCCCCCATGTTTCTCTTCTTACTATAGCCAGTGCTAGTTAATGTGCCATTGTGGTCATTCCTAACCCCCCCCCCCCCTCGTTGTGTCCTGTGACTACTTGTTGCCCATGTGTCGCCTCTTTCCTCCTTTTCCTGAATCTCCTGTGTTCTGCGCCTTTGTGACCCACTCTTCAGTCGTCTTTCAGGTAGTGTATCATATAGGACCTATAAGATGTGAGTTCCCCATCACTGAGACTGATCCCATAGTGATCTGACATGGGACAGGTGACATCATGGCTGGACCTCTACGATGTGAGTGCCCCCATGACCAAGACCGACCCCCATAGTGATGTACTTGGGAGAGATGATGTTATCTTGGCTGGACTCATGTGACTCGCTCTGTGTATGGCGCCCCCTATATTCCAGATCCTGCAGCTGCGCCCGCCATGTATATGGATGAGACACTTTATTAGATACCTGATCAAGTCTGGTTCTAGAGTATTGAGCGATTGTCGCTGTGTAGGCTAAAGTGCAGACAAATAAAACACAAAACACAGTATATAATCTCTAATTATTTTTTTATTTTTGGAATAGCAATAAGCAACATTGTAATAAAAGTATTACCGGTCCTTCAATAAATTTAGGGTCACGGTGACTCTCAGGTCCAATGGAGACCACAGAACTTGCTGCTGACATTGCGGACCTGATGAAGTACCGGACCCAAAGATCCAGAGGAAGGCGAAGAAAACCCCCGGAGAGTTCTACCTCAGGGGGAAAAAAATTCCTTCCTGACCCCATTTCTGGCGATCGGATATCTCCCTGGATCACGTGTGACCTGCTGCTTATTACTGTATTTATGTATGTAATTATAAGTTCAGGAAAGCTGACCTGGAAAGGAAAAGACATGCAACCTTCCCCTAGGAGCTCACAATCTAGGACAATGGATGCTCTTAATAAAACATACACACACATGCACTCATTCTCATCTATTCCTCTATGAGTTCTTCTCAACGGCGAAAAAAATTTCCTTCCTGACCCCAAATATGACAATCAGATCAAATCCCAGGTAAATAGCTAATAGGATGACGACAGCTTACAGACCTGCGCCCCTGCAACACAAAACTCCATTACAGGGCACTAGACGTGGAGGAGACAACAAGCTGGGACCCTATTTCCAAAGATGATGTCCTCCACCCAACTCTCAAAAAAGCTGTTGGGTCTTCAGGAGAGATGGGTAGTTGAGCTAGGCTATCAGACGGTCACCTTTGGTGTGATCATCCTACGGTTCAATGCAACATGTAAACATATCCTTAGACTAAGCATTCACTCCATTTAATATATAAAACCCGAAGCCACTTCCGTCTTCAAGGGACAAAAATGACATCACATGACGGAAGTGGCTTGGGCACTAACCCACTCAGGGTGATCCAAGATGGCGGCGAGCAGTGGCGCTTTAGCGCCCACTGCGAGTCGCTGTCAAAACGGCGAGCGATGGGCGCGGCCCATCAGACCCTCGAGTGGTGGGCGTGGTAGCGCCGCGGCTCCCCCCCTCCTGAGGCCCCCCCGCGGCTTTTCCTGCCCCCTGTGGCTCCTCCTGCCCGCTCCTGCGGCCCCCCCGCGGCTCCCCCACTGCTTGCTTCTACTAAAAATAAAAACAGCCTCACAGAGGATACTCACCCGTCCGCCGGCGCGCTCCATCTACGTCTTCTACCTCCATGGCTTGAGGACCTGTGGTTGCCTGGGAAACCGATCAGCTGATCGGTTTCCCAGGCAACGATAGGTCCTGCGAGCCGGCACACGTGTGAGTATCCTCGCATCCATCCTGACCCTCCCCCTGCCACCACCATCCTGCCCCCCCCGCCGCTCCATCCTGCCCCCCCTACAACTGGCTCCATCACGCCCCCCCCCCCTCGGCTCCATTCCACCCCCCCGCCGACTCCATCCTGCCCCCCGTCGGCTCCATCCTGCCCCCCCCTCGCCTCCTTCCTGCCCCCCCTAACCGCTTGCATCCTGCCACCCCCAGCCTCCATCCTGCCCCCCCCAGCTCTATCCTACCCCTCCCCCCGCTCCATCCTGCCCCCCCCACACCAGCTCCATCCTGCCCCCCCCCCCGCTCCATTCCATCCCCTCCGCCGGCTCCATCCTGCCCCCCCGTCGGCTTCATCCTGCCCCCCTCGGCTCCATCCTGCCCCTCCCACACCAGTTCCATCCTGCCCCCCCACACCAGTTCCATCCTGCCCCCCCGGCTCCATCCTGCCCCCCGCCGTCGCTGACTCCATCCTGCCCCCCCCCCGCCGCTCCATCCTGCCCCCCCGCCCGCTCCATCCTACCCCCCAACCTGCTCCATCCTGCCCCCCCCCACACCAGCTCCATTCTACCCCCCCGCCGGCTCCATTCGCCCCCCCACACCAGCTCCATCTTGCTCCCCTGCCGGCTCCATCCTGCCCCCCCTCACCTCCATCCTGCCCCCCCGCTCATCCTGCACCCGCCGGCTCCATCCTTCCCCCCCCCGCCGGCTCCATCCTGCCCCCCCCACGCTCCCCCATCCTCCCCCCCCCCTCACTCCCCCTGCCCCCCCCTCGCTCCATCCTCCCGCCCCTACACCCCCCGCTCCATCCTCCCCCCGCTCCATCCTGCCCCCCCGCCCCTCTCTGCCCCCACTCCTCCTGCCCCCCGCGCTCCATCCTGCCCCCCCCCCCCCTCCATCCTCCCCCCCGCCCGCTCCATCCTGCCCCCCCCCACCACTCCATCCTCCCCCCGCCGCTCCATCCTGCCCCCCCCCGCTCCATCCTGCCCCCCCCGCCCCCATCCTGCCCCCCCCCCCCCCATCTCCATCCTGCCCCCCCCGCTCCATCCTCCCCCCCGCTGCTCCATCCTCCCCCCCCCCACCAGCTCCATCCTGCCCCCCCCGCGGCTCCATCCTGCCCCCCCCCGCTCCATCCTGCCCCCCCCCGCTCCACCGCCCCCCCGCGCTCCATCCACCCCCCCCCCCTCCATCCTGCCCCCCCCGGCTCCATCCTGCCCCCCCTCCCGCCCACCTCCCCCCCTCATCCTCCCCCGCCGCTCCATCCACCCCCCCCCACCGCTCCATCCTGCCCCCCCCCCGCCGCCTCCATCCTGCCCCCCCGCCCATCGCCCCCCCCGCTCCATCCTGCCCCCCCCCACTCATCTCCCCCCCGCTCCATCCTGCCCCCCCCTCCCTCCTCCCCCCCCCCCCAGCTCCATCCTGCCCCCCGCCGCCATCCTGCCCCCCCGCCGCTCCATCTGCCCCCCCGCGCTCCATCCTCCCCCCCGCTCCATCCTGCCCCCCCCCACCCAGCTCCATCCTGCCCCCCCCGGCTCCATCCTGCCCCCCCCGCCTCCATCCTGCCCCCCCCCGCCTCCATCCTGCCCCCCCCCCGCTCCATCCTGCCCCCCCCGCCCATCCTCCTCCCCCCACCCGCCCCATCCTGCCCCCCCCGCTCCATCTGCCCCCCCCCCCGCTCCATCCTGCCCCCCCCGCCGCTCCATCCTGCCCCCCCCCCCGCTCCATCCTGCCCCCCCCCTCCATCCTCCCCCCCCCGCCCGCTCCATCCTGCCCCCCGCCCTCCATCCTGCCCCCCCCCCGCTCCTCCTGCCCCCCCCCGCTCCATCCTGCCCCCCCCCACCTCCTCCTGCCCCCCCCACTCCCATCCTCCCCCCCCCCGCTCCATCCATCCTACCCCCCCCCCGCTCCATCCTGCCCCCCCCCACCCTCCATCCTCCCCCCCCGGCTCCATCCTGCCCCCCCCCACTCATCCTGCCCCCCCGCTCATCCTCTCCCCCCCCCATTCCATCCTGCCCCCCCCCCATTTCCATCCTCCCCCCCGCTCCATCCTGCCCCCCCCGCGCTCCATCCTGCCCCCCCCCGCCCTCCATCCTGCCCCCCCCCCTCCTCCATCCTCCCACCCCCCTCCCATCCTGCCCCCCCCCCCACTCCATCCTCCCCCTCCTCCCCCCCTCTCATCCTGCCCCCCCCCCCATCCATCTGCCCCCCCGCTCCATCCTCCCCCCCCCCCCTCCATCCTGCCCCCCCCCCCCCACTCCATCCTGCCCCCCCCCCGCCCATCCTCCCCCCCCCGCCTCCATCCTGCCCCCCTCCACCTCCCCCCCGCTCATCCTCCCCCACCGCTCCATCCTGCCCCCCCCTCATCCTCCCCCCCCCGCCTCCATCCTGCCCCCCCCGCTCCATCCTCCCCCCCCCGCCCATCCTCCCCCCCCCCGGCTCCATCCTGCCCCCCCCCGCTCCATCCTCCCCCCCCCGGCTCCATCCTGCCCCCCCCGCTCCATCCTGCCCCCCCCCGCTCATCCTGCCCCCCCCGGCTCCATCCTGCCCCCCCCCGCCAGCTCATCCTGCCCCCCCGCTCCCTGCCCCCCATCCTGCCCCCCCCCACCCGCTCCATCCTGCCCCCCCCCGCTCCATCCTCCCCCCCCGCTCATCCTCGCCCCACCGCCCCCCCCCCAGCTCCATCCTGCCCCCCCCCGCTCCATCCTCCCCCCCCTCACTCCACCTCCCCCCCGCTCCATCCTGCCCCCCACACCGCTCCATCCTCCCCCCCCCCGCCGCTCCATCCTGCCCCCCCCCCCGACTCCATCCTGCCCCCCCCCGCCGCTCATCCTCCCCCCCCTCCATCCCCCCCCCCCCGCTCCATCCTCCCGCCCCCCCCCGCTCCATCCTGCCCCCCCGCCGCTCCATCCTGCCCCCCCCGCTCCATCCTGCCCCCCCCCCTCCATCCTTACCCCCCCCCGCTCCATCCTGCCCCCCCACTCCATCCTGCCCCCCCCGGCTCCATCCTCCCCCTCTCCTCTGGCTCACCTGCCCCCCCCCCTCCATCCTGCCCCCCCCACCACTCCATCCTGCCCCCCGCGTCCATCCTCCCCCCCCCCGCTCCATCTGCCCCCCCCCCCGCTCATCTCCCCCCCGCTCCATCTCCCCCCCCGCCTCTCCCCCCCGCTCCACCCCCGCCCCTCCACCGCCCCCTTCCACCTCCCCCCCCCCCACTCCACCTGCCCCCCCCCTTCCATCCACCCCCCAGCCCTCCTGCCCCCCCCCCAGCTCCATCCTGCCCCCCCCCCTCCTCCCTGCCCCCCCCCGCTCCATCCTCCCCCGCCGGCTCCTCCTCCCCCCACACCGT
Source organism: Allobates femoralis (assembly GCA_033576535.1). Classification (NCBI taxonomy): domain Eukaryota; kingdom Metazoa; phylum Chordata; class Amphibia; order Anura; family Aromobatidae; genus Allobates; species Allobates femoralis. The sequence continues at coordinate 337,665,473 of JARQOC010000006.1, forward strand.
CATCTGCTCCCGCCCATCATCCTACCCCCCCCACGCACTCCATCCTGCCCCCCCCTCCGCTCCATCCTGCCCCCCGCCCCCCACCGCTCCATCCTGCCCCCCCCCATCATCACCTGCCCCCCCGCCGCTCCATCCACCCTCCCAGCCGCTCCATCCTGCCCCCCCCGCTCTCACCTACTCCATCCTACCCCCCCCCAGCTCCATCCGCCCCCGCCTACTCCATCCCGCCCCCTCCACCTCCATCCTGCCCCCCCCGGCTCCATCCTGCCCCCCCCGCCCACTCCATCCCTACCCCCCCACCTGCCCCATCCTGCCCCCCCCAGCTCATCCTGTCCCCCCCCAGCTCCATCCTGCCCCCCCTCCGGCTCCATCCTCCCCCCCCCGCTCCCATCCTGCCCCCTCCCCCCGGCTCCATCCTGCCCCCCCCCCGCCGGCTCCATCCTACCCCCCCGCCACTCCATCCTTGCCCCCCCCCGCCGACTCCATCCTGACCCCCCGCCGCTCCATCCTGCCCCCCCACACGCTCCATCCTGCCCCCCCTGCTCCATCCTCCCCCCGCGCTCCATCTTGCCCCCCCCGCCGGCTCCATCCTGCCCCCCCCGTTCCCTCCATTCCTACTCCCCCGCCTCCATCCTGCCCCCCCCACACCAGCTCCATCCTGCCCCCCCCCTCTGCCTCGGCTCCATCCTGCCCCCCCCCCCCGGCTCCATCCTGCCCCCCCCGCCAGCTCCATCCTCCCCACCTCACACCGTTCATCCTACCCCTCCACCAGTCATCCTCCCCCCGCCCTCTATCCTGCCCCCCCCCCCGCTCCATCCTGCCCCCCACCCGTCCATCCATCCATCCCCCCCCGCCAGCTCCATCCTGCCCCCCCCACCGCTCATCCTGCCCCCCCGGCTCCATCCTGCCCCCCCCCGCTCCATCCTCCCCCCAGCCCGCTCCTCACTCCCCCCCCCACGCTCCATCTCCCCGTCTATCCTCCCCCCGCCGGCTCCATCCTGCCCCCCCCGCCGGCTCCATCTGCCCCCCCCGGCTCCATCCTGCCCCCCCTGGCTCCATCCTGCCCCCCCCACACCAGCTCCATCCTGCCCCCCTGCCGGCTCCATCCTGCCCCCCCCACACCAGCTCCATCCTGTCCCCCCGCCGGCTCCATCCTGCCTCCCCGCCGACTCCATCCTGCCCCCCGCCGGCTCCATCCTGCCCCCCGCCCACTCCATCCTACCCCCCCACACACCAGCTCCATCCTGCCCCCCCACCGCCTCCATCCTGCCCCCCCCGCCAGCTCCATCCTGCTTTCCCCCGCCAGCTCCATCCTGCTCCCCCCCCGCCGGCTCCATCATGCCCCGATCGCTCCATCCTGCTCCCCCGTGACCATCCCGCCTCGCTCCATCCTGCCCCGCCGCCTCCATCCTGCCTCTCCGCCTCCATCCTGCCCCCACCTCCGCCAACATCCTGCTCCTCTGGCTCCATCCTGCCCCGCTCGCTCCTTCCTGCCACCACTCCACCCCCCGTCACCATCCTGCCCCCCTGATCCATCCTTCCCCCTGGCAGTTAGCGGTCATGTGACCAATCAGCTGATCAGTTTCACAGGCAACGACGGGTCCTAAAGGCCTGTAGGACCTAGAAGACGGAGGTGGAGCGAGCCGGCGGACAGGTGAGTATCCTCACTGAGAATTTTTTTATTTTTTGGGGGGAGGAGCGGGGGGGAGGGGAGCTGAGTATTGCCATATACCATAGTGCTGCTTACTTCTCTAAGTTAGGGTCATTGCCAATACTATTAGTGTGCAACAGGGCTATAAATTCGACCAATAGACTGAAGTGCAACCTACAGTATATACTGTAATATATTCTATTTACTTTAGGTGCTGCTATACATTTAATTATATATACACCATATACACAGCGCTGCTATACATGTACTGTAATGTACCGCCATATACATAAAATCTGCTATACATGTGCTATAAAATACCAGCCATATACTATAGTGCACCTGTACATACACTGTAATATATTGCCATATACTATAGTGCTGCTATACATGTGCTATACTGTACCGCCATATACCATAGCGCTGCTATATCTAATATATAAAACCCAAAGGCTCACTTCCGTCACTTTAGCCTGCACTTCCGTCACTTTGTCATCGCCAAAGTGACGTCACCACAGCGCTACACCCGTCCAGGGTGTACCAACATGCGGTCCTAAGCGGAGCGGGACTCAGGCAGCCCCGCCACGCTTATGGCCGCCCCTACACTGCCTAAAACACACATCACGGGCGGAAGATGACCGGCGTTAGCTGGTCGTCTCCGCCCGCCACATACCACTTCGGGAGATGACCGGCCAATGCCGTCGTCTCAGGGTGCCTCGCGCTCGCTCCGGCCGGTTTCACAGTTGCAGGCTCCTCCCCCTCACTTCCGGCACCCGGGGCTGCTGATGGCTCTCAGTCGGAATGGCGGCCGCACGGACCGGCCCCGCTCCTGGACTGGGCCGAGGCTCCGGGGGTCAGCCCTGTGCCGGATGCCGAGCAGGAGGCCAAGTGGCCCCGGGGATACGGAGCCAGCTGGTGTGCAGCCTGGAGGGAGGGAGAGAGGTGTGCAGCCTGGAGGAGGAGAGGTGTGCCGAACAGTGATGTCACCGCTCCAGCCTCCTCTCTCCTCACACCCTCCACCGCACTCTCTCACCCTCATGCACCTCTCCTCACCCCTCCACCGCACTCTCCTCACCCTCCATCCGCATCACTCTCCTCACCCCTCCAGCCTCACCTCTCCTACCCCTCCAGCGCCACCTCTCCTCACCCCTCCAGCCACACTCATACTCCTCACCCACAGAGCTGCCTGTTACCCTCCTGCACCTCACCACCGCCTCTAGTACTCTGCTACCCCACAGAGCCGCCTCTATACTCTGCTACCCACAGAGCCGCCTCTATACTCTGCTACCCACAAGCCGCCTCTATACTCTGCTACCCACAGAGCCGCCTGTATACTCTGCTACCCACAGAGCCGCCTGTATACTCTGCTACCCACAGAGCTGCCTGTATAATCTGCTACCCTCAGAGCCCCTGTATACTCTGCTACCCACTGACCCGCCTGTATACACACAATTCATTTCACCGCGCTCCTGATGTAATTGCATCGGGCCCCTGACCACTGCACTCTGCCCTGACCATGCACTCTACCCCGACCACTGCACTTGCCCCGACACTGCACTTGCCCCGACCACTGCACTCTGCCGACACTGCACTCTGCTCTGACCAATACACTCTGCCCCTGACCACTGCACTCTGCCTCTGACCATACACTCTGCCCTGACCACTGCACTCTGCCCCTGACCACTGCACTCTGCCCCTGAACACGATCTGCCTGACAATTACTCTGCCCTGAAGCAGACTAGGAGCCACTGAGCCTCCGTATACTCTGCTAACCACTGAGCCGCTGTAAGTCTGCTAACCACTTGAGCCCCCGATATACCCTGCTAAACCATAGGCTAGAACACCCGATTCTTTAGAATCGGGCCGCCATCTAGTCATTAATAAAGCAGACACACACATATATTATGTAGAGATGGGCAGTCGAGCTGGGCTATCATACGATCATCTCTGTAGATGCTGTGCCATTGTCCTATGGTTCTGTGGTACGCATGTGTCCTAGAGAGGACAGATACTTACCTGGACTTCTTACCTTTGTGCTTTCAGGACCTAAAAACAAAATTATTCCGGTTCAGAACTTTGTCCTTTCTATTCTATTGGTGATGTAACAGAATGTTGGTGTAATACAGGGGCTATGTGTGGGCTCCTGGTGTAATACAGGGGCTATGTGTGGGGGATCCTAATGTAATACTGGGGCTATGTGTGGGCCCAGGTGTAATACAGGGGCTATGTGTGGGCTCCTGGCTTAATACGGGGGCCTATGTGTTGGCTCCAGGTGTAATACACGGGCTATGTGTGGGCTCCTGGTGTAATAGAGGGGATATGTGTGAGCTCCTGGTGTAATACAGGGGCTATGTGTGGGATCCTAGTGTAATACAGGGGCTATGTGTGGGCGCCTGGTCTAATACAGGGGCTATGTATGGGCACCTGATCTAATACAGGGTCTATATGTGTGTCCTGGTGTAATACAGGGGCTATGTGTGGGCTCCTGGTGCAATACAGGGTCTATATGTGGGCTCCTTGTGTTATCCAGGGTGTGTGGTTTTTGTACTCTATTGGTCGTTATACAGGGGCTATGTGTGGGCTCCTTGTGTTATACAGGGGCTATGTGTGAGATACTTGTGTTATACAGGGGCTATGTGTGGGCTCATTGTGTTATCCAGGGGCTATGTGTGGGCTCCTTGTGGTATATAGGGTCTATGTTGGGCTCCTTGTGTTTTCCAGAGGCTATGAGGGGGCTCCTGGTGTAATACAGGGGCTATGTGTTGGCTCCTGGTGTAATACATTTCACTTACATCAAGATACAAAGATTAAATGATAGTATAGGATCTGTAACACTAATAACATTTTTGTGTATTTATACTTATATAATATTTAATATCATCTGTATTAATACAAAAACGGTGCCCTTTCCCCATTATAATAAATCTATCTACTGCGTGATACACCCTAATAGTGGAGAGCTCCCTACCTGGACTCGTCTCCTCCAGACTTTCAGGTCCAAGTGGCAAAAGCTGGCTCCGGAGCAGAACTCTGCACATTCTATACCATCTGTGATGTCATTCAGAGTCTATAATGATGTCATCATAACTGCCTGATACTGTACTCACTCCAACATGGTGAATGTGAATATAAATTAGTTTCATAAGTGGATCACAGTATTTGATCATTGTGTAAGATTCCTTTACAGGGGTTGTCCGGTGAACGTATCCACAAGTTTTTTTAACCCCGTCATCCCTGGGCGATTTTCCATTTATCGTTTTGTCCTCCTCTTCTTCCAAGAGCCATAACTTTTTTATTTTTCTGTCAATATAGACATATGGGGGCTTGCTTTTTGCGGGACGAGTTGTTCTTTTGAACAAGATAATTTAGTTTACCCTATAGTGTACTGAAAAGCAGGAAAAAAGTTCCAAGTGCAATGAAATTGCAAATAAAGTGCAATTACACTTTTTTTTAGTTTTTTTATTCACCATGGTCACTATATGGTAAAACTGATGTGATGGTGTGATGTCTCGGGTCAGTACGAGTTTGTTGATACCAAACATGCTACTTTTATTGTTATCTAAGTGATGAAAAATAATTCTGAAGTTTTAAAGAAAAAGAATTCAGAATTTGCGCCATGTTCCGCGCCCTGCAGCGTTCCCATTTTCGGGGTCTGGGGCTGTGTGATGGCTTATTTTTTGTGTCTCGAGCTGACGTTTCTAATAATACTATTTTTGGGTAGATGTGATGTTTTGTATTTTATCGCAATGTTGCCGCGAGAAAAAAACGTAATTTTGGAGTTTGGACTTTTTCCTTCTTCGCAGTTTACCGATCTGATTGATTTTATATTTTAATAGATTGGGCATTTCTGAACGCGACGATACCAAATATGTGTGTTTTTTTTATTTTATTTTTTTAATAGCTTTCTTTTCAATGGGGCAAAAGGGGGGCGTGATTTGAAATTTTAGGGGCTTTTTTTATACATAATTGGAAAACATTTTTTTTTTTTTTCTTTATTTTACATAGCTCACTAGGGGGCCTCAGTAATCCACTCTTGTGTTGGCTTCTCTTGTCTTCCGATGAGCTGCTGATCATCAGAAGACACGGGAAATGACCAAGGACGTGCTATTACGTCCTTGGTCGTGAAGGAGTTAATCACTGCTTATGCTTGACCACCAGTCCATCCATTTGCTATGTGGTGGCCTATGGAGAATGAATGGAGCGTTAGTTGTTCGCTCAACTTTTGGCTCCATCTTGAAACAGGATTAAAAGTGCCCCATAAAACCTCCCCAATCTGCTGCCCAGTGTGGGATGCCCCCTGATCAGGACGTTATTGCCCCTCCTGTGATGACGACTGCCATTCACTGAGAAGCCGCTTTAACCCCTTCACGATGAAAGGTGTATATGTACGCCATAGGCTGCCTTACTCCCATTGATGCGAGCTCACGCGCTAAGCTTGCCCCATTCCCTGCACGTGTCAGCTGATCTGATCAGCCAACATGTGCAGCTCACAGCGTTAACCCTTTAGATCGCATACTGTGTTCTAAAGCACTGCAGCAGTGGTTGCGCTGTTTCCCTCCAGCATGGGTGGCCCTCTGATGTGATCATGGGGCCTCGATGCGTTGCCATGACAACGCGTGGTTGGCTGATGACCCCAGATACTGTCCTGACTCACCTCCTCCCAGCGATGCCGGAGCAACGTCACCGACAGAAAGTGATCATTTGTCCTGAAGCCTCTATACATAACACAAGCGATCAGTCCGTGCAGTGCTGAGGCCCCCTAGGGTGAGCCATTTATATGGATGCACTTAAATAAAATGGGAATGGTTGGTGATATCAACTTCCTGTTTGTGGCACATTAGTATATGGGAGGGGTGAAACTTTTCCAGATGGGTGTTGACCACGGCGGCCATTTTGGAGTCGGCCATTTTCGATCCAACTTAATTTTTTTCAAAGGGAGGAGGGTCGTGTGACACATCAAACCTATTGAAGATTTCATAAGAAAAACAATGATGTGCTTGGTTTTAACATAACTTTATTCTTTCCTGAGTTAATTACAAGTTTATGACCACTTACAAAACATGTTCAAAGTCCTGCCCATTGTGTTGGATTGTCAATGCAACCCTCTCTCCCACTCTTGACACACTGATAGCAACACCGCAGAAGAAATGCTAGCACAGGCTTCCAGTATCCGTTGTTTCAGATGCTGCACATCTTGTATCTTCACAGCATAGACAATTGCCTTCAGATGACCCCAAAAATAAAAAAGTCTAAAGGTACCGTCACACGGGGAGATATCGCCGGGGATGTTGCCGGCAACTGAGGGCGTGGCCAGGTTGCGGCGACATCGCCGGCGAATTGCCGCGTGTGACAGGCGATTAACATCGCCAGGTTTCCCAACATTGTTTGGAAACCTGCGATGTTGGTCAGCGATCATGCCTGATCGCCCTGTGTAACGCGGCAACCTGCAATGTTGCGGGATATTCCGCCTATCTACAACATTGCGAGTTATCGCTCGCTGGGTTGCTGGGCAACCCAGCGAGCGATAGCCGCGGCAACTAGCCGGCGACATCGCCGGTAAGTTGCTCAGTCTGACATCTCACCGGCGATGTTGTCAGGGATGCGCGCTCACCGCGATCGCCGGCAACATCGCCGGCGATATGTCCAGTGTGACGGTACACTTAAGGGAGTCAGATCAGGAAACCTTGGTGGCCATTCAACTGGCCCACGACGACCAATCCACTTTCCAGAAAAAATTGTTCATGTAGGAATGCTCGGACCTGACACCATAATTTGGTAGTGCACCATCTTGTTGGAAAAACTCATGGAACGTGCCATCTTCAGTGCATAAAGAGGGCAACACAACATCATGTAGCAATATCAGATAGCCAGTGGCATTGAAGTCTCCATTGATGAAGAATGGCGCCAATATCTTTTTACCCCATATACCACACCATACCATCATGTTTTGTGTTCCAACAGTCTTGGAGGGATCTAGCTAATATATGCGGAAGGGATGTTGGACTGATGCCACTCTCCAGTGACACGCGGCGAGTGCTTTGCGGTGGGCTCTTGCTGAATGAAGCTAGGACAGCCACTGATGTTTCTTCATTATTGACAGTTTTCTTGCGTCCACTTTTTTGCAAATCCAACACTGAACCTGTTTCACAAAATTTGGCAAGCAGTTTGCTAACTGTATCATGGGAGATGGGTGGTCTCGTAGGGTGTATTGCATTGAAATCTGCTGCAATGACACGGGTACTGCGTTCACCAGACATCAACACAATTTCTATCCGCTCCTCACGTGTTAACCTCTGCAACATGTCAATGGCTGTAAACAAGGAAAAAATTGTAAATAACTCATGAAAGAATAAAGCTACGGTAAAACCAAGCATGCCATTGTTTTTTTTATGAAATTCTTAATAATTTGATGTGTCACATGACCCTCTTCACATAAAAAAAAAATAAAGTTGGATCCAAAATGGCCGACTGAAAAATGGCTGCCATGGTCACCACCCATGTGGAAAAGTTTTCCCCCTCCCATATACAAATGTGTCACAAACAGGAAGATGATATCACCAACCATTCCCATGGCCCACCCTGTATACATATATACATACATACATATATATATATATTGCAGGAATTTACTCTGGAAGGCAGCGGCAGGGACGCAGTAATGAAGCAACACACAGGCTTTAAGTCCAAACTTCAGTGTTTTATTCACACTTTAACACAGCAGGTGGCGGAAAAGGAATATTAAACTACATCAATGTATTCCACCTTGTTGAACCACTAGTCTCATACTCACCCTTGCACGGGACGGGCTTAACTAAGCGGCTGCCTGGTCACCACTAGCGATGTGATTAGATGCAGGCCACAGGCGACTGCCAGGTGCCATATACAGGGTTGCTTTGAGTTTTTTCACAGTCCTTTGCAGCATGTATATCCACACAACACTGCTGCACATTCAGACTTAAGGCCTGTTACATGCTGCGATGTCCCAGCGATCCGACCAATGATCGTGATCGCTGGGACATCGCTATATGATTGCTGGTGAGCTGTCACACAGGCAGACTCACCAGCGAGAAAGCTGATAACCAGGGTAAACAGCAAGTAACTAAGCATAGCACTGCGCTTAGTTACCCAATGTTTACCCTGGTTACCATGTACCAGTGTGTACTGTGCGGCGGTGGGCATCGGCCAGGAGGTTGTTGATCGTTGGTCTCCCGCTGTCACACACGCCGATGCTGGCCGCCCAGCGGAAGACCAACGACAGAAAAATGGTCCTGGCCATTTATCAACTGTCAGCTGATCGCTGGTCGTTGGTACGTCACACACAGCGGCGTCGCTACAAGGTCTCTGCAACGTCACAAAACCGGTGATGTTGCAACGATATCGTTAATGATATCATTGCGTGGAACGGGCCCTTTAGTCCAGCCTAACTCCTCACACACTGAGATTCCCCTACTAACTGGCTTATGCAGGCTTGATTGCTGCAGCTGTGTACAACCATTGTTGACCTAAAAACCCGGAGACTTAAGGCCCCGATACACGAAGCGATATCGTTAACGATATCGCCGCAACATCACTGGTTTTGTGATGTTGCACCGACCTCGCCATCGAAGTCACTGCGTGTGACATGTGGCAATGACCTGATCGCTGCGGAATGCCCGGGACCATTTTTCCATTGTTGGTCTCCCACTGCCCAGCATGCATCAGCATGAGTGACAGGGGCAATGAACAACGATTCCCATGCTGTGCCCAGGACAGTGAGCGATCCTAGCGACCGTCGGGGGACGCAGCATCGGTAAGTTGATCGTCCAGTCTCACTGCTCACCAGCGATCACATAGTGATGTTCCAGCGATCCCGGCCACGTCAGATCGTTGGTGGGATCGCTGGAACATCTCTATGTGTAACGTGGCCTTCAGGGAAAATCCAGGCCACATTTTACCATGCTCAGGGCTGCCACTAGGAATTTCGGGGCCCCTTACTGCCAAAATTTTGGGGCCCCCCTGAGACTCCGCACAGCCTCCACCCATGCTCCACCTCCACCCATGCTTCACCTCTGCCCAAACATATATTATATTTATAATGAAAAATTGGAACAGCACCAAATATTACCTCAATTTATGTGCAAAGCTTTCCCAACAAGCAATCCAGATTGTTCTTTACAACAGAGTAAAAAAAGGAAAAACAGCACAAAAAAATAGAAAAATGCAAGGCCACGCCATTGGCCAATGAAGTCCACTTTTTTTTCTATATTTTTGTCCTGTTTTTCCTTTTTTTACACTCCCTCTCTATTATATATTACATACACACAGTTGTGAGCTGAATACACGATAGCTGAGCCTGTATATGCAATAGAGAATACACAATAGAGACAGATGCTAGCTGTATACACAACAGATGGCTGCAGGCCGTATACACAATGGAGACAGCTGCTGGCCGTACATAATAGAGAATACACAATAAAGACTGCTGCTGGCTGTATAGACAATGAAGATGGCTGTGGGCCCAGCTGTATAGACAATGGAGATGGCTGCTGGCTATACACACAGTAGAGGATGCACAATAGAGACTGCTGCAGGCTGTACACAATAGAGAATACACAATAGAGACTGCTGCTGGCCGCATACACAATGGAGATGGCTTTGAGACAAATGCACAATGGATATGGCAGCGGGACAAATGCTCATTAGAGACTGCTGTGAGGCGTATGCACATTAGTGACTGCTGCGGGATACACATTGGAGACTGTACAGGATGTATACACAGAGACTGCTGGCCGTATGCAAAGACTGCCAGCTGCATATCTTGTATACACAGACAGCACTCTACTGTATATACATATAGTATATAGATACACAAATAAAGCATGTAGTGTAGACCTGCATATAGAGTATAGTGCAGTGTAGAGAAAGACACAGAAAGAGAGACAGAGACAGGCAAAGACAGACAGAGAGAGAGAGAGAGAGATGGACAGAGAGACCGACAGAGAGACAGAGAGAGACAGACAGAGAGAGAGACAGACAGAGAAAGAGAGACACAGAGAGATGGACAGAGAGAGAGATAGACAGAGAGAGACGGACAGAGAGAGTGACGGACAGAGAGAGTGACGGACAGGGAGAGAGACGGACAGGGAGAGAGACGGACAGGGAGAGAGAGATGGACAGAGAGAAAAAGATGGACAGAGAGACGGACAGAGAGAGATGGATAGAGAGAGAGAGACGGACAGAGACAGAGAGACGGACAGAGAGAGACAAACAGAGAGACAGACAGAGAGATGGACAGAGAGATGGACAGAGAGAGACAGACAGAGAGAGGGACAGAGATAGACAGAGAGAGACAGACAGAGAGAGTCCATGACTGCATGAGAAACAATGAGGTCCATTACACGCTGGAACTTGTAGTCACTTATATACCAGAATGTTCATATGTGGCTCTTCACATGTGGCTCTCCTCTTTTAGGGCAAAAACCTGGGGCCTTACCATCCATGCCAAAGACAAAAAACCAAATGCACTTACAGGACGCAGTCAGAGCCCAATTGTAGAGCAAGCCCAGCTGCTGGCTGATAAAAATCACCTCTACCAGCATATGTGGGAGGCGACCTGCCATGCATATACTAGGCCTGCATAAGACACCATTCACACTGATACATATGATGCAGAGTGTCTGAAAGCTACCCAACCGCTCCGCTGCCTGAGCATTGGGCCGCACAGTACGATGCCTCTGCACCACTGGATGAACGGTGCCCCTATGGGCCCAACTGCACCCTGGATGGATAAAAAAGTGCAAAGGTTTTTCATATGATAAATAAAAAACCTTTATAGATGGGATTTTGGTTCATGTGTTGGCCCAAGACATTTAAGCTGATGACCCACGATCAAGGGATCCCATGCTCACCAGTCCTAACAAAATTGTACAAAAACATACTAGAAAAAAAGCAGCATCAGAAAAAAACTTACCATCCATGCCAAAGACAAAAAACCAAATGCACTTACAGGACGCAGTCAGAGCCCAATTGTAGAGCAAGCCCAGCTGCTGGCTGATAAAAATCACCTCTACCAGCATATGTGGGAGGCGACCTGCCATGCATATACTAGGCCTGCATAAGACACCATTCACACTGATACATATGATGCAGAGTGTCTGAAAGCTACCCAACCGCTCCGCTGCCTGAGCATTGGGCCGCACAGTACGATGCCTCTGCACCACTGGATGAACGGTGCCCCTATGGGCCCAACTGCACCCTGGATGGATAAAAAAGTGCAAAGGTTTTTCATATGATAAATAAAAAACCTTTATAGATGGGATTTTGGTTCATGTGTTGGCCCAAGACATTTAAGCTGATGACCCACGATCAAGGGATCCCATGCTCACCAGTCCTAACAAAATTGTACAAAAACTACTAGAAAAAAAGCAGCATCAGAAAAAAACTTACCATCCATGCCAAAGACAAAAAACCAAATGCACTTACAGGACGCAGTCAGAGCCCAATTGTAGAGCAAGCCCAGCTGCTGGCTGATAAAAATCACCTCTACCAGCATATGTGGGAGGCGACCTGCCATGCATATACTAGGCCTGCATAAGACACCATTCACACTGATACATATGATGCAGAGTGTCTGAAAGCTACCCAACCGCTCCGCTGCCTGAGCATTGGGCCGCACAGTACGATGCCTCTGCACCACTGGATGAACGGTGCCCCTATGGGCCCAACTGCACCCTGGATGGATAAAAAGTGCAAAGGTTTTTCATATGATAAATAAAAAACCTTTATAGATGGGATTTTGGTTCATGTGTTGGCCCAAGACATTTAAGCTGATGACCCACGATCAAGGGATCCCATGCTCACCAGTCCTAACAAAATTGTACAAAAACTACTAGAAAAAAAGCAGCATCAGAAAAAAACTTACCATCCATGCCAAAGACAAAAAACCAAATGCACTTACAGGACGCAGTCAGAGCCCAATTGTAGAGCAAGCCCAGCTGCTGGCTGATAAAAATCACCTCTACCAGCATATGTGGGAGGCGACCTGCCATGCATATACTAGGCCTGCATAAGACACCATTCACACTGATACATATGATGCAGAGTGTCTGAAAGCTACCCAACCGCTCCGCTGCCTGAGCATTGGGCCGCACAGTACGATGCCTCTGCACCACTGGATGAACGGTGCCCCTATGGGCCCAACTGCACCCTGGATGGATAAAAAAGTGCAAAGGTTTTTCATATGATAAATAAAAAACCTTTATAGATGGGATTTTGGTTTTTTTTCTGATGCTGCTTTTTTTCTAGTAGTTTTTGTACAATTTTGTTAGGACTGGTGAGCATGGGATCCCTTGATCGTGGGTCATCAGCTTAAATGTCTTGGGCCAACACATGAACCAAAATCCCATCTATAAAGGTTTTTTATTTATCATATGAAAAACCTTTGCACTTTTTTATCCATCCAGGGTGCAGTTGGGCCCATAGGGGCACCGTTCATCCAGTGGTGCAGAGGCATCGTACTGTGCGGCCCAATGCTCAGGCAGCGGAGCGGTTGGGTAGCTTTCAGACACTCTGCATCATATGTATCAGTGTGAATGGTGTCTTATGCAGGCCTAGTATATGCATGGCAGGTCGCCTCCCACATATGCTGGTAGAGGTGATTTTTATCAGCCAGCAGCTGGGCTTGCTCTACAATTGGGCTCTGACTGCGTCCTGTAAGTGCATTTGGTTTTTTGTCTTTGGCATGGATGGTAAGTTTTTTTCTGATGCTGCTTTTTTTCTAGTAGTTTTTGTACAATTTTGTTAGGACTGGTGAGCATGGGATCCCTTGATCGTGGGTCATCAGCTTAAATGTCTTGGGCCAACACATGAACCAAAATCCCATCTATAAAGGTTTTTTATTTATCATATGAAAAACCTTTGCACTTTTTTATCCATCCAGGGTGCAGTTGGGCCCATAGGGGCACCGTTCATCCAGTGGTGCAGAGGCATCGTACTGTGCGGCCCAATGCTCAGGCAGCGGAGCGGTTGGGTAGCTTTCAGACACTCTGCATCATATGTATCAGTGTGAATGGTGTCTTATGCAGGCCTAGTATATGCATGGCAGGTCGCCTCCCACATATGCTGGTAGAGGTGATTTTTATCAGCCAGCAGCTGGGCTTGCTCTACAATTGGGCTCTGACTGCGTCCTGTAAGTGCATTTGGTTTTTTGTCTTTGGCATGGATGGTAAGTTTTTTTCTGATGCTGCTTTTTTTCTAGTAGTTTTTGTACAAAACCTGGGGCCCCCTATTTTTGGGCTGAGATCAGAACCCCACCTTTTACATGCCAGGGCCCTCCTGTTCAGGTGCCAGGACCTGGGCCCCACTTTTAGATGCCAGTACTTGGTGCCCCCCTGTTCACACCAGGATCTAGGGCCCTCCCTTTCACACCAGGACCTGGTGCCCTCCTGTTCATGTGCCAGTGCTTGAGGCCCCCATGTTCACACTGGGATCTGGGGCCCCCCTATTTAAGTGTCAGCACTTTAGGCCCCCTGTTAGATCACACCACCTGGGCCCCCCCCTGTTTAGGTGACAGGGACCTGGGGACCCTCTGTTTAGGTGACAGGGACCTGTGTCCCCCCTGTTCAGGTGACAGGGACCTGCAGCCCCCCTGTTCATCTGACAGGAACCTGGGGCCCCTTTTAGATGTCACTACCAGGGACCCCACTGTTCAGGTGACACGGCCTGGGGTGCCCCTGTTGAGGTGACAGGGCATGAAGCCCTTCTATTAAGTGTCAGAACTTGGCGTCCCCTGTTCACCCCAGGACATGTTGTCCGGGGTATAGGCTCCATGCATTGCTGGGACTTGTGGTCCCCCCGCACACCGAGGCCTCCTCACCACTATGACATTGACGAAGGTGTCCTGGAGTGCTGCAGCCCGACCAGTGTCAGATCCATCTCCTACTTCCAGAACAGAGAGCGGAATCAGTCCAGCAACTGAGACAGCAGGGACATTATGACGGATTCAGGGCGGGGGCGCTGTGCGGAGGACCGGGGGGGGGGGGGTTGGGGAACACAGGAGCCGGTACACACAACAAAAAACAACCGACTCACCGGAAGCGGAAGTGCCGCCTGTGTGGGTGCGGGGACAGAGTTGCATTTTCTCTAGTGGTGAGATGTGGCACTGACGGCACAAAGCCCACAGCAGCCCTCACTGCTCTACAACTCCCATAATTCCACTGCACAGGCGACCACAGCCGGGAATTCTGTGAAATGTAGTTCAAACTGGTGTTCAGAAACAGCGTCAGTCACTATGCTGGCCGGGGTGGAGGGCTCCTTGCTGCAACGACCACGCCCCCGCTTGCTCGCCCGGGCCCCACTACACCTTTTCAGATAGCCACGCCACCTCCAATGATTGGCCAGGTCCCTTAATGATTAAAGGTGGGTTTACACGTCGCGATATCGGGCCGATATCGTATCCAACGACGCGGGAGCGCGCTTTTTGAGCGCGCTTTTCCCTGCATCGCATCGCCGGTTTACACAGCGCGATATCGGGATACAACGTCCCGACGATGTGTACGCCCCCCAACCCAGGAACGACCATTTAACATGGGAGTGAATGGGTGACGTGGCAGTACACATCGGAGTTGGGCTGTCACACAGCACGATCCGACTCCAATCTCCATTCAATATCGGAGCATTGGAGAGCACGCTCATTCAATCCCCGATATCGCATTGACATCGTTCCTGCATCGTATTGGACGTTCACACCATACAAAGCAGGAACGATATCGGCTCCAACGATCGAACCACGTGACTTTTCATTGAAATTGGACGCCGATATCGCAACGTGTAAACCCACCTTAAGACCTGTAAGGGTCTAATAGTGGCCATGACCATGCTGGGAGAAATATACCTTCCATCCAGCACTACACCTTTCACTGCAGCACACTATCTATCAGTGGCGTAACTAGAGTCCGATGGGCCCCGATGCAAAATTTGGCCCTGGGCCCCCCCTCCCCACACTCACACACATTGGTCAGGTGTATGGGCCCCATGTAACGTTCTAAATCCTATAAAGACTCAAATTGATCCCTCTCCGCCTTTATTATGTATTAATGTCTCTCATCCTGCTATATTCGGTCCTCCTCCTAGAATATGCCCTTATCCTGATATACAGTTAGGGCCAGAAATATTTGGACAGTGACACAATTTTCGCGAGTTGGGCTCTGCATGCCACCACATTGGATTTGAAATGAAACCTCTACAACAGAATTCAAGTGCAGATTGTAACGTTTAATTTGAAGGGTTGAACAAAAATATCTGATAGAAAATGTAGGAATTGTACACATTTCTTTACAAACACTCCACATTTTAGGAGGTCAAAAGTAATTGGACAAATAAACATAACCCAAACAAAATATTTTTATTTTCAATATTTTGTTGCGAATCCTTTGGAGGCAATCACTGCCTTAAGTCTGGAATCCATGGACATCACCAAACGCTGGGTTTCCTCCTTCTTAATGCTTTGCCAGGCCTTTACAGCCGCAGCCTTCAGGTCTTGCTTGTTTGTGGGTCTTTCCGTCTTAAGTCTGGATTTCAGCAAGTGAAATGCATGCTCAATTGGGTTAAGATCTGGTGATTGACTTGGCCATTGCAGAATGTTCCACTTTTTTGCACTTATGAACTCCTGGGTAGCTTTGGCTGTATGCTTGGGGTCATTGTCCATCTGTACTATGAAGCGCCGTCCAATCAACTTTGCAGCATTTGGCTGAATCTGGGCTGAAAGTATATCCCGGTACACTTCAGAATTCATCCGGCTACTCTTGTATGCTGTTATGTCATCAATAAACACAAGTGACCCAGTGCCATTGAAAGCCATGCATGCCCATGCCATCACGTTGCCTCCACCATGTTTTACAGAGGATGTGGTGTGCCTTGGATCATGTGCCGTTCCCTTTCTTCTCCAAACTTTTTTCTTCCCATCATTCTGGTACAGGTTGATCTTTGTCTCATCTGTCCATAGAATACTTTTCCAGAACTGAGCTGGCTTCTTGGGGTGTTTTTTCAGCAAATTTAACTCTGGCCTGTCTATTTTTGGAATTGATGAATGGTTTGCATCTAGATGTGAACCCTTTGTATTTACTGTCATGGAGTCTTCTCTTTACTGTTGACTTAGAGACAGATACACCTACTTCACCGAGAGTGTTCTGGACTTCAGTTGATGTTGTGAACGGGTTCTTCTTCACCAAATAAAGTATGCGGCGATCATCCACCACTGTTGTCATCCGTGGACGCCCAGGCCTTTTAGAGTTCCCAAGCTCACCAGTCAATTCTTTTTTTCTCAGAATGTACCCAACTGTTGATTTTGCTACTCCAAGCATGTCTGCTATCTCTCTGATGGATTTTTTCTTTTTTTTTTCAGCCTCAGGATGTTCTGCTTCACCTCAATTGAGAGTTCCTTTGACCGCATGTTGTCTGGTCACAGCAACAGCTTCCAAATGCAAAACCACACACCTGGAATCCACCCCTGACCTTTTAACTACTTCATTGATTACAGGTTAACGAGGGAGAGGCCTTCAGAGTTAATTGCAGCCCTTATGGCAGGTTTACACGTTGCGATATCGTAGTTCAATTTCAATGAAAAGTCACGTGGTTCAATCGTTGGACCCGAGATCGTGCCTGCGTTGTATGGTGTGCACGTCCAATACGATGCAGGAACGATGTCAATGCGATATCGGGGATTGAATGAGCGTGCTATTCAATGCCCCGATATTGCATAGCGATTGAAGCCGGATCGTGCTGTGTAAACGCCCAACTACGATGTGATTTGAAACGTCACCCATTCAATCCCATGTTAAGTATGCGATCCTGGGTTGGGAGGCGTAGACATCGCACGGACGTTGTATTCCGATATCGCAGCGTGTAAACATCCAATGCGATGCGGGAGAAACGTGCACTAAATGTGCGCTCCCGCGCCATTGAACTGCGATATCGGAACGAGATTGAAGCGTGTAAACCCACCTTTAGAGTCCATTGTCCAATTACTTTTGGTCCCTTGAAAAAGAGGAGGCTATGCATTACAGAGCTATGATTCCTAAGCCCTTTCTTCGATTTGGATGTGGAAACTCTCATATTGCAGCTGGGAGTGTGCACTTTTAGCCCATATTACAATTATATATATATTTCTGAACATGTTTTTGTAAACAGCTAAAATAACAAAACTTGTGTCACTGTCCAAATATTTCTGGCCCTAACTATATAGTCCTCCATTATAGCATAATGCAGCCTCATAGCCCTCCGTATAGTATAATTCAGCCTCATAGCCCTCCATATAGTATAATGCAGCATAGTATCCCTCCATATAGAATAATGCAGCTTCATAGCCCTCCATATATTATAATGCAGCCTACTAGCCCTCAATCTAGCATAATACAGCATCATAGCTCTCCAGATAGCATAAATTTGCCCAAACACAGACACACTGTCCCCTGTATACCCTGCCACACACAGATACACTGCCCCTGTATCACTCCCCCCATACACACAGACATATTGCCCCCGTATAACCCCCCACTGACATGCTGCCCCTGTATAACCCCCCACACAGACATACTGCCCCATACCACCTCCTCATACACACATACTGGCCCCTGTATATCTCTCTCACACACACAGACATACATACTGACACAGACATAGTGCTCCTGTATAACCCCCCCACACACACACACACACATACTGCTCCATACCCCCTCTCCAGGATATGTCAGGATTTAGACTTCAGCTCCTGCATGGAGCTCACACCTACCACTCCTACTGGCCGCTACGTCCTGTCATGAGGTCACAGTTTGATGACCTAATCATGGTGCTGTACCAATCCTCTGGCGACTGTGAACAGCTGTCTGAGGACCAGTCTGGGCATACTTGTGCACAGTGACATGGATATGCGTCCTCGGGGGACGCACATCCATGTAAAGCAGGCACTCAGGTCGGGGGTCGGCGACTGGTGGATGCGGGCCCCTGTACCTCTGGGCTCCGTCGCAGTTGCGACCCTGGTTGTTGTGCCCCTGTCCTCCATCTTGCTATGTACAGTATACAGGCCCGGACTGTCATCCCTCACCTGTGCATGTCTTCTGTAAAGGCTTGGTATAACACTTGTATGAGGTCACAGAGCACAGCAACACAGACAGACTGGAGGCGGCAGAGCCAAGTGCTGCCACTTGTAAAGTGAAAGTGCAGGAAGTCAGGAACAGCTCAGCACCTAATGACAGGAGCCGGCTGCTTCTCTGCAGGGTGGCCCGTGCCCCTTTCCCTGCCGGGCCCGGTCTCACTTGCAACCTCTGCGACCTCAGTAGTTACGCCACTGGCAAGGGGTTTAATGCATTGAAAATGCAAAAAAGACCATCCTCCCGCCCGTCCAAGAAATACTTGTTTTATGGGCAGATGTGTGGGCAGAGCCTATCACTAATTGACCAACATTGGATTCACTATTCAGACGAGTACGTAAGTATTACAAAGTACTTGTTAAGATTACAGTGATTATGAATATTTTGCTACTCGCTCATCACTAGCTGCTGTACAATTTTTTTTTAAATGTTTAAAGAGGAACGGTCACTCCCCTGGAGCTTTCCAAACTGAAAGCACTTCTGAATGCAGCATGTCTTCTGCATTCAGGGAAAGGGTCTCCCATGTTTCTACCCGCCCTGAAAGCTATAAAGAAAACTTTAGAAAGTTTAAAGATAACGAGTCCGGAGGGACTTAGGCTGGCTTCCTACCATGGTTTTGTTTCGGTCCATGGGATCCTGTTTTTTGCAGGACACCGTAGACAGGAAGTGTAGAAAAGTGTGGCCAAATATGGTCCTGGATCCTATTTTTTGCAGGATTCTTTTTCTGATATTGTCCATGGTGCTGAAGTCTGCCTGTGTCTGCTCTGTCGCTGTCCTTGGTGCTGAATTCAAAGCCTGTGCATAAAATACTGCTGTCCGTGGTGCTGAAGTTAGAACGCAGGATTTCGGAGTATGTTCTGTACAAAAAAATTGGATTCTGGAAACAATCCGACTTTTTCACGGATCCGGCGCCCGTAGACTCCTATGTTATGGGCGCCAGATCGCCCAGGATCAATTTCTGTCCGATTTTGTCCAATTTTTTTCACCGGAGCCCAAAAATGCTGCAGGCTCCCGTTTTGGACACTGTGAAAAGCCAGACAAAAGCGAATCCGGCACAGAATACACAAAATCGGATGGCCAAATATGACCAATCTGGCACCATAGGAATACATGGGATACAAAACCGGATCAGAATCTGATGCACAAAACCATGGTGTGAAGCCAGCCTTACCGATTATGGATATTCTATATATTCTAAATTCCCAGGGGGCAATGGGCCTAGGAATTCAGTGTTGAGCGCATTAGCCGGCTGCCCGCAGTGTTTTCTTGAACTGGTCTCCCTGAGATCAGTGAATACTTTGTTTTGTTGGTCTACTAGGCATTGCTCCCACCTAGCCAGAATCCTACTCCACACTGATGAGGGGCAACACCCCGAAACAGCTGTCTGTGGATGGATACCTGGCCTTGGTATTCCCTTGTCATATCTTCAAGCTTGTAAAGAGCTGGATATTGACTCAAAGGGCCACTTAACATGGTGGTTATCATGGCTAGGTCCTTCACTAGAGAAAGATCTGGCTAGTCCTGTGTTGAGACTCCTAAACAAGGCTGCACAGACTTTATTTGCATATTACCGATTATGGAGTCCTCGCTGTTCCTGGGGGTCCTCCCCGCCCCCTGCCTCTCTGTGCCGCCCCCGGCACATGACGTCAGTGCTGGAGCCTGCTCTGCTACAGATTATGATGTATGGCTACAGCAGGGCGGGCCCCGGCTCTGATGTCATGGATAGGAGGCGGCACAGAGAGGCAGGGAGGACCCCTGGGAACAGGGAGGACTCCATAATCAGTAAGTCCCTCCAGACTCGTTATCTCTAAACTTTATAAAGTGTTTATTACAGCTTACAGGAAGGGTAGAAACATGGGATACCCCTTCCCTGAATTCAGCATACACGTTGCATTCAGAGGTGCTTTCAGTTTAGAAAGCAGCAGGGGGTGACAGGTCCTCTTTAAAGCTTATACACGACCACTCTGACGTGTATTTTCAGTTTCCACCCACTTAGTCTGATTGATAGTGTCTCTCATGCTGCTGCTCTCTCTCACTGCTCAGTACAGGCTGCAACCGTTAGAATGGGTGGTTGAATGCACAGTGCCGATATCACTCCCAACGGTGTTTTTTCAACACTCTCATAAACTCCTAAATGCCTTCATCTGGGGAGGAAAGCAATCTCGGTTGTCGAGACATTGGTTACAACGCGTAAAGATGGTGGGGGGATGGGATCCCCTAATATGAAGGATTACTATATAGCACCTCAACTCAGCCGAAGAATGGGTGGAACCACGACCCTCCAAGTAGGTGGTCCCATTAGAGGTCATTTTGCACACGCACATGATCTCAAGGCGGTGCTATGGGCAGCTCTGGTTAACCCACGTAATCTGGGGGCCCTCCTCCCACCAATTACTCCTTGTCAAATTGGCTTCAGGTTCACTCCTCCACCCAGACACACATCCCTGCGTTGCACCTGGAAGCACCTTTAAAACTTCTGGAGGTCTTATCAGAGGACCTTGACCTGAACCTTTGGAAAATAGGTTGGATTACTGTATTAAGTGATATAGTTGAAGAAGGCTTTCTTTTACTCTTTTCCCAATTGCAAAATAGGTTTGGCTTAACTTTTAAAGACCATTTCTCATATCTCCGGGTACAACACATTTTAAAGAAATAGCTCAACTTCCCATATAGAGTCAATAGTGATATTATTAGGACCCTTTCCTCTTCCTCATCCTCATCCCTGGATATGGGCTTGAGACTCCTTAATGATTCCATGTCTATTAGAATCACTGCACACATACACTTAAGGAGTTTTTTTTTGCTTGTTGGTGAAATTTATTGAAACAAGTGCTCTTATAGTGATTGCGACAGAATGACGTTTCGGTCATTCAAGACCTTGATCACATAAGTCGCTGAAAAAAACAGATATATACAATCAGGTGCTGTTGTTACATATATTACATATATACATTATATTTACAGCATAAAATACATGTAAAGTCTAGTATATCCATGTCTGACATCTGGTGATGCTCATAGGAGAAATGCCAAGACTATGGTAAATATGAAAGTATGACTATACAAGTACTGAGAGTGAGATAGGAGGGCACAGATGGTTGCATCATTATTCAAAGTCAATAGTCATGTGTGGAGAAGATATTGAAGCATAAAATAACAAGAGAACATGCCTACCCTTGAGCTATGTTGTGGTTCATGAAGGATGTGGTCCTTATGATCAGTATAGGAACAGCGGGTATGCCTGGATAGAGGGATTTGTATGTTTAGATTAGAAGGGGAGAAGGAATTAATGATGATGGAGGAATAGGGTGGTATAGTTACTTATCATGCATGGTGATAAGAGTTTGCTAAATATACATGCCTAATAGCCATAGTGTGTATTTAAAACCCCTTGTGATGTCATAGAACCTTCTAGAAAGATCTAGTTCAATCCCCATTGGTGAAAATGATAAAGTTATAGGCATTTACCCTTAGTAGTTCTGAACTGAGGGCTGTCCTGTACAGGGTAATGGTCACTAATGCCTTTAGATTAGCCAGGGTCAGAGCGGTCGCTCTATGTGGCTGTGGAGGTAAGTTGCATAAACATTAGCTTGTGTCAATGTGCGGAGAAAAATGTATACTTAACTTAATTGACCAGATCATCATGGCTCACTCACGGTGGTGGCACGGCGGTGGAGTGTGTTCACACTCAGTTGTAGCAAGGAGGAGTGACAAGGGGCGGTGTGTATCGCTCCTTTTTATTCTGTTCTGCCCATGTGACAGGAAATGATGATTGCTGGTCTCAGGACAGGATGTGACATCACCACACATGCTCAGATGAAGTGTCAGGCTTATGGCGGCGGCCATGTTTTTTGTTGGTAGCTAGGTTTATAGAAGTCATGTGATCACATCGGGTCACATGACAGTGTGATGATACACCACATACTTTATCATAGTATAATCTTAAGGGCAATGTTGTTAAGAGGATAGCGGTTTATTAGGGATGTGACCCCAATGTGTTACAAGGTAACAGTGGTCAGACTGTGGGGTTTGTTATGTATTTTAAGGTTAAATGTAACACTTAAGGCCGCGATGTTAGACATTGATTCAACTAGTGTGAGGCAATGGTTTAACAACATTGAATACTATATAACCAGTGTTGTAGTCAATACAAGTTAAAGTACATTATGTATGGGCCATAAAGATGTTACTGAGTCTGGATGCTAGTATGTCAAAGATCTGATGATATATATGTTGGGTATTTGTGAGTACAGTATATATGTTGATAGACATTGTGATCACATAATACATCAGAAAAAAACAAGTAGGAGTCCAAACTTAAAAATAAGATAAAAGAAATCAAAGAGAGAGAAAGGAAACTTATGTCCAAAATACTAATGCTATGCTTTTTGTCCTTACCAGGGAGTTATGTCGTGCCCTGTTATTTGTATAGATTAGGTGACCTAGGGAAGAATGTCAATTGTTAGTTATGCCACTCTATTTCACGGTTGAGACCCTTAGGGGCTAGGGTGTCGAGTGTGTAAATCCAATAAGTTTCTCGCTCTTTCAGAAGTTTGATATGATTACCCCCTCTTCTGGGTCTATGTACCTTTTCTAACACTTGGAAGCGTAGTTGAGAGATGTTGTGTCTAGCTTCTTTGAAGTGGGCCGGTAGGGGTAGCCAGGTGTATTCACATCTGATGGCAGATTTATGGCTAGAGATCCTCCTCCTGATTGCCTGGGTTGTTTCCCCTACATACAGCAGTCCACAAGGACACTTGATCACATAGACCACAAATTGGAATCACAAGTGTAGAAGTCCTTTATGGGGTAGGATTTGCCTGTCCGGGGGTGTGTGACTACATTGCCTTTGATGACGTTTGAGCATGACATACAGCTTAGACAGGGATAAGTACCTGTCCTCCTTTGACCTGTGAGGGTACATGAATGAATGGTTTCCTTAGCCCCTATGTCCGCTCGTACCAATCTGTCCCGTATGTTTGGGGGTCTCCGCAGGCACATCAGGGGGGGGGGTTTTGAATGACTCGACACTGGGGTATGATCTTGTCAGTAGTGGCCAGTGTTTGCGGATCAAATTATGTACCCTTAGTATGGAGGGATGGTGGTAATGGACAAAGGGAAGCCTCACAGGTTTCGTCATGTCACTGGGTGGTGTAGTATCGGTGCAGGCTCTATGTAGTTCATCAGTGAGTAGTTTTTTCGGATAATTTCGACTAGCGAACTTATTGGACATTTCAGTTAGACGTGTGTCTCTAGTTGTGGGGTCGGAGACAATTCTATTGACTCTCTTAAACTGTGATCTTGGCAAGCTATTTCTAGTTGCTTTTGGGTGACAGCTGTCATATAGGAGGAGACTATTGACATCTGTAGGCTTTGTAAAAATGTCTGTAGTAAGATATCCCCGGTCATCTTTTGATACTCTTGTGTCCAAGAAGCTGATGTTATTGGTGTCATGGGATAGTGTGAATTTGAGTTCAGGTCTGATCTGATTGATGGAGTTAAAGAAGTCAAGGAGGCTGTCCTGGGGGCCATGCCATATGCAGAAAATGTCGTCAATGTATCTGTACCATACGAGAGCTTGCTGCTGGAAGGTGTTATTGGGGTATATATGGTCTCTCTCGAACCTATCCATGTAGAGATTTGCATATGCGGGGGCTACGTTCGAGCCCATCGCGGTACCCCGTATCTGTACATAAAAATCATCTTCTTTTATGCTGTAAATATAATGTATATATGTAATATATGTAACAACAGCACCTGATTGTATATATCTCTGTTTTTTTCAGCGACTTATGTGATCAAGGTCTTGAATGACCGAAACGTCATTCTGTCGCAATCACTATAAGAGCACTTGTTTCAATAAATTTCACCAACAAGCAAAAAAAACTCCTTAAGTGTATGTGTGCAGTGATTCTAATAGACATTTATGTGGGACTTACGAGCCTCCTTCACTAGCACCATACCCCCACACCTATCGTGTGCTAGCCATTGAATCTCATACTTAATGATTCCATGGGACATAAGAGCAGATTCGTAAAATCTACATCCTTCATATCTTCGGAAAAAGACCTCGGTAAAGCCATACCTGAACTGGACTGGACAAGAGCAATTAAATTGGCAGGGCGGACATTTGGTTGTGCAGCCCACTTCGAATCACACTTGAAGCCGATACTTGGCTGGTATTTTACTCCTGTGAAGCTCCATTCCATGTTTCCCAACGCTTCACACCTATGTTGGCGAAACTGTAATCAGACGGAGTCCTTATATCATATATTTTGGGATTGTTCTATTATAACTCCTTTGTGGGATCACGCTTTTAGACTTATTTCACTTGTGGTGGGACAGATTGTCCAGCCGACTCCTGAGGTGACGGTCCTCCTCTTAAACCTACATGCATTTCCCCTGTGCTCTAGAGTGGTAACGGCTCTTATTGTGTTAGTGCCAAGACTCCTATTAGGAATAACATATGTTTTCCAAGGTTTAGTTAAGAAAGAGGCCATAGCTCAAGCGGTTAATAGCACGCTTATTTTTGAAAAAAAATGTCATTCTACAAAAATAACGCCTTACAGAAGTTCGCCGGGGATTAGCAGGCTTGGGAAGCTGTACGGTCACTGAGTCATAGTTGAAACAGTCACATAAAAGGTTGGAGGTGAGCCCTGGGGAGGAGGTTGAGACCGGAGTGCTTTGTTTACACTGCAATGGTTATATAATTATGCTACACTAGATGGCCCGATGCTAACGCATCAGGTATTCTAAGACTATGGTTAGCAGAGTATACGGGGCTCAGTGGACAGCACAGTATACGGTGGGCGAGTGGACACACACACCCCGACAATGTGCGCTGTACCGTACTCACTGACATTCTCTTCGCAGGAGCTCCAGATCCCGGCATAGAAGCACCTCTCTATGAGCTTATTGTCCCCGGTCTCCCAGCTGTACAGCACAGCCCCGAAGCTGCTGTTTGAGTCAGAGCTGTTGTAGCAGATGCAGCACGGCCAGGGGCCCAGGCAGAAAGGCTTCAGCACCTTGCAGATTCCCTGACACCAGTGACTGCTGTTGTCGGTCACCGCCTTCTGCAGCAGAGACACAGTTCAGGGTCAGAGCCACCCCATCACCCGGAGAGAGTAAAGTGGAGTGGTGAGAGCGGGCCGGCGGGGAGGGAGGAGGTGGGGTGGGAATTGAGTGGCGGGGAGGGGTGTGAATGGCACCGGGTAGCAGCGGCGGGCAAGAGCGGGCCGGGAGGTGGGCGCACTCGCTCCAGCAGGCAGGAGGCCGAAGGTGTGTCTCTAAGGGCAAAATCCCGCGTTGCGGATTGGATCGCGGCCATTTTGCATACGCTGCGCTCATTGGTCGCCGCGGCTATCGGCGGCCAATGAGCACTGGCGCGATTTCCGTGACAGAGAACCTTATACGATTATATAGTAGATTTACCCCTGTTGCACATTTGTGCTAATGTTGTATTATAATGTTTTCAATAAAGACAAATTAAAAAAAAAAAAAAAAAAAATGGGTGGTTGAAGACAGTGTACATCTGGAGCCATGAGAGAATTTCTTTCTATAGCAGAGCTCAATTTTTAATTCTACCATTAGGATTATACAGCCATTCTGACATATTTTCAAAGTAAATACACCAATTTTATCAGGTTTGCAATCTATTTAATATTGTATGCAGTTTAGGGCTCTTAAAGATGTTTTTTTCAACAATGTCAGTCAACAGGTCAGAATTAGGGTTGAGCGAGTGTAATTGTTACTATTCGCTACTCACACGGATAGTACATTTCGCGATATTCGTTTCTTGGCGAGTATCGCTGGTGCTTGTGAGTGATGTATCGATCATTATCGATCTGACACATATTGCTGTCTCCCTTCAGTAAACAATGGGAGCTGCCACCCCATTGAGAGCAGATTGAATGTAAGGCTCTCTAGTGGCACAGCAAGGTGTTTTATGTAGTAGAAACACAAAAAAGCCCACCCTCCCGCCTGTCCTGGAAAGACTCGTTTTATGGCCGAATGTGTGTGGGGGAGCCTATCACTAACATTGGACCCGCTATTCGGATGAATATGCAAGTATTAAACTACTTGTTACAAATATAGCAATTACAAATATTTCACTTCTCGCTCATCACTAGTCAGAATGCATGGACTGGCAGACACTCTCTCAACAGAGCATGACTTCTTCATATATTTCTATGAGGCTGTCATGCTCGACATCAGATCAATGGCCAGTCTGTGTATAGACAGCAATGCAACAGACTGACTACGGATCTCCTGATCCGAGTGTGACAGCCTCATAGAAATATATGAAACTGTCTAACTGGCTAGGACTGCCATTTAGTATAACACAGTGGCACGCACCCTAACAGTGGCACAGTGGATGGGATATCAACAAATCCCATCCTCACTATGCTGTTTCCGACCGCAGCGTTTTGACAGCAGTGCCAGTGTCTGCTCCTATGTAGCATGTTCATTTCATGCGGTGGAGTCGGAAGCAGCCATCATCGGTTGCACCCACTACAGATTGTGAGTACAGGGCAGCTGTGGTCTCCCTGCGGCCACCCGTGAATTCCCGCAGTTTGAGTACCTGTGTCCAAGATACAGCTCCTCAGGACCGTAAGCACATACTCTTAGGGCCACGTCACACACACAGATAAATTGTGCAGATATTGTTCACAGATCTCTGGTTGTAGTGAAATCATGGACACATAGTTCCATTTTGTGGCTGTGTACAATGCGTCCATGATTTCACTGCAACCAGAGATCTATGAACAATATCTGCACAGATATCTGTGTGTGACGTGGCCCTTAGGATTACACTTCTCAGCAGCACCCTGTACCTCAGTGCAGCACTTCTCATTTTGTGCTGGAAGCGGACTGTTCACATGTAAAGCAGGAGCACCTTTCAGCACAGCTCTGCCTCCAATACAAATACTTGGTACACCAAGCTAAGGTTATTAGTGATGAGCAAGCACTACCATTCCCGGGTGCTTGGTACTTGTAACAAGCAGTCAAGACGCTCAAATTGGTTCTTCTTGTGATCTGAGTATAATGGAAGTCAATGGGTAAACCAGCATTTTTCTAGAAGATTTTCTGGAAAAATGCGTGAGTTGCCTATGACTTCTATTAATCTCTGTCACGCCCATCTGTGGTTGCTTGTTGAGTACCTGAGCATAGCAGTGCTCGCTAACCACTACATGACACTGAATCATGCCCATAGAGCGTATTTTAAAGGATCCCGTCACCTCCAAAACGCCTCCTAAGCTATCAAAACATGTCCTGCAGCATCCATTCACTAATCTCACACTCCTTTTGTCTCCTAAAAGCATCCTGTGAAAGTGCATAAAAACGTTTTAATACTCACTCATTAGTGATTATAATTAGCAGGGGCTATATTCTTTAGTCACCATCGCGGGCTGTTTTGGATCCGGGATCCACCCTCTCTGTCTGTGTGCTCTGCTTGTGAAGGCTTTGCCCTACCCCCTCTCTATTACTCACAGAATGCAAATCATTACTCCCTCCTCATTACTCACCAGGGGGTGTTGTTTTGCAGCCTGAATGATCCACCCTCTCTGTCTGTGCTGCTGTGAAACTGAAACTGAAGGCAGGACTAATGATTTGCATTCTGTGAGTGATAGAGAGGGGGAGGGCAATGCCTGCACATCACAGCAAACACAAACAAACAGGGTGGATCCTGGAGCTGCAAAACAGCCCGTCTTGGTGACTAAAGAATATAGTCACTTCTAATTATAATCCCTAATGAGTGAGTATTAAAACGTTTTTATGCACTTTCACAGGATGCTTTTAGGAGACAAAAGAAGTGTGAGATTAGTGATAGGATGCTGCAGGGACATGTTTTGCTAGCTTAGGAGGAGTTTTGGAGGTGACAGGATCCCTTTAAAAGACTGGCATTTTATACGATAGTCTTAAACGAAAGGGTGTAGTGAAGTAGGATGAGGCTAATTCATCAAGAGCTCGCCACATCCCATCACTAGTGTGTGTCACCATGTGCCTTGCTAAAAGTGTTACACCAGAATTGTGCTCTATTTTGAAGAATTGTCAGATCTGGATGGTATTTATGTTAAATTGTGAAACGTTTGGCACAACTCTAAAGGGCCCGTTACACACTAAGATATCGTTAACGATATCGTTGCAACGTCACTGGTTTTGTGACATCGCAGCGACGTTGAAAGGACATAGTTGCATGTGACACGCATCAACGATCAACAATAAGTTTGTTGATCATGGAAGAATGGCCAGGACCATTTTTTATCGTTGGCCTCCCGCTGGGCGGCCAGCATCGGCATGTGTGAGAGGGGAAGACCAACGATCAACGACCTCCAAGCGCCGCACAGTACACGCTGGGAGCTGGTAACCAAGGTCAACGTCTGGTAACTAAGCGCAGCGCTTAGTTACCCAATGTTTATCCTGGATGCTAGCGTTCTCGCTGGTCACTGATCACTTTTGAGTCTGCCTGGTTGACAACTGACCAGCGATCACAAAACGATGTCCCAGCAATCCCGGCCACGTTGGATCTCTGGGACATCGTACTGTGTAACGGGGCCTTAAGGTGTTTCACACCAGAAATTTGGCAAAACAAAAAAAAAAAAAAAAAAAAAAAGAATTTATGTCTGTAGTGGAGGCATATTCTGAATGAACCTTTAATCTTTCTGCAGCTGCAGAATAGGACACATACACAGGATACATTGCAGATTTCTTTATTAGTAAGAACAAGGTCCATTAGAATGACAATGCTTTTATTTAAACAGCAGAAAACTATTAGAACAGTTATACTTGAGTCTACATTCTTGTTCAACTACAGGAAAAAAATATATAATATAGGCTTGCTAATAAGATAGAAAGTAGTAAATCCCTTTACATTTTATTGGTCTATTACTACTGCTGGCTAAAAAGGTGACTAGGCACAAAACAGTCATGTCCATCTGTAACCCACAAGGGGTATTCAAGAGGTGCTAAGGAGGGGGCACAGCTCAAGGATACAAAGAAAAACAGATCCAAATGACAACATGAAGTCTACATTCTACAGTAGCAAACCTGGTAAGAAGTGTATGAGAAATCAGTAGCTGGGGCTTCAAGACACCCAGCACTGGCAGCATTTCACTATTATTTTTGGTATTCGAACAAGTGACTCTTCATTTCCACTATACAAAAGTATATATTCCACTGGAGCCAATTTAACAATATAAATGTCTTCTGCTGTATTTTCTTCATTATATATTTAAGGCCAACCTATACCCACATATTGCTTTCCTAAACAGTGCAGTTTCAAAGGACCAGTCAAGGTAGAACAGTGTCATTAATATATGCCCCGCACAGCAGCTTTGGGCAAAGGGTGAGGTACTGAAACGTCGATAATCGGGTCTTACAGCCATGAAAGGGTTACTTACTTATTATAGGGCTGGTGCACAATGACAGAAGCAAGAGAAGCCCCTTTACCCATCTAGCTATTGAGCTTTCGCATAAGTTAATAAATTAGGTTTGTACCAGGACTGATCCTTTTAATTTTATGCCATCATTTCCATCTTAAAACAACCAGTCATTTCTACTTATGCATCTATTTTTCTAAATACATCTCTTTCCATTAAAAAGGAGGTGTCTACAACAAACATACTAATGGCCAATCTGTAGGACAGGCCATCAATATTCACTGATATGGATTTCATGCAGATGTACAAAGCAGAAACTAGCAGCCATGTACATTGGATTTGTGGCCACAGATTAGTACTGTGACTACCTCCACTTCGCTTTAATGAAAGATAAACTACAGCATTTGACATCAGCCATTGAACAAAAGTACAGTACTGTGCCCCATACATTGCTTACATTTGGCCTTAGGGGTCATTAGCTCATCAGTGGGGCTTGCTGGACTGCATCAATCCCATGTTGCGGACCCATCTTATAGGTATGCCATCAATATGTTAACCATGGGAAATCCCTTTAAAAACACTGAAGCATCTATTCTTAAAACTATATTACACAGTTCCTGTAATACCTCCTGGAAGTACAATCTGTACAGCACCACTGACAACCAGGATTTGCCAATTCCTTTGACAAAAGTTGTCAGCACAGATTGGAGAGCGTAGGGTCACCAATACCGACTAAATTGCCAATTTAGTCATACATTTCCAGAAGGCATTCGAGGAATGAACAATGCAGATGTTGCTGAACTGAGTAATAACAAAGGTTTCCCCGACATGTCCGTGGAGCTGCCAGGCCCTGTTCCAATGGAGTGTTTAAAAATGAGAAAATAGAATTTGCTTCCCCCTATAACTCCAAAAAATAAATATTCCATCACGCACCCCACTTGGTAATGGGCTAAGTTGGCTAATGAAGCTTAAAATGGAACTCAGGAGCACAAAAAGACCATTCAAACCAAGCCCAAGTGTGCGGTGTACTTAGTATGGCCAAACAAGTCAGTGCCGCTTCTCATCTACTTGTTCTCTATCCCCTCCGGCCGGCTGTATAAAGCCAGAGCTGTCAAATAACAAGTAGACCGCAAGGAGCACTGACATTTTTGGCTATGCCAAGGGAGCCCATGCATCTGTATTGAGCAGTCTTCGTGCTGGCAAACTACCTTACGTGCTGGTTCAGGTATGGAAGCAGATGATTGTTTAACTTCACATACAGAAAAAGGTTTTTAGTGGAGAGGATCCATATCATCGCTTCTTTAGAACATCCCTAAATTATTGTGAATTAACTGACTGAAATGACAAAGGCAAACAAATAAAACAAACACAACCAAGAACAAAGAGCAGCTATGACAATGGGAGAATGGGTCAACGCCAAGTGATTTTGGAGTTTTCAGACTGTTCCCTTCGTGTTCTGCAGTTCAGAAGTTAAAATCATGAGAAGATGATCCCTTTATGACTCTGGTAAAGGCTCAGTTAGCTTATATGAGATATTGGCAGTGTCTGTTCCTAAACCATATAGCGGTATGAAGAAAGTTCTACATCAAGTGCATTAACATTATTACACCACAGCAAATCTAGAGACCACCAACAATACATTTTTCTCCTCCAGGAAAAAAAAAATCCTTGTGTTAACACTGGGTGCAAAGACAAAGAAAAGAAAAAGTGACCCATGGCAGCTATAAAACAAACGTGAGATTCAGCGCGTGTCACAGAACAGTCCAACCACAAGAAAACTCCAGGAATGATACAAAGGAAAGGATTACTGCAGTTAGAAAGAAAAGATATCAAATACTAATCTGAGGACACAGAATAGTTCATGCACATTATACAGGTCGATGGTTTCATGGGAAGGAATGAGAAGGGCATTTCCAGGGTCACACTATCCGCACGGGTCCATAATACAGCAGACAGGCGGAGGACACGCTCTAACAAGATAGCTCTATTGTCTGCGGATCCTCCTGAATATCTGTCGTTGCGGAGCCTGGCGTGGCGTCTATTGTGGCACTGCTGGTCTGGGAGCGGCTTCGGGGCACCTCATTTGAGCCACCACTTGAGGCAGAATGGGTACGAGCACGTGCGAGCCTGGTCATGCTGCATGATGCCACTGGGAAAAAAAAAGAACAAAAAGGAAATACTTAAACACAACCACCAACTCATCCATCAGACACTTACTGTCTATTGTAATTACACAGAAACAATAAACAGGGCGGACTCTATGTCAAGGGTTTCAGTGCGAGCACATCGCCATGTATAGTTGTGGCTGCCACATTAAAGGAACCCCAATTGTTGTATAATCTTTAACATTATGTACCTTACCTTCTCCAAGGGCACATCTTGGGGCAATGCCTACAGACAGTGCTACACAACATCGGACTTGAGGGGGTTAACATGAATGTGCATATGGGGTTGTACAGGTTTAGAAAAACTGTTGTTTCAATGAACCAACAGCTCCACACCATTAAAGGGAATCTGTCAGAAGAGATTTATTTAGTAATGTGAGTGTGGCATACAGTAAGGGCAGTCACCCGTATTAGAGCCATGTGTTACATACTGTGCTGCTTGGTGTAGG
Organism: Allobates femoralis; assembly: GCA_033576535.1. Classification (NCBI taxonomy): domain Eukaryota; kingdom Metazoa; phylum Chordata; class Amphibia; order Anura; family Aromobatidae; genus Allobates; species Allobates femoralis. The sequence continues at coordinate 337,698,242 of JARQOC010000006.1, forward strand.
GTCAATAAAATTAAATGATAGAAAATATTCCAGCTCACCCCTGAAGGAAAGAGAGCACGGTACAGTCACTGCTGCTCAGCATAGAAAGATGATATAGTGTCAGATCTCCGGGAGCTCGATCCATTTCATCTTTATCATCAGTTTCAATAAAATACATATTTTATCAGCAGACAATCATCACTATAGGACTAGTGATCTGTGCCATGCAGCCGGCTCCTGCTCTGTGTAACTAATTGGCAGATTTCTATAAAGTTGCAGGTTGTGTGAATGAGGTCATACAGCGCTCAGCATTAAGAGAACTGATGATTGATGTGTTGCACTCAGCACAGTAAGTGATACATTGATGGAATCAGGCTCCCTGTTACTACATTATAATGCTCTTACATTACATAGCAAAACCCATGTAACAGATTCCTTTAACCCCTTCACTCCCAGGTAATTTTCCATTTTTTTTTCCCCTCCCTTTCCTTTCAATAGCCATAACTCTTATTTTTCCCATCAATACTGACATATGAGGGCTTGTGTTTTGTGGCACGAGTTGTATTTTTGAATAACATAATTTAATTTACCTTATAGTGTACAGGAAAATGGGAAAAAAATTCCAACTGCGGTCAAATTGGAAAAAAATAAAGAAGTGCAATTACATGTTTGTTTTTTGGGTTTTTCATTCACCAGGTTCACTATATGGTAAAACTGACATGTTGGTATGATGCCTCAGGTGGTATGAGTTGTACACACCAAATATGTATATTTTTATCAAAGTGGAAAAAAAAGAAGAAAAAAAAAAGACTTTTTAAAGAGAAAGACCTGTGGCTTTTTTGGCACTTTCCATGACCCACAGGATTCTCATTTTTCAGGATCTGGGATTCAACTTATTTGTTGTGTGACGTTTCTAATGATACCATGTTTGGGTAGATACGTTGTTTTGATTTCCTATTATTGCATTTTATTGCAATGTTGCAGCAACCAAAAATACCTTCATTTTGGTGTTTGGACTTTCTTTCCGTTAAGCAATTCAGAGATCTGATTAATTGATTTTATATTTTGATAGATCAGGCATTTCTAAAAGTGGCGATACCAAATGAGTATATTTGTACATTTTTTAAATTATATTTTCAATAGAGCAAAAGGGGGGTGATTTGAACTAGTGTTTTTTTTATATCTGTAAAAACTTTTTTTTTTATTTTACACTGCCCCCTAGGGGGCCTCAGTGCTGCACAGTACGATCAATTCTGCTATGTAGAGACGTGCTGCTGCATATCTTTCTAAAGCAGAAATATGAGCACTTCATGTGGATTCCGTCCGTCGCCAGCCATCCACAGTAAATGATTCCAGACAGCATCCAGGGTCATCACAGGACCCATGTTGCAATCCTGGAAATTGATCACAGGACCCAGGCTGTCAAGGTAACAGCGGAGGTCCCCAGATCACTTCACAAGACCTCCAATCACCATGGGGAGTGGCACGAATCCCCACCGTGGTGCTTTGAATTGTGCTCATCGGTGCTGTTAGTTAAGGCCACTTTACACATACAGATATCTGTGACCAACTTCTGAATAGATCTCTGGTTGCAGTGAAATCATGGACACATTGTTACATTTTGTGTCTGTTTACAAATGTAACAATGTGTCCATGATTTCACTGCAACCAGAGATTGTTCAGAAGTTGGTCACAGATATCTGTGTGTGTAAAGCGGCCCTTACACATCTCAGATGAGATCAGCTGACGTGTGAGGGATGATGTGAGCTCAGTCCGTGAGCTCGCATCAGACAGCCTATATATTGGCCCCTAGTCTGGAAGAGGTTAATGGGTTGTATCTGGCATGGTTTGCTTAAAGGGAACCAACCACCTCAGATCACCCTAATACACAGTTAGTACATGTCCCTGCACCCTAAGGATACCTTTACAGCACTGTTTTTGTGTAAAATCTTACATTAGTATAACTCATATAAAGAGTTTATAAACTTACTAGCCTGGTGACTTCTGGGCTATATCCCTCCTTCTGTTATACTTCAGGGCTTTGCATTGCATGTCTGTGCTCCCCCTCCCTCCGTGTCTGCTGCCCTGCCCTGATGGGTGTGATCGTTATCTCCTCTGCACAGAGGGAGGGGGAGCACAGCCATGCAATGAATGCACAGCCCTGAAGTATAACAGAAGGAGGGATACGCCCAGAAGTCACCAGGCTAGTAAGTTTATAAACTCTTTATATGAGTTATACTAATGCAAGATTTTACACAAAAACAGTGCTGGAAAGGTATCCTTAGGGTGCAGGGACATGTACTAACTGTGTATTAGGGTTATCTGAGGTGGTTGGTTCCCTTTAATATCATTGAGGATGCTAGAGGGTACTGCAGTACCAAACGCAGCCTGTGGGCAAATGCAGTGCTGTTTTTGTCAGATTGGAAGAACCTATCTTGAACAACCACTGGAGGTGACAACATTAGGGAACATCTCATAGCACATATTAAAACTCAGACATGCACCATGCATTAACTGAAAACCAACATGCCACCAAGCCACTGTACGGTGCAATTACATGATACATCACATTTACATTAACCAGCAAAGCACAAGTCATAATCTACTGACAGCAGCAACAACTCAAAACAGTGAACACCTTCTGGCCGCTCTTCAGATACCTGATTCACTGCTCAAGTGACTGAGCTGAACGTATGGAACTGCAGGGACATATCAGGAGAAAAGGGCACATATAGGAAACCATTAGGAGCACGAGAAATGGACTTTATACAACACTATGCATTTAGACAAAGTTAGGGAATTATATAATAACCTTGTAGCAATTGCTCAGCTTTGAAAATTCCTACTACATAACAGCAAGAAAAGATTTCATAGTATTATTCTGTAATATCCAGCAAGTGCTTTGCAGCAAATGCTATGTAGGAGGTTAGCGGAGACATTTTAACAGGAAAATGATTTCAAGGCTCATTTAGATGAGCATGTTTTTCATCTTGTGTGCTATGACCACATATGAATCAAATTTAGTTAGTTAATGTGCTAGTGTTTTTTTTAATTTTTGCAAGACAAAAAAAAAAAAAAAAAAAAAAAACGCACAGAGGACTGTGGGAAGAAAGCATAAAAAAAACCCAAAACACATGTACATGTACTATTCTGCAATAAACTGTAATCCTGTAGAATGTAAGCCCGCAAGGGCAGGGTCCTCCCTCCCCTCGGTATCAGTCTGTCACTTTATTCATTGTATTTTTAACCTGTCTGTATGTAACCCCTTCTCATGTAGAGCACCATGGAATGAATGGTGCTCTATAAATAAATAATAATAATAATAATAAAAAACAGCTCCTGCACCCGCCCTGAATATGAAAGAGCACAGAGAGCTACAGATGCAAATGGGCAGCTTTTCCCTCTTTAGATAAATGGCTGCCTGAACCCAGATACAGAAAGTTAAACGTTGGGCGGGGTCACATCTTCTGGATTGTCACCATGTGCTTCACCAATAAAAAGGCAAAAGAATTAGAATTGTGGATTACTTTGCAATTTTTACAATTTTAGTGTGCCAGAACATTTTTTGAACTATTGACGGACTTTGATAGGCGGTTGAGCCAAGTCTACCCAGCAGAAATAAATTTACCCAGATACAATCACTGTTCGTTTTCCATATTTATGGACAAATATGGTCTGAATGCCTTGAGCATTTATTTCTGCAGATTTTAACTGTGAAGTAATCTGAACAGACACAAACTATACAGACAAAAAAGCAAAAACAAAAAATAAAAGCATGACATTTGCTGGTCAACTAAACCTCCGTATATAACCACAAGGGGCGCTGTGTCTATAATACAGATGGACACTTCTAATTCACCTTCCAGCAGGATAAGTCACAGGCCCTCACTTCATAGAGCACCATAAACTGATGCCTGAAACTGTGCAGATTAGTGGGGATTTAAGAAGGAACGTCCGGGGGTGGGGGGGTTATTGAAAAAAAAAAAAAAGTGTTACTTACTGTATCCCATTCCTTGAACAAAATATTTCAGGGCCTCTGCCAGCTTTCCAGGCTAAATAAGAGAAATAGTGTCATAATCTGTTGCTCAGTCAGCAGTTTGCCTACTGCACATGCACATTTTCCTTGATTTGCCAAACACAGCTTAATTTTCTACAGATTTAAAACAGAATCTCATATCAAAGTGTGATTTTTCATGATTGGGAGGCTTGAAACCCTAATTCTGCAAGAAAAAAAAAAAAAAAAAACTCACTCATCTTAGGCTGGCTTCACACTACCAGTTTTTATAGTCTGGCAAGATCAGCTTTTGCAGCTTTTTCAGGATCCAATTTTTTGCCTATTCACCTTAATTGTGTTAGGAAGCATCCGGAGGCAACAGGATTCTACCTGACACAATTAAAGTGAATAGGCAAACAACTGGATCCTGAAAGAATCAGGCTTTTGCTGTGAAGCCAGCCTTAAAGGGACATGTTGGTGCAAGATGCTCTCAAGAGGTGCACACCTCTTCATGATTCAGAAGTGTCTGAAGAGCAACAGGGGCCTTGCCATAAGGGCTCGGACACTCTGCTACTTACATGCGAGTCTCTCGGACAAGACTCGGAAGAGGCTGGAGCAGTGAACCTGAATGGCCTCTCCCTGTCTAGACTGGGAGTCTCGAGCTGCACACATAAACAAGCAGCTGACACTCCCGTCCAGACAGGCTCACTGCTCACTGCTCCAGCCTCTTCCAAGTCTCGTCCGAGAGACCCGCATGTAAGTAGCAGAGTGTGTCCGAGCCCTAAACCTTACTTCAGTCACTAAAGTAAGATTTCTGGGAACATCACAGCCCAGCTCTGCTCATACTGGCAGATCCAAGATTAAATTGGTACACACCGTAAGCTGCAAAATGTGCAAAGTTTTGCGATTTTTCAAAGTAATTTCCTCCAGAGCTCTGGTGAAATCGCTCTGATAAATCAGGGTTATTGGTTTCTTGTTGCCACTATAAAATGTGACTAATTTACGCATCGGAAGCTAAACTAGAAGAAGTAGTGGTTGTCATCTGGGAGCAGGGTTACTACAAAACCAAGGGTGCATTTACAAAACCCCATTAATCAGCCAGTGTAAACAAGCTACCAATCACCTAACAAACCAGCAAAATGCTTGTTAGTTGGGTGAAACAATGACAGTCTATGTACACAAAGCTATTGTAATAATGATCGTTCTGTGAACAAGGCAAGCAGCATATCAAACTAGGCTTTTAATTGCTTACACGGACACAAGTCAAAGTGTAAATCTATTTGGAGAAGAACACAGGTATGACAAATTGATAAAACAACCACCACCACCAACCTGAACAGCTTGTGGTAATCCTCCGCAATCTGCCATCTAAAAGGAAGCACATTTTAGGAAGGGATAACAGCAATGCCATTGTCATCAATAGTTATGGGATGAATAGAGCATAACATGACTGGGAATTTACACTAATGTTAGGCCATGTAGGATTGGTAGAGGGTGCATAAGGAGACCCCACAAATCAACAGTACGAAAGGCTTTTTACTATAAATCCCAACAGTGATGCTTAGTGGTGGCTGTCAGGACACAGTGAGGGGGCTGCTTCATTGTAGCCGAGCCTTACTTTCATTAGAAAAGGTTCAATAGGAAGTGATCCAATTCTATAGTGGCCGCGCTCCCCGTGGTAATGATTTTTAAGAACTTCTTGTCCACAAAAAATTTTATTCCTCAAAACATGCGAGAATATAAAAAACGGATACAACGCGTTTCGGCGGAGACAACCGCCTTCCTCAGGTATCTAAATAAAAATACATCTGACACTTTGCTTTATAGGTAAAAGGTAATTACAGCTTGCTAGGTAATGACATGAGGGTGTGGGTATAACCACACCTGTCCAATCAGTCTCATTGTCCGCTTCAGCTATAGTGCTTCATTACATAGTAAAAACAAACACCCACAAACAGCAATCACTACGCTAAAAAACCACTAAGAACATTTATCAATAAAATTACTAGTCACAAAAATCTTAAATTACATAAAAGTTAACAAAAAAAAAAAAGTTAACAAAAAAGTTACATAAAAGTCTTAAAAATCTTCTAGTCACATGTTTTGAGGAATAAAATTTTTTGTGGACAAGAAGTTCTTAAAATCATTACCACGGGGAGCGCGGCCACTATAGAATTGGATCACTTCCTATTGAACCTTTATGCCTGTGGGAATCCGTGGCAGGACCCAATACAGGATCAATTCAAGGCGAGCAGCAGACCCGGATAAATATCCAAAGCGTGAGGAGGCTTTGGAAAAACCATATGCTTGAAGTTTTATGGCAAGAGGTGAGTGCATAAAACTTCATTAAAAGGGCACCAGAGAGTTACATTGGTAACGCGCTGAGATTGGCGCCGCATGTTTGTTTTTTATATATACCCTACAGGGAATCACCTTATTTCATTAGAAAAGGTTACCATTCATATAGAGAACTACATCTGTGATTCCAGTGAAAACGAGGAGAAAAAAAAACATATAATGCCCTGAATGTATTTAGCAAGCAGAGAAATGGGAGCTTGGCACGTTGCACAGACCTCCTCCCAGCATTTAAAGATGTAACGTCTGTCAAATGTGTTATGAATGATTTTTTTTACATGCAAAAGCTGTCACGAAAACTGAATGTGAAATCCCTGAACCTGACTGACACCTGGACTGTCTGATTGACCCCAGAATTATAGACTTGCCAATAGAAAGCAGCGGTAGCCAAGTGGTGAAAGGTGGGCCTATCTGGTACAATACATGGCTGCTTTCTAAAACTGGACCGGTTAGAATAACTCACCTTTAGAAGGGTTGTTCTTGTTGGATCTAATCTAGAGTTGCATTCTACCTGCAAGGATAAAAAGAAAAGAAAGTTGAAGGAAATATGTAACAGAATTTACACTTTTGTACAGTTGGTTGATCGTGACCCATGGAAGGTTTACAACTTTTGAATTTCAGCAGATCCCGCAGCAGCCAATATTTGTGACCAATAGCAGCAGTAATCTAAGAAGAAACTAATACTTGCCACAGAATCGACTGCAGGAGAGGTGTCTCCAACCACCAGCAACACAGGACACCTAGAAAATAAAAAACATAGGTTACATTATGATATGGAGAGTTAGCATGTATGAGCTCCCTTCTGCAAAGAGCAGAGGTGCTACTTCTATAACATGGTCTTATGATGGCACTGCGACACAATAATCCAGAGGAAGAATAACTCTTGGCATGAAATGAGGACACAACCCAAGCATGCCTCTATAATCTAGGAGATAGCCTGTAGAATTCTGTGTGCACTGTATTATGTATCTGGCACAGCTATGTCTACAAGGTTTGCAACTACAGCATCTGATGGGCAAAAAAACCAAAAACCTTAAAACCTTACCCGAGAGTGCCCACAGAATTATTGGATGGAAGTGCTGGTCTTTCGATTTCCAGATCTTTGCGGCTAGTACAGGAATAAAATATACGATGTGGAATTAGCAGCCATCTGATACATAGAAAACAAATTCCATAGCATCTGTACAGAAATACATCATATACTACATGAACCTCCATAGTCACAGCTTCCTAAGGTCCCAAAGCTTAGGTCCCTGGGAGGCAAGTCCATGGGGTACACCTGCCCTGCCCTGCCTGCCCAGCAGTAGGCCGTACTCTGAACGATTACACCGGGTGTAACCCATTTGTGGTATTGTCCATAGGAACAATGCTGACCTTGCAGGTTCTGACTTTGCAATAACCATAGAATGATTTTTATTTTTTTTTTTTAATACGGCTTTACATACTAAATAGCCTTCATAATACCCCGTATGTTGAGTGCACATCAGTGAGTTACCCATTATAGGAATTCACAAAGAGCTGAAGGTTTTCTTGATTTATATCTTGGGCGATATGTAATCTGTAGGTCTGAACCAGGTCCAGATTTGACTGCAGTTCTTCCTGTGTAAATAAATGAGCAAAAATTTACAAGGTAGGAAAACAGGGTTTCCACCAAAAGTGAAGAATTATCCATATATTTCTCTTAGTAATTGACCTATTCGTATTTACATATCTACCTGAACAGTGAAAAACTGCCGGATACAGCCTAAGCTCTACTTACATCGCCAAAGAGGTGAGCCAGCACAATGTCCACTATGTTCGATGTCCAACCAGAGAGCTGAAAAACAACAAGTCACGTCATCAGTTTTGCCTTGTCCACTATATGTATACAGATCACTGATCAGCAGAAATAAATGAACAATCCCATATTTATTCCATCTAGTGAATCTCTCCGCTGTCCCCAGACGTCACATTTGCCAAGTTATGCAACATGGCAAGTTTCGCCCTCTCACAATGGTTCGGGGGGAGGAAGCACCAGACGTTGGTGACCATTCCAATAAACGTGCATAGAATACACAGGGTGTGATCATGTGATGCTCTTACCTTAGACGCTGCCCAATCAATCCAGCCTTTTGCACAGGAGTCGATGTTTATTAGAACAAGGCCTTCAACAGAGTTGGGGTGATCGAGCTGTAGAACCAAGAGAGTAAAGATTATTTAGGTCCTAGAGAGATCACTCAGTAATGGCAGATGGAAAAGAACACCATGACTACAGGGTCATGCTAACATTTGTAATGAGAGCTGTATACACAAAACAAGTAGGGAATTTTCTGTGAACAAAGACTGGCAAGGATAAGTTTATAGCTTAAAAGTTTAGTTGGAGAATATGTCTACTGGGTAATGCAGACAGAAGATGACACCTTACAAGTACCTGGACAGCTATACATTGCTTATATACAACCTGGTACAGAAGCTTTCTGGAGAGGCTCTGTGCTGTATAACTGCTTACAGGCAATCTGTCAGAAGAATCAACCCACCACCCCTAAGCCTTCTATGGCCATACATGTCATTTTATGCAAATTTTTACATTGATATTTGTGATTCGATATCTTATTAAAAACAAGTGGATTTTTCAGAAATATGAAAATTAGCTGTTGAGATCTCTTAGTGGGACACATCTTGCCGAGATCTGACCAGCAGGGGTTATTTTAACGCACTTCTATATAAATTGATCCCCTCGCTGCCTGTGTGATGTCAGGCTTAATTTATAAAGGCTCGGGCATGTGCAGATCATCACTGTCCTCACTTCTGAGCAGGGTTTGCCTCTCTATGGGTGTAGTTTTAATTTGGTCCCACGTGATACCTGTAGAGAACGTTGGTGTCCATAGAAGAGAAGTGGAGAACACTGTGCAGAAGTCATGACGGTCATCTGTATACACCCAATCCTTCATAATTAGGCCTGACGTCACACATGAAGCAATAGACTGGTATGTGAACAGTTAAACACACACAAAAAAATTCCTTTATTAGAAGTAAAAAAAAAAAAAAAAAAAAAAACACTGACAGCCTTCATTTTCCCCATTTATGAACCTGAAAAATACTGTCCGACGACAATCCACAACTAGATCCGATGAAGCCCACTCAGCTCTGCTACATGGAGGTCCTGCTGAAGACACATTCTATCAGCACAAGCTCCTATCACACAATGGAGTGCCCAGAGAGCTTCGGCCGTGTCAGCTGTGCAGTGTCACCATGGTAACAGTGTCAGCTGACACGGCCGAAGCACTCGTGTGCCTGGGGCTTGTGTTGACAGAATGCTTCTTCAGCAAGACCTCTGAATCAGCAGAGCAGAGTGTGCTTCGTGGGACCTCGTTGTGGATTATTGATAGAGGGTAGGTTTGTGATTAATAAATGGGAAAATGAGTGTTCTCAGTGTGTTTTATTTCTAACCAAAGAATTCCTGCTGGATTGCAATGCAGTGAACATGCATGAAGCTTAATTAGAGACCCGGGAAGCAATCAGCAGGAGACTGGTGAGCTCTAATTATCCATACATCTTGGAGAATCCTCAAAAGGATCTGGACGAAAAAACGTTAAAAAAACCTGATGCCACCGTTCCGTATTATACTCTATTAGGGAAACAGATCTGGTATAATACAGGGCAGGTGCATTCAGTTTAAGGCAAAATATAAATCTGGTCAGATGCGGATTTTGCTGCAAAGAAAAAAAAAAATTCTGCCGGATTTAAAAGAAAAAAAACAAAAAACAAATGCTGGTGTGAAACCAGCCTTAAATAAGCTATGGAGGCAGAGTCTCGGGCATAACTCAGAGCAGGTCACACACACAGATCTAACACATAACACAGAACACACCACACACTTCTAACACATAACACATCTTAACATACACAGGTAATTTACATTCTAAGAAACGCATTTCTCTAGAATGAGATCTGCTCGCAGACTAGGTATAACTTCATTTAACTTTGTATGGGCTTGTAAGTTATGGACATGGTTTAGGAGGGTTGCCATTGCTGGCAGATTTAAAAGAAAGGAAAAAAAAAAAAAAGGGAAAGGGGGAGGCGAATGACTTTGAAACGTATAGAAATACAAGAGTGAGAAATTCTGCCACATGTGGTTCCTCACTAAACAGTGTCTAAAATGTTACTTTAGATTTACTATTTAGCTATGACCAGATCAGCTTCAAATTAGGATTATTATATTGCATGTATTGTCCAAGTGTGAAATAAAGCTAGTCTAAGAAAAGTGCAGTAACAGGGAAATCCAGACAAAATGATCTTCCGAAAACAAATCATAAGATCTCAGACCATTGACTGACAGAATTAAGGGTATGTTCACACATTGCTTTTTTCATCAGATTAGAAAGAAAGAAGGGCACTAACCGGAGGGTAAAGTCTTCAGTTTATATTCTTACAAGATAAAAACAGGAAGACAAGCAGGAGGGGAGAAGAGACGCAGGACAACAGCAGTAGTTTTGCGCCTCACTGTGTTTCATTGGGTTCTATGACCAGTTGAAGAATCCGATAGGACCCGTTGAAGTGCAGCGAGTTGGGACACGGCTGCCGTCTTCCTGTGTCTCTTCTCCCCCTCCTGCTTGCCTGCCTGTTTTTATCCTTTGAGAAAATAAACTGTAGACTTTTTACTCTCCGGTTAGTGCTGTACTTTCCTACTATTCTGATGAACTGTTTGGATGTCAGCTCCATGAATGAGCACCTCCGGCTCAGCAGTCCTAGGGATCTGGATTGATCATACAGAATGGTCACTGCTGTTCTATTTGCTTAGCATTGCTTTTTTGCTGAGTTTTTTTTTTTTTTTACATTTCTATTTCTTATACATTTTATGCACATTAAAAACTACTTTTTGCAGTACCAACAAAAGCAGATTTCAGAAATCTCATACACACGGTTGCTTTTTTTCCCCTGACAGAAATCAAAAAGTGCTGCAATTCTGTTTTGGAGTTTTTTTGCTGCTCTTATGGGTGAATGAAGCCAACTTTACTTAAACATATACTGTAGTGAGTAGACAAATGACATCAAATATGGTGGAAAATCTGCTTTTTGAGGTCGCTTTTTTCTTTTCCCTGCTCAGAGAGCAGATCTTGACACGTTGCGGCAGCAGCATATAAACAGTGTGTGAACATGCCCTGAAGGCTCTGGAGAAAGCCTTTGGACAAGTTTTGGCCCCGTATAATGGTTTCCAGCTGAGGTGGGAGGTTGTAGTGAACTCACAGCAAACTTTGATAAGACATAGGCACCAGCTCCAACTCCAATTCCGATGATGCTATGCAGGCTGGAAAGTCAGAAAAGAAAAAAAAAAAGTTTATGCTGTGAAATTTGTTATCCACCCTTTGTGCCACAGAAAACACAAAGCTATAGTTATGCAATTGCGATAATTACTTATAAATATGCAGCGTATATCAAAGAAGCTTCTCACTCTTCCCACTTCCTATTGCTTTTTATTATTCCCACTAGAAGTGTTAGGCCCCCTTCACATCAGTGTTTTTTTAAATTGCGGGAAATCAGGAAGCAGATACGGTAAATCTGCCAAACGGCCGCACTCTTGCGGCGAGCCTCATGCATTGTCTATGGGGCTAGCGGCAGGTGCAGCAAGTGTGGTATAGCCACGGTTCCAGCACTTGGCGGCTGCGAAAAAAAAACGCAGTCAGCATTTTTTTTTTGCTGGCCGCAAGTGCTGGAACCGCGGCTATACCACACTTGCCGCACCTAGCCCCTACATAGCTTGCCGCAAGTGTGCCACAAGTGCGGCCATTAGGCGGCAGAAACTATAAATCTGCTGCAATTTGAAAAAAAATGCCAGTGTGAAAGGAGCTCAAGAAGTTATTTACCTTAGGTGGTTTAGGACCGCAGATATCATCTCAGCCAGCTCATCCATTGTGGGGTACTGGTACCTGAAAGAGATGCAAATGCTCTATGTAACGTAAAAGGTTGTCTCCCACCACGTATTCTGAGGCTTATCTGGGTGGGAGGGGTAGGAAATGATCATGGCTATGGGCCCTTACACCAAAAATCACATTTTAAAGCCAATGACTGGACTTACCCAGTGGGGAATGGGGGTGCTCCCACCTGCTGACCTGGTGCATCCACATGGCAAACAGCAAAATGCTGGGTGATTTCATGCATGTCTTCATAGTTAAAGAATGTGCTGAAGCAGGATTTATCTAGAATACAACAACTTCCATTAGCTGAAGAGACCTGAGGCTCACAACTCACAGCAGCAGAAGAAAACAGGCAGCAGGTTAGTGATACAATCATTGACCGCACTAAAAGACTCGTCTGTATGATATTCAAGTATTACTGGGCTGTCCATACACAAAGGAGAAAAGTAAGCCTGCGCAGTAATGTCAGCCATAGTCTACACTCTCTCTCTAAAATCATCTGATAATGCATCCTGGAGGTGGCACATTCAGTTTTTAGCCAAATCAAGAAAGCATTTGTCAGTTTTAGCTTATTCCCACAAGAGGGCGCAGTACAATCTGATCCTTGTTCTGTCTGGATGTGATAGTAATAGACACATGTTCTACAGTGTTAAAAGATGAAAGAAATCAATAAAACCCAGACTCGGCCCAGTGGAGCACTACAGACTGCCATCTTCACATTCTACTAACCAAATTTGATTTTAAAAGCATAACATTTTCCCAGAGACGTCTGCATAACTTTTCACAGTGAATTGTGATGTAGCAAGCTCATGGCTGATCTACATTCTCCTTCCTGCCCGTGTTTAGCAGATTCCACAGGGAGCAATGCAGTATCACCCAGCTATGGAAGCCAAACACTGCAACATTTGTAATGAAACCCAATTGGAAAAGTGACAGTTTGTCTCAAATGCATGAATAAAAAGGGCATTATGTGAATCCATCAATAATGTGCCAGGAGTAACATTTTTAATTCCCTTAAAAAGGGATTTTCCCCTTAAAAAGTTAATTTTAATCCATAGATCTTGAAATAAAATATTAATATTGGGTGTTAAAGTTTCTAAACACTTGTGTACTGTGTTTTACACAAAAGCTGATTCCCTCGTGCTGAGATAATCTTATATAGTGTCCCTGCTATGTACTGTGTAATGATGTGTCTGACCATACAGGACATGGTCTGATCATACCACATCTCCTGTGCGGAGATAATCTTATATATGTGTCCCTGCTATGTACTGTGTAATGTGAGCCCGTAGAAGCGGAAGTTATCCGCAAAACGGTGACCGCCGCTTCAGCACCTCCCTCCCTGCACCCTTGGATGTAATTCACGTGGTCAAATAAAGTCGTTTGTAACCAGGAGACATGAGTGCTGCCATCTTTATTTCCTATGGATTACAGTCTGTACAGCTGGGGCTGAGCAACGTTGTGCCTGGACACCATCTTATCAAGTGAAGGATTAAACACAGGTCAGTGCCCGGTTTCACATCTTTAGGACTGTGTAATGGATGTGTCTGACCGTACAGGACATGTGGTCTGATCATACCACATCTCCTGAGCTGAGATAATCTTATATATGTGTCCCTGCTATGTACTGTGTGTAATGGCTGTGTGACTGTACAAGACATGGTCTGATCATACTATATCTCCTGGGCGGGGAGGACGAAAACTAGTATACAGATATTACAGCAGGGGATCATAGATGATTCTTTTGGTGAGGTAAAACATTTCTTTGTGTATTAATTTTTTTTTTTTACTTTTCATCAGCACAATTTTGGAAACATTTTTTGTGGGTAATGAAGTCACTGAAAATACACTTCTTGTGTTCCAACTTCCTTTTCATGGTTTAACAACAGCAAAATAGTTTTAAATGCTGCTTTTACATCAGTGTTAATTGAAATTCGCAACAGATCCAGCAGGTTTGCCGTATCTGCCACGTAATGGAACACTTGCTGCAAGCCCCATCATTCCCTATGGGACTTGCAGTCAGGTGCGGCAAATGTGGTTTTCACGGATGAGGCAAAACTGCACATGCCGCACCTGACCGCATTCCCATAGGAATGATAGGGGGTTCAGCAAGTGTTTCGTTACGATGGCAGATGCAGCAAATCTGCGGATCTAATGCGAATGTCAAATAACGCTGATGTGAAAGGTGCCCAACATGACTAGACAGGACTTTTATGGACATTGCGATACTAAATATACTTATTTTTAAAGGGAAAAAAAGAGGACAATTTAAACTTATATTATTTAATTCCCTTGGACTAGGAAAATTTAAAAATTAGGATGATTGCTGCTTGTACTACATACTATAATACCACAATATTACGGTATATATTGAAAATGACAGAATCCACCCCACAGACTGGCCTTTACAGGGGGAAGAAGATATTAGCTATGGGAGCATTCAGAGGACTATTGGCTGCCATATCAACCCTTGGGTCCCCACAATTCCATCAGAGTGGGCAATGGAAGCTGGTCCAGGACTTTAACTACTTAAATGCTGCTGTTAAACACCCACAGACAGAGCTTGCAGGTAGTGTTTGAGCCACACAGCCCTTACAGCCATAAATATTCACAATGTGCAGTCACTGGGGTTTGTAAACAGATCAGTTAGATGGGGTGACCAGTGTTATACATTTTGTTAGCTTCTAAACTTTTATTTTTGAGAGAGAGGGCTATACATCACACTGCTCTGTGGTGGTGTCACATAAGGACATGGGTGACACGGGCAGCATATCGTGCATTATCAGCCATAGCCTAAGTAAGCTGAACATAAAAGCCGAGATACTCACGGTTCAGGCCGATGTCGTGGTATGTAAGAATCACTGGTCTCTTGGCTTTAGGGGTGCCCCTCATGGTGACATGTAACACACCGAAAGCAGTCTCAATGTCATGTTCCTACATAAAATAGAAAGTATATGTCTAGAACAGGTGCACTGTGCAAAAAATAATGGGTTTATAACAAAAAAAAAAAAAAAAAAACGACATGTTGTGATTACAGCTACGCTCCAAAGTGAACATAAAAAGGATTGCCAGTCATACGACACATTTGATGACCCAATAACCTGCAGATTAATTCTATCACCACCTACATGGCATAAACAATACAGCAAATCCTTCTCTACACAAACGGGAGATAACCAATCTCAAACTCACCACTGGAACCACAGAAAAGTCTATGCGGTCTACATCCAAGTACGCCATAGGTAAAGTGAATGATTAGAGTCACACGGGAACAAAAAGATTTCCAACATTAGCAACATATGAGCAGAGTGGATTAGGTGCTGACTAAGTGGATTACAACCTGTAATAAGGATGATGGGTGACTGAAGACAAACACACTGCATTATCCATAGCTCACGGCATAGCCCTGGTGTAAGGATAAGTGTGGCAAGAACAGTGCGTGGCCTCCTGTACATTCACTTCAATACAGGTGTTTATTCAGTGCATCTCCAATAGCAAAACTACAACTACCAGCATGCCAGGCGGCTATACACACACACATCAGAGCCAGTGTTCTGGCAAGCAATATTCATACAATATTGGCACCAAAATTCATAAAGGCTTCTGTACAATTTCTAAGCCTTCCTTCAATTATTGCAGTTTTTGGCATTCACTCAATGTGCTTGAGGGTTTTCATTATCAAAACATTCCTGGCTTATCTGTGATTTGAGAAAATTTAAAATATCGCCCCCTTCTCTTCCAATTGTCTGCACCGGTGTCAGCCTGTTCTCTGGATCAATACACGTCCAATGAAAATGGTGGGTTGGGCAAATAAACGCACACCAATACGTTCATGACACCCATTGATTCTGCTTTAATCTCATCCTGCCCATGTCACATGAGAGAATAGTTGAACTCCAGTGAGAAAACATTTTAGTACAGTCGCTGCCCTGCTACATGATGAAGCAGAGCTGTACACTGCAATTCTAGGATCTATAGATGGATTATAAATCAATAAAACCATATCTGCTTTTCACGTCTGACCCCTCCTCATGGAACAGAAAATTTTCAGCAGGTCAGCTTCATGCAGGAGCAGATAATCATGTCACCAAGCAGATAGAAATACACTCTGTGATCCTCTGCTGTATGATGATGCATAATGTGCACTGTTCTTGTGAGGCTGGGAGCAGAGGAAAATCATTACATTGATCGATTGAGCTCTGCATGGCCTCCCCTCCCTTATAGGAACATAGTAGCTTCATATCCCTCCAACTTTCAAAGGATCATCATCATCACTCCTCAGTGGAATGTAGGATGATCCCGTAGCCCCCAGGGTCCACACCCCTGAAACACCTCCTGCTTTCTACTTCTGTATGAAGCTCTCAGGCTGAAGATTTTCTGTCCCGTGTGGGAGGGGGGGGGGGGGTGGAAAGGAGCAGATAGTATTTTATTGATTTGTAAGCAATCTATAGATCCTAGAACTGCAGTGTACAGCTTTGCTTCATCATGTAGGAGGACAGGGACTTTACTAAAAAGTTTTGTCACTGGAGTCTTAATTTCTGTGCTACCTTTGAAGGCATTCCCTGCTTCCATACTGCACCAGTGGCAGGATCAGGACTCGCATCTAGTTTTTAACGACTGGAAAACCATGAGCACAGCGTTTGAATTAAAGGCGATCTGTCAACAGGTTTTTGCTATGTAATTTGAGACAGGAGAAAATAGAGACTGAGCCACAGAATTCAGGGATGGGCTACTAATTAGGCTGATTCCATACTATGATTGTTTTTATCACCAGTAGATGATCACTGCCAAGACTATTGCTCACATGTCTGCTAGTCCAACTACACTTCCTTCTCTGATAAGCGGCTCACTGTCAATAGACAATGTAAACACAGATGTGGTGTGGGTGGTGTTTACTTTCTGAGCTCAGCTACATCTACGAACCCTGTGTAAAAACTGTTCTACCCAGTAGACTAATTGATACATCGTTGGAATCAGGATCTTTTCCTACATTATGCTGCTCTCAGATGAGGTAGCAAAAACCTGCTGGCAGATTCCCTTAAGTGCCATGTTCCCAAAAGCCAAAGCTACCGTCGCTCCTGCACTTAGGTGGTTGCTAAGCAACACCAGGATGTCAATGACATCACAGGTTTCCCTGAGCAGACAGATTTGGAAGCAGATGAAGAAGGAAAGCTCCATGTCTGTGTACAGGTCACTGACAGCCAGGAGGAAATACTGTGATCTACATAGGGGAAAATACTATATGAATACATTTTTCATAAATGTCAGGCATTGAAAGACCCCCCACCAAAAACATATAATATTTGGCACACATTCCAGCTGGGGGTACTTTCCAGTGTAATTGTTAATTTACTGTCGAGATTATTTGAGGATTGAATGTAGTAACACACATTGATAACTATGATGATGGATGGACATAAACTCCCGCAGTTTTCCAAAATGACAGTGAATTCTTACCTGTCCATCAAAATCCTCAAAGCTTCGGCCTGTAGTCTGAGGGAACAAAATTAAGTGTTATTTAGGTTTAGCTTTTTAAAAACAAAACATTTAAAAATGACATTATACACATAGGTCAGCCTAGAAAATATATCTTAGGGTGCTTTCACACTGCGTTTTTCTGTGATCCGTGGCTGTCCGTTGTAAAACGGACAGCCACGGATCAGATTTTGGCCTCATGTTATCCTATGGGCACGGATCACATTGGATTTGGCCTTATTGGCATCCGATTTTTGTCGGATCCGATTCTGGCCGATTTTTTGCTGTACCCAAAAGTCGCAGCCTGCTGCGATTTTTGGCACAGTGGGTCAAATCGGACCGAATTGGATCCGACCTGATCCGTGCCAAATAAGATGGAGCCTATGGAGCGAGGATCCGAGGAAACAGCCGATGTCTCCTCGGACCCGATCTTAGTATACGAGCATGCTCAGTACACTAAAATAGCTCTGTGCCATAATATCACTTCTGCAATGTATATTCATACACTGCAGAAGTGATATCCCGTGAAATTAAAGGGTTAAAAATAAAAAAAATCATTATCCTCACCTCTCCACGATCAAGCGATGCCTCCTGCGCTCGGCTCTGTGCTTCCAGGACCTGGCCTGACGTCACCGTGCAGTCACATGACCGGTTACCGTGGTAACCGGTCATGTGACTGACATCACACCAGGTCCTGTGCATCAGAAGAAGAGAAGCTGGAAGCAGCGCGGGTGTCGTGGAGAGGTGAGAATGAAGATTTTTTTATTTTTGAGGGGGTGCAAAGAGGTCAGACAGAGGGGAGAAAGGTGACAGGAGGGGACGAGGTGACAGGAGGAGCAGGGAGAGGATCCAAACTGATGCTGCAAAACATCGGGATCGGATGCCTATTTGGCATCCGATTGCAGTCATCAGTTTGGATCAGTTGCTGTCCGAGGGGAGCTGCAAAAAGTCTGATCTCCTCGGACAGCACAAAAACGCAGTGTGAAAGCAGCCTTAAGAGGCAAGGAAAGTGTGTCTTCCATGTGTTTTAATTCCTTAGCATTGCTAGGTTTTCTCCTTGCCATCATTGAGAGGCCAGTATTATTTTTATTTTATTATGATTATTTATATAGCACCAGTAGGTTCCATGGCACTTTACATGTGCAAGGGTAGACGAAGACAAGAACATTAAATGACGACAATCAAATCGTACAGGTAGAGTAGGGCAGAGGACCCCGTCCACGAGGGCTCACAGTCTACAAGGGATGGGTGGGGAGACAGTAGGAGGGGGGGGGAGAGCCGAGCGTGAGACGGTGCGGTGGATCAGGTCTCAGGGTAGGCTGTAGGCGTGACGGAAGAGGTGGGTCTTCAGGTTTGTCTTGAAGGTTCCCAGGGTAGGAGAGTGTCTGATGTGTTGGGGGAGAGAGTTCCAGACTATGGTGGATGCACGGAAGAACTGTTGCATGAGGTTGTGGGAGGAGGAAATGAGAGGGGAATAGAGAAGGCGTTCTTGGGAGGAGTGCAGATTGCGTGAGGGTAGATATCGGGAGACCATGTCAGAGAAGTAAGGAGCGGACAGGTTGTGGATGGCTTTGTATGTCATGGTTAGGGTTTTGAACTGGGATCTCTGGGAAGTGGGGAGCCAGTGAAGGGCTTGGCAGAGGGGGGAGACAGGTGGAGGAGTCGGGCAGCGGAATTGAGGATAGATTGGAGAGGTGCGAAAGAGGTATCAGGGAGGCCGGTGAGCAGCAGATTGCAGTAGTCAAGGTGGGAAATGATGAGAGCATGGACAAGTGTTTTAGCAGTGTCGTGGTCAAGGAAAGTGCATATCCACAAAATGTTTTTGAGCTGGAGATGGCAGGCGCTGGCGAGGGCCTGGATGTGGGGCTTGAAGGAGAGGAAGGAGTCAAGGATTACCCTGAGGCATTAAGCGTGAGGGACAAGCGAGAGTGAGCAGTTGTTGACAGATGGATAGGGCAAGTGGAGGGGGTTGGGGGGGGGGGAAAGATGATAAACTCTTTTGTCCATGTTCAATTTTAGGACAAGAGCAGAGAACAAGGATGAAATGGCAGACAGGCATTGCGGAATTTTGGATGGTAGGGAGGTGATGTCAGGGCCGGACAGATAGATCTGGGTGTCGTCTGTGTAGAGCTGGTATTGAAGGCCATGGGACTCAATGAGTTGGCCTAGGCCGAGGGTGCAAATGGAGAAGAGTAGTAATCCCAAGACCGAGCCTTGAGGAACACCAACAGATAGGGGGTAGGGTGAAGAGGCGTGCGAGTGGGTGATGCTGAAAGTCCGGTCCGTGAGGCAAGAGGAGATCCAGGAGAGGGCTAGGTCAGTGACGCCAAGAGTTTCTAGAATTTGAAGTAGGAGGGCGTGGTAGACGGTGTCAAAGACAGCAGGTCAAGGAGGAGGAGGACGGAGTCAAGTCACTTGCTCTTGGCAGTCAGCAGGTTGTTGGTGACTTTGCTTAGGGCTATTTCAGTGGAGTGGTGGGATCGGAAACCGGATTGTAGGCGGTCAAAGAGGGAGCAGGACCACAGGTGGGAGGACAGAGTCGGAGTAGACGTAGTGTTCAAGTAATTTTGAGGCGAAGGGGAGAAGAGATAATGGGCGATAGTTGGAGACAGATAGAGGATCGAGGGAGGGTTTTTTGAGGATGGGTGTGATCAGGGAGTGCTTGAAGGATGAGGGGGAAGACACCGGTAGTGATTGATATGTTGAAGAGATGGGTTAGGGGAGGGATGAGGACTGCGGTGAGGTTAGGGATTAGGTGGGAGGGGAGTGGGTCGACGGCACAGGCGGTGAGGTGTTATTGTGACAGAAGGGAGGAGAGATTATCTTCTGTCATGGTAGAGAAGCTTCCTTTGGATGAGGAGTGTTGGACGGTAGAGGGCCGAGGGGACAGTGAATCGTAGCTTTCTCTGATTTTGTCACTTTTCTGTTTGAAAAAGGAGGCAAAGTCGTCGGCAGAGATGAGAGGGATGAGGTGCAGGAGGAAGGAGTAGAGTGTTGAAAGTTTTGAATAGTTGCTTGGGGTTGTGGGACAGGGCAGTTATTAGCGAAGAAAAGTAGACTTGCTTTGCGGCGGTGAGTGCAGTCGTGAAGTTGTTGAGGGACGGTTTGTACATGGCAAAGTGCGTCGTGGAGTGAGATTTCTTCCATCTCCGCTCAGCCGTCCGGGTCGCCCGCCCCAGTTTTTTAGTGAGGGTCTTTTTCTATAGGCCAAAGGGAATTTTGAGGCCTTCTAAGCTCCAGGGCCTGGGTGCGATCGCATCCCCTGTACCTGTTGTAGTTACTTCCCTGCTCTTTGGTATTTCCATCACCCTTCTATTAGAAAGGGGATGTGTCCTTCATACTGCATTGAGAATATTGGAGGTATTATGCGTTGTACATGTAATAATGGTGCATAAGAGCAGTGTAGTATATAGAGATACCCTCACTGGCTAAAACACATATTAGGGCAGTGCATGTATATAGATCTCCTCCCCGGCTTTGGCGCACATAGGGCAGTGCACATATATAGATCTCCTCCCGACTATCCCATATAGGGCAGTGCACGTATATACTGTAGATCTCTTCCCCAGTTATATCCCCTATAGGGCAGTGCACGTATATAGATCTCCTCCTCGACTATATCCCATATAGGGCAGTGCACAGTAGCCTGTAGGGCCTGGATAGGTACATTGTACATTTAGGAGGGATACACTTCCATATACCTCGGATTAGCCCCAATTGCAGGAGGCATTGGTACACGGTTTAATTTTCCATTATGAAGGTAAGCAAGGCCTAATACATTCTCCAATGAAGGACACCTATTTGTGCAAAGAGGTAATTACAATGTAAAACTGGCCAGGAAAGATATACGCAATTACAGAGGAAAATATTGGTCTGCTGTGCCTAGATCAGGAGATAGACGAGACCTGCTGGAAAGTATAACCGGTCTGATGTCATTCTGGATTCTTACAGGGTCACACGGGGAAGATATATCTTTAATCTCCAGTCCTGATCAGACATTTTGGCAGATCACAGAACGTAGTTTCTAATTAACACAAAAATCTTCGCCTACAAGGATTTTGATACTACATGATCTATACCACCTATAGTATGATGCACACAAGCCTTGTATTATTCACATAAGTGATGTAGTGGTATTGATCAGAGGTCATTGGCTGGACCACAGGCATTGATTCTCTATGTCCAGGGTGCACTTAGGTTGTACATGATTTTCCATTATGATGGGAACAGCAGCTATTTCACTCCATTACATGATAAACTGCAGGAGGTCACACGATTAGCTTCAGCAAATCATGACTTCAGGTAACAAAACCAGTCATCACTTGTCGATCAGCTGATGTATGCGATCTTCAGGGTTTGATATGAAAACCCCTTCACCTCCGGCCGATTTTCCATTTTCTCCTCCCAGTCTTCTAAGAGCCATAACTTAGACATACGAGTGCGTGTTTTTTGCAGGATGAGTTGTACTTTCAGATGAAATGATTTCTTTTACCATATAGCGCTATGAGTCGCAAAAAATGGCAAACAAGTGCAATTCTATTTCAGCTCTGCTACAAAACACATTTGCTCGCAAAGAGACCAGGCACAGAATGACACCGAGCCATGGAAGAGGTTAATCTGTGTTCACACCCAAGTTGTGAAATCCAATGACCCCAGTATCACAGGGACCTCAGCTGTAAAGTGAGCAGTTGTCTCACTTATGGCTGGGCTCCAGGTGATGTGTGATGCTGGGGTCATTGGAGTTCACACTTGACACGTCTCAGTTAACCTTTCCCACAGCCGGGTGTTAACGCCCCGTCACAGTAAGTGAAATCGCTAGCCAGACCGCTGCTAAGGCTGCATTCACACAGCATTTTTTTGCTGTCCAGGGGGGATCCTTTTTTTTTTTGTAGGACCCCTCGGACAGCAACGGATCAAAACTGATGCCTGCAATCAGATGCCAAATAGGCATCAGATTCCGATATTTTGCAGGATCAGTTTGGATCCTCTCCCTCTCTCCTCCTGTCACCTCGCTCCTCTCTGCCTCCTGTCACCTCGTCCGCCCTCCTCACACTGCTCCCTCAGTCTCTCCCTCTTTCTCCCCTCTCCTCCGGACCTTACAAAATAAAGAAAAAAAATCTATATTCTCACCTTCCAGCGATCCCCCTAGCATCTACAGCTATCTTCTCATCCTTAGGACCTGTGGCTGTGTCACAGTCACTTGACTGTGACCGGGTTGTGACATCACGCCAGGTCCTGTAAGGGCCACTTTACACACACCAACTTCTGTGTCCAACTTCTGAACAGATCTCTGGTTGCAGTGAAATCATGGACACATTGTTCCATTTTGTGGCTGTGTACAAATGGAGCAATGTGTCCATGATTTCACTGCAACCAGAGATCTGTTCAGAATTTGGACACAGAAGTTGGTGTGTAAAACGGCCCTTACAGGATCAAAAGATAGCTGGAGACGCCGGGGGATCGCTGGAAGGTGAGAATATAGATTTTTTATTTTTAACCCTTGCCTTTACTTAATTTAACTTCCGCAATGTATGTATATACATTGCAAAAGTGAAATTACACGGTTAGGAGCAGTTTTAATGTACTGAGCATGCTCCGTACACTAAAATCGGGTCCGAGAAACCATCAGCTGTTTTCTCGGACCCGCGCTAAATAGGCCCACATGTTAAGGGCCTCGGACCATGTTGGATCCAATCCTGTCAGATTCTGTCCGATGCTCCCAAAATCGCAGCAGTCTGCGATTTTGGGTGCAGGAAAAAAATCTGACAAAATCGGATCTGACAGAAATCGGATGCCATTACAACGGACAGTCACAGATTGCACAAAAACGCAGTGTGAAAGCACCCCAAGTCACAAGTTTGGTGACGCAACAGCGATCTCGCTATGTATGACACTTAGCAGCAACCAGGCCCCTGCTGTGAGATCGCTGGTTGTGTCAGTCGCCTGGACCATTTTTTGATTGTTGGGGTCCCCCTGGTCAGCATGCATAAGTGTGTTTGACAGGGACAACGACTAACTACCTCAATATTACAAGTCTGAGAAACAGGGTCCCAACGACCTCCGTATCATTCCGGATCTTGTTGCATCACTGGTGAGATCTGGCTGACATCTCACCAGCAATCCCGACAGCGACGCACCAGCGATCCCTACAGGTCATATCGCTGTCGGGATCGCTGGTGTGTTGCCAAGTGTGACGGTACCCTATGTCTGAGCCTGCAGTCTCTGTGAGCAGATGTGTCTGCTCACAGATATAGCAGAAGTGAAGAAGACACACTGTGGATTACGTTAGAGGAAGGTTTTTTTGTTAATAAAGATTGAGTCCCTAAATGTTATTACGCAGTGTGACACCTCCACCAGGGCTGCTGGAAGAGTCGGGATACAGCACCAGAAAATGGGGTTTCTATAAATGCGCCCTTTTCTAGGACGGCTACAGGCCGCAATTCACAGCTTGGGCCTCCCTGCACTCAGGATTCTAGCCCCCAGCTGCCTGGTTGTACCCTGGTTTGAAATCCAAAATACGGTGAAGACTTCTTTCCCCCCCCCCCTTTTAATCTCCTTTTTTTTTCCTTAATTATTTCATGAAAATTCATGAAGTATTAACTATATTTTTGGTTTCCAGTCAGGTAAAAATAGGCAGCTGGGTAGGGGCAGCCCGTAGCTGCCTGCTGTACCTGGCTGGTATACAAAATACAGCAAAGCATCACGTATTTTTTTTTAAATTGTATGAAGGAATACATTTTATAAAAAGGGCTCAACTGTCAGTTTTGGCCAGGGCTGTGGAGTCGGAGTCGTGGAGTCGGAGTCGCTGCCCATTTTGGTGGAGTCAGAGTCTGAGTTGGAGTCGGTAGAAAATGTTCCGACTCCGACTCCTAAAATATATAATGAATTGGGTCTAGTAGTTCAATGCAGAATGTGCTGAATATTATTATGAATTATTATTATGTTCTATCTAAATATCTTTATGTCATTATAATGATTAAAGCCTAATGTTACCATTGACCTACAATAATTTTATCACTTAAAAACGAGCCATGAATGAAGGAGTCGGAGCCAAAGGAGTCCGAGTCGGAGCCAAAGGAGTCCGAGTCGGAGCCAAAGGAGTCCGAGTCGGAGCCAAAGGAGTCCGAGTCGGAGCCAAAGGAGTCCGAGTCGGAGCCAAAGGAGTCCGAGTCGGAGCCAAAGGAGTCCGAGTCGGAGCCAAAGGAGTCCGAGTCGGAGCCAAAGGAGTCCGAGTCGGAGCCAAAGGAGTCCGAGTCGGAGCCAAAGGAGTCCGAGTCGGAGCCAAAGGAGTCCGAGTCGGAGCCAAAGGATCGAGTCCCGAGTCGGAGCCAAAGGAGTCCGAGTCGGAGCCAAAGGAGTCCGAGTCGGAGCCAAAGGAGTCCGAGTCGGAGCCAAAGGAGTCCGAGTCGGAGCCAAAGGAGTCCGAGTCGGAGCCAAAGGAGTCCGAGTCGGAGCCAAAGGAGTCCGAGTCGGAGCCAAAGGAGTCCGAGTCGGAGCCAAAGGAGTCCGAGTCGGAGCCAAAGGAGTCCGAGTCGGAGCCAAAGGAGTCCGAGTCGGAGCCAAAGGAGTCCGAGTCGGAGCCAAAGGAGTCCGAGTCGGAGCCAAAGGAGTCCGAGTCGGAGCC
Source organism: Allobates femoralis (assembly GCA_033576535.1). Lineage (NCBI taxonomy): Eukaryota > Metazoa > Chordata > Amphibia > Anura > Aromobatidae > Allobates > Allobates femoralis. The sequence goes on from JARQOC010000006.1 coordinate 337,723,563, forward strand.
AAAGGAGTCCGAGTCGGAGCCAAAGGAGTCCGAGTCGGAGCCAAAGGAGTCCGAGTCGGAGCCAAAGGAGTCCGAGTCGGAGCCAAAGGAGTCCGAGTCGGAGCCAAAGGAGTCCGAGTCGGAGCCAAAGGAGTCCGAGTCGGAGCCAAAGGAGTCCGAGTCGGAGCCAAAGGAGTCCGAGTCGGAGCCAAAGGAGTCCGAGTCGGAGCCAAAGGAGTCCGAGTCGGAGCCAAAGGAGTCCGAGTCGGAGCCAAAGGAGTCCGAGTCGGAGCCAAAGGAGTCCGAGTCGGAGCCAAAGGTGTCCGAGTCGGAGCCAAAGGAGTCCGAGTCGGAGCCAAAGGAGTCCGAGTCGGAGCCAAAGGAGTCCGAGTCGGAGCAAAGGAGTCTGAGTCGGAGCCAAAGGAGTCTGAGTCGGAGTCAAAGGAGTCTGAGTCGGAGTCGGAGTCAGGAAATTCAGGAGTCGGAGTTGGAGTCGTGGTTTGATTTACCGACTCCACAGCCCTGGTTTTGGTGCTTTTTTGGGCCAGGAGAAGCATATGAACACATTAAACAGAGCACACAGTTTTATGCCAAACAGGAAACAAACAAAAAAAAAAAAAAAGCATAAAATCCACAACCTTTTTGCCATGAAGTTCATGCTTTTTTGCCGCAATTTTTGCCCAAGACTGCAATGGGCTTCCATGGATTTTGATTTCCAGCCAGGAGGAGTGGCAGCTTGTCGCTGTCCGCTTTATCGGCGCTGTAAAGCAAAATACAGCTGAGCGCTACGATATTATTTTACAGTACTATATGTGTGAGGGGCCTGACAGCCAAGCATAGACGCAGGCACAGAGAATGGGCATCTGTGATTGGCTGCTGGAGTAACCTGAAAGAGCCCATGCATTCTAACATGTAGAATGTATGGGAAATTTCCAGGTTACTAGGACAACCAATCACAGACGCCACTCTGTGTGACAGCGTCTGATTGAGCCAGTGCAGTGAATATCCTGGAAGGCAATGAGCTGCCACGGAAGTAGACGCGTCGAGACAGCAGGAACAGGTAAGTATAAACACATTTAATTGCAATTTTTTTTTTTTCTTACAGTCCCCCCACCCCAGTAAGGCTGCCTTCACATTTGCGTATGGGAACGCAGCTTATGCTGCGTTCCCATACGCATTAAAACGCATGCGCACTGCGTTCCTATGTTTAACATAGGAACGCATAGTGCCTGCGTTTGGTAGCGTTTGCTGCGTTCGGGTGCGGATGCGGACCATATCTACTCCTTCCGGTGTCCCGCGTCCGCACCCGGGACGCAGCATGTCGCGTCCCTGGGGCAGACGAGAGTGTGTGATCTGTACGCAGGCATCCGCCTGTGCACAGATCACATATAGGAGTGAATGGGTGCGCACGGCGGTCCGCAAGCATCTGCAGACCGCCGTGCGCACCATTATAAACATAGGGGCCGCGGTCTGCATGCAGATGCATCTGCAAAACGCTGCAGATGCATCTGCAAGTCTGAAGGCAGCCTATAACAGAATTCCCAGGGAAGTCAGTATTTGGGTTTGCCCATCATTAGTCTTATCCCAAGTCTTAAGACAAAGCTCATTAAATGGGTCAATAATTACTTTTCGGATTGCTACATCCAATGGATGGAACTAAAGCAGTTTCATGGGGAATGTAGTATCCTTAGTCAGGGGGATGATCACTGACCAACATGCCCAAAATGCAAGGATTCAGATGACTGTTTAATCAGTCTGCAGATGGTTAAGTGTCTGCAAGCTCCAGAGAAAACAGGGCAATGCCAGTGTGCCGAGAGCCATGAGAAAGGTCTCCACAATGTAAAGGGAAGGAGGAGGACAAGGAGGCAGATGGCAAGAATGCTAGATTTACTGATAAGTGAGTAAGTAAGGACTGTTCTTGAACGAATATTCAGCTTACAAAAACCATTTAGGACATATCAATTAACGTAGAGCTCATTATGTCCAGAAAATTATTCAATGATTGTTATAGCAGAAGTTATTAATAAACTAGAATCCTGCAAAACACAAACAACTTCTTTAAGCCATGCTAATGTACCAGTGTCACCCTGGTACAACTATAGAGATAGCATCAATATGAACAGAACCGTTTTTGTTCCAGTCTGGCACACAATCACCACATCTGTTCAAAGGAAAAGCCATTGTGTCCTTGATACAGAGGGAATTCTTACATGAAATTAATTATTTTTCGTATAGACAACCTTAAAGGGAATCTGTCAGCTGGATTTTGCTACCTCATCTGAGAGCAGCATAATGTAGGTAAAGAGACCTTGAATCCAACAATGTAGCTCTTAATTACTGGGTGCAGCCGTTCTTACACAGTGTGTTTAGATTTAGCCATGCTGCAGAACTGAGAAAGCCGTCCCCTCCCACACCAGGCTCTCTATGTACAAAGTCTATAGATAGAGAGTTGCTAATCAGAAGGTAGGGGTGTGGTTGGACTGATGTAGTCTATCAATGTTAGTGCAGGTTTTACCTGGGATTATCATCAGTAAACACCAGGCAGAGTTAAGAATGACATAATTGAACTCTGTGGCAGTTTATCTCCTGTCTTCAGATTAGATAGCAAAAACCGGCTGACAAATTCCATTTAATTACTAATCTTCATGTCCACAGCTCCTATGTAGACCCATGTGTCTCCATGGTAACAGACAAACATTCTGGGGGCAATTCACTAAAGGTGCCCATGTCAGAAATATGGCATAAGCACCTTCAAGTGAACCTGACCTCACAAACTGACCCCCCCCCCCCCCGCATCTCTATACTTGTCCCTGCACCCCCTATTATCATTTCTAGCCATCCCTTTTGCAGAAAAAAAAAAAAATCGATTTTGTAAAGTAGAGAAAAGTTTATATTCACCTCCATCCTGTGCGAGTTCTCGGTTTCTGAAGAAGCCGCAATAGGCGGGCCTGTCTGCTGCAGCCTTGTAATTATGCACGCCCCCATCAGCTTGCTAAGAGCCTGGCCGTGTCATGAAAGGGGGCGGGCTCCAGTATGATGCAATTTTAGCCCCGCCCCTTTCATGACACGGCCAGGCTCTTAGCAAGCTGAGAGGGGCGTGCATAATTACAAGGGAGCAGCAGACAGGCCTGCCTATTGCGGCTTCTTCAGAAACCGAGAACTCACAGGACGGAGGCGAATATAAACTTTTCTCTACTTTACAAAATCGATTTTTTTTCTGCAAAAGGGATGGCTAGAAATGATAAGAGGGGGTGCAGGGACAGGTCTAAAGATGTGGGGGGGGGGGGGGGTCAGTTTGTGAGGTCAGTTCACTTTAAGTCACAATATTTTTTCTGAACTCCGCATTTGCACAAAAATATTGCGAATCAGCATCTATACATTAGTCCCAGCAGCTACACAAGCATGAATATAGCATAGATGGGACATAATCACACCCACCAAAATACATTAAAGGTTACACCACTAAAGTGGCTTACCTTACTCCAGAAATGTACCCCAGCCCCGGATGAGATACATTTCTGGTAACTGTGATCCCCCGTGATGCATCTGTGACAATCAGGTCAGTGTACTCCAGCGAGCGCGTCATTAAAGGGAACTTTGGGTAAATAAGATTTTTTTTGTACTGTCTCTGCATGATGAAGCTGAGCTGTCCACTACAGTTCTAGGATCTATAGATCGCTTATATATCAATAAAATCATATCTGCACTTCAGCCCTCACACCACCCTAATGGTGGGTTTACACGCTGCGATATCAGCGTCCAACTCCGACCCAACTCCGACAAAAAGTCACGTGGGTTGCGAGTTGGAGCCGATATCGTGTGCGCGTTGTACGGTTTGAGCGTACAACGCAATGCTGGAACGATGCCAAAACGATATCCGAGTTGAATAGCAGAGCTATTCAACTCTCCGATATCGCAAGGCCGTTGTACCAGCATCGCAGCGTGTGACAGCCCAACTCCGATCTGTACTCGCACCTCACCCATTAACTCCCATGTTAAATGTTCGTTACTGGGTTGGTGGGCGTACACATCGGAGGGACGTTGTTTCCCGATATCGCAGCGTGTAAACCGGCGATGCGATATCGGGAAAAGGGCTGAAAAAAAGCGTGCTCCCGCGCGTTGCCTCCGATATCGCGGCGATATCGCAACGTGTAACCCCACCATAAGGGGAAAGAGAAATTCAGCCTCATGCTGCATCAGAGAAAAAGGGGTGTAGCGGGGGCTCCATGATCATCTTACATTCCAGAGCCCTCATACTTCTTGCTTGTGTAATGAACAGGGGGTGTGGCCATGTCCCCTGCTCTCACTCTATGCCTGCCCACTCACTATATGCATCACACAGTTGTCACCGTCAGCTCAGGAGAGTACAGCAATACATATGACGCCCCTGCGACCAGGTGGCCACAAAGGGAAGTGCAGCCAGGTAAGCAAGGTGGTTGAAAACACACCCACACCGCATAAACACCGACCCTACGCCTAGGACTCCAAGTTGGGCAAGAGGGTGGCGGGTGTAGCAAAGTAGGTGGAACGTAGGTGGACACTGAAAGTGGGTGGAGAGACCAACACAATAAAAACCCGGAAACACACAGGGGTATTTAGTTGGAGTGAGAACAAGAGAACAGAGAGACTTCCCAGACAGTTTCGGGTTCCCTGGAGGCGCAGAAACCATGAGAGGCAAAGACCCTAGGAGAGAAAGCCCGTTCCATAGCCTGGAGGTGAAGGGGAAAGAGACCGAGAGACACCCCACAGCAGAAGGAAGAGTGGGAGGACAAGGGCTCTGCAGCCCCACACATCTTAGCTGGGCGGAGGCACCCTTAAAGGCAGTGACTGACAGAAGGAGCCTGGTGTGCACAAATATCTGAACCTGGGACACTGGAGGACTAGGCCAAAACCAGAGAACCGGCTCTGAAGAAGTGACCGGGGGGATTCCAGACCCTAATCATGAGACACACTGGTGGGGGGCAGAAACTATGTGCTGCACCCTTTTTTTTACCATGGTCTAAGAACACAGTTGTCATACTAGGACTGGTGACCCTGACTGCAAGGGAAATATATTCACCCATGAGTCCACGACGACCAGACTGAACCGTGGGTGAGGTACTACGTTAACAGAGAGAGAGGGGCCTGGGTGGCGTCACGACAAATCCCCTGTAAATACCCCTTTCTAGGACTGATCCCAGGCCACGGGACTGGGTCACGACTACCATGATACCCCAAAGACAGCACCGGCCTGGTTCCAGAGTACCCCATAGCCTGGGGAGCATTACAAACAGCAAGCATATAGAGTGTGGGTGGAATGAAGTGAAAAAAGGGGGTTGGTGGCCACATATCCGTTCATTACACTAGCAAGGAGAATGAGGGGGCAGAAATGTAGGAGGAGCATGGAGCCCCCGGTGGGCACATCCCTGCCACACCCCCAGTTTTCTGTTACAGCATGAGGCTGAAACCTGCTCTGACCTATTGTCTCCGAGGGAGGGGGTGAGAGCTGAGGAGCAGGTATGTTTTATTGATAAAAAAAATGATCTATAGATCCTAGAACTGTAGTGCTCAGCAGGGACAGTACAAAAAAAAGAAATTCTCTACCTGGAGTTCCCCTTTAAGCAGTGTGATACATTAGTTGTAATGAAAGCCCTCTATGCAGCTAATTCTGAGGTCTCCTCTGTTCTATACATACAATTTTGAGAGAGATTCTATAAGACTGCTGTAGCACACGCTGGTCTTAATGAACCATTTGCTGTAGTACACTGACCAAATTGTGCGCCGCTCAATGAATTAGGTGCGTTTCAGACCTAGTGTGAAGTCGCAAGAAATGTACACCGACTGGGGACTGGTATATATTTCTGGAGCAAATTACACTACCTGAGTTTGATGTGTGGACAGGACCATGCCCCATCTATATTCCTCCAATGCTACATCTATTGTTCATGGCCAAGATAGGCATGCAGATGCTAAAAATTGCAATATTTTTGTGCAATAGCCTAGATGTGCAAAAAATATTGCAACGTAAGGTGTTTATACCAGACAAAACTGTTCAATACTTCTAAACAATTTACAAAGTGGTTTGTCAGCCCATTCAAGACCCTAGGGAAAACAATGTGAGGCCGGCTTCACGCCACGGTTTTTCGGGTCCTGGGCTGTCCAGTGTGACCCGGACAGCCCCGAATCAGATTTTGCTCCTATTGTATCCCTATCGTGCCGGATGGGGCCAGATGACAGTTATTTGCCATCCGGTTTGGTGTTTGTCCGGCAGGATCCGGCTGTTTTCGTTTTTTGCCCCAGACACAAAATCGGAGCTTGCAGCATTTTTTGTGTCTGGAACAAAAATCGAACAAAAACAGGATCCTACCAGATTCTCCCAGCTCCGGGGCGATCCGGCGCCGATAACATGGGAGTCTATGGGCGCCGTATTCGGCAGAAAAACAATCCGTTCCCAGACGCCGGGTGCTGAAATTGCGGAGGCTGTTAAAAGCAGCCGCCGCTGAATTTCTGCAACTGGAGAGCTCCACGGCTGAAATATCAGCACCGTGGCCAGCTTCCCTGCAAGCCGCTGTGCTGATATTTCAGCACTGGAAAGCAGCACAGATGATTCCGGCACAAAACAGGATCAGAGGGCAGATTTGCCCTCCGATTCTGTTTGTCCGGGGTTGTCAGGTTATGTCCGGTGCGTCCTGCAAAACATCGGACATAACCTGACAGCCAAAAACCGTGGGGTGAAGCCGGCCTAAGGTAGACACAGCCCAAGACTAGATAAGCTGTCAGGCAAATACAAGAGCTGCTCTTACCTTGTCTGTAAGGAGAGGCTTTATCTCTGTCAGCTGGACATCTTGCAGTTCATCCATTTTTAAGTTCAGTAACTGAAGACAAGGAGACTCCTGTTACAAGAAGAAATTACAAGATTAGGGCTGATTCACAATAACTGATACAGAAAAGTCTAGATGCTGTCAGTATGGGGCCTACTTTAAAGCCACATACTCCACTGGATGCCAGGATTGTAATATTGTCCATCCAGAGCCTCATTACTCACCACCACTGTCTTCCATTATGCTGCTCCTCATGCAGTTATATTTCTTAATATATCTGTACAGTCAGAGTAACTGGGAAGCTGTCAGTAGGACCAACCCTATAATAAGGCACTTACATGGGCATGCTGGTTACAGGATGCTAAATAAAATGTATATTTCTTTAGCTGCGAATCAATGTCTTATTCTGAAAAAAAATGCTAATTTTAGGTTATGTTATAGAGCTGTTATGATCTATGTGCTGGACAGATACGAGAGTCTGCCTCCAGAGCTTACCGTATATTATTTAGAAACAGAAGTTACCAGTGTGAGACATGTAATGACTGACTGTCTGCTCTTCTACCACCTGGTGCCAACAGCAGCACCGAACCTAGTCTCATTACAAACAAGTTCATTTGCAGTTGTCCTCAGCGCCGTCAGCTCCGCTGTATGCCAATGCAGTCGGCTTAGTGGTTTACACACTAGCGGTTATTTTGCATCTGGCGGGGATTGGTCGCATTTGACCACATCCATTTTAAATTGTAAAACCTGATACAGCAGGAGATGACCACACAGCTATTATAACGTATCCGTCAGCAGAGAGCTGTGGCCTTGTCAATGGTGCAGTGGGAGGTCACCATGGCAAGTGTCAGCTGAACGCAGACATGGCCGAAGCTCTCGGTGCAGTCATTGTGCCCTCAGAGCTCGTGCTGATAGGATGCTTCCTCCATCAGCGAGACTTACAATGCAGCAGAGCAGAGTGTGCTTTGTGGGACCTCATGGATGTTAGTCAATGGGTATGTTGTTAGGACTTAATAAATGGGTAAGTGAGGGTTGTCAGTGTTTTATTTCTAATAAACAAATTTTCTGTGTGTGTTTATTAGCTAGTCACTTACCGAATTGGTAATGGGTAGGTAATCAGAAGACACCTGACATTACCAATCCTGGGCTTAATGACAAGCTGTCAAAACTCAACTGTCATAAACCCCTTCTATCACTCTAATACCAGGCATGGGAACAGCTGTATTAAGCGCCAGAGATTGAATACCAGTGAATTGCACAACAATAAAAAATGTGAAAACACCCTTTGTTATTAATTCATATTAATAACAAAGGGTGTTTTCACACTTCTGTCTTCTGCTCCGCGTGTATGGAGCTCGCAAAACTGGTTCACGGCAGCTCATCACTGCTAAAAAGCAGCAAACCAACCTCGCGCATGTGAGGTCCGCAGTGTACCCAAATGGGTGTACTGACGTCAGTATAGCCGGATATGACGCGATTAGCGTCATAGCGGCTATACCGCCCATTTAGTTGATGCGGAGGCTCTCTGTTCTTTAGCACGCCCATTAGGGCGTGTATAATTACGATGCAGGCAGCGAGGAGCAGAAACAGAACGCCCTGTGTGACTTCTCGAGCTCTGAGAAGTCGCAGTTCTGGAGGTAATATAATGACTTTTCTAATCTTTACAAAAACACAGTTTTCGGACAAAGGATGCCTATAAATGTGTTAGGCTGCTGCAGGGACAGGTCTGAGGAGGCTGGGGAATGATTTTTTAGGGGTCAAGATCCCTTAGAAGAAAAAAACAAAAAAAAAAAAACACGTTTTTTGCCAGATCCAGTGGCAAACTAAAGCCAGCACACTAACTGGACAGCCCATTATAAATCTATGGGCACTGACTGGATCCGGTATACACTCCAGTGTTTTTTTTTTTTTTTTAAATAAGCCGGATCCCCACTGGATGCAAAAAATGCCAGTATGAAAGCCCCCTTAGGGCAGGGTGATCCTACTGACAATCCCGTTAGAAAAAAGCCTTGAGAATACCTGCAACCACCACTAGAGGGAGCTTAGTGGATGTTTGTCATCAATGACATCTGTGTATATCCACAAGCGCCCTCTAGTGACAGCAGCACTATGTGCCTATGGGAGAGATTTGACAACTAGAGATTTAAAATAAAAAAATTAAAAAAAATGGCAACTTGTTACTACAGGCCACATAACCGATCTCAAACTTGCAGCTGTGCAACAGCGGCATGGGCACAATTCTCAGTATTGATTGACAGGCACACTTACTGGGATTATGCTTTTTCCAATTGCTCGGGAGTCAAAGACGATCTAATACTGTCACCAAGAAAAGACTGGGATGACCGAGCTGTAAGTAATCATTAACTGACTGGGTTATATATGTACACACTGGAATGTTAATAGATCACTTCTATGAAACACTATACTGGTGGTCAAGTGACCATTTATGAGTGTAAACCAAGCAGCCAGCCATGACTATCCCTACAAAGCCTACAATACTTTATGACTGCAGTCTCCAATGACCCTTATAACATGCTTAACTGGAAACAATGCATGGACCACAGAGTTTCAGATTAGGGGATTTTACTGCACGCAGATAGTAAACATGTTGCATTGACATGATCACCTGTACAGTCATTTTTTTACTGATACATTTATTTAGTCTTGCCTGTTAAATGTCAGCAAATCCTATGCAGAATTCATCCCTGTAAGGATTCATTGACACAGAGACCAAGAATCCTTTCTGCCTCCTTTGTACGAACAGGCAGCAGCATAACCTTATCCTTGATTGTACAGGAAACGTCCGCAGAGCCATCATATTTATTGGAATGTTTGCTCAATATTTGATTACGATTCATCTGATTAGGAACAATGCAGCAGATATCGGCAGCACTAACGACAGTGTACAGAGATGTGCCGCTGGTATCTGTACATCCACTGCTGGAGACAATGAAGGCTAATCAGTGACTGAGTGATAGCTCTCTCCCATTTAATATTGATGATCTTCGGATAAGGAATCAATATCAAACTCATGGATAACCGCTTCAAGAAGAGAGCCTGATCTACCTCAGGATTGCATGTATTGTAAAGCATGAAAATGGATAGATTTATTCCAAACTGTTTTTATTTTAAAAAAGGTTTAACATTTTTTGGCAGATAATCAATGTTTCAGCCCTGCCATGTCAAGGCAAAGCTCATTAGGGCGGTCCTACGCTATTTATTTTATTTCAGTTGTGCCATATGGCCTCCACCTAGATAAAAAGCATGAACATTAAAAGCAACAGTTTCCTGGAGCGTTCCAGAACTGCCCCCATGATGGTAGACAGGCGCCTGTGAAGCCATCTTACCCTATCCACAGGCGCTGTTATTTGTTGCTTCATTTTAATCAGGGTGCGGCCCCGGGCAGATTCCTGGGACTCCAGTGCTCAGGCTGGTAGACCAGTTTTGCCGACTGCCTGCCCTTTAAATCCAGCTCTCCAGTGATCTCTATGCCCCAGCCTAAGCCTCCCCAGTTAGGTACATGCTCCCAGCCTCTGATGTCTGGGGCTCTAGCAAACCTGGGAAAGCAGTTGAGAAGCAACATGATCAACATTGCCTAACATCACAACTATGCCAAAGAGAAGCAGCTCCAGCCACCACAGTAGGGGCCAGTTGATTGGTCAACCAAACATAGCGGGTCATTTTCAAGTTGATAATTTTGTAGGGCCCTGAAGGATTGTAGAAATTTCCAAATGGCCCTTGGCAGAAAAATGGTTCCCCGCCCCTGATGTAAATGATGCGTACAATTAAGTCAGCATTACCACAATGTAGCTTGCAATAAAAAAAAAATAAAATAAAAAAAAAAAACACGTACAAATGCACATATTTCTCCCAAACTGTATAATATTATAAAATTGAGATTTTGGCAAAATATGTACCAATCTTTTGAGCCACCCTGCCACATCAAGGCAATCTCATCAGGGTGCTCCTACTCTCTATGTATTTATTTTAGCTGTGCCATGCGGTCTCTAACATGCACATAAAGCAGAACCATTAAAAACAGCATTTACCTGGAGCATCTGAAACCTGCTCCCATGGTGCTAGACTGATGCATGTGAATAAAGGCAAATCAGGCCCCAGCACATGCAGCTGACGCTATATATGCCTGGGCTGTTCAGAATTTACCCTCACAGTATCAGGGCAGCACTCATTTACATGGACCTGCTCCGCCTTTACTCATGAATATACTGATCTGGCACTGAGACTCAGTTCTGACAAGTCCAGGCATGTGTGGCATCAGCTGCATATGCTTGGGCCAGGTTAAAATCATGATGACAGATTCTCTTTAATATGTTGATGGTGATGACAGCTTCAAGATGCCTGCTGCATGGAGAAACTAGCTACATACATTGCTCAGGTATGAATTTGGCCTTTTCTTCCACACAAACATTCAAATCCGAAAGCTCCATTGGTTCCCATGAACTCTGAGCTTCAGTTCCTTCCATAAATGTTCTATTGTATTCAGGCCAAGTGATTGCCAGACCATTCTAGCAGATTTTCTCCTGTCCATCTTTTTTTCATGGTCAGCCTGGTAGATGGCAGCAGATTTTTATCAAGAATGTCTTAATACATTTATCCCTTTATCCTTCCTTCAATTATATAAAGTTTTCCAGTGCCATTAGCTGAAAAACAGCCCCACACCAAGATGTTCCAACCTCCAAACTTTACTCTTGGTATGGCGTTTTTGGGGTGATATGCCTTTTGGCTTCCAAACATTGTGTATTATGGCATGCAAAGAATTCAATTTTGGTCTCAGACAAGATATATTCTCCCACTGTTTCACAGTCTTGTCTAAATGTTCACAAGTAAACTTTAAAAACGTGCTTTAACATTTCTTTTGTACAGCAATAGAGTCTTTCGTGGTGAGCGTGCAACAGGCCATGGATTTTGAGTGCATTACATATGGTTTTCTTCGTAACCATTGCACCTGCTGATTTCTGGTCTCACAGGTGTCCTTGGCTCTTAGACAACTCTTCTGATAATTTTGTCTCTCTCTGAAGTTTCCTTTCAATACCAGCAAATTCATGTCCGTGATGGAGTTATCAGGTCTACAAAAAAATGTTTAGATATAGGTATATCATACGTTTTTCTTTAATTGTGTCACCATGAGAATCTATTCTTGTTGTCAGCTTTTGTCCTATCTCCCCTTCATACAAACACTCAGTTTGACATTAAAGAATTTAAAATTGCTGGTATTGAAAGGACAAAACCTAGAAACAGAAGAGGTAGTACAAACTTTTGATGACCTTTGACACCTTCAGAAAATAATGAATGTATCACATGTATTTATGGCTTGTTACATTATGTAAATGTGTTCCTCAGACAATTAGGGGGCATCTTGACCCTAGACCAGATCTCAATCAGGATAATGAAACTTTCAAACTCCTCATCTATGAACAGTTTCAATATTTACAGCCATAAACGTTTGTCCCCTTCTCATACTGATCATTCTGCTTCATGTCATTTGTCTTATTACTAAACTCTGATCGTCCTCAGTGGTTGATACTACCATCTTTTCAGTTAGCAATTAACAGGTAAGTAGTAGCAAGCTTTCGGGCCAACTAGGTCTCTTAGTCAGGCTGGTATAATACAGGGTGGTCCATTTATATGGATGCACCCAAGTAAAATGGGAATGGTTGGCGATATCAACTTCCTGTTTGTCTAGATTAAAAAGACACAAAAGGTGCAAATGGGTCGTATCGGTTAGATAAGATAATCCACCCGTGAGTATATGTGCTCACCTAGTTCAGTTGTGATGACCCACAACCAGTATGCTTGCATGGACAGCTGACGCTGGATCTGCACTTACACGTGCAAAGTGGTGATGTATCCAGAAATCCAAACAGGGTTTAGTGCTTGTATGATCCACACTGCCATCAGAATGAAAGACACGGGAGATAAGGCTCCTTAAAATATGCTACTCTATTCCGACGTGTTTCGGTGCCGTCCCAGCACCTTCCTGATTGTGTCCCTGAGGAAGGTACTGGGACAGCATCGAAACGCGTCGGAAATAAAGGAGCATCTTTGAAGGAGCCTTATCTCCCGTGTCTTTCATCCTGACGGCAGCACAGATCATACAAGCACTAAACCCTGGTTGGATTTCTGAACTTCCTGTTTGTGGCTCATTAGTATATGGGAGGAGGAAAACTTTTCCAGATGGGTGGTGACCATGGCGGCCATTTTGAAGTTGACCATTTTGGATCCAATTTTATTTTCTTCAATGGGAAAAGGGTCATGTGCGACATCAAACATATTGAGAATTTCATAAGAAAAACAATGGTGTGCTTGGTTTTAATGTAGTTTTATTTTTTCACGAGTTATTTACAAGTTTATGACCACTTATAAAATGTGTTCAAAGTGCTGCCCATTGTGTTGGATTGTCAATGCAACACTCTTCTCTCACTCTTGACACAGTGATAGCAACACCACAGAAGAAATACTAGCACAGGATTCCAGTATCCGTTGTTTCAGATGCTGCACATCTCGTATCTTCACAGCATAGACAATTGCCTTCAGATGAGTGATTTTTGTGAATGCTAAAGTTAAACAAAACCCCCGCTATTGATCTGACACTAACCCACAGCGGATAGCTCTCTCCAAGACTGTTGGAATACAAAAATTGATGGTGTGGTGTGGTATATGGGGTACAAAGATAGTGGAGCCATTCTTCATCAATGGAAACCTCAATGCCATTAGATATCTGAAATTGCTACATGATTCAGATATCCAATGGCATTGAGGTTTCTACTGATGAAAAATGGGCAGCACTTTGAACACATTTTATAAGTGGTCATAAACTTGGAAATAACTCATGAAAGAATAAAGTCATGTTAAAACCAAGCACACCATTAAAACATGTCATGTTAAAACCAACCAACCCCTAGAGGCCCCCTGAAAGGAAACAAAGAGGGACGGAGCCTGACGCCAGGCCGCGGACCTGTCCAAGTAGGTAAGCAACGCCCTCCTGACATCTAACGTGTGGAGAACCTCTTCTTTCTGATTTGCAGGATGATCACAGAAAGAAGGGAGGACAATCTCCTGCATCCTGTGGAACTTGGTAGCCACCTTGGGAAGATACGAAGGGTCCAGGCAGAAGATGACACTGTCCTGCAAAATCTGAGTATAAGGCCCTACCACCGACAAGGCCTGCAGGTCACTAATACGTCTGGCCAACGTCAAAGCCACCAACAGGACTACCTTCAGAGTAAGGACCTTAGGCGAAGCAGAAGTTAAAGGTTCAAAGGGAGGCTTGGTTAAGGCATCCAGAACTAAATTGAGATCCCAAGGAGGCACCTTCGGACAGGACAGGGAACAGGAGTGGCCCGCTTGCAGGACTGTATAAACCTCGTTACCCAAGAAGACCCAGCGAGGGACAATGGTACAGGGCCCCCAAGGCCGAAACTTGGAGTTTCAGGGTATTGACAGAGAGACCCATCTCCCACCCCCTCTGGAGGAATTCTAAAATTGCTGGCACAGGAGTCTCACCCTCTGGACTCGCCCCCGAAGAGGACAGAAATTTTTTCCCACACTTTACCATAAATGTTGGTGGTAACCGGCTTCCGACTGGACATCAGCGTACGAACAAGGCCGTCTGAGAATCCCCTGCGCAACAGGAGGCGCTATTCAAGTTCCACGCCGTCAGCTGGAGACCCGCGGATGGTGGACCGGCCCCTGAGACAGGAGAGACTGGGAAAGGGGAGGAGTCCAGGGAGCCTGCACAGACAGGCGACAGCCAAAAGAACCAAGCTCTCCGGGGCCAGAAGGGCGCTATCATGAGGACCCTGGCCCTGTCCTCCCTGACCTTCTGAAGCACTGCAGGAATCATTACCAAGGGAGGGAAGGCATACAGAAGGCCCGAGGACCAGGGGATCAGCAGAGCGTCCACAGCAAAGGGCCGATCTCCGGGATTCAGAGAACAGAACTGTCACACCTGCCTGTTCTCCAGAGTTGCCAATAAATCTATCTCCGGAAGGCCCCACCAGTCCACAATCTGAGCGAAAACCCCCGGATCCAGGGCCCACTCTCCCTGTCGGAGCTGCACCCTGCTGAGAAAATCCACCCTGGAATTTGCCACCCCCCGTATATGAAGGGCAGAGACAACAGCTGACAAATGTCCCGCGTAACGCCCATGAGTGCCTGAGACCAGGTGCCCCCCTGACGGTTCAAGTAAGCCACCGACACACTGTTGTCAGAGAGAACTCTTAGATGGCGCTCCTGAAGGGAGGAAGGAATGCAGAAACTGCCTCCCAAACTGCCAGGAGCTCCCATATATTTGAGGACATCCTGGAGAGGCGCGAGTCCCAGGCTCCCTGAGCAGACAGGTCCCGAAGGTGGGCCCCCCCATCCCCAGGAACTGGTATCCGTGGTAAGTACGTAGGAGACAGGACAACCCCACGGGACGCCAACGGAGAGGTGCTCGGGGACCAGCCACCACCCCAGAGAATCTAAAGTCGGAGGGGACAGAACAATCTTTGCGTCCAAGGCCGCCCCCAACCGGAGTTGATGCTGGAGAATCTCCCACTGAAGGGCCCGAGAGTGCAACTGTGCCCAAGAACTGCTGGGATACAGGACGTGAGGGAGCCCAAGAGAGACATAGCCCTCCTTAAAGTCACTCGAGGAGAGTCTTGTACTGCAGAAAGGGATGACTGAAGACGCAATTGTTTGTCGTCCGGAAGGAGGCAAAGCTGAGACTGTGAATCCAGAATCATCCCTAGAAACAGCTGACGCGTGGCGGGAACTAGCCTGGACTTTTCCAGACTGACAATCCATCCTAGCTGACCCAGGGAAGACTGAACCCTCTCTGCAGACGGTTGAGGCATTGATCCCTGGAGTCCCCCACAATCAGAAGATCGTCCAGATACGGCATAATCAAAATCTGCTGACGTCGGAAGTGAGCCATCACTTCTGCCAGCAGCTTTGTGAAAATCCGAGGAGCCATCGCCAGCCCGAAGGGGAGAGCCCGGTACTGGAAATGGCATGTTCCAAGATATCATCCAGCGGTTTGCCAAACAGAAAAATCACCCATACAAGGTAAAGAACACAACTTAGACTTCGATTGGGCATCACCGGGCCAGGCCTTCAACCATAAGGCACGACGAGCAGCATTAGAGGACGTAGCCTTCGCCGCCAATTTCAGGGAGTCAGCCGAGGAATCCGCCAGAAAAGCTGCCGCAGAAAGAGTCAAAGGAAAGGAAGACAAGATCTCCTCCTTAGGAGCCTCGTCCCTCACCTGAGCCTCCAACTGCTGCAACCAAATCACGAGGGACCGAGCGACTGATGTACCCGCAATTGAGGGATGAAAGATGCTAGCAGTGGATTCCCAGGAATTACGCAAGTAGCCGTCTGTCTTCCTATCTAGATGATCCTTTAAATTCCCTAAAACCTCAAAGGGGAGAGAGGAACGCTTAGACGCCCGGGCCACAGCTACGTCAAGCTTGGGGGATTTATCCCAGGAAGTAGTGGCCTCCTAATCAAAGGGGTACTTCTTTTTAGCCAAATAGGAAAGAGAGCCCTTCTTATCAGGCTTAGTCCAATGATCCACAATTAAGGCCTGGACACTCTGATTTAAAGGAAAAGTCCGTCTCTTTTTGGAAGACAGACCACTGAACATTAAATCCTCCACCAACCCCATAGTTGAACGGACGGCTTTTATAAAAAAATCAGTGTCTTTACGTGGAAAACACGGCTTCCCATCCCCGCTGTCATCTGAGGAGGAAGACCCTGAGGAGGAAGACCCTTAGGAGGAGGACAATGAGGAGGCGGGAGAGGATGAGCGAGACCTGCGTCTCCCCTTGTGAGATTTACGAGCGGCACGGTCAGAACCAGAGGAAGAGCCCTGGGACTTCTTCCTCTTACGCCCCCTATCCTTCCCAGATGTCTGCAGGGACTTAAACTCTTCCCTCACTAAATCCCTAAAGCTAGAGACCAGACTGGGGACAGCGTCTCTCACAGTCTCTTCAATGCAAGGGGCACACAAGTCTTTAGTCAATCATCAGGAAGAGGGACTTTGCAGATAGCACACTCCTTATGCCTCTGTTTGGCAGCCTTTTCTTGTCCTAAAAAGAAGCAAGAAAGCGGTGTAAATATAGACAGCACAGCCTGAAGGCAATCACCCACCAGATGCATACCGATTTCCGGGGGGCTTTAGGGTCCACATCCGTCCGGGATCCCTTCTGTGAGGACTTGTGGCCGCCACCAGACTGCTGAGGCTCCCCCACGTCGGTAGCCGAAAGGGACTGCTGCTCCATCCCTCCGCTGGACAACTGGCTGGCATTGCCCTCCGTGCACTGCCCCACACCACCGGGAACCGCTCCAGCGTCTCCCAGCTTCCGAACGCTGGGCGCCGCCATCTTAACCCGCACTGAGCATGTGCGGAACGTCACTTCCGGTCCGCAACCAAACCGGAAGTAGCGGCTCCTGGCGTGAAATTCAAACCTGCCGCCGGAAAAAGCGCTCCCAAGCCCCTTACAGACCCAGGAACGCTGCGCCCAGCTTGGAAATGATCCCCTTCAACCGGGGCACAGTACTGCAGGGCAGCCACCAACCGTGCAGCTGTGACACCCGGGCGGCGACAAGGGCCGAGAACAAGCCGCTGGTGGCCCTCTACAAGACCCTGTGCCCTCCACCACCGCAGGGGATACCCCGTGGAGGAGCCTCTGTACCCAAGTCCGGAGCCACTGCCTAGGTAAGGACAGCTCTTCCAGCTACCGGGTCAGGCAAGGACCGCATGAGCTTCAGAAGTCTCCCACCTTCAAGACAGGAAACCTAAACTGAGGTCCAGGAGAGGTCCTGCCTTTTTATCTCAGGTTTCCTGTCCTGGATGGGCGGTCCTCTTATGGCGATTATAATTATAAATATATATATATATATCAGCAGGAATTGATTCAGGCCAGCTTCTGGTGGTCATCAGATGACTACGGGCTGTACAGGTATCAGCGGAGGTCTCACGATTGCTTCCCGGGAAATCCAATTTTGTCAGGGAACAGCACGTTCCCCAGAGCGGTGCCAAGCCGATCCTTGGTGTTAGCTACATATCATAGCTGATGAGACCAGCTGAGATGTGGGGGAGAGAACGCGAGCTCAGTACGTGTGCTCGCAGGCCTGCCAAGGACGTATATCTACATCCTTGGTCGTAAAGGGGATAAAAAAACAAAAAAAAAAAACAAAAAGGCATTACTGAGGACTCTCAGATCTTAAAGGGAACCAACCACCTCAGATGACGTGTATAAGCTGTTAATACATGTCCCTGCACCCTACCTACACCATTGCAGCTATCTTTTTGCTAAGAATATTGATAACAGCAAACCGAAATAAACAGTTTATAAACTTACATGGCTTTAGTACATGAGGGCGTCTCCCTTGGGCTCCAGTACGAGAGGGCTGTGTCTCCAGCAGCTTGAGTGGCTTTCCTCCCCCTCCCTCTCTGTTTGCAGGACGTCACTGAAGGACGTGATATTATCTTATTGTGGGCGGGCACGCAAGCCAGCTCCCGTCCGTGCCCGCCCACAGAAAGATAATATCACGTCCTTCAGTGACGTCCTGCAAACAGAGAGGGAGGGGAGGAAAGCCACTCAAGCTGCTGGAGACACAGCCCTCTCGTACTGGAGCCCAAGGGAGACGCCCTCATGTACTAAAGCCATGTAAGTTTATAAACTGTTTATTTCGGTTTGCTGTTATCAATATTCTTAGCAAAAAGATAGCTGCAATGGTGTAGGTAGGGTCCAGGACATGTATTAACAGCTTATACACGTCATCTGAGGTGGTTGGTTCCCTTTAATACTTTTGCATCTACTGGCTCACAAACATAATTTACCTAGTTTTGTTATTGCACTATTCTATGTCCTGTTGTGTATAAATATGTGACACATCAGATTTTGTGTTATGAGCCCAATTAATAGACCTGAGTTGTTACAAAAGCTTGCCATTTATCACCATCTTTTCAGTTAGCCATTAAAGACATCAACCACAGATCTCAGCTTAAAAAAATACATATTCTTTTATCTACTGGATAACACAGTACAAAGATATATTTTATTTATGAGAAATAGTGTCTGGAATAACAGCATTTAGTCCCCCGAGACTGGTTGTGCAGGCAGTACTATAATTCTGTGACATATTGAGCACAGTCATACCAAGTCAATGTCTGTATTCTGCCGGCAGTAAATCATGCGTTACACAGCTGATTGTTGGGATTATACATTTCACTCAATGAAGCTCAGTAAGGGGACAAACGTGTGGCAGTGTGTGTACAAGATGTGATCCTTTGGAAGCATTGCATACCTAATATCTGGTTCCAGTCTATCCTGAAGGGCATCCAGGCCATCAGTCTGGTAATTTTAGAGTTACAGCCGACCATTCTTTCAATAGGACCGTCACTCTGAAAGTCTTAAAAATGAACATAAGGATAGCGGCTGTATGGGCGCTCAGAAAAATAGCGAGCAGGCTTTTAAGTGGAAATGTCAAATCTTTTACTTTTATGATCAAGCTCCTCAACGCGTTTCTGCAGTGCATGCTGCCTTCCTCAAGTGACACCTGAGGAAGGCAGAGTACTGCTGAATCGCACTGTGAGGAGCTTGATCATAAAAGTAAAGGATTTGACATTTCCACTTAAAAGCCTGCTCGCTATTTTTCTGAGCGCCCATACAGCCGCTATCCTTTTGTTCATTTTTAAGACTTTCAGAGTGACGGTCCTATTGAAAGAATGGTCGGCTGTAACTCTAAAATTACCAGACTGATGGCCTGGATGCCCTTTTTTGTCAATTCCCGCCCTTTGGGGCGAGCGATGAGTGCAGCACGGTCCCAGCGAGCACACAAGCAAATCGGCAGGACCTGCGGTGACGTCAGACTCATGTGACGGCTCACGTGACCGGCTCTTCCTGGAACCCAGAACTAGGTTATGGCAAGTGGTGCCCGCCAAGAACCAATGGCTCCACCTCCGAAGTTATGCCGGCCGAATAACCAACCCAGGTCAGTGTGATCCACCCCTACAAACCCCCTTCCCACTCCATCATCCACCGGGTAACATTCCAGGACTGCCCCTGCCTCTTTGTCACTTTGGAATAAAACGATGTTTGGGTGAGCGCTGGGATATGAAGACAGCTACACTTCAAGAAGTATTTTACCTGTAAGTTTATTGTTCAAATCACACTAGGTCCTCTCCCACAACATGTTTCGACACTCAGGGCATCTTCCTCATGTGGACAAATCTAACAGAGGAGAGGAAAACACGTGACGGATCACGTGCAATTACACAGGCGGACACCGAGGAAAAAAGGGAAAGAAATCCACACCGTCCAGAGAGAGACCCCGTGCACTCACTACGTGAGCCCCCCTGTTGTGCGGACAGCACAACAGGAAAAGGTGAGTGCAACGGTGACTTAACAGAGGGTGGATATAAAACAAAGCAGCGTGGCGCAACCAATTTCTATATCTCTTTGTCACTTTGACTCTGAAAGTTTTACACTTGGTCATTTCCACAGCAAACCTGGTCTAGGAAATTGCAAACAAGCAATCAAAGATTCCAGCATTATAAATCCATCACATCCTACAAGATCAGCTTCTAATGTCTACACAGATCAAAGTAAAAAAAGCACATGACTTCTATATAATCACAGGTTCTTACAAAAGTAACAAAAGTACACCATCAAGTTCATTTTTAGCTGCTCCTGATTGTGAATTTCTTTCAGAAAACGGAGGAAAGCTTCGGAGATTGAAGGCGACAAGTACTGAAACCCCACAGGTTTCTTCCCGTTGCCTTCACCATGGAAACCAGCCATGGGAATCCGAGCTAATTGTGCTCCATCTGCGAAGATTCATTATGTTCCTTCCTTAAAATCATTAACATTGTTTTACAAAAGTGTAGAAGAAATGTTACACTTCACCCATCTAGTAAGGGAGAAATAGTATAAAAATAACATCAATGTACATACACACCAGCATCAAGCTAAAACTGAATGGGAAAATTCCAAAAAGTTAAATCTTGCTGGAAATATATATCCAAGTATCCAACACATGGTAAAGAGGAGGAGCACACATTTCTCATTGGGACCTCCTACAAGCTGACGAGGAGTGACAGCCCCACAGCAGAAATGATAGATTTCAATTTTGCAGTGAAATGTTAAAATAAATTTTACATGCAATTATTTCTTCTCCTCCTCCCAACAGTCATAACTAGGGCCCCTTTCATATCGGCGGTTATCGCAGATTGTGGAACATCCTGCAGATTTACCGCATCTGCCACCTATAGTTTTTTTATTAAAAAAAATTAAAAAATTCTATTGTTCATTTTTTCTTGTTTTACTGTATAACAGCTGTTGGAAAAATTTACAGTACAAGCACCTGGTCCATCAAGGTCTAACTATACAGGTACTTACTCCCTTGTCCCCCACCCCCCTTTTTTTATTTTATTATTGCATTAGAAAAAATGTTTTATAAGCGAGCGCAGTGGATTAAGAATTATTTTATCCTTTCCTTGATAGGTGTACTGATGTGGACCCCATCTTCCACTTGCAGCTCCTCCTAATTACTAAAAGATTCTTCTTTTGTATTACCGGTGTTGTGTTGGACAGTTAGGGTATGTGCGCACTGGTCGGGTTAGGGCCGGATTAGGTGTGTAAACCGCCGGTCGGTTTACATAAATTTCATGTAAATTTATGTTAATCCAAACCGGCGTTTTGATTAACATAGAAACCTATGTAAACCGACACCCGCTGTGCACACAGCGGCGGTTTACACATGCTCATCCGTTGCTAACCCGCTGGGTTCCCAGCGGGTTAGCAAAGAATGAGCTTGTTCTATAATCCGGCCGGTTCTGCAGCGGCTGCAAGCAGAATCATGTGCTGCTTCCAGCCGCCGCAACACCGCCGCCACTAACCCGCCCGTCACCCGCCGCACATACCCGACAGGAAGCCGGTGGACGGCTCCGGAGCTTCCTAAAGGGTCTCGCCCAGCCGCCGCCGCCACAAACCCGCCCACCGTGCGCACATACCCTTAAGATAACGACTTTACACTACCGTTCAAAAGTTTGGGGTCATTTAGAAATGTCCTTATTTTTGAAAGAAAAGCACATATTTGAATGAAGCGAACATTAAATGAATCAGAAATACAATTTATACAATGTTAATGTGGTAAATGAATATTTGAGCTGCAAACATCTGAGTTTTAATGCAATATCTACATAGGTGTATAGTGGCTCACTTCCAACAACAACTACTCCAGTGTTTTAATGGTACCCCATTTGCCAACTGTGTAAGAAGGCTAATGGATGCTTAGAAAACCCTAGAAAACCCTTGCACAAGCATGTCAGCACAGCTAAATACGATTTGGCTGTTTAGAGAAGCTATAAAATTGATCTTTCTTTGAGCTAGTTGAGAATCCTATGAAAACTCTCAAAATGGCCGGAAAAAAAAAAAAAAAAAAAAAAAGAACTTTCCTGTGAAACTCAACTGTCTACTCTTGTTCTTAGAAATGAAGGCTATCCCATGCGAGAAATTGGCAAGAAACTGAAGATTTCCTACTCCCTTCAGAGGAAAGCACAAACAGGCTCTAACCAGAGTAGAAAGAGAAGTGGGAGGCCCCGCTGCACAGCTGAGCAACAAGACAAATACATTAGAGTCTCTAGTCTGAGAAATTGACGCCTCACAGCTCCTCAGCTTCGTTAAATAGTACCCGCAAAACGCCAGTGTCAACGTCTACAGTGAAGAGGCAACTCCGGATGCTGGCCTTCAGGGCAGAGTGGCAAAGAAAAAGCCATATCTGAGACTGGCTAATAAAAGGAAAAGATTAATATGGGCAAAAGAACACAGACATTGGACAGAGGAAGAGTGGAAAAAAAAGTTTTATGGAAAGATGAATCAGAATTTGAGGTGTGTGGATCACACAGAAGAACATTTGTGAGACGCAGAACAACTGAAAAGATGCTGGAAAACTGCCTGACACCATCTGTCAAACATGGTGGAGGTAATGTGATGGTCTAGGGTTGCATTGGTGCTGGTAAAGTGACAGGTTTTGTACAAGGTAAAAGGAATTTTGAATAAGGAAGGCTGTCAATCCATTTTGCAACGCCATGCCATAACCTGTGGACAAGAATGATTGGTGCCAATTTTATCCTACAACAGGACAATGACCCAAAGCACACCTCCAAATTATGCATGAACTATTTAGGGAAGAAGCAGGCAGCTGGTATTCTATCTGTAATGGAGTGGCCACAATATATAACAAAAATTTATATATTCTCAATAAGTTTCCCCTTTTTTAAGGGTACTCTTCTCTTTTTGAAGTGAGCGCAGGTGTGTGATTTATCGGTTTATGAATTATGTCCATCCATTGTTATGTTATTTGTTTATTAAAGGTTTGTTCATTGCAGCACAAGTTGTAGTTTTGAATGACAACAATTCCATTCACCATATAATGGACATGAAAACAGGAAAAAATTCCTAGTGAGAAACATGATTCTTCTGGTCAATATAATTAAATAAATTCCATGTTTGGCATGGCTGTGTTTGTAGATTTAAAAAAAAAAAAAAAAAAAAAAAAAAAGGGTCAAAACTTTGTATAAATACCAGTAGTCACCGCTTCCTGAGGCCTGTAACTTTTCAGACTATGGAAGCTGTAGATTTTATTGGAGTCATTTTGGGTACATACAATGTTTTGATTGCTTTTTATTAGTTTTTTGGGGATTGAAGAATAGTAATACTACAGTTTATTTCTTTGTGATTTATGGCGTTTACCATAGGGGTTCAGTAGTTTTATAACACAGTATTACTATGCATAGTGAAAATGACTGTCTCCTATGAAGGCCAGACAGAAAAGTAGGACCAAGACAGCAGAAACTGTGCCCCATCAGAAGGCCTCCAGCTGCCATAGTAATCCATCATAGCAGGAGGGAAGGAACACAGATTTTGCTGAACTGGAGCAACACTTAGGCCTTTTTGGTGCAGTTTTGTCACAAATCTGCATGCCTATCTTGCTGTCAGCAAAGTCCATGAGAATTCTGAAGTTTTGTGCACATGTGGCTTGTTTTCTTCTTGCAGATTGGGTGCAGAAAATAATCTACAGCATGTCAATTCTTGGTGCACCTTTCCCTGAGTTTTTCATCCCTTCAACCCATTGGCTTCATTAAGAAAAACAGGCAAAAATAGTGTTTTTGATGCGTTTTTCTGCCAGGAGATGCAGATATGTTGCAAAAAAAATTCTGCTCAACATGCGCACATAGCCTTAACACTAGAAGTCCCAGAAATTTCGAGCTCCCCCTGAAGTCCCAAAAGAGGGTCAAATGACCCTTAGTCGAAACTGACAACTCTGATGGCTACAATTAGCACCCTTTCATTTGTAAATGTGGCCCAAAATCCTTCAGGTCATTCGACCCGTCTCTAGGTTCCAAAGGTAGAAATATTAAATGACCCCTCTCTGGGACTTCTAGTGTTAAGGCCATTTCACACGCTACGATATCTGAAACGATATCGTTGAAACGTTGCGCTTTTGAGATTGTTCTTATGATCTCGTTTGTGCATCGTTGCGTGTAAACGCAGGATGTCTGAACGAGAAATCGTTGGATCGGACATCTCAAAAATCTATTGTTTGTCGTCCATTTAAGGATCTGTGAAGCAGCTACATCGTTCAGTGTGACACGACAATGTCGTTCATATTTCTCCTATTCCTGCCGCTTTGTAAAATCGTTCAAATGTTATTCTCCAAATAGCTGGAGCGTTGCCAAATTTAAGATCGTTAACTATCATTGCGTGTGACAACACACTAACGATGTGGGAAGGATCGCGGTCACGTGACATAGCTAACGATATCGTTCACAGACATCATAGCGTGTGAAGTGGCCTTTAGATGCTGCTGTCAGTCACTTAAAGCATTTAGGGAATTAGACAGTAATCACATCCAGCTCTGATCTCTGCTGTTAGCAGCAGGTGTCAGATTTAAAGCGCACCCGACATCTCACCGGTATCATGCAGGCTCTACTTTAGGGCCAACATCTTACACCGCAAGACTTACCTCTACAATACACGTCAGAAGTAGTTTTCCAACCCCAATATTGAGGTTTCAAAAAAAATCCTGGTGAAAAGCCCATGCACACTCACTGCCCAAATGCTACCTCCTGATACATTGGTGCTAGCTGTATAATCCACCGTGAGGAGCAGGTTCATCTCCTGAGCAGAACATGAACGCTGGTTGTTGGGAAAACGTTAATAAATGTAGCTTTATTTTGCCATTGCCAAATCCCTGCATGGACACTTGGATAAAAGGGGTTTATTTGTTTAAAATAAAAAACTAGACCAAGCAAAAAAACAAAGTAAAGACCAATCACTCAATTCCCGATTCTCTGACTTGTCACTTTGCAGAGATGGCCTCCCTGAGCTATGCGACTACTGAAGCCAGAACCAAGACCTGTAGCGCCTGACACGGAGGGTCTCAAGAGAGCAATGGGTCTAAAGTCCAAAGTTGTCTGTGCACACAGCTGAATACAGATTGTTGTGGCGCACCACCGTGACATCTAGCCAACTCCAGTTCAAACATTCAGCAGACCCCCAATGGTAGGGGATTGTCCCAAAGCTCGAGACTCATCACATACTGTAAAAGCTAACCTAATAAAGGAAAAGTACTTTAGAGTGACTACGTCATCTGCAAGACATGAATTGGTCTTTAATTCTACTTTCCTAGGTTCAACTTTGAGCAGTGCAATTTAGCTGAATAAATGTATTCTAGTGGGTATTAAGTGTCAGACAAGGGGTGAGATGGGCACATTCATGAATATACATTACAAGTGGAAAAGCAGCCAGCAGCTCCAATAATTGGAGTGATAATGAAAATGATTGCACGGCTGTAAAGTCTTCCCAAGTAATTTGCAAGATTTCAAGTTATATTTACACCTTGGCTTAGATGCCTTCATTAAGGTTTTATAAATACACCTGAGAACAAAAGACCCGATAGGCTCAGAGCTAGGACTGCAGAGATTCAGGAGCGCAGAAGAATAAAAGGCTGCTGAAACAAAAGGAAAATAATGATGGCTTACAGCTTGTATGGGTTACAATGGTCTCCACTCCCTCTATAATGAACAGGCATAATAGCATCTAAATGTCCCTTAAAAGTGGCACGTCAGGAAAGACAGACGCTCCAACCTGGTCAAGAGACATGATAATTATCCTGTCTAATCAGATTCAGTGGACTAGCCACTATAGATATGCTTCAGATAGCGATCCTGCGAATGTTGCTCTGAGGGTCCCAGCAGTAGGAACCTAAGCAATCAGCAAGTTAATCCTCATCTAAAAGGTACCGTCATGTGCGGCAAAATTGCTTGCAATTTCACTGGCAATTTGCTGGTTGCAGTGAAATCATGGACACATTGTCTATTTGTTCGTGTACATAATATAATAATATAATAAGCTTATTTATAACCAACATTCCGCACGTTACAATGTAGGTTACGTACAGAAATACAGTAGTGTACATGACAATGTCTCATATTCACTGCAACCAGCAAATTGCCAGTGAAACTGCCAGCAATATTGCCGCGTGTGACGGTACCTTTATGGATGGAGAATAGCCTTTTAAAAACAGTTCCTATCCAGTGACAAATGCCCTTTAAATGAATGCCCTCGTGAAAGGTTTAAGAGCTTATGTAGGGAATTAGGATTGGTATCTTGCATACTGAACCCCAATAATTACAAGTATGAAGCGGTCCAGCACAAGACCACATCCTCCTCAAAGGACGGTGTAGATACAGCAACTCCATTCACGTAGAGGGCTGACTTAGCTCTCTGATGGATCATTCAGGCACATTTGAGCCCAGAGAAGTAATTAAATCTGGTTGAAAACAGTCAACCAGCTGTTCTAGAGGGCTGTCCTGTAATCCTTGCAGAGAGATGATGTCTAATTGATGCTCCACGTTAGTGTCAGTCTCTTTACACCTCAGATGTGCTATTCAGCTGTCTGGAGAGATCAATCATGTGAGGACCCAGGCAACACTATTGTTTGTTTTAACACCTACTGCATTTTGTTATTAGACTGACTTTATTGGTATTTAACAAAGGTTTTTCTCTTCTTTTTGATGAAATTTGGATACAGAAGCATGAATGGAGGGAGACACGTCAGAGCACACAACAACGGGCATGTCCTGTGATGGTTTTCATTATGACCTACTGCAAGGGACACCAACAGTTCCTGAATACCGTAATTAACCATTAGTTTGATTATTGATAAGCAAGAAATACAGGGATATATACGTAATATACAGAATTATGAATGCAGCTCTGGACAACAAGGCTCCTACTGAGGACTAAACAGGACTGATGTTTTCACACATGTGGTTCTATGGGCCTAAACAAGTCTACAACACTCAGAGTGAAGTACTGATGTTTACTCTACAGCTCTGAAATATAAAGCAGCATCGTTCTGGCACACAGGCTTTCCTCATTTCAGTCTTTTTCCAATGATCATATAGGACCAAAACGAAGGCACTCTACTAGTTGGCAAGTAGCAACACAGAGGGCCACTGTAGCCACAGGTCAAAGAGGAACCTGCTGTAAAAGTCATGTGATCATTTATGATAGAAATATAGTAATGGTGATGAGAGGGGTTTAAAATCTTGCAAAAAATAAAATACAAATATTTTTTAAAGGAACCAACTCCTATATGCATAACCTACGACCATCTGCCCCTGACTTGTAGTCATCCTAAACATCTCTCTGACTAAACTTCCTATAAGGTAGGTGCCCCTGAGGGGTGTCGACGGCGCATGGGCGACCCGCCAGGAAACTCCCAGCCGTCACGGCTTTCTGACGTATTCGGGGTGCCGGGCGGGGCCCAGCGGGTTAGCGCCAGGCGGTGTCGCGGCGGAAGCTGTACAGATTCTGCTTGCAGCCGCAGAGATCGCGGTTTAGAACATTCATTCTTGTAACGATGGAACCCAGCGGTTACAACGGATGCATGTGTAAACGCCGGTGTTGCACACGGCGTCGTTATAATAGTTCAAATGTTAATCCAAAACGCCGTTTTGATTAAACAAAATTTACATAATTTATGTATAACACCGCCTGCCTTTTACACATCTAACACCGACCATACCCGAGCCAGTGTGCACATACCTAAAGCTTCTGAAAAATTTAATTAATAACTTACATGCAGTCTACATCCGTAGACTGGAATGGGCGGTCTCCAGGGCTCCATTCTCCCTCCTCGCAGGCTCTTCTAACCACCATCTGGGCATCATCATTCTGTATTCTCTGTTGAAATTCCCACCTCTTCCATGCACCCGGACGTCATTTCAGGTCCGGTGCATTGTGAGAGCTTATCAGGTGTACGGGCTGCCTCCGGCATGCGCAGTGCACATATTGAAGCCGGGTCTTACACCCACAATGCACAGGACCCAAACTGACTTCCGGGTGCATGTCATATGTATGGAGGAGGTGGGAATTTCAAAAGAGGACACAGAATAATGACACCCTGAGGGTCGTGAGAAGAGCCGGCGAGGAGGGAGAATGGAGGCTGGAAACCGCCAATTCCAGTCTATGAATGTAGACTGCATGTAAGTAAGTTTTTAAATCTTTTTCAAAAGCTTTATTGTGTAGTTTTAGGTCAGACAGGGATGGTTAGGGATGTGCTAGCAAGGTGCAGGGACAGGTAGTGATAGGTTAGTGGCCTAAAACGAGCTGACAGGTTACCTTTAACTTACAACACTATGAGAAGATTGACAGGTCTCAGCAGTCAAGTATAATAATCTGAATTACTATGGTGCAGCCAGATTTTGATTTTCGTCTGCAGTTTGGACGGCATAAATCAGGTGACCTATTCCCTTTAGGGACCATTTAGACTGTGCATTAATGACTGATAATCATAACATCTAAACACTTTGCTGATCACCTAACAAGCAAAATGCTTGTTTGTCAAGTAAAAAAAGTTTTACGCTGCGTTCACACATTGCGTATTTTTAAAAAGTGTGGCAAAATACGCAATGTGCCTTTTGTCTGCCAGCAAAGTGAATGTGAAATTTCACTTTGCAGTGCAGACATTGCGCAAAAATACGCAGTGTGTTTATGGAGAAAAAACGCAGCTGCGTAAAGAATTGAGATGTCAATTCTTTACGCAGCTGCTCCTGCGTTTTCTCCCTGTGACGTCACAGAGGGGAGGAAGAATCCTGCTTCCTCCTCCCCTCTGTGACAGCCCCATTAGATTTCGCAGTGTATTAATATACACTGCGAAATCTAAATTAAACAAAAGCAAGTGTATGAAAAATAAAAAAGAATGAATACTTTACCTGTCCGACGCCTTTTCCCGGTGTTCGGTGCCCGGTGCCAAGCGAGGTGTCTTCTACCAGGACCTGCGGTGACGTCAGAGGGGCGTTCCCGGCGCTGATTGGATGCCCATGCCGTGTCATTGGTATGTGTATTTCTTTACCCCAGAAAGCGCAGTGTGTGAAAGCCCCTGCTATTTTGTTGTGCTTTTTTGCACGTCTGAAAAAACGCGGCAAAAAGGCAACAAAATACGCTATGTGTGAACGCATCCTGAAGTGAATGATACTGGCCATATTAGTGCGTTTTATTAGTGTGTTGCCGACACAGTAACCTATCAGCTTTCACCGCTGTGAAAGCAGATTGTGAGTTTGAATTTACCAGGTTGCCGCCACAGCCACTAATCAGCTTTCACCGCTGTAATAGGATTTCTCCAGCTGATAAAATTTCAGTAACCACGGACAGCATTTACCAGGAAACTCAAACACCAGCGGTGGAAAGCATTTACCAGTCGATTTAACCAATCTGCTTTCACCGCTGCTGTCACAACGGTGAAAGCTGATTGGTGGCTGTGTCGCAACCCGGCAAATGCAAACACTGCACAGCAGCGGTGTTTGCATTCGCCGGTAAATGTTGTTGGCGGTGCTGGTTTGCTCGGCGAATTTCTCAGCATGCTGAGAAATCCCGCCGAGCAAACTTCAGCACCACGAACAGCAGCACACTGACTTACGCACCACACTCATGCATACAGCCATGCACACACTCCCTTACACACCACACTCAAAAATATGCACAGCACTCGCATGACTGTCATGCATCAAACACACTCCGTTTTTGATTCATGACAGTGTGCCGCCACCCATACATAGAACAATGTACTTTGGAGAACAATGGCAGCCTATGATATCTCAACGACCTACAACAGATTAGTCAGCGAGAACCTAAAGTATTTGGCCAGTATGTTACCTCAGAATTTGTAAGTCATAACCAGGAGTGGAGACAAAATGCTGAAGTGATGACGTGTTTATTACACTTCTCCACATAGCATAAGCCTAAATCGGGAGTGGAGAAAATAGAGGTAAAAAAAAAAACTCAGCAATTACTGAACATGTGAACAAGGCCTTATAGATTCCACAGTATTTTACAGACCTCATCACTGTCCCCATGTGGACTCACAATTTAAATTTCTTATCAGTATGTCTGGAGTGTAGGAGGATATTGGAGTATCCTGAGAAAACCGGGGAGAACATATAAACTCCTTACAGATGTTGTCCTTTATGCACCATAGCGCTGAAAAGAAACAATGCCAACTTATTTACCTAAAGGCTAATAGAGTGGTGGCCTTATATGCCAAGGGTGCTGAGCTACAACTCCCATTTTAGTGAATAGATAAAACTGTACATGAGCGGCCACGTTATCTGTCACTGAGCCCTGGCACCAGTTCAGAATGGGGATCATGGAACTCCCATTCTGGAGACAGGGTGAAGAGGAGCGGAGGTTAGACCTGCATCTGTTTTGCCATCTACAATAGTCTTTGATTTGGATAAGTGACTGAAAGAGCGCTTTACAACATTGCAGACATGTAACAGTCAGTTACATGACAGATCCCCGTGTACTGAGCACAGTCCGGCCCATACCAGTGAGATGCCAGCTGTGTTACATAGCTGGCATCCTACCATAACTGCAGTGGCTGCAGCTGGCTCTGATCATTGTTAATATCTTAAATCAAAAGCGTAGCAGTTACAGGATGACAGCACAGATAGGACGTTAGGTGCGTGTGATCGATAGCTCGATCATCTGTCTATGCTGGACCTGTCAACATCCTGGATTGGAGATTATATGATGTTTCTATGTAAACATGTTGTGGGGTTGTGGAGGAATCAAGGTGTGGGGGACCCTCATTGGTTTTAGAGATTAACAAGAGGGTCATTACACATTATAGTGCTTACTGTGGGAGCATTAAACAGTCAGCTACTGTGGTGACTTTTATACTACAGTGTAGGTGCCATTATATCATGGACCATTGTTTTGGGGGAGCTGTGGTGGGTGGGCCCATGATATTGTGTATAGCAAATATGTTCATGGGGATTGAGGGGGGTCTCAGAACATTATTATATGTTAAGCGGACATTTAAGAACAATTACTGCTATATGGGAACTTCGGTATTGTGACCGTTAAAAGTGCACATGGGGCTATTACTTTCTAGAGGAAACATATGGACATTATTCTAAGGCACTTGCACAGAGATTAATAGTTCTAGGGGGCAGTTTTACCATGTAAGGGGCAGAGCGGTGGCATCATTATGTGGGCAGCACAGCAATGGCATTATGTGGGGGGCACAGCGGTGGCATCATTATGTGGGGCAGCAAGAGGAACACTGCTGTACCACACATGTGCAGTAATAGGCACACATACAGCAGCACACTCAGTATTAGGATGCCTTTGGGATGAGGAGTTTGTTCAGGTTGGCCATAGATTGGGATGGTACTGGAAATGTGAAGTCAGATGTACTTTTGTTGCCATCTCTGCAGATAAGATATGACTGGAAGAAGTTTTTTAGTAGGTCAGGGCTAATGCAAAAGTGAGTCACCCCATCTATAACTGTACTCTATTCTCTTACATGTTCTGCAGGACTGGTATCTACCACTACATGGTCACCATATAGTGGTAATATTAGAGTTGGTCTTTGTATAGAGCTTTATTTCCAAAAACAGCACACTCATCGGCTGAGGTTCCCATGTACCCACGATTAGGGTGCACCACTCTAGCTTTTACCATAGTCATCTGGTTGAGGGCCTACTCAGATGTGTTGCTGCCCTCTGAGCTTATGTTTGACTCTAAAATGGCAAGTTATTTCAGAGAAATGCATATATTAAAAGCCATGGGGGGCCAACCCCCAATGGGAACTAGTCAGAATAGCAGTTTCTGTGAGGTTTTTCCTCACCCGCTTCCTTAGAGTGACAGGTCTCTGACTATACACACACATACAGAGATGCCCTTCAATCCAGGAAGGTGCAATTTTATAGTATGTGTGTTCTCAGAAAAGCTGCATAGTTTGAGTCAATCATACCTGGCAGATATACCGTATATACTCGTGTATAAGCCGAGTTTTTCAGCCCAAAATTTGGGCTGAAAAGTCTCCCCCTCGGCTTATACACGAGTCACTACGGTGGTGGGGGCTGTGGAGGCTGGAGGAGGCGGGGGGAGGCTGCTGTATGAGCGGCCCCGACACGTGGGGCCGCTCATTATATATGCACTGCTTCCCCCTGTCAATCAGCGGCAGGGGGAAGCAGTGCATATATGCCCCCCAAATGCTGGCACTCTCCCCCCTTGTAAGGGCCCCCCCCACTGCTTATATTACCATCCCGGTCTTCTGCTCAGCGCTGCTCCTCGGTGCTCCGTCCTCGCTGCTCCCGTCCTGCTACATCCGGGATCTCCGGCCGTCGCAGGCATGCGACGGCCGGGGATCCCGGATGTAGCACGACGGGAGCAGCGCTGAGCACAAGACCGGGATGGTAAGAGAAGCAGCAGGGGGGGGGGCCCTTACAAGGGGGGCAAGTGCCAGCATTTGGGGCCTGCTGTATATACCCCCGGGGGCCTGCTGTATACACCCCCGGGGGCCTGCTGTACACACCCCCGGGGGCCTGCTGTATACACCCCCGGGGGCCTGCTGTACACACCCCCGGGGGCCTGCTGTACACACCCCCGGGGGCCTGCTGTACACACCCCCGGGGGCCTGCTGTATACGATACTACTGGGGCCTGTATACCACTGGGAGGGCCTGTATACCACACTGCTGG
Organism: Allobates femoralis; assembly: GCA_033576535.1. Classification (NCBI taxonomy): domain Eukaryota; kingdom Metazoa; phylum Chordata; class Amphibia; order Anura; family Aromobatidae; genus Allobates; species Allobates femoralis. The sequence continues at coordinate 337,756,413 of JARQOC010000006.1, forward strand.
GGGCTGTATACCTCACTGCTGGGGGTTGTATACCTGTGCTGGAGTCCACCCTCGGCTTATAAGCGAGTCAATAAGTTTTCCCAGTTTTTGGGGGCAAAAGTAGGGGGGCGGCTTATACACGGGTCGGCTTATACACGAGTATATACGGTAATATAGCCAGTGCCTGATACACACTGTCCCTGAATTGGGCAGCATGCATCTGCCGTCAGGTTTCCACTAATGTATTCATGTGTCTGGATCTCATTACCTCCCTGTGACTCAATTGTAGGGGACCAACATGTTATGGCAGAAGGCCCCCAATGAAAAGGCCTGCTTTACAAAAAAAAAAAAAAAAAAAAAGTTCCGAGTGGCAAATTAGCACCATGACAATTTTTTTTTTTTTTTTTTTTAATGATAACTTCAAAATTGTCTTTCACCACTTAAAACCACATACGGTAAGCAATATGAGCTTGATATCGAGGTCATCAGACACATGTATGACTATCGTGTTGCCTGATCAATTTTCAACACCAACAAAAGTTTAAAAAAATAAATAAATAAATAAATAAAATCATAATTCAATACTGACTGGTCATCCAAATACACAATGGGGAAATAATTTTTCCTATTATCACAGCAATTGGAGGCATTTCCAGTGGTAGCTGGGGATCTACTGCTCCGCAATTCCAATTTTCATCTGAACTTCATTTCCCCCCTAAGGTGAGAGGCTGAATGTACAATGGACAGAAACAAAGGCCGGACACTTCCTATGTGTACAAGGACTGGGAGCGCCGGCCTGACATTTCTGGCTCACCAGGAGGCTTTCCCATAGAACAGCAATTGATCTCTACATGGATAAAAGTCAGAAGTGAAGACTGGCAGGAGTCACCTGCAGGTTTAGGGGCCATACTTTTTGGCTTGGAGCTGCCACTATTTACGTAAATTCCTGGGGTAAATTGTAATCTGACATCTGGAATGGTCACTGCAAAGTTCACATAGATTAGTTTGAAGAGTTATAGTCTGAACTAGGACAAGGTTTCAGATTTGCGCACACAATACTTTTCCCACAACCTTTCTATAGCCATCATTCACAGCAAAAATAGTAGTTTTCCTTTGGAAAACAAATACGTATACCAGAATCTTGAACAAAATAACATCAAAAGGAGTTACTCCCATCCTACAAGGTGATGGCATAAATCAGCACCGTCACACTGTGTCTAACATCTGGGATATGCCCTCACTTTGGGAAATTGGCTACAACCCCTTAAAGTCAATGATGAGGCTATAGAGGACTGAACATAGTTTTTACATCCCTATATGACTTTTATTTCAAGAACAGTGCCTCCATTGCACACAGGCCATGTCTGGTATGATGGCCTAATCTGCCGTGTGACTATACCAGACAACACAAACATGCAGCGTGAAAAAAACACTGACTTTAAAAGGAAACTGTCATGTCCTTTTTTGTTTTTAAACCTCCCCAATGTTTTTAGTTCATGTACTGTGCATGATTAACATGATTTTCAATTAAAAAAAAAAAATCAATGTATTGATCATAAAAAAAGCACTTTATATTCCTAGATGTTTGCATTATGTATATACTCCTGCAGTGTAATATATTGACATCAATAACTGGAGGACCTTTAGTGCTGAAGGACCAGTGGTGAGGTCACAACCATGTGACTGTAATGGAGCCAAGCAGGCCACATGGTCGTGACATCATCAAAAGGTCCTGCAGTAATGTCAATCAATTACAAGGCAGGGGGCATAACAAAACTTAAAAAATATCATGAATTAAAGAAGAACTGTCAGGTCAAAAATCCATATGTAACTGCTATCATTTTCTAATACGGTAACTTTTTCTAAGCTCTCTCTATTCATATACAGTTGTGGCCAAAAGTATTGACACCCCTGCAATTCTGTCAGATAATACTCAGTTTCTTCCTGAAAATGATTGCAATCACAAATTCTTTGGTATTCTTATCTTCATTTAATTTGTCTTCAATGAAAAAACACAAAAGAGAATGAAGGAAAAAGCAAAAATTGATAATTTCACACAAAACTCCAAAAATGGGCCAGACAAAAGTATTGGCACCCTCAGCCTAATAATTGGTTGCATAACGTTTAGCCAAAATAACTGCGATCAACCGCTTCCGGTAACCATCAATGATTTCTTACAATGCTCTGCTGGAATTTTAGACCATTCTTCTTTGGCAAACTGCTCCAGGTCCCTGATAATTGAAGGGTGCCTTCTCCAAACTGCCATTTTTACATCTCTCCACAGGTGTTCTATGGGATTCAGGTCTGGACTCATTGCTGGCCACCTTAGTAGTCTCCAGTGCTTTCTCTCAAACCATTTTCTAGTGCTTTTTGAAGTGTGTTTTGGGTCATTGTCCTGCTGTAGACCCATGACCTCTGAGGGAGACCCAGCTTTCTCACACTGGTGCCCAACATTATGCTGCAAAATTTGTTGGTAGTCTTCAGACTTCATAATGCATGCACACAGTCAAGCATCCAGTGCCAGAGGCAGCAAAGCAACCCCAAAACATCAGGGAACCTCCGCCATGTTTGACTGTAGGGACCTGTTCTTTTCTTTGAATGCCTCTTTTTTTCTCCTGTAAACTCTATGTTGATGCCTTTGCCCAAAAAGCTCTACTTTTGTCTCATCTGACCTGAGAAATTCTTCCAAAACATTTTAGGCTTTCTCAGGTAAGTTTTGGCAAACTCCAGCTGGCTTTTTTATGTCTCGGGGTAAGAAGTGGGGTCTTCCTGGGTATCCTACCATACAGTCCCTTTTCATTCAGACTCGAAGGATAGTACGGGTTGACACTGTTGTACCCTCGGACTGCAGGGCAGCTTGAACTTGTTTGGATGTTAGTCGAGGTTCTTTATCTACTATCCACATAATCTTGCGTTGAAATCGCTCGTCAATTTTTCTTTTCCTTCCACTTCTAAGGAGGTTAGCCACAGTGCCATAGGCTTTAAACTTCTTGATGACACTGCGCACGGTAGACACAGGAACATTCAGGTCTTTGGAGATGGACTTGTAGCCTTGAGATTGCTCATGCTTCCTCACAATTTGGTTTCTCAAGTCCTCAGACAGTTCTTTGGTCTTCTTTCTTTTCTCCATGCTCAATGTGGTACACACAAGGACACAGGACAGAGGTTGAGTCAACTTTAATCCATGTCAACTGGCTGCAAGTGTGATTTAGTTATTGCCAACACCTGTTAGGTACCACAGGTAATTTACAGGTGCTGTTAATTACACAAATTAGAGAAGCATCACATGATTTTTCTAACAATGCCAATACTTTTGTCCACTCCCTTTTTTATGTTTGGTGTGGAATTATATCTAATTTGGCTTTAGGACAATTCTTTTTGTGTTTGAAGACAAATTAAATGAAGATAATAATACCAAAGAATTTGTGATTGCAATCATTTTCAGGAAGAAACTAAGTATTATCTGACAGAATTGCAGGGGTGTCAATACTTTTGGCCACAACTGTATTTCTATAATCTATATTCCCCTCCTATTCTTTGTAAACTTCAAATGAAAAGATTAATTCCATCTGTCACTCACAGTGAATGATCCACTTAGGGTGCTTTCACATTGGCAGTTTTGCCCGGATTCGACAAAAAAACTGCATCTGCCGCAAGTGCCGCCTAACAGCTACACTTGCGGCAAGCCCCATGCATTGTGTATGGGGCTTGTGGTAAATGAGCGACAGACCCGGCAAGTGCAGTTTCGGCAGATGCGGTTATTTTTGCGGCCGCAACTGCCTAAACCGCACTTGCCGTGTCTGCTGCACACTTACCGCAAGCCCCATAGCCATGCATGGGGTTCGCCGCAAGTGCTGCCGTTAGGCGGCAGATGCATTTTTTTGTCCGGATCTGGGCACAAACGCCAATGTGAGAGCACCCCAAGACTGGTTTCACACTTGCGTTCGATCCGCAGCGTAAGGAAACACAGGAAAACGTATGCGTACCGCGTCCCTATGTTTAACATGGGGATGCATGGTACCTGCATTTGTCTGCATTGCGTTCGGATGTGCATAATGTCCGCACCTTCCGATTGCAACATGTTGTATTTTTTGTGCGTGATTGGTTTCTTGGTTTGTGCGCAAGCAGCCAGACGTGCACAAACAATGAACGGAAAATAATGTGTGTGTGGCACCCCACTGGTCAGTGCGCCACAGTAGGGGTACTGCACCCATAGCAGAGTGTGCAGTATTCCTATAATTGAGGAGTGTAAAGTCAACCTGAGGCTCCCATCCCGGCATCCTTACACCTATACTAAGGGACCAATTGGCAACCATCACCAGGGTAACCAGTGTGAGGAATAAGGAGAAAGGCAGGAAGTCACAGGTCGTTCAATGTAGCCGTACTGAGGGAAGAAGCAAGGAGGGAGCCTTGAAGGGGTCTCCCAGGGAGGGCGTCTGAAAAGAAAAGGGCGGCCTAGGAAAGAATGAAAGAGGAAACCCAGTGCCAGACCACCGGACTGGTCTGGGGGAATCCTAGTCCATCAACGGAGTGCCGGCTCAGAGTCACAGTACAAGTGAGTTCATCCCTGAGACGTCAACACCAGCCGGTCGAGGGTGAATTCAGTAACTCCGACTCCCCCGTCCAGGAACGTGCAGTCCCACCAGGGTCACCAAACCGGTTGAGCCCCTTAGAGAGAAGAAGGGTACCTCATATCACCCAACGGGCCTGGTAGACAAGCGGACTGTGCAGGGCAGCGCAAGGAAAGTGAGGAGGGCGCAGATCAGAACAGCGGGACATAAGGAAGACAAATGAAGGCATACTACGGAGCCTCAAAGAGACTTTACCCTCCTCAGTGACTACCTGGCCAGCTACCCATGCAAAGACTGTATAAACTGTAATCTGAAGTGCCATCTGAACCGGTTACAGTAAAGTACCAGTATAGAGTCACAAGGCCTCCGTTTCTCATTTCCACATGAACCGCTGTGCTGCCCACATCAAGCACTATGACAACAAGTGCTTCAGCTCTCCTGCACCAGGGAGCCATACCATCCAAGCTGTAATACCATCGTCCCCAGGTGTTGACAGCAGCGCAGGTGAACTCACCAGAAACTGCAGGTGGCATCACAAGACATTTATTCTTTTATTTCCCCAATTTTCAGTTGACCACCAGGGCTACAGGTCCGGACAGGCCACCAGTGACATCCCTGCAACTCCATGCCCGGGTTCTGAGTTCCCATAGACCCCTGGGTGAATCATGTGCGCACTGTCATCTGCAGGCGAGCGCAATGAATCCAGAGCATGATGAGGTAATCCACAGCTCCTCTCAAGTCTCTCTCTCTGTGTCTCAGTCACTCTCTCCACTTTAATAATAAATTTCTATGGGTGGCAATGACATCCTATGGGCAAAATTCTGTGAACGCATGCAGGTAATTTGCGCTGCGTCACAGAATTCGGTCTGCGTTTTGGTATGCGTTTCTCATGTGCACCATAAACAATGTTCATAAATGCTAATGTGAAAGGAGCCTTAGTTCTCTGCTGTCCCCTCTCCACATGATGAATGTGCATGTCACATCACTGCACAAGAGATTAGGGGAGGTGGGCTGCATCCTCCTCTCTACTCTCTTTGCTCCAAAACCAAGAGTTCAGATAAACAGGATCTCTCACAGCAAGCAGGGATTCCTTTTTACCGGAACAAATGGAGTCTAGATCAAATAAGGCAGACCTGTAGCTTTCTTCCTCCGTGTCCTGAACAGAACAGTAGCTGCAGAAGTGAAAGTTTTGGCCCACTATGTATCCCTATATCCCTATGGGCTCGGATTAGTACTAAGTGGCCATCGTGTGTGTCAGTTTTGTCACTGATCCATTTGTGTCAGTTTTTTTTCATGCACCCAGAATCTGAGACTGCTCCAATTTTTGGACCGCTTTGAAAATCACTGACACCAACGGACAGACACGGATCCGTAGCTGTCCGTGTCAAATAACATGGATGTCTATGGAGCGATCTGTGAAAATACGTTTTGTGCACTAAGCATGCTCAGAAGCAAGGTACAGCTCCTACCAGCCCTATTTATGCTGATGACTGATCCGTTAAAAAAAAGGTCCGTGGACATCAGTTGGCATCCCTTTGAACAGCTCAGTGCCTGTCTGGTAGTCCTTGAAAGTCAAGGAACTACACGGATGTGAAAATTATGCAGTGTGAAGGCAGCCTAAGGCTGGCTTCACACTTGCGTTCCCCGCCGCTGCGTACTGCGCTAGGGAAGCGCAAGCCGAGCACAGGCACCGCGTGTCCCTATGTTTAACATGGGGATGCAGGTGTATCGTCGGGTGCCATGCGTGCGCACCCATTGTCCGCCATGTGTGATTTGTACGCATGCGGATGCTTGCGTACAAATCACACATTCACGTCTCGACATGTCGCGTTCATGGTGCGGATGAGAATGTGTGATTTGTACGCAAGCATCCGCATGCGTACAAATCACACACACAACAGACTTTCAGTGTGCACACCCATCCGCAACCGAACACATCACCGTGCGTCCCCATGTTAAACATAGGATGGGCGGTGCTTGTGCTTCCCAGCTGCAATACGCAGCGCGGGGAATACAAGTCTGAAGCCACCCTTAGTAAGGTATAGGTTATAGGTGTGCAGTCACCTCAGCATACATAAAGTCTTAAGATAAATACGTGAAATTTTTTTTTGTTTTTAGAAAACCATGTTCGTGATGTACATTGCATCATTTAAAACACATTGGGGGGCGGTTTAATATCACAAAACGACATGGTTTAAGATCAGTTCACATTTGCATTCACTGTAATGAAAGCCACATAGCAGGACCGCTCTGTCTACACCACTAGTCACATCAAATGTAAAATGATATTCTCTCTTATACCCGATACAAAATTCTGATAAAAAACAAATGTCCCAATAAAGACGAATTCACACACTGCAGTTTTGGCAATTTTTTTTTTGGGTTCAATGAATGCCAAACTTAGCTTTTACCACCTTTTCCAAACACAACAAAAGTTAGGAAATGCTTGAACCTGTAGATTTCTAATATACTTCTCGCCACGTCTGGAGCCAACAGAGCTAGAGTTAATAGGCCTAATATTATTATTATTTATATAGCACCATGTATTTAATGGCACTTTACATGCTAAAAGGGCAGACTAGGACAAGTACAATACATGTGAACAATTCGGTCGTACGGATACAAGAGGGGAGAAGGTCCTGTCCGCGAGGGCTCACAGGCCCAATACTAAAACTTGGTAGAAACCAGAAGAGCTTCCGCAATACCAACTCCTGGTAGATGGAGGCTGGGAGGAAACTCTAAGGAGTGACCTTCACACAGTTGTAAACTACAAGTCCCTGCCACAGTATGTCAGGGATCCCAGGCGTCCAGTCTACACCAGAATACAGCCAGATACCCACACCAACCGCTGAGCACCAGTTGTGTGATATCCGGATGACAAATACCTGAAGTTATCATGGGCACAGCGTGGAAATAGGCTGCTTTATAGATACAGGAGACATTGGAACACACTAGACCTACAACTCTCATCATCACCTTGACCTTGGAGCCATGTGGTCTATTGTGTACGCCACCTTACTAGTAAATATGGACACAGCAATCATAGTTGCCACTATGTTGACAGGGAGACAAGCCTCCCAACTCCATGTGACAGGTGGAAATCAATTAGTCCCTCATTAATAGTCACAGCCCAGACCTGCAGTCATGAATGTGGCCTGGAGAGAGGCAGTGTAGGATGAGGTCAGTGACAGAGAGGTCAGGTTACAGGTGGTGCAGGTACAGGTGTGTACAGCAATCTATAGGGATCCCATCACAAGACAACAGTGCTCTGTGCTCAACTGAGGGCAAGAGAAGAGGAGCCACAGAGGAGAAAAGGCAGATCCCACACTGTGCACAGCCAGGGGCCCCGAGCACAATATAGATGTGCATCCACAGGAGCAGGACCTAGGAGGACGGGGATCCCCGAGCAGCTCCATACATCACCGCCTGCAGACAGAAGCAATCGATCAGGCGCAGTACTCACCTGTGGTGACAATGTCACTGGCAGCCGCAGAGCGGCGCACACCTGTATCTCCTCCTCCTCCTCCACCACCCCCAGCAGTGGCCCCCAGTGCTCACCTCAGGCAGCTCCTGCAGACTCCTCCGGTGCTCCGCTCTCTGCCCTCGCTGCTTCTTCTCTTCTCCCGTCCGCCAGCTGTGACCCCAGGACTGACAGAAAACAGCGCCGCCCTATGCGCGGCTCTAAATTCGCCAGTTACGCGGCCTCCTATTGGCCGCCTGTGACAGCGTCTGTGGGAAATGAGACCGCGGCGGTGATTGGTCGGCGGAGCTGTAGTCATCTCCACGTGGTCCCGGCACAGAGTTCTGATTACTGATTGTTCTGATATGATGATACAATGTCACCTCAGCCCCACTGCCGTCCTGTCACCTCAGCCCTCACTGCTGTCCTGTCACCTCAGCCCTCACTGCTGTCCTGTCACCTCAGCCCCCAGTGCTGTCCTGTCACCTCAGCCCCCACCGCTGTCCTGTCACCTCAGCCCCCACCGCTGTCCTGTCACCTCAGCCCCCACTGCTGTCCTGTCACCTCAGCCCCCACTGCTGTCCTGTCACCTCAGCCCTCACTGCTGTCCTGTCACCTCAGCCCCCACTGCTGTCCTGTCACCTCAGCCCCCACTGCTGTCCTGTCACCTCAGCCCCCACTGCTGTCCTGTCACCTCAACCCTCACTGCTGTCCTGTCACCTCAGCCCCCACTGCTGTCCTGTCACCTCAGCCCTCACTGCTGTCCTGTCACCTCAGCCCCCACTGCTGTCCTGTCACCTCAGCCCCCACTGCTGTCCTGTCACCTCAGCCCCCACTGCTGTCCTTTCTCACCTCAGCCCCCACTGCTGTCCTGTCACCTGAGCCCCCACTGCTGTCCTGTCACCTCAGCCCCCACTGCTCTCATGTCACCTCAGCCATCACTGCTGTCCTGTCACCTCAGCCCCCACTGCTGTCCTGTCACCTCAGCCCTCACTGCTGTCCTGTCACCTCAGCCCCCACTGCTGTCCTGTCACCTCAGCCTTCACTGCTGTCCTGTCACCTCAGCCCCACTGCTGTCCTGTCACCTCAGCCCTCACTGCTGTCTGTCACCTCAGCCCTCACTGCTGTCCTGTCACCTCAGCCCCCACTGCTGTCATGTCACTTCAGCCCCACTGCTGTCCTGTCACCTCAGCCCCCACTGCTGTCCTGTCACCTCAGCCCCCACTGCTGTCCTGTCACCTCAGCCCCACTGCTGTCCTGTCACCTCAGCCCAGCCCCACCCATGCTGTCCTGTCACCTCAGCCCCCACTGCTGTCCTGTCACCTCAGCCCTCACTGCTGTCCTGTCACCTCAGCCCTCACTGCTGTCCTGTCACCTCAGCCCCACTGCTGTCCTGTCACCTCAGCCCCCACTGCTGTCCTGTCACCTCAGCCCTCACTGCTGTCCTGTCACCTCAGCCCTCACTGCTGTCCTGTCACCTCAGCCCCCACTGCTGTCCTGTCACCTCAGCCCTCACTGCTGTCTGTCACCTCAGCCCTCACTGCTGTCCTGTCACCTCAGCCCCCACTGCTGTCCTGTCACCTCAGCCCCACTGCTTCATGTCACCTCAGCCATCACTGCTGTCCTGTCACCTCAGCCCCCACTGCTGTCCTGTCACCTCAGCCCTCACTGCTGTCCTGTCACCTCAGCCCCACTGCTGTCCTGTCACCTCAGCCTTCACTGCTGTCCTGTCACCTCAGCCCCCACTGCTGTCCTGTCACCTCAGCCTTCACTGCTGTCCTGTCACCTCAGCCCTCACTGCTGTCCTGTCACCTCAGCCCCCACTGCTGTCATGTCACTTCAGCCCTCACTGCTGTCCTGTCACCTCAGCCCCCACTGCTGTCCTGTCACCTCAGCCCCACTGCTGTCCTGTCACCTCAGCCCTCACTGCTGTCCTGTCACCTCAGCCCTCACTGCTGTCCTGTCACCTCAGCCCTCACTGCTGTCCTGTCACCTCAGCCCCCACTGCTGTCATGTCACCTCAGCCCCCACTGCTGTCCTGTCACCTCAGCCCTCACTGCTGTCCTGTCACCTCAGGTCTCACTGCTGTCCTGTCACCTCAGCCCCCACTGCTGTCCTGTCACCTCAGCCCTCACTGCTCTCATGTCATCTCAGCCCTCACTGCTGTCCTGTCACCTCAGCCCCCACTGCTGTCCTGTCACCTCAGCCCCCACTGCTGTCCTGTCACCTCAGCCCCCCACTGCTGTCCTGTCACCTCAGCCCCCCACTGCTGTCCTGTCACCTCAGCCCCCCACTGCTGTCCTCTCACCTCAGCCCCCACTGCTATCCTGTCACCTCAGCCCTCACTGCTCTCATGTCATCTCAGCCCTCACTGCTGTCCTGTCACCTCAGCCCCCACTGCTGTCCTGTCACCTCAGCCCCCACTGCTGTCATGTCTCCTCAGCCCTCACTGCTATCCTGTCACCTCAGCCCCCACTGCTGTCCTGTCACCTCAGCCCCCACTGCTCTCATGTCACCTCAGCCCTCACTGCTATCCTGTCACCTCAGCCCTCACTGCTGTCCTGTCACCTCAGCCCCCACTGCTGTCCTGTCACCTCAGCCCCCACTGCTCTCCTGTCACCTCAGCCCCCACTGCTGTCATGTCACCTCAGCCCCCACTGCTCTCCTGTCACCTCAGCCCCCACTGCTGTCCTGTCACCTCAGCCCCCACTGCTGTCCTGTCACCTCAGCCCCCACTGCTGTCCTGTCACCTCAGCCCTCACTGCTCTCATGTCACCTCAGCCCTCACTGCTATCCTGTCACCTCAGCCCTCACTGCTCTCATGTCATCTCAGCCCTCACTGCTATCATGTCACCTCAGCCCTCACTGCTGTCCTGTCACCTCAGCCCCCACTGCTGTCCTGTCACCTCAGCCCCCACTGCTGTCCTGTCACAAGTGGGAGGCAGTGGTGTAACGTGAAGTGTCAAGCACCAGGCCCTGGGGTACTCGGGTATCAAGCTCAGTGGGTGTTTCATGGGGATGTCACAGGTGGCAGCGCCTGAGCCCGTGGCCTGGGTGACACTTCAATAAGGGGTTATGTACAGGGGGTAAGAGTTTGTTGTTGTCACGTGACGCCACCTGTAGTATCTTGTGATGGGTCGCCAGCGCCGTCACAGTCCTCCAGAGGGCAATGGTATTGCGGCAAGGGTAGTAAAGCTTCTGTGGAGCCCTCCTCACGCAGGTGACCACAGATCTCTCTAATGCACAGCTGGGTTTCCACAGCAGGTTCCTACTACATACAACACCTTCCACCCCAGCACAGTAGGGGGAGCTTCACTTGCTGCCCTTAGGCAAGATCCCCTATAAATACTGTTGCTGGGGGAGGAGTTAGTCAGAGTGTTGCAGACGCTAGAAGAGCTGCAAGGAAGTCCTGGTGGTCGGTGCTGCGTTCAGGCCCGAGCCAGTGACCCGGAGTGGCCCTTCAGCATTCCACTAGCCTAAGTGGGACTTAAGACGAGGAGCAGAGAGCGAGAGCTAAGAGGGAGTGAGGAACTTGGAGACGAGTTGCACCCAAAGAATCACCGGAGATTGGGGATCTGCACCTGTGGGATACTATAGGACCACAGAGAACCCCGTCACACCGTAGAGGCTTCGGCTACCCGGTTTGTTTCCCCTGAGAGTCAAGAGAGGGAGCCAGACACAGCAAACAGCACAGAAGTGTCCAGCGAGGGTATCCCAGAGACCGCAGAGGAGGGAAGGCAGACACTATAGTCAGGAGGAAGAGAGATGAGGCAAGTCTGGCTGCAAGCAAGCTGTGCTTCAACCATCACTACAGAGCAGAGGAGGCCTTTCACCCACTTGCTGTGGGGCTCACTGTGCAACCCTGTAACCCGTCGGTGCCCTGGACATATTTACCTGTGAAACATCAGTAAAAGGTAAAAGAGATCTCTTCTGTGTGTGACGCGCCCCAGGGCTTAGGCACTCAGCTCTCGGGCTATCTTCAGTCTGGGATATCACGGGTGGCTTGCCCGAGGCCGTGGCCCTGGAGGTCAACTGAATAAAGAGAGGGGGGGGGGTTATATACAAAGAACTATTTACAAGTTTGTCTTCGTGAGGCCACCTGCTGAGTCTGGTGATACCCACCTGCGCCGCCACAGTCTTCCGGTGGCCAGTGGTATTGCGGCTTAGATGGATTGGTCCCCGCAGACGGGACTGGACCACCGGGGCAGTGATTCAGTAAGGCAAACAATTTATATTGGAAAGGATGCAGCAGAGTCGGGGCTTCACTTCACCGGGTAACTTTACTGGAAAACCTTCATCAGCATTACAGTTCAGCAGTTAGTCAGATGGTATATTGACAAGTGCTCCAGGTGCTGCAATTGGGATTTCTGGCGGTCAATAGAACCCTCTTTATGTTCCTTTTCTTGTTCCTTTCTCCCTTTTGCCTCCCAGTGGCAATGAAGTCTGTCTCCTAAAGACGATCAGACCTCCAGCTCCTTCTCTCTCTGTTCACCCTCCTTTGCGGTCTCCGGGACAACCTTCTGTTAAGCTTTAAGCAGTGTCCAGCTATTTCTAGCTTCTCTGGCTCCCTTTTAGCTTTGACTCGCTAAGAAGACTGGGGCTGTATTTGTAATATCCCCGTACGTCGGATTCTCTGTGAGCCTTGTAGGATCTCACAGTTACGGGCTCCGGTACCAGTGTTCCCTCCTGAACTAGCTCTTCTCCTGAGCTTCTGTTCCTTCCCTCTAGTTCTGGGATCTTTTCCTTGTTCAGGGCCCCTCAGCCGAGGAGACCCTTCTTGCATCCTCTCAGGCTGGCTGCCTGGCTCCAACTCCTACTCCATCTTCTCTCTGACTACACTCACTGACTGACTCTCTCTAGAGGTTGCTAAGACCCTCCCGGGGTCCCTCCCACCCACTATTCTAGTGTGTGAGTGAGGCTCTAGGGTTCCATCTAGTGACCATAGTCCCAATTGCAGTGGAGTTCTACACCGCTTTTCTGGGTGCATTACCCCTTTTGTGGCACCTACATAGTGGGGCGCCACATGTGTGTGCATCCTTCCTCTCCACTCACCATGCCCCTCATAGACTGTTCCAGCACTCCCTGTACTATCTCAGCTCCACTACAACCTGTGTGGAGCCCCAAGGGACGTGGGGTACTCGGTACCGGACCGATCTGCTGCTGGGGATGTCACTGGTGGCTTGGTCCGGACCGTGTCCCTGGCTCAGCACAATAAAAGGGGAATATTTACAAGGGATTTGTCACGGGTGACGCCACCCACTTGGTGCGGCCAGTAATGGGGGCCGCCGCTGCTGCAGAACCTCCGGGGGTGATGGAATGGCAGCGGAGATGGTATAGTTCCAGTGGGCTGAACTGTATCCCCCGGGGCAGTAAGGGTTAAAGTCTATGGTGTGTGTGTGTTGTTGAAGCACACTTACTTGCAGACACTGCAGGGATCTCTCCTCAGCGTTGGTGCTGACAGGCTGTGGCTCTGCAGGTTGAGGTCTTCTTGGTGCAAGCCTGTATGGAAGAAAGGGCCTGCAGATGGAAGTAGGCAAGAGGCTGTTCAGGGTTTCCAAGGCTTTACTTAAGGTCCTTCAAGCAAGTTACAGGTTATTCACAGTTGTTAGCACACGGTTGCTCTCTATTCCCTTTCCGGGTTCCCTTCTCTCCTGCAGCCAGGCTCCTCTCTCCTTGTGACCCCTCACACAGTCTTTAAGTGTACCTTTCCGGGCTTTTACTTCTCTTTCCTCATGGATTGTGTGACACTCGACAGTATAGCGGTGACTCGGGCTTCTGTGAGTCCTAATCTGTCACTTAGCTGCCTGTCTTGTAGGGTTAGGAACTCCAGCTTGAAACTGAAGCTCCCCGTCAGTGAATCTGGGGATACCGGGTAAATCGTCGGTCCCTTTCAGAGCTGACACTCTGCTTTAGCCCAGCCTGCAACAGCCCTCTAATCTGAGGCTCTGCCAGGCTCCTTCCTCTGTGTTCCTTCGGAATACTCAGAGGGCTTCTCCACCTGCAACAGGTTGCTTCAGCTGCCGTCTAGGGCACGGGTACATCGTCCCTCTCTGTTCCCTCACACTCCTGGTGGTCTCGGCTTCGGACGGGCTTTCCCCCCCATCTGGCTCACACTGGCTCAGTACGGGTCTGCGCTCCTCTGCTAGGCTCTTCCAGGACGTGTGTTGTCTTTCAGTCTTTACTTCTCAGCTACTTCAGCCTACTGTCTTCCTTCACTCCTCCCCCTCTCTATATACTGTCAGTCACCTGACCTCTGGTGTGCCCAACCCACTCCTCATCCACCACCCCTCTGGTCTCATATAGTATCTAACCTCAGGGCTGGATGTAACCCCTTCTATGCGTGGGGATGTGGGCTGTGAGGGTGTAGTGTTTACTATTGTCCTACCTGCCTGGCTGCAGTACCCTTCTGTGGCCACCTGATCGCAGGGGCGCCACACCTGTCTCTCCTAATCTCACTGCCTCGGAGGTCCAGTCCTGCCTGTGGAGGACTACACCATCATAGCCGCAATACCACCCACCTCCGGAGGACTGTGGCGGCGCTGGTGACATCTCACCAGATACTGCAGGTGGCGTCATGACAAACTGTACATAATCCTTGTAAATAATTCCCCCTTTTTTCAAGAGAATAGTCCCCAGGACACGGGACCAGGCGTGGCCACCATTCCCCGTGACAAAGTTAACCCCTTCTGCCATTCTGGTACCCAAATACCCCTCGCCCTGGGGCAATACACTCCCTACAGGTGGAGCTGGTCCTCCGGGGCAGCATTCCTGTAAGCAAACAGGTCGATGATAAATGGCACAAAGACACGGAGGCAAAGTCACTCTCCCGGGTATTTTACTGTAAACAGTCATCAGCATACAAGTCCACAGTTCAGCAACAGTTGTTAAAGAAACAGGTAGCTCTACGGGTGGCTGCAAGTGAATGCCAGGTGGTATGGTGGTACCCGTGGTATGCCTCAGTTGACGAACTCATGTCCTAGGATGAGTCTATACCCAATGGCTCCTGAAAGGTAGACTTGGGGCTCCCCTGTGAGGAAGCAGGCAGACCTCTCCGTCTGGCAGGGTGCCGCAGCCGGTGACCAGACCGCAGCAGCCGGTTGACAACTTCAGAGGTAGACTTTGGCCGTTTCCTCGGGTCCGGCGTTCCGTGGTGCACTGGGGAATTCCCTGGAGTTTGGTCGCTCCATGCTGAGGTTCCCCCTTTCTCTCTAGGGCCCAAACTCCCGTGTCAGGCACCCTCTCTCAGGATCCCCTCAGGATCTTCTCTCATCTTCCCTCCGGATTAGCATAAAGCTGTCCGGTTAAACCTTCTGCCTCGTTCCACACTCCTCCTCGACTTCTCTCCAACTCCCTTCTTCTCCACTAACTCCGACTACTCTTTGACTCCCTCTAGAGGTGAATATATCTCCCTCCCTCGGAGTAACCTCCCACCACTACTCTAATGTGGGAGTGCAGGAATGGGTCCCACCCACCAGCCTAGTATCCACTTGCAGCTGGGGAAAATTACACTTCTTTTGCGAGTGCAATACCCCACTGTGATGCCTGACCATGTGGTGCGCCACAGAAGCAGGACCCCCAGTTGCTGCAAATCTTTAAAGGGAACCTTTCAGCTCGTTTTTACCCCCAAACCTATCACTAATTGACCTTGCACCCTCCTGGTACATCCCTGACTATGGCCATATGGTAATTAGTATTGTAGACTACATATGTAGTCTGACTGGGTGGTCTCCAGGGGGTGCATTTCCCCCCCCCCCACCCCACACACACACCGATGCTGGAATTACTCCCCAGTGAGTGAGATTATTCTGTCAGGAGCGCGGTCCTGATTCAAAATGCTTGTTTCTTCTTCTGGGTATGATGTGCTGCCTACCGACCAAGTATTATTTACTGTCTTGCATAGTGAGGGGGGTGTATTGGCGAACAGGCAATTCGCAGTGTGCATTCTGAAGTCGGTCCATACACCCAATAATCGCCCACAATGTGACTCGCCCCAGGCAGGGACCGTGGGGTACTCGGAACCGGGCCTTCTCTTCATCGTCTGGGGCTGCGGTATGTCACGGTGGCATGACCCAATCCGTGATCCCCTCGTCGGGCGAGCAGTTAAAAAAAGGGGATTGGAAGAATGGAGAAAAATAAAACAAAACAAAAATAAAAGAGTGTTGTGATGCCAGCTGTTGAATGAGGCCGGGATTGCCGCTGCTGCAGTCAGGACCTCTGAGGATGATGGAAGTAGCAGCGTAGATGTGTGGTGCCCCTGTGACCAGGTGGCCACAAAAGGGAAGTGCAGCCAGGTAAGCAAGGTTGCAAAACACACCCACACCGCATAAACGCTGACCCTACGTCTAGGACTCTAAGTTGGGCAACGGGTGGCAGGGTGAAGCACAGTGGGTGGAACGTAGGAGGACACTGACAAAATGGGTGGAGAGACCTAAACAAAACCCAGGAACACTCAGGGGTAGAGCAGAAGGAGAAAGAGCAGAGAAGGGAGCTGCAAAGCTGCAGCAGAGAGAGAACAGAACAGATAGAGACTTCCCAGACAGTTTCGGGCTCCCTGGAGACACAGAATCCTGTGAGGCACAGACTCCTGGAGAGAAAGCCTACTTCACAGCCTGGAAGTGATGGGAAGGGGAAAGAGTGAAAGAGACCCCACAGTTAAGGAAGGTGGGAGGAACCCTTAGCACAGTGACAGACAGAAGTAACCTGGTGTGACCAAATATTTGAACCTGGGACACTATAGGGCTAGGCTGACACCAGAGAAGCGGCTCTGAAGAGGTGACCGGGGATTCTATATGTTCTAGGAGCGCACTACAAAAGGGTACTGCACCCCTGACTGAAGGTGCAGTATGCTTTGTTTTGGTAATGAGTAGTAGAAGCCTGAGGTTCTAGCACCACATGCAAACACCTAGTGATAGGGGACCAATCAGACTGCCTGTTACTAGGGTAACTGATCCTGGTGGGAGGAGAGGCTAGATGATAAAGAAAGTGGGGAGAGCAGAACAGGGTTAGTTAGGAGTTAAGAGAAGTGTTTAGTCGGAAGGGAGCTACAGAAAGAGTGAGAAGCAGCAGATGAAGCAGAGCTGGAGAGTTATAGAACAGCAGAGAGAAGCTAACAGGGAGGGCACCTCAACCTGGTGACCCAGAAGAGAAAGGGGCCAAGAAAGAGAAGGGTAACCAAATAGCCTAGCCCAGTCCAAACCGCAGTACCGGCTCCGAGGTGGCTCAGCCGGCTAAATCCCTGATCCACAAACCCGGAGTGGTCGATGACTTCTTAGGAGCATGATCCAACTGCCCTATGTCGCGCCCAGGTTCTGAGGTACTCTGGTGTCAGGCTCCGAGAGGGTTAACTTTGTCACAGGGAATAACGGCCGCCCGTGTTCTGGGCCTATCTTTCAAAAAAGGGGTAATATGTGCAGTGGATTATTTACAGTTGTCGTGACGCCACCTGTAGTTTCTGGTGAGTTGCACCAGTGCCGCCGCAGTTGGCCGGAGGTAGATGGTCCTGCGGCAAGTTGGTGAAGTCCTCCACAGGTAGGACTGGACCTCCGGGCAGCGATCCTGTAGGGAACAAAGTCACTCGCAAGCAAATGCAGCAGAGTCAAATTCACTTCTCTCCGGGTACTTTACTGGAAACTTGTAGCAGCATCGGTTATAGTTTACAGTTCAGCATAAGATGTTAAAGACAGGTAGCTAATGGGTGGTTGCAAGTGGATCCCAGGTGGTTGTGTGGAACCCTCGGTGTGTACCTTCTTTCTGTATTTTCCTTCCTACTTCCCAGTAGTTGTATGAAACCCAGTGACTTGAAATCAGCCTGACCTCCACTGTCTCTCACCCTTGCTGCCGTTGGGTAACCCTCCACTGGCTGGCCGCCTGCTCCTTCAGCGGTGCTGGTTCCCTCTTCTGGTTGCTCAGGTGCCTTGGAGACTTGTAGACTCCCCAGGATTCCGGATTTTCTGTGGTCCTATAGTATCCCACAGGTGCGGGCTCCGGGGCCCGGTAACTGTCTGCGCCTGGGAGCCCTTTCTTCCTACTCCCTCTCCTGGTCCCTCAGCCGAGAGACCCTCTCCTCTCACATTTTCAACTCCTCCAAAGATCCTCCTTGTTCCCCCTGGTGGTTTTATCCCCCCCGGGTAACCTCCCACCGTGTAGTCTAGTGTGGGAGTGCTGGTTATGGGTTCCACCTACCATCCTATGATCCACCTGCAGCTGGAGTATCTGCACCTCTATTAAGGGTGCAGTACCCCTCTGTGACGCCTGCTTGGCAGGGCACCACACCTACACCAAGCACAGTCCCCACCAGAAGCACTAGACTGAGTTGGGTTCTCCTTGGAGACATAAGGGGATCCCATGTATCTCGACAGGCCTGGTCTAACAAGCGGGATCCGTGCAGGGCAGCAGAGCAAGGGACAGAGAGCGTGATAGAGAAGGAACACCAGTGGAGCTTCAGAGGGACACTGCTCATTGCCAGAACCACCCGGTCCACTACTCTGCAAAGAGAACTGCATTACCCTGTAACCCTGCAGAGTACCGGAGTAAAGTACCCGTTCAGAGTGAGCAGCGTGTTGGTGATTTCTTTCTATGAACTGTGATTTACCTGCCTTACTCCACAGTGACTGTGCTGCCGTACTCCACCATTCCTACTTCTAATACCCCGGCGACATCGCCCTACCTGTAGAGGGCTACTACATCTGGCTGCCGTCCATCACCCTGGAGGTTCCCGCAGCTCCGGTGCCATCACCGGGACCTATAGGTGGCGTCACAAACTAATTTCATTTATTCTATTTTGCAAACATCATTTTTATTATTTCATTTTCACTTTTCATTGTCTGCTCAAGATCACGGTCTCAGGCACCGACTCCCCGTATCAGTACGCCCGAGATCCGAGTACCCAATCCCTTGTGGCTAGACATATACCCTAATCACGAGACACACTGGTGGGGGGCAGAGACTTTATGTGCTGGAGCCTAACTTTCCACCACAGACTAGGAACACAGCCTTCATACTAGGACTGGTGACCCTGACTGCAAGGAAATATATTCACTCGTGAGTCCGCGACGACCTGGCCGAACCCGTGGGTGAGGTACTACGATAATACTGAGAGAAGGGCCTGAAAGGACTTTGAGGAAGCAACACAGAAAAGCTACCTGAGCTGCACAGTCTGAGTAACCCGGAGCAGTGCTGAAGTGTTTAAATGTAACTTGTGTAAACTGTGAAACTGCTGTGGAAAGATAAGTACCCAGTAAGCTCACACTTGCCTGACACTGTTCCTTTCCAGCACCACATCCAGCACTAACAACCAACACTGTGGAGAGCTGCAGCAGCAAATGTTGCAATTGAATCCCACCTGAGGAGCCACAGCCTGTCAGCCCTGCACACTGACTGGAGAAGCTGCAGCTTGGAAGTAAGTGACTTGTACCCAGCACGATCCCTCACAAAGCCCCATCCAACAATCCATTCACAACCACTACTCCTGCCCTGGGGACCCCCAGCCCTACCTAAGAAGGGCTTACCATCCACGCTACCCCAAGTCACCGTCCCCAGCAGGAATACAGCAGCGGTGGTTCTACTAACCACATACCCCGGGTGGCGTCACAACAAATCATCCCTTGTAAATATCCCCTTTTTGGACTGATCCTAGGCCACAGGACCGGGTCACGACTACCGTGATATCCCCAGTGAGACAGCACCGACCTGGCTCCTGAGTACCCCATAGCCTGGGGGTGTGTGGCACCCCTGCAACAGGAGGTCACATAGGGAACTGCATCCAGGTAAGACAGGAAGACAGTTGCACCACAACACCCTCACAGACATCCCACACACCACTAGAGGGCAGCACCCAACCCGGAGCCCGGGACTCTAGGCGGGCAAGGGGTGGTGGGTTTAGAGAACAGTGGGTGGAACAGCAAGAAGGTCAGGTCATAGATGGTAAAAATAGAGAAGGGGAGGAGGAAGGAGTGAGTAGGCCGAGGTAGCCTGAGCAGTACAGACCAGAAGCACACATCCTGGAGGAGTGGGGTGTAAGCAGTGCAGAATCCGAAGAGCCAACGCAGCGAGAGAAAGCCCATCCGGAGCCAGCACCCCAGGAGTGAGAGTAAAGAGAGGACCAGTGAGTGAACTGGGTCCTAGTAACACAGCCGAGATGACCGACTGCAGGCGGAGTAGCCTTCTGTATGGAATCTGAGTCACACGGTAGACGGGAGCCTGATAGAGCCTAGCACAGCAGGACTATTGGAGGCTAGGCTAGTAGCAGAGTGTCGGCTCTGAAGGGGACCGACGATTCACCCAGTTTCCCCAGACTACCGACGGGGAGCTCTAACTCCATGTTAGAGTTCCTAACCCAAAGGACAGGTAGCTCAGTGGCAACCACGAGGACCCACAGGGGTCCAAGCTACCGCTAAACTGTCCGGAGACACGCGCACAGTGGGAGAGAGAAAGGAGAGAGTAAAGCCTGGGAAGGACAGAGAAAGAGTGAGGGTCACAGAGAGGTACAACCTGGCTGCAGGAGCAAAGAGGAACCCGGAGGGGAAAGTTGTAACCCGTGTAAGAACTGTACTTAAACTGCTGTACCAAGAGAACTGCAAAGTAAACACTGTGAACCCTGCCTCTTACATGATTCTCGATTGCCTGTGCATGATTCCCTCCAACAGGACTGCATAGAAATCCCACCTGGAGAGCCACAGCCTGTCAGCTCTGGACACTGAATGCAAAAGGGCTGCAGCAGCAGGACAGTAAGTGAACTGCACCTACTACAAGCCTACACCATACACTCTAATCATCACTGCCCTTTGGAACCAAGTTCTACCTGCGGAGAACTATTCCATCTATGCCATCTACAGCTGCTTTAACATCATCTCCGGAGGTTCTGCAGCAGCGGTGGTCCCACTATTGACCACAAGCCATGGGTGGCGTCCGACAAACTATAATCCCCTGTAAATATTCCCCTTTTACTTGCCAGGGCCCGGGACACGGTCCGAACCAGGACCTCCGTGACATCCCCCAGCAGCAAACCCGGTCCGGTACCGAGTACCCCGTCCCAGTGGGCTCGACAGGTGCATCAGATGGATCAGGTCTCCAAGGGAAGAGCAAGTCCCAAGGACATCCGTAGAGTCTAGTGTAGAGCAGGTGTGCAGTGTTCAGTCACAGGCTGTCTCCTGCTGCCGGATCCCCAAATCAGCTTATCTCCACTCACGCAAGAATCACAGTCGTAGACAGCATAGAGCTTTAACCGGGTTTACTTGTGGCACCACAGCGTCCTAGTGCCACAGTGTCATCACTGCCCCCGGGCGGTGGTGTCGCCATGGAGAGCAACTGAAGGGCCTTCTCATCAGGCAGATAACCCGCAAAAAACACCTTCTGCCTCCAGTCTAGTAGGGCTAAGGCACTGGGTGTTAGTAGTGATCCACACCTTTATTAAGCTTCCACACTCTGGCATAGGAGAGTGTGGAAGCTTAATAAAAGGTGTGTATTACTACTAACACCCAGTGCCTTAGCGCTTTTTAATACCGCGGTATATATTTTTTCATATCGAATATTCAACCATTGTGAGCAGTGAAACTGCTCTGGGCAGAGAGGACCTGAGATGATGTCACAAGTATACGCCCATCTGGTCACATGATTGCATCACAGGATGATGCCTCCCGAACTAGGAAGCGATGTTAAGCAGAGAAGTGCGGTGTCTCCCCTGGTCTAATCTCTTACCTTAGTTGTGCAGGGCGGTGCACAACAGATACAGGTGAGAAACTCTATGATAGAACTGTGGAGCCCAGTGGGACGGGGTACTCGGTACTGGACTGGGGTATCACGGGGAATCACAGTGTTCTTGGTCCGGACCGTGTCCAGAGCCCACAAGTAAAGGGGGTATTTACAGGGGATATTGTCGTGATGTCACCTGTGGAATGTGGTCAGGGTGACCACCGCTGCTGCAGAACCTCCGGGGATGATGTTTGGCAGCCGGTGATGTAACGGCTTTCCATGGGCAGAGCCTGGTTCCCCGGGGCAGTGGTGATAATAATCTATGGATGATGCAGGGTAGGGGTAGTGGTAGAGATGATAACAGTTTGTGAGGGAGAGTAGGGCTCGAGTGCAAGGATGACACAGACTCACGGTTTTGTAGTTTTCCAAGTCTTTACTGCAGATGTTATTCAGCAGAGTACTGTCCACGGAGTCTGTACCAGGGCCAAGTTGCTCCCACCCTGGCCGGGTCCTTGGCTTCCCACTCCTGTGTGTCTGTGGCCCTGCTGCCGCTTTAGCTAGGCTGCCAGCCCTGTCTCCTCTCATGGGTACCCATTTGCTAGGCAACTTGGGTCTTATCTCTGTGTTTCTGACCCTGCCATGTTGCTTCTCTGTGGTACAGTAAAGATATTTAACCTCCACTGGTCCGGTGTTTACTGTGCTGCTTGTGTCTCCGGGGCGAGTTATAGGGTAACTCAGTCTCCCAGATGTGTTCCTCTGTTTCTCTTAACTCCTTTCCTCAGACCCTGGCTAGGCCTGGAATTGGGCAGCGGACTGTGGGGTGAGCCTAAGGCAGCTCCTTTACTCCCAAGTCCTTCTTCCTCAGTCCTCCCAGGAACTAAACTGCTCACTTCCTCTCCACCCCAGAATATATAGGGAAGCAGCTTTAGCTCCCCCTTCTGGCGTGGAGGCGCTAGTGTAGTGTTGTGGGGAATTAAACCTTGGTGATGTTACTGTGGCACATTAACCCCTGGGGTGCCAAAGAACCCCTTAACAATTGCCAAAAAGATCTTCAATTAGCGCTCCTTATCTTCTGTTTGTTTACTTTCCAGGCTAGAAGGGGGAGACCAAACCCAGGTTCAGGGTGAGCTCCCCTATAAATTCTGGTCTAGGGCGGAGCCAGTTAGTTCAGTTCCTAGGAGGACTGAGGAAGACATCCTGGTGGACTGGTGGCTGCTTGAACTTGTCCCAGGATTGCTGATTCGGTTATAGCCTAAGGCTAGGGTCTGATGAGAGTTGAAGGAACACCTGGGGAGCTGAGTGGCACCGTGGTCACCCCAGAGGAACCACGCAGAGAATGGACACTGGAGTCCGAGACTGTGCAGGGCCTAACGTCTCGGCAGTCAATACCGGAAGGTGGGGAATTCCAGGTTCCCCAGCCACACAGTGCTCAGAGGCAAAGCAACGCAGATAGTTCAGGAACTGTTACCTGTGACGAGGGTTAAGAAATAACTCCAATTGCCTGCCATACTGGCACCTCACAGCGGTGACAGAGCCGGTAACTTAGCTAATGCAGTAACAAGAGCCCAAACACAGACCACAATAAGGAGGCTAATGAGTATAACCCGGTTCTGAGTACCCCATGACCTTGGGGGTGCGTCAGTTTCTGGCGTCACGAACCCGGTAAAACCAGGTGCTGTGTGCCATGAACTGAGTAAATACGTATTTTCGACTGACGCCATTACTGCGCCACAAGGCGCGCGAGAAGCTGAAGGGGCGTGTTATCATGGTCAGTACCTTACCAAGATCGCAAAGAGAGGCCCAACCTGCACTCTGACGACATCCGGTGGGGACGAGAAATCCTGTCTCACCGGCGGAACTAAAATTCTACATCCCTAAGGAAGTGAAAGACCGGAAGGGTCAACGTTTACTTAGGTGGAGGAAGATGTCGGAGCCAAGGGAGCCCGTGCAGGGGGTAGGCGCAGCCGATCCCGCGGTACTAGATGCGGCACCCCAAAGAATAGACGGGGCACCCGCTGGAGCTGTAGCGCAAGCCATGTCCCCAATCATGCTGTTCCTAATGCCGTATGCACCCAGAGCGACGTGGCTGCCGCAATATGAAGGGGAACCCAATACCCTGACCAACTTCAGGGAGAGACTGAACAGTTACTATAGAGTGTATCCCTTGATGGAAGGCCAGCGAGTCAGTATATTAATGGGACAATTGACTAGTACAGCACAGCGAGAGGTAAAGTCCTGGCCTGACACTGATAAAGACACTGTTGAACATGTACTCGCCAGGCTGAAATCTACATTTGATACCAGTATGGCTGCACAAGTAAAAATGAGGTTCTTTGGGTGCAGGCAGAAGCCATGGGAGAGCACATGGGACTTTGCATTAAATCTACAGGAAGCGCTCAGGGCATTAAAGCATACAGACCTTACTCTGGTGCCGGAGGAGGATAAATTGCTCATTGATCAGTTTATTGATGGACTCCTATTCCCTCCTTATCGAGGACAACTGCGTATGATGGCCGTACAAAACCCTGATCTGAACTTTGTGCAGTTCAAGGACAGAGCAATCCGCATAATGCAGGAGGTAGTGTGGAGCCCACTAGGATGGGGTACTCGGTACCGGACCGGGGTACTGCTGGGGGATATCACGGCAGTCTTGGTCCGGACTGTGTACCGGGTTACGCAAGTAATGGTGGGAATATTTACAGGGGAGTCTGTTGTGACGCCACCCACGGGTTGTGGTCAGGGTGACCACCGCTGCTGCAGAACCTCCAGGGATGATGTTTGGCAGCTGGAGATGTAACGGCTCTCCGCAGGTAGAGCCTGGGTCCCCAGGGCAGTGATAGTTAAAGTCTATGATGGATGCTATAGATGTTGCAGGATAGGGATGATAGTGG
This sequence comes from Allobates femoralis, assembly GCA_033576535.1. Classification (NCBI taxonomy): domain Eukaryota; kingdom Metazoa; phylum Chordata; class Amphibia; order Anura; family Aromobatidae; genus Allobates; species Allobates femoralis. The sequence continues at coordinate 337,781,003 of JARQOC010000006.1, forward strand.
AGACAGTGGCTGCTTGTGAGGGAAAGTAGGGCTTGAATACATGGATCACACACACTCACGGTTTTGAAGTTTTCTAAGACTTTACAGCAGGTGTTGGTAGCAGACTATTGTCCACGGAGTCTGTACCGGGGTCGGGTTGCTCCCACCTTGACTGGGTCCTCAGCTTCCCACTGCTGCGCTGTGTGTGTGGCCCTGCTGCTGCTTTAGCTGAGCTGCTGGCCCTGTCTGTCCTCACAGGTACCCCCTTTGCTAGGCAACTTGAGTCTTTCTGTGTGCTTCTGACCCTGCCGTGTTGCTTTGCTGAGGTACAGTGTAGATCTACAACCTCCACTATCCCGGTATTTTCTGTGCTGCGTGTTTCAGTCACAGATTCGGATCCGGTATCCAGTCTGTGCGCTCCTCCGGGGCGAGTCATGAAGTCACTCAGTCTCCCAGATGTGTTCCTCTGTTTCTTGCACTCCTTCCCTCAGACCCTGGCTAGGCCTGGAATCGAGGAACAGACTGTAGGGAAGCCTGAGGCAGCCTCTTTACACTACAGTCTCTCTTCATCAGTTCTCTTGGAACTGAACTAACTACTTCCTCTTGACACCAGAATATATAAGAGAGCTGCTTAAGCTCCCCCTTCTGGCCTAGAGGTGCTAGTGCAATGTCAAGTGTTGTGTGGGGAGTTAACCCTTGTTGTTGTTTCTGTGGCACTTAACTAAGGGGGAATGTGGCACCCCAGGGGTTAAAGACCGTACTCCGGGACTGTAGAAAAACAAACAAATAATTAATATAACAATTAATATTTACAGAGCCTTAAAAATAAAAGTACAAAAACCACTAAAAATGCTCAAAAAGAGTCCAAAATTCAAAAAGCAGTCTCTCCCGGGGTTTAGTCTATTGCCTCCGGGCTGATAGATATTTACAAATAAGTCTTTACCACAACCAGTCCTGTAGTAGTTATGGTCCATAAATAAATAATAAAAGTTCAAAGTTCAAGAATATGTCAGAAGTTCATACAGGATAGTCTCTGTAGGTACTGGGCTTTAACGTTGCAAACTAATAACACGTATGGGTGTCTCTGGTTACAAGTACAGTAGGCCTCTAGGCCCTCGGGTCACCGCATAAGAGGCCAAGTTTTTACTCTCCGTGGCCGCCACCTAATACGAAGCTATTCTCACCCTTTCAATTTACATTTAAACAGCCATATTTACGTTTCACATTTAAGTTTACTTTCTAGTCTTTGTACCTTGCCAGTAAGTGACCCTGGGTACTACGCTCTGATCTGCGGAATGCTGGTGTACTGGGTGTACTTAGCCTGATGGTGTGGGTGGACATGTACCTACTTGGAGTGTCTGGTACTATGGCAGATGGAGGTCTGACTGTAGGACTGGCAAGCTCACTGGGATCAGGAATGTGTTCTTCCTCTACGTGTTCTACTTCCAGCTCGTCAGGTCTTGGGACTTCTAGTTGTATCTGTTCTGTTGTTGGATCAACCATTGGAGGGAAAGCAATCATTGGGACTACAACTGCTCCGCAGTAATTTGGCCATTTTTGGGGAAATCTCCTAGAACGGTATGGAATACTTCATCTTCTTCTTTGACAGGTTTGACGTATACGGGTATGGTTTCTTCTGGAATCTTCAGGGTTTCAGGTCATGGTTTAAGAAGGTCTCTTGACACAACTGCTGACGTTCTTCCTTTGTCCTTACTTATTAGACACATTTTAGCATTGTCTAAATTGGTTGGTAAGACTGTATATGGGGTGGTTTCCCACTGATTATCCAATTTGTTGGTGAGTTTCTTTCTCTTGAGAACTTGCTCACCGGGTTGTAATGGAGGTGTTTGAGCACGTTGGTTAAAGGTTCTCTCTTTGTCTTACTCTATCTTGCTGAATATTTTTCTCTACGCACTCTTGTACTTGGCGATACTGTTTTTGACGTAGGGTATCCTACGTCTGCGTCTGGTTTCAGAATTCGCATATCTAGATGATTTGGCAGCTTACCGGGTCTTGCACGCATAAGGTAGGCTGGGGTGCAGTTTGTAGAACTCACCGGGACTTGGTTGTACAAGTCTACCAAATTGGGTAATTTCTCTGGCCATTGATTCCTTTCTGACTCTGGTAAGGTTTTTAACAGGTCAATCACAATATGGTTCATCTTTTCGCATAAGCCATTGGTTTGGGGATGGTACGCTGTCATGCGGATCTTTTTACAGCCGTACATATTGCAGAATTCCTGGAAAATCTCTGACTCAGAGGCTGGACCTTTATCTGCAAGGACTTGTTCCGGGTAGCCATGCGGTCTACAGAAATGTGTCTGAAATGCTCTTGCAGCAGTCTTTGCTGTCAGGCCCTTGACGAGTACCACCACTAAGAAGTGGGAGTAATGGTCCATGATGGTTAAGGCATAGACATAGCCTGACCGGCTTGGTGACAACTTGACGTAGTCTAATGCAACTAACTCAAGTGGTTGCTTGGTTACTATGGACTGGAGTGGGTCTCTCTGTTGATCTTTCCTTCTGAGGTTGCACAGGCCACATTTTCTACACCAATCTTCAATTGATTTCCTCATGCCAACCCAGTAGAATCTCTCTCTCAAGAGTACCTCCAACTTCTTCCATCCAAAATTACCTGCACCGTCGTGGTAGGTTGAAACGTCGAAACGCGTTGTGGGAGAAGGACCTGTACTGTGTTTATCGTAATAAACCTATAGGTAATGTCTACAAAAGCGTTCGGCTTGTTCCATTATCCCTAGCGCTCATTTCTATATACCACATTTATTATTGCATTACGTTCCTTTCTCCCTTTGGGGAGAGTGGTACGAGCAGCTCTGGGAGAGGACCTTGCTGAAGAAAACAGAAACCTGGCCCCTGCACGTGCACGGGACGGTGCACGTTTGAGAGACGGAGCACAGACCTGGGTGAAAAGGGGAGACAGGCAATAGATGAAGACAGGGATCCTGCATAAAAAATCTCACCTACTTGCGGCTAATCTAGTTGTGCAGAGGGCACAACCAACTTAGGTGAGTGATACGTACAGTGTAACGGGAATTTATACCCCTAAATTTGCAGTGTGGCGCAACCATCTATTTTGATTTTTTTGCATGTCTGCTGTCCGGTTCTGGCAGTCTCGGCGATCTGCTGCAAGACAGTAATTACCTCGGAAAAACACTTTTCAAGCACATTCATTCCTAGTAATATTACTGGTTCACGATCTCACCGGTTAACATCTATAATTATAATACCCTGGTTCTGCAATTCTACCTTCCCAATATGAATGGCCATTTCTCTGAACCCAACTTGCGGTATTAGTTGTCCATTACTAGCCCATAAGTTCATTATAATGTCAGATAGACCACTATTAATGTCTGAATCAGCCCAGTACCTTTTGTATATAGAACATGTGGAATCGATGTTATCTGGGACCCGATATCCAACAAGGCACTAATGGGAATGCCATCCAACACGATAGGGATGACCGGGCTCCTCCACGAATCTGTCATACCAGGCTGAAGGACCTTGAGAGTTTAATCCTGAGCAGAGGCCCGCATGCCCAGGGAATCCTCGTTTAAAGTGCATTCCCGGGCAAAGTGACCTGGTTTCTGACAACGGCGGCAAATGGGCTGTCCATCTGGCTGATAGTGGTCGCTGGGTCGTCCTCTTGTCGCTTGATACCTCCTGGGCCTCATCCATGGGACATCCTCCTTGCTGGTCGCCAACTCCATCTTGGGTGCAGGCTTGGATCCTCGCAGCTCTTTGATGACTTTAGCCATGGAGATAACGGTGTCTGTCAGGGCACCTAGCTTTTGATTGAGTGCCTCATTAGAGATAGGCTCTCTGTGTTCACTAGCAGTCTCTGACATGGTCGATGTCGCTGATGCTCCTGGCTGCTGAGGTGCTGCCGTGGGGCCTTGGGTGGTGCTCAGATCCCGGGGCTCCTCTACCTGCTGCAGACAGATGGCTCTATCTTTTAACTCAGCAAATGTCATTCAAGGATTCTGAATAATCATCATACTCAGCTGTCCTCTGTGAGAAGGGGATAAGAGGCTCTCTATGAACTGGTCAATTAGCATTTTGCCAGCTCCCAGGGCTAAGGCAGGTTCTGCTAGTTTACGTGCTTTGAGCGCTTCCTGCAAGTTTATGGCACAGTCTCTGTCACTCTCCTTGGGCTTTTGTTGACATCCAAAGAACCTCATTTTAGCCCAGGTGTCAGCACTAGATTCAAATGCTGCTTTTAGTCCAGCTACAAGATGCTCTACTGTGTCCTTGTCTGTGTCCAGCCAGGACGCCTCTTCCCGCCGTGCATTGCCAGTTAATTGTCCAATAATCATTCCAACACGCTGTGCTTCAGTTAGGGGGTATATCAAGTAGTAAGCTTGTATTTTAGTGATAAAGTCATTAAGAGTGTTAGGCTCACTGGAGTATTGGAGCATTGCTCCCGGTATATATGGCATCAGGAACGGCATGATGGGGGCTTCTCCTTGCGCCACTGCACCGCCGGGTGCTCCTCTATTATCCGGTGCTGGATTTTTGCCGGCTGCTCCGCCGCTGCTCGGTGCCGTTGGTACCTCTGGTTGCGACATCCTGTGCCCCCTTAGTTAAGGTCGACCCTCCTGTCTTCTGTTTCCGTCCAGATGTCTAACAAAGGTTCCGCTGTGCACCAGAGATTCTCTTCACTTATGGATGATGTCAGGGCGCTTTGCCGAGTGCCGCCCACAATGACACGCCCCCTTTTCTTCCCGCGCATCCGTAATGGCGGAAGGTTTATTTACGGGGGGAGTTTGTCGTGACGCCACCCACGGGTTGTGGTCAGGGTGACCACCGCTGCTGCAGAACCTCCAGGGATGATGTTTGGCAGCTGGAGATGTAACGGCTCTCCGCAGGTAGAGCCTGGTTCCCTGGGGCAGTGATAGTTAAAATCTATGATGGATGCTATAGATGTTGCAGGATAGGGATGATAGTGGAGGCAGTGGCTGCTTGTGAGGGAAAGTAGGACTTGAATACAGGGATTACACACACTCACGGTTTTGAAGTTTTCCAAGACTTTACTGCAGGTGTTGGTAGCAGAGTATTGTCCATGGAGTCTGTACCGGGGCTAGATTGCTCCCACCCTGACCGGGTTCTCAGCTTCCCACTGCTGCGCTGTGTGTGTGGCCCTGCTGCTGCTTTAGCTGAGCTGCTGGCCCTGTTTCTCCTCACAGGTACCCCCTTTGCTAGGCAACTTGAGTCTTTCCGTGTGCTCCTGACCCCGCCATGTTGCTTTGCTGAGGTACAGTGTAGATCTATAACCTCCACTATTCCGTTTTCTGTGCTGCGTGTTTCAGTCACAGATTCGGATCCGGTATCCAGTCTGTGCGCTCCTCCGGGGCGAGTCATGAAGTCACTCAGTCTCCCAGATGTGTTCCTCTGTTTCTTGCACTCCTTCCCTCAGACCCTGGCTAGGCCTGGAATCGAGGAGCAAACTGTAGGGAAGCCTGAGGCAGCCTCTTTACACTACAGTCTCTCTTCCTCAGTTCTCCCAGGAACTGAACTAACTACTTCCTCTTGACACCAGAATATATAAGAGAGCAGCTTAAGCTCCCCCTTCTGGCCTAGAGGTGCTAGTGCAGTGTCAGGTGTTGTGTGGGGAGTTGACCCTTGTTGTTGTTTCTGTGCCACTTAACCCCTGGGTGCCACAGAAGCACCTTGTGACACAGACCCTGCACTATGCCTGGCAGTAACCTATCAACAACCGGGAATGCAAAACCCACAGGCTATAGCAGGGGCGAGTGCACAGACCCAGGAGCCTATCACTAATGATGCCCTCAACCAAAAGATTGAAGCCCTAAAAGTGTAGCTGAAATGGCTAAGGCTATGCAAGAAATGTGAGGATCCAAGCATGTGGAGAAGATCGAGTTGGCTTCCACCAGAGAGGACGTTCTGTGGACCCGTTGAAGCGCACACTGCGCGAAACGGTGCCATCGTCATCTTAGCCTCTCCTCCCTCCCTGCACCTTGTGAATTGCGTTCTATGAATAAAAGCACAGAAACGATCCGGTGAGTGCCGTCTTTCTCTTTTGTCAAGACTTGTTCTGTGGATGCGACCAAGGAGATACCCAGTGACTAGAGGACGGCCCAGCGATCGCTATGACTCTGATGGACAGCCCATCTGCCGCCACTGTGAAAAGTCAGGTCACTTTGCCAAGGAATGTACTTTAAAGGACAATTCCCTGAGGAAGCGGGACGCCCCTCAGGAATAAAATCACCAGGTCCACCAAACTGGCTTGAAATGTACATGGGAAGACGCTCAGTCCTTCCTGTCGTGCTGGATGGAATACCCATGAATGCTTTGCTGGACACTGGTTCACAGTTGATATATATACCATATATCCTTTACAAGAGACACTGGAAAGACTCAGAAAAAGTAAAAGATGTGTGTACCGTGTTAACCAGTAGAAATATATTGAAATCTGAGAGTCCTCAGTGGGTGATACCTTTTAATGGCTAACTGAAAAGATGGTAACATAGCACTGTTTTGTTTTTTTTTCTTTTGCTTATGTATATACTATATGTATGTGTCTCCAGAATTTGTGTCATTACCAGCCTGACAAAGGGGCCTTAGTGTCCCGAAAGCTTGCTATGTTTACCATCTTTTCAGTTAGCCATTAAAAGGTATCACCCACTGAGGACTCTCAGATTTGAATATCTTTCTGGAAAGACTCAGGCATTTTACGTGGCCAAGATAATGACTTTCATATAGTAGCTAGTTATGGTAAATCTGTGCCACAGATTGGGTTCAAAGAAGTGACCATCAAAGTGGGGCCGGTGGAGTTAGTAATTGTTGATGTTGACCGGCATGAACGTAATCCAATGATTATTTTGGGCACTAATGTCATAGAAAACTGTCTTGCAGAAATAATTGTTGTGTTACAGCAAATTGCCGAGACTGCCAACAGTGGACAGCAGCGAGTCCTGCAGAAGGAAATAAAGATTTTGATGTTGAGACAGCAGGTAGAGTTGCCCGGAGGAGAAATTGGCAGTGCAAGGGTAAGTGACCCGGTACTAATTGTGATACCCCCAAAAACTGAAATGTTGGTCTGGTGTAGGGCCGCAATAGGCCTTAGAGGGTGAGACTACCAAGCCCTAATACAACCTGTGTACTCAGACAGTAGGCCCACTGTCCTGACAGCCAGAGGAGTAGTTGAAGTGCACAGGGGGAGGGTACCGCTACGCCTTCTAAAATGTGGAGATGAAGAAGTTACCTTGCCAAAGTATGCTACCATTGCTAAGCTATACACTGTCGATAACAACTCCATCAAGACAGGAGAACCCTTGAACCCATCTGAATAGGGGGAGGGCAATGGCTCAGAGGGAAAGTTCGTGCCAGAAATTACATGTAGGTACCGATTCTACACCCTCCGATCAAAATCATGAAGTATACCGGGTAGTGAGAGAGTACGAGCAAGTCTTTAGCAAACACCCTTTAGACTTTTGGCAAATGAAAGGGGTAGAACACAACATACCCACAGTTGACCATCGACCCATCAAAGAAAGATATAGACCTGTACCGCCCACTCACTACCAATGTGCTAAAGACATGTTGAAGGAAGCAGGGGTGATAAAAGACAGTTGTAGCCCCTGGGCAGCTCTTCTAGTACACTCCCTGACAGAAGTTATGTCGCTTATCCATGCTATGTAATTAAAAGCTTATAACCTGACATTAAATTCATCCATTGTTTGTATAAATTACTCTTTTGAAAGCTAAAACCCTCCAAAACTTGGTTTAGGTTAAGAAAATAAATTGGCATCAATGCTGAAATAGTGATCATTTTATGAACACAGAATGGTCAGATTTTAGCAAGACAAAAATTTAGTCAGCTGGTCATATAATGCACCCAATCCTTGTTTACATCCTCACCTGTGCTCAGTAAATGATCGGTTAATTAGTGGGTGTGTCTAAAAAGAAACCCAGCACCCCAGACCTTCACTTGAACTGCAACTTGAGCTCTGACAACATGCCAAAAATGCACGTTGCGACCAAAGCCTTGATTATCAAGAGGCTGAAGACCAGGTCCACTGCAGAGGTGGATGGTACCTTTAATGTATCTCAGCGTCAAGTACAAAGAATTAAAAAAGATTTGAAGAGACTGGAGATGTGTTTGACAAGCCCAGGTCCGGCAAACCCCGCGAGACAACTGCTCAGGAGGAACGTTTGTTGTTTAGAAAATCCAAAGCAAGCCCCTCTTCCACTGCAGTAGAGCTCCAACAGGCCTTGTTACCTCAAGTCCCTGTGTCAACTAGAACAGTTGGTAGGATTCTGTCTCAAAATGGCCTCCATGGTCAAATCAGTGCCCAGAACCCAGCACTTAACAAAAGGGAAATAAAAAAACGTGTGGCTTTTGCAAAGTCCCACAGCCTGCTAAACACATAAGGCAGCGGCGACACACTCCCCCTGAGCAAACAATAGCACGTCCGCATGCTAGGACCAGGTTTGGTGGTACACAAAAGCTCAAACTTTTTTTATAACAACATAACAACATAACAACACTTTACAAGTATATTTCTTCTTCCCGAGATGGGAGGTTCGTGGCTTAAACGTTACATAACAAAACACATCTAGTATATACAGTGAAAGGGGCATGGGGCAAGAAAGGTAGAAAAATGGAAAAAGTGCAAACAATTCAGTGATTGTCTTTTAACTTATTGTCTCTTTGAGTCTTCGGGATCCCACCACAAGAAAAAACCTTTTGCAAGCCCTGGGCGTGGCGACAGGGACCAAACTGACCGGTACTCCAGCCACACCAGTGGGTTTTTAAGCGTTGCGTTCTTAAGTGCAATTTGTCCATATTAAGCGCAAACCGTCCAGAGCATACATTATCACACAAGCATGCTATAAAACCAACAGAGAGCGCACCGAACTGAGCTAACTATCAGTGGCGGAACTTGAAGCTCATGGGCCCAGAAAAAAGCTCCAACAGGGCCCCAAATTATTGCAAATCTTTGAAAGCAAATCTTTTTCTATAGGTCAAAGGGGCTTTTGGGGCCCCCTAGGTTCGAGGGCCCGGATGCGATTGCAACTCCTGTACCTATTGTAGTTACGCCCCTGCTAACTATTTACAAGTGCAGTTCCGATCATGCACAGTCCATGATCAATTGTTCATTTTACAAGGGGAACAAACTGGGGGAAACAAAGGGAAACAAGTGCTTACACACAGTCTGTTGCCTGTCTGGCTTACTGCTGCTGAACCCTCCACTCCAGGATTCGGTCGACCACCGGGCAACACCTGATCAGATGTCCCGCTCTGTCACAGCTGCGACAAATCAGCTGTCCGTTTGCATCAAATCGATCACTAGACCTTCCCCTTTCCGGGAGATTCCTCTCAGTCTTTGTGGCGGAATGTTCCCTAAACGGGAAGCAGACTGGACCTCTATCTCATGAGGTGTACTCTCCAGGGACTGCACGGTTCTGGTCAGTGCAGACACACTTTTATGCAACTCCCAGAGACCATCCCATAGTTCTGCAGAGGGGGCCAGACACCGGCCGATGGTCGAATAGTTTATCCAAGCAGGGCACCCACGGTACACGGCATCCTCTGAAGTCGTACCTGCTCGGGACCAGCTCCCGACTCATCTGCCTCCATCTTCCGGGCACAGGGCGCGGTGCCATCCACCGCGTGGTTGCCTTCTCCAAGAGCGTCTGCCGCCATCTTTCCACGGTGTCGAGGTGGACTTTCTCTAGCTGGTGACTCAGCTCGCTAACATCCTCTGACAGGAAGATGGGATCCATTTCTGGCATCTGGCTTTTCTCCGTGGAACTGGGGGAATCCACTCTTTCTGCCCCACGCTCCGCCATCTCTGGTGCCTCGTTGTCTCTTGGCCTCCTGTCACCTTATCGGCTCCTCATGTTCTTCTTTTCTTTTTCCTCTCCCTCCCTTCGTGGTTGTCTCCGTTCTTTGTTGTCATCGTCAGTCACACCCTTGGGTGTGATTATACAGTCTTTAAGCCTGCCCCTCCCATTGTTGGAGAGTGGAAGGGGTGTGGGCAGTTTTTCACGCCTGGTGCTGGCCTGACCCTCGATGAGGGGCCATGGCATGCCCCTCTGCCAGCACATGGTTTCAGTCTTTCAGAGCCACCATTGATGAGGCTCAAAAACACAGTTTGCAAGGCGCATAAGACTCGGCTTTATCCGGTCAGTAGATCCTGTTCGTGACGCCAAAAAGCTGGCTCGCCCCGGGCGGAGACTGTGGGGTACTCAGAACCGGGCTCTCTCATCATAGTCTGGGACTGTGGGATGTCACAGTGGTGTGACCCGGTCCGTGATCTCCTCGTCGGGCGAGCAGTTAACAAAAGGGAATTGGAAAAATGGAGAAAAACAAAACAAAAATAAGTGTCGTGATGCCACCCGTAGAATGCGGCAGGGATAGCCGCTGCTGCAGTGGGACCTCTGAGGATGATGGGAGTAGCAGCGTAGATGGATCAGCTCTCCATGGGAAGAGCAGGTCCCAAGGGCATCCGTAGAGTCTAGCGTGGTGCAGTGTTCACAGTCACAGGCAGTCTCCTGCTGCCGGATCCCCAAATCAGTCTATCTCCTCTCAGACGCAAGAATCACAGTCATAGACAGCATAGAGCTTTAACTGGGTTTACTCTTTTCCTCACAGATGGTAAAGTTTACAAGAGTTCAGTAGCGGCTCTGGTGTGGTCTAAGCAGCCGAGATGGTTCTTCTGCATCAACTGAGCTACCAATACCAGCAGCCCGGGAGCCCAGTGAGTATCAGGTGGTAGAGTGATTCCTCTTCCTCTTTCTTCTGCATCAACCCCTTTTGTATCTCTTTCAGGCCTTTTCGGTCTGTCCGCACGCTAGCTATGATCCAGCGGTCACGGGTTTTCAGTGGGCAACCTGCCTGGTCCCCTATCCCTAATACAATGGCCTTCTTTTTGCTGCGCCGGAGATTGGGTCGTGGGATATAAAGACCCCACCCCACTGATGCACCCTTAGGCTATGGGGTACTTGGGAACTGAGCCAGTGCTGTCTTTCTGGGGTATCACGGTAGTCATGACTTTGTCCCGTGGCCTGGGATCAGACCTAAAAGGGGTAATTTATAAGGGATTTGTCGAGACGACACCCGGGGTATGTGGTTAGTAGAATCACCGCTGCTGTATTACTGCTGGGGACGGTGACTTGGGGTAGCGTGGATGGTAAACCCTCCTCAGGTAGAGATGAGGGTCCCCAGGGCAGGAGTGATAGTGGTATTGGATGGGCTGCTCGCTGGGGTAGTTCTGTGGCCAGCATGGGTGGTCCTGGAGCTGATGGGGGTATGAAGCCGGGATGCTCCTCCATGGAGTTTGGTTCTGAGGGAGACAGCCATGATAGTCTTTTCACGCGCATGGGTATGTACCCTGCTCACCCGGGAGCAGGACATAGGAGACCCACTCGCCAACAATCAAGTCCTGATCCGGGTGTCCCTCAGGCAAGTGGGTCCCGGCGATTTACGAAACGTCAGCTTGGGCGCCGGACTCTCGGATGAATCTGAATCCTCGCTTGGGGACAAACTTTACTACCTGGCACTCGCGGCGCCTGTTATTAAAGGAGGCTGAGCTGGCACGTACCACCGTCTTGGCTGCCAGAGTCCTTTCCACCTTTGTCTGGGCCTCTCCCCGCCGGGCAGCTTCTTCTTTCTCCCACTTAATGGTGTATTGCAGTATGAATTCATCCCAGGTGATCACTTCCACATCACCGTGACCCTTGGGTGCCGCCGCACTGGGAAAGCCGATGAGGTCCGCCCCCTGGTTCCTCCACCAGCACTGCATTTCATGCCCTCTTACCCCCTGTGTTGTGTTGAGGGCGCTGGAATCATGGGCCTGGGCAGCTCTCCTCTAGGGCTCCTAGCAGATCATCCATCTTGACCATCGTTGGCACCGCACGTGCTTGCACGGGCCAGGAACTTGGACCGCGACCACCCGTCCGGGTGTCGTCTCCTTGCAGGGGACCTCTCGCATCTTCCCTCCCGGGTACCTCCACCAGGGCGTCTCGCTGTGGGCCCGCAGGGATCAACCTCAGGATTCCCCTTCACTTATCCAAGGCAGGATACTGCAGCACTTCCGTCGGGATGTCTGCACTCAGTAATGGCCGCTGTTCTCCTCCCCTTACTGGGGCGTCACCGATTCTTGTCGGCTGACCCACCCCCAGGGGCTATATCATGTTGATTGGCATTGCGCTCCCCTGGAGCGAAGGATGGCAGGGGCGGGGGTTTCTTTTCCCGCTCCTGGCTGGCTCAGCCCACGATGAGTGGCACTGGCACGCCCCTCGCCAAGCACATGGCGTCAGTCTTTTAGGGCCGCCATTATGGAGGACATTTTTGCAACGTTCCTTAAACATTTTAATGAAGTCTTTTCGGCACACATTACCCACATTTAAGGGCACGACATCCTCTTCGGGGACGCCAGAAAACTGATGCACCCCCAGGGTACTCGGGAACCGGGCCGGCGCTGTCTCTCTGGGGTATCACGGTAGTCGTGACCCAGTCCCGTGGCCTGGGATCAGTTCAAAAAGGGGTTATTTACAAGGGATCTGTCATGACGCCACCTGAGGTATGTGGTTAGTAGAACCACCGCTGCCGTATTACTGCTGGGGACAGTGACTTGGGGCAGTGTGGATGGTAAGCCCTCCTCGGGTAGGGCTGAGGGTCCCCAGGGCAGGAGTAATAGTGGTATTGGATGGGGCTTTGTGAGGGATCGTGATTCACACAGTCACTTACCTTGCTGCAGATCTCCACGGTGCTGGTAGTCGGCGGCTCTGCAGGTATAAGGGGTCACTGTCCAGTCATGATAATAAATCAGGTCCAGACATAGTTGAGCTTACTGGGTACTTTACTACTGACTTGCACGGTAGGCTTTTACACGACAGTCTTACACTTCACTTCTGATTTTACACTCTTTTCCCTGTTCCAGGTTACAAGTCTTGTACAGCTCAGGTGGCGTTTCTGTGTTGTTCCCTCAAAGTCCTTCCAGGCCTCTCAGTCTCAATTTAGTACCTTACCCACGGGTTCAGTCTGGTCGTCGCGGACTCATGGGTGACTGTTTCCCTCACAGTCAGGGTCACCAGTCCTAGTATGACGACTGTGTGTGTAGTCCGTGGTGGAAAGTTAGGCAGCAGGTCATAGAGTTCCTGCGTCACACAGGTGTGTCTCGTGATTAGGGTCTGGATTATCTCCGGTCACCTCTTCAGAGCCTCCAGTGTCCCGGGTTCAGATATTTGGGCACACCAGGCTCCTTCTCACTATCACTGTTGCTAAGGGTTCCTCCGAACAGCTAAAGTCTATCGGGCTGCCGAGCCCTTGTTCCCCCACCTTCTCAGCTGTGTGGTGTCTTTCAGTCTCTCTCCTTCCCGTCACCTCCAGGCTATGGAGTGGGATTTCTCTCCTCTCGGCTATGCCTCTCGGGATTCTGCACCTCTAGGGAACCCAAAACCTCCTGGGAAGACTCTCACTACTTCTCCAACCACCTTCTCTCTCCCAGTCCTCGGTGTTCTCTCTTCGCGCTCTTGTTCTGCTGTCTCCACCCACTTCACAGTACTCACCTACACTCCACCCACTCTGCTATCTACACCCACCACCCCTTGCCCAACCTAGAGTCCTAGGCGTAGGGTCGGTGTGTGCTGCGGTGTGGGTGTGTTTTCAACCGTATTGCCTTACCTGGCTGCACTTCCCTTTGTGGCCACCTGGTCGCAGGGCACCACACCACGCCAGGGTTCGTGGTTTGAGCATACAGCGTCCTGGCCACTTCAGCAGAGCCGGCACTCTGGTTCTGGCCCAGTCCCTCAATGTCCCCGCTGATTCAGGCACACCTGGACTCCTTCTGACTCACCCAGGGCAGAGTACTCAGATCTCAGGCTCAGTCTGGAGGTCACAGGTGGCTGCCTGAGACTGTGACCCTGGTGGTCAATAAATAGGGAAAAATAATATAAAGTTTGTTCGTGACGACACCTGCAGTAACTGGTGATGCTCACCAGCGCCGCCACAGTACTCCGGTGGTCGATGGTATTGCGGCAATGATGGTGTAGTCCTCCGCAGGTAGGACTGGACCGCCGGGGCAGCGATGCTGTGGGAGAAATCACTTTGTGCAGAGAAAGATGCAGCAGAGTCAACAAGTCACTTCACTGTCTTTACTGTTCACAGTGTAGTTTGATGTTATCAGACAAGCGGTTACGGGTGGCTACAAGCAGATTTTTTTTTTAGTAGGTATGGGGCAGTCAGGGGACCAGGCTCTGACGTAGGGACAGGTCCTGGTGTGTGGAAAGCGCAGCTCCTGTGATGGCAGCTCCGAACACAATCTCCCTGAGAGAGATTTGAATGATAGAAAGCAAATAGACTTTTTGTGTTTTAGGAGAGCGCACACAAGGAGTTCAGAAGTTCAGGAGTTTAAAAGATTACTTAGCTTTATTTGATTCACAACGCGTTTCAATGGCGAGCCGCCATCTTCATCAGGTGAGGGTTCTCTCACCTGATGAAGATGGCGGCTCGCCATTGAAATGCCTTGTGAATCAAATAAAGCTAAGTAATCTTTTAAACTCCTGAACTCCTTGTGTGAGCGCTCCTAAAACACAAAAAGTCTATTTGCTTTCTATCTGAATGCAGGAAGGAGCTCGGTTTGTGGCTCCTAAACGCGTAGAGTAATAAAAGCATAAGTTGATCCACACATCCCCGTGTCTTGGTTCCTTCGTTCCTGAAGGAGATAATGGCCCAAAAGGAGGCAGAGTCCCAAGAATTAGTGGTTGCCCAAAAGGGGGTGGAGACCCAAAAAGGGTGCTTGCCCAAAAGGGGGTGGAACATTCCAATTCTGAGCTGATCAACTGGAGCCAGGAACACTGGGGCTCCTCTTACCGGTGTTCAATCTGCGGTATAGACTGTTCATCCAACTTAGGGTCATGGGTGTGTTCTGTGAAAATGAATGGACAATTTATGTCTGGTATGCTAGACCTGGGGAACTTGGTAACCCTAGTGAGGGCCACACCTGAAATCCATCTGATGCCCAGACAGCGAATAGAAGGACGCTATAGTCATGGGGCCACTAAAGAGTACCCACTGGCAGAGTGATCCTTGAGACGGACGATCATCTTGAGCGACCCAATGTTGGCAAAAGCCTCGGACTTAGTGTGTCCAGTCATAATAGGGCGGGACTCTAAATTATTTTTGGACTTGTGGGAGCAAGGGCTTGTGTCTGGCTTCTCAGGTAAGAGCCAGAACAGTCTTAAGGAGGCGTTGTTACAGCAGGAGGCTAAAGGGGTTGCCTGTGATATAGTTATGTGTAATAATGAGTTGGTACCCCATAAGTGTGACAGCCTAGAGTTAGGGGTGACCAAAGAAAATGATGAGTCTCCCCTACATAGCGACACGATGAGTAAAGAAGCAAACTACACGGTGACTGGTAGTGACGTGGTAGCTAACAAGAATGGAGCTGACACCAAGTTAGAGAGTGACTTGGGGGTTCACCAGACTGTGGAGTATAAGACAGACTCAAGGGGTGACTGTGAATATGAAAAAGAAAGGGAGTACAGTAAGGAAGGGCCCAGCAAGGATGGCAAATCCTCCCGCTGCAAAAGGAGCAAGTGCCACAAAAAAGCTGCCCAGGTGACCCCAGCTGACAATATAATGTCATGTGCTTCTATGTCATGTGTGAGTTCTCTTCCAGTCACCGAGAAGTTCAGGAAGGAAGATGAAGCGTCATTGCCCATAACAACCTCTGGGGCTGAGACCGATATTTTGCTGTCCGAGGAACTGACACAGTTCAAGTGAAAGACCAGGAGAAAGAGCCACCCAGGAAGACAGTATGGGTGTCCACTCCCTTGCCTGCACAAGCAGCTGATTGTCGGTCATTTGGTGGAGCTGTAGGAGAAGAAATCCTGGGCAAGCTAGTGGAGCAGGAGTCCCTGATAGTCATGGACAGCAGACCAATAATAGACCCACCTCTGGGGTAGCTGGAAGTGGAAACAGCACCACGGCAGAGATGGTGGATGTTTTAGAGAAAGTTGAAGAGACGGAAGGTGACAAAACCTCTGAAGATGACACTACGGAGACCCAAGAGTGGCCCGAATGTATCGATGCCGAGACCTACAAGAAGGAGGAACCCTGGTGAGGGTGACAGATGGGGCTGCCGATGCCCAAGAGTTGCGTGACGCAGCAGAGGTCACAGGTGAAGAATTAGAGACCCCTGGACAGGCACATGGAGATGTGGCCGTGGATGCCAGGGTTGCTGCCGGACACCAAAAGAGGGTGGTACATGTAGAACCGGAGACCCCTGGACAGACACAAGGTGATGTGGTTGAGGTTTCTAGGAGTGATGCTGGACCCCAAGTGGGGGAGGTAACTTCAGAAGTGGAAGAAGCCACTTAGAAAGTGAGAGGTGAAGTGAATACCTCCTCGAGTGTTCTGAGCTTGCCTGGTCCGGTAGATGTCAGAGCCAAGATAATGGAGCTCACGGAGATGCTCCAGGGCAGGGGCGGACTGGCCCGGGTTCCTGGGGGGCAACTGCCCTCCGGGCCGCCGGTATAGTGACAGTTCAGGGCCGGCCCGCCCGGTACTGCCGGCAGCCGCCCTGAATAGTGGAAAGGATCAGATGACTGAGCGGCCGGCTGTCAGCGCGGTGCGGCCGCAGTGGGACCGCCCGGGCTTCATATCGCAGCAAGGGCTGCGCGTTGTCGAGGCAACCGGCGGGACGCCGGGTGCGATTAAGCCACTGACTGTGTCAGTGCTAGCGGGCGGCCGTCTGTCGGCTCGGCGCGGCCGCCCGCAGCCGCAGCCGCACTCACCTCTTATAGCTCTCAGGTCTCTCTGCACTGGGCTGCGCCACCGCGGGGCCGGTCCGGGCTTCCGGCAGCAGCGGCCAGCGGGTGCGTTGTCATGGCACTCGGCTGGCCTGCGGGATGCAGGGAGTGGAGAGGGCGCCTGCGCCACTGCGCCAGGGAGGAGGGAGGGTTCAGAGCAGTGTGTAGCCTGTGTGCTACGTCAGCACGCAGGCAGTGAACCTTCTGTGAACCCACTCAGTCCCTCCAGAGCAGAGCGCAAACAGTGACGGCCGCCGCCATACTGTTTGAAATTTGATTGTGCTGCTCTGCTGTCTGCTCTGCTGCCGGTGGGACAGACTGGAGCCTGGTGGTGGCAGCCAGGTGGCCCCACAGGCAGTGCCGTTGGTTTGACTGAGGACTGGAGCCGGAGCGGAGGCCAGCCAGGCCAGTCTGAGTCCCCCCACTACCTCCCTGCCTGGTGCTGCTGCAAAGACAAGTAGTGAGCTGCTGCACTACTGCTGCCTGCCTCGTGCCTCGCCTGAGTCGCCTCGCCTGTGTAAATGTAAGTGAACTGCTTGTGTGTGTGACTCTGAGGTTGCCTTCACAGCTTATGCTGCGTTCCCATACGCAGCCAAACGCATGCGCACTGCGTTCCTATGTTTAACATAGGAACGCATAGTGCCTGCGTTTGTCAGCGTTTGCTGCCTTCGGGTGCGGATGCAGACAATATCTGCTCCTTCCAGGGTCCAGCGTCCGCACCCGGGACGCAGCATGTTGCATTTTTTGGGCGCTCAGGGACCTTGGAAGATCAGCAAGCGTCCCCAAGCGCACAAACCATGCATTGTCATCAATGGGTCCGCAGTGTTCTGCGCTTGACAACGCAGGAGAACGCTGCGGACCCATTGAAAAATCTCCCGGTGGCCGCCGGTGATGTCACAGGAGATCACCGACGGCCACCGGGAGATCAGCTCAGCCTCTGATGGTCTCCTCCCCGCCGCCGGTAATACCCTAGCTGTGTCGGCGGGGAGAAACAGCTGATTTGACAGCTGTTTGAATCTTCCCGCGCGACATCTCCTCTCGGTGTCAGCGCGGGAGATTCAAACAGCTGTCACATCAGCTGTTCTCCCCGCCGACATGTCCCGGAGCTTACCGGCGGCCGGGAGGAGGAGATCTCTGGCGCTGATCTCCGCCCCCGGACACCGCTGATTGGCTGCCGGGCTGCACAGTGATGTGTCCGCAGGTGGACATTCTCCGCTGCGGACACATCGAAATGGCACGGCTTTTGACTGCGTTTGTGTCTGCATGCCATCAGCATGCAGACACAAACGCTAATGTGAAGGTAGCCTGAGTTTGTTGTCCTGCTGCTGCTTACATGTAAATGTAAGGCTGGGTTCACATTTGCAGATTCCTCCGCAGCGTTCTGCGGAGGACATCTGCAAGGAGCCGGCAGCCTTATCTTTTATAATGGGCCGCACGGTGTCTGCAGATGCTTGCAGACCGCCGTGCGCTCCTGTTGCCCGCCATGAGTGACCTGTCTGTCGCGTTCCCGGTGCGGACAAGAGTGTGTGATCTGTGCGCATGCCAGGCTCCGCATGCGCACAGATCACTCATGACAGGCAACGGGAGCGCACGACGCTCTGCAAGCATCTGCAGGCACCATGCGTCACATTAGAAATGATAAGGCTGCGGTCTTTGCTTTAATGTTAGTACCAGGCCTGGGGAGCAACTGCAGGGAGGAGGGAGCGCAGCATCGGGATTGTGGAGCAAAAAACAGGCGGGGAAACCCCCCCCCCCCCCCCCCCCGCCGCTCCTCACTTCGCCTCAGGCGGCAGAGGGGCTGGTGGCCCGTCATAATGGGCCTCTGAACTGTGCTAGCCACCCAGGCTGAAATCTGCCAGCCACCCCCTGCTCCAGGGCCACTTGAGACAAGAGAAGCTGTGGAGACAAGCTGCTGGGAGACAAGTAGCTGAACTAGAGGAGGAAGTCTCTGACCTCAAAAGTCGCCTGGCCGCATGCCAGATGAGGAATGAGGCTACCTTGGAGAAGGTAGAGCGCCCAGTGTTCCTGCCGGGCAAAAGCGCTGAAGAAGCTGAAAGTGTGTTGGCCCTGAAACCTAAGCCAGGGGAACTAGAGGGGACCAGTAGTATGACAGAAGCTCCTCTATACAAGTGCCTTGTAGATGTACCTGAGGACTTGAGAGAAGAATGCACTAGAGCAGTGATGGCGAACGTTATGGCACGCGTGCCAGGGAGGGCACGCAGAGCCGTCTCCACTGGCACGCGGCCTCGCCTCTGCACTGATGTCTGATGCATTGAACTGCGGCGATGTTGTGTCGGAGCGGAGGAGACATTTCTCTTCCTTCCGACACTGTTTCCTAGCCCTGCCTGCCTGCCCGCATCACGTGACCGCGGTGACGCGATCGCGGTCATGTGATGCGCGATCGCGGTCATGTGACGCGCGATCGCGGTCATATAACCGCGGGAGAGGAGAGAGCAACGGTGGAAGCGGGAGCTCTACAGTAGGTGAGTATGTTTTTTTTTTTTTTTTCCAGGTATGAATCACTTCCAGGATGGGGCCATATTACAGGAGGGGACATACTACAGGAGGGGGCCATATTACAGGATGGGGCCATACTACAGAAGGGGACATATTACAGGATGGGGTCATATTACAGGATGGGGCCATATTACAGCAGGGGACATACTACAGCAGGGGACATACTACAGGAGATGGACATATTACAGGATGGGGCCATATTACAGGAGGGGACATACTACAGCAGGGGACATACTACAGGAGATGGCCATATTACAGGATGGGGCCATATTACAGCAGGGGCCATACTACAGCAGGGGCCATACTACAGCAGGGGCCATACTACAGCAAGGGACATACTACAGGAGATGGCCATATTACAGGATGGGGCCATACTACAGCAGGGGCCATACTACAGCAGGGGCCATTCTACAGCAGGAGACATACTACAGCAGGGGATATACTACAGGAGATGGCCATATTACAGGATGGGGCCATACTACAGCAGGGGCCATACTACAGCAGGGGCCATACTACAGCAGGGGCCATACTAAAGTGTGGCGCCCCGCAACGAGTGCGTCACAGGAGGGTATTGCAGCCACAAATGCAGCCGCAATATCCTCTGACTCAGCAATGAAATAGTTAACTTGGAGATCCAACCCAACATGCAACACCTAGAACAGGGGACCAATCATAGGTCCTGGTGGGTGGAGTGTTAGGGTAGTGTAATAGAACATATAATAATCTAGACAGAGTCTGAGAGAGTCTGGAATCTAGAGCAGAGCCTAGAACACAGAACTTGGAGAGGAGCGGGGGCTCCGCACCCCGTGTGGGCCCCTGGGCCGTCACCGGTCGGGTGTCAGCACCTGAGGCCTTAACCACCGGGAATGGGCATATCTACACGGGTTCCCAAAAGACTCCCGTGCCCACAACTCACAGCCGGTTCACTGGTACCGAAGCTGGCAGCAGTTCACCTCTGCCACGCGAACCAGAAGAGTGGAGGATCAGCTTTACAGGAGCACCCCACCATCAGCCAGTTTCCAGTCGTCTAACCAGCGGTGTACCCACTGAGGGATCCAAGGCTCCCCAAAGCATCCAGAACGTACATCATGGATAGGGCATTGAAGCAGCCTCCCCGTACCCGACCTGGTATTCCTGGGCGACGCTGGTAAAAAGGAACTAAGTAGGTAGAATGGAGGAACACTGCGGATCTCTGAGGGCACTATCACTGCTGAGTCCACCCGGTCCACTACCCGTGAACTGTATACCATGTACTGCCTGCTGGTTACAGTAAAGACCCGTTATAGAGACTTTCTGTGTCTGTGCCTCCTTATGAACCGTCCGTCCGCACAACAAGGTAACCGCAGCTGCCGCACAACATCTTGAGCAGCTCCAGCCCCCGGGGATCACCGCTCAGCCTGTGGGGAGCGTAACATCTTGCTGCTGTCCATCCCCCGGGGGTTCCGCAGCGTCGGTAGCCCTTACCGAATCTACTCATAGGTGGCGCCACGAATAAAACAAATTAAACCCCTTTTAATCTGTTCCACCAAGACGTCTTCACTTTTGATCTGCACTGCACCGGGCCCCACTACCGGCAGGCGCGGTCCACCCGTGACAAGGAGGGAAGAAGAATCGCCTGTCTAAACCGGAGTCAGCCGGCCGCGGTGAGTCAAAAGCAGGGGACATACTACAGCAGGGGACATACTACAGCAGGGAACATACTACAGGAGATGGCCATATTACAGGATGGGGCCATATTACAGCAGGGGCCATACTACAGCAGGGGCCATACTACAGCAGGGGACATACTACAGGAGATGGCCATATTACAGGATGGGGCCATATTACAGCAGGGGACATACTACAGCAGGGGACATACTACAGCAGGGGACATACTACAGGAGATGGCCATATTACAGGATGGGGCCATATTACAGGAGGGGACATACTACAGCAGGGGCCATACTACAGCAGGGGCCATACTACAGCAGGGGACATACTACAGCAGGGAACATACTACAGGAGATGGCCATATTACAGGATGGGGCCATATTACAGGAGGGGACATACTACAGCAGGGGACATACTACAGGAGATGGCCATATTACAGGATGGGGCCATATTACAGGAGGGGACATACTACAGCAGGGGGCATATTACAGGAGGGGGCCATACTACAGGGGGGCCATACTACAGGAGGGGGCCATACTACAGGAGGGGACATACTACAGGAGGGGACATACTACAGGAGGGGACATACTACAGGAGGGGGCAATACTACAGGAGGGGGCATGATGGGGGGCAATACTACAAGAGGGGGTATGATGGGGACAAAACTACAGGAGGGGGCAATACTACAGGAGGGGGTATGATGGGGACAATACTACTGCATGGGACATGACGGGGGCAATACTACAGGAGATGGCATGATGGGGCAATACTACAGGAGGGGGCATGATGGGGGCAATACTACAGGAGGGGGCATGATGAGGGCAATACTACCTGGAGGAGGCATGATGGGGCAATAGTACCAGAGGGGGCATGATGGGGCAATAGTACCAGGTGGGGGCATGATGGGGCAATAGTACCAGGAGAGGGCATGATGGAACAACACTTCCAGGAGGGGGCATGATTGGGCAATTACTACCATGATGGGGCATTATTACATGGAGAGGGCATGATGGGGCATTACTACAAGGAGTGGACAGGAAGCAGACATAACTGCTAGGAAGGGGCAGGATGAGGCATTAGTACAAGGGGACAAGGATGGGGCTTTACTACAAGATGGCAGGATGGGAACATTACTGCAAGACTGGGCAATACTGCAAGGTGACAAGGATGAGGCACATTACTACAAGAAGGGGGCCTAGATGGGGACATAACTACAAGGAGAGGGTCAGGGCGGAGCACATAGCCTCAAGGAGAGGGTCAGGATGGAGCACATAACCTCAAGGAGAGGGTCAGGATGGAGCACATAACTTCAAGGAGAGGGTCAGGATGGAGCGCATAACTACAAGGAGAGGGTCAGGATGGAGCACATAACTTCAAGGAGAGGGTCAGGATGGAGCACATAACTACAAGGAGAGGGCCAGGATGGAGCACGTAACTACAAGGAGAGGGTCAGGATGGAGCACATAACTACAAGGAAAAGGACAGGACGGAGCACATAACTACAAGGAATAGGACAGGACGGAGCACATAACCTCAAGGAAAGGGACAGGATGGAGCACATAACCTCAAGGAAAGGGACAGGATGGAGCACATAACTACAAGGAGAGGGTCAGCACGGAGCACATAACCTCAAGGAAAGGCACAGGATGGAGTACATAACTACATGACAGGGACCAGGATTTCAGTGTGGAATCTGCTTTCATTCCATGATAAAATCTATCTATCCATCTAATGTTCTGCATTTTTTTCCATTCAGATCAATCCGCCTGCTGTGTCTGGAAAGGGCAGTGGGTGCGGCTGACCGCACACATGAGCTGAATGACCACTTCTGAAGAGAAGAGAAGACTGCAAAGGTAAGTTTAAAAGCAATTAATTGTTAAAATAATTGAATTAATCATCAGGGTGTCAGGACAGCCAGCACTGTACTGGGGAGAGAGTTGCGGCTTCTCCCCTGTGCAGCGCTTGTGACGTCCACTCCTGTAATTTAAGTTAAATTGCCTCATTGGCACTTCACAATAAATAATTAGGTTTTGAGTTGCAGTTTGGGCACTCGGCCCCTGAAAGGTTCGCCATCACTGCACTAGAGAGGCGGTGCATGAAGAGTTCAAGAAGGCCGTGGAAGCCTGTAAGGTGTACTGGACTTCAGAAGCCAAACAGCTAGTGGTCCTGTCCACAACAGAAGTCAAAGTGAAGTGAGTGGCTATCCTAAGTGACATGCACTTACAATGCGTTCGCGCAAAGCGGAAGATCCAGTTGAAGACTGAAGAAGCCGCTAGACAGCTGGAGCTTATGAAGAGAGCTCAGAGTCGGCGGGAAGAAGTCATCCAGGTCCCTCATGCTCTGGTGAGAAAGCTCATCGGGAGAAATGGCTAAGCCATGCAATTAATGGTAAAGAAGTCCGGTGTGGAGCAAGTGAGCAGACCACATGATCACCAAGACTGGATACCTGACAAGAATGGTATGGTGTCCTTTTTCGCCATAGGAACAGAAGAAAGTCTTGGTTACCTACGGATGCTCACGGAAATACCGAGTGGCCTATCTGCGAGATGTAGAATAGCTGAATCTTGCAAGACTGCGAGTTGAGAGACAGTGTCGCTTGAGCAGCAGACGATGGCAACCGCCTGTAAATTGTGAGACCCAACAAAGAAGGGGCCCTCCAAATAATGGAATGGTCACGGCAGAAGCTAGAGACAAAAGACACAAAGGGTGTAATAGTTCTCCAGTTGGAATAGGCAGTGAAGAAAGTCGCCAATGGTGAGACCTCCAAAGACTCCAAAGAGGATAGTGGGCGTGGGTTTAGAGGTAGTGAATCCTCCTGTGCCTTAAGTCTGAGAGGCCCGATCAGATGACCCAATAGAGTACGGGACAGAACAGAGTCAGACCTGACCCTAGATACAGAGGCAAGTGATTCGCACTACTGTGTTGACCGCTGGGGGCGGGGAAGGTCTGACAAGAGGATGACTCGAACAAGTGACCTGGCAATGTCTGATAGACAGTTCCGCACAAGGAAACAGTCAGTGACGCTGACGGGTTGCGAGTTGTAGGTCCCCGTGGGAGAGGCTACGGTCGATGACTCCAGTTCCTGGAGCTGAGCAGCGTATGGGTCCGGTGCTGGGACCCTGTTTAACCCATGGGTTGTAATGCGCCTGTGTATCATATGTTCAATACTGCGGGCTTGAACATGAGGGCGGGATATGTGGTGCAGCGACTGGCTGCCTTGCAAATACCTATGCTAGGACTGGAGCTTCCTCAAGTGCAGATAATGCATCACATGTGCTAGACTTCAGGTTGGAAAAGCCATGGGAGTGTCTGAAGAACTGGGTTCCTCTCGTTGGTGTGTCAGATCACACATAGGCTGACTCCCTCCTGGTCACATGGTCTGTGATGTCAGCTCAGATCCCGGAGGCTGAAAAAGCCTGCTGCTGAGCACATGTTGTGGTTGCAGTGTGCTCTGAGGCTGGAGAAGCATACCCAAACCTGTGCACTCGTGTGTGAGGGAAAAACAGACCATACTGGGCAATATGTTCCTGTAAGCCGCAGAAAAGCTCCTGCTTATGTGCTGGAGGGCGGTTTATGCTGACATAATAAACCGACATGAACTTATTTAAATGCAGAGCCTATTGCTGTGTTTGAATATCGCTGCCAAGTGAGTGATCCGTGATCGCTAGGTCACACTGCTCAACTTATTTGGTGTTGTGTCCTTTTTGTTCTGTTGTTACCTCCCCTAACTGGGTAATTCTCTAACTTTCCACCCTGCGCCTGGCTCCTTCCGCTATCCCGTTGCTGGGCATAGAGTCACTAGACTTAGGATCGGGAGTGTGATGGGTGTGTGTTTGGGGTGACCAAAGACTTACCAATCCTGGCTGCTGAACCATCTAGTGGCGACTGGTCTGCAGGGGCGCCACAAATCCACCAGACTGGAAAGGAGGCTAGGCTGGCAGAGCATCATACCTGGAAGGAGGAACAAGAATTTTGAATCGGCCGCGCGCTCCTAACTGAATGATTGCACTTCAAGATGAATGATCTGACCCATCGGGGTATGATCCCAGCAAAATGCAGCCGTGGAGACCGCCCAGTCAGACTGCATATGTAGTCTAGAAGACTAATTACCATACGTCCATGTAAGTATCAATCTCATTTTTACAACCATTATAGGACAATTTTAGTTCAGACAGGGATGGTTAGGGATGTTCTAGGAAGGTGCAGGGACAGGTAGTGTTGGGCTAGGGGCAAAACCGAGCTGACAGGTTCCCTTTAAAAGGCATTTCTACAAAGATGAATGTGCAGATGTTACATCTGAGTGCAAGTACAATCCGATAAAAGATCAGATTACAGTCTGACCAGTGTTACTCAATGAGGCAGTGCGATCTGTAAGAATCAGGCAGAGAATACAGTTGCAGGACGTTGTGTGTATTCGACAATCAGAGATCGTCAGCTAACGAAAGTGTGAGTGCAAGATAAAAAACTGAAACCACACGGACCATCCGTATGCCGTGTGATTTATATGTACAGTTTCCAATGAAAGAGGAAATTACATCATTTCTGGGCAGGAATTTCTCACAGGAAATGGTCTGTCCACAATTTATTACCAAACAAACCTTCACAGAGTTGTATACAACAGGCCCCGACCAATAAACATGAAAATGTTGATAGTTCATGTCCAGGACACACTTGTGATCCTGGCTATGGTCACCGTAGGAGGCTGGATGCATCTAGGATTTATATTTGTTGCCAAATGTATCTGAATTATGATTCCAGCTCACAACATGAAGGAAGTTTTAACCAAACACTAAACTAGTAGCAACTATTAGGACGATTTCACATCACGGCCTGATCAGGTCCGGAGCTGTCTGGTGTGAACCGGAGAGCCCCGGACCCGATCTAGAAACAGAACTGGAGGGCAAATATGCCCTCCGGCCTGGTTTGCAGCCGAATTCAGCCGAGCACAGCTGCGGCTGCTGAAATTTCAAGCTCCCCGCTAGCCGCGTCCTGAAATCTCTGCAGGGGACAGCTCATGGTGCTGAAGTTTAGCAGCGCTCGCTGCTAAACTCCAGCACCCAGAGTCTAGCTCCCGGATCCGATTTTATGTCGGATCCGGCACCATAGACTCCCCCATGTTGGGGGGCGCCAGATCGTACCGGATCCAGGAGGATCAGATTTTGTCAGATTTTTTCGCCCACACACAAAAAACGCTACAAGCAACGTTTTGGTGTCCGGGAGGCAGATCTGAATTGTCCCGGATCCTCTCGGACAGATGGAAACCGGATCGCAAATAGCTGCCATCCAGCTCCATCCAGCCCCATAGGGCTGCATTACTGCAAAATCGGGTCCGGGGCTGTGAGGTTTACACTGGACAGCTCCGGACCTGATCTTGCCATGGTGTGAAACCGGCCTTACCAGATTATTGAAACATCAAGTAATGGACTGGTATCGCTGAAGCTATAATTGGCATAGGAGAATGGGCTCTACAATACTTAAAGGGTGGGTGGACACGGCTGGGATAGGACAGAAGCAACCAAAAACTCTATAACAAATTACCAGCCATCAGAAAGTTAACTCCTGCAAGACTGATGGCAAGTGCACACAAAACAGCCGACGCCCTAACTCTTGCTGAACAGCAAAGAAGCACAACGTTGCATATCAGACTCAATACTGTGAACAGATTCAGAATATGCAATGACACCAAGTGAGCACAGAGTGAAACAATGCATGACACTATCTCACCCACAGCTACCGCCCCACGCCACATTACATCATCAACTACTCAAACATTTATTTACATAATCCTTTCGTGTCACCTGTCATCCACTTTTGCCATCCCGATGTCTTCTAATCATGTGCATGGCAGACATATTTGCACACCCAAGTGATGGGTGTGTAAATTTGGCGGCCACTGACGGTACTGACCAACTGCGCAATACTGCTAGCAGTGCCGCAGCTGCCTGCACCTGATGACCCCCCAAAACCAACAACACACATTAGCCACCACTCCTCGCTGCCACCCCATCCCTGCCGCACCTCACCGCCTGAGTAACTGCGCATGCACGCGCATGTGCAATTACACATGTAGCCACCATCTTTGTATACTCAAGTGTTCAAAGATGGAAGCCGCGTAAGTGTGCTTGCGCAAGCATATGCACTTATTCATGCAGCCATCATCTTTGGCCACCTGGGATGCAAAGATGGTGGTGTGACCCGGTGTGCGCATGCACGCTTATGCCACCATCTTTGTACACCACAAGGGGAGTGAGATAGCACAGAGTGGGGGGTCAGAGACAGCGCACAGTGGGGAGATTAAGTGCACAGGGAGAGATGGAACAAAGGGACATACAGCACAAGGGTAGAGAAAGCACACAGAGGGAAGAGAGAGTGCACAGATGGGAGATCCAGCCCACAGGGAGGAGATACATCCCACAGGGAGAAAGAGGGTGCACAGGAGGGGATAAAGATCACATATGGAGAGAGAGCACACAGGGGGAAGAAAGTGCCAACAGGGAAGAGAAACAGCACAAAAGAAGAGAAAGTGCAGAGGTAGAAGAGAAAGCCCACAGGGAGAGAGAGAGAATGCATGGGGAGAGAGACAGCACACAGGGGGAAGAGATAGTGCCCACAGGGGGAGAGACAGCACAAGAGGGGAGAGAGCACACAAGGGGGAGAGACAGCCCACTGGGGAAGAGAGAGTGCAAAGGGAAGAGAGCACACAGGGGTATGAGAGAGCGCCCACAGGGAGAGAGACAGCACAAGAAAGGAGAGAGCACATGGGGGAAGAGATAGGGGGAGAGGCAGTACAACAGGAGAGAGAGAACATGGGGAGAGAGGCAGCACAAGGGGAAGAGAGCACACAAGGGGAAGACAGAGCACACAGGATGAAGAGAGAGTGCACAGGAAGAAGCAGCAGCCTAGAGGAGGGAGAGACAGCCCACTGGGGGAGAGAGCGCATAGGGGGATAAGAGAGTACACGGGGAAGACAGCTCAAAGGAGAGAGCACATGAGGCAGATGACAGCACAGGGGAGAGACAGCTCAAAGGAGAGAGCACAGAGGGGAGAGAGACTGCACACGGAGGAGAGAGGACTGGACAGGGGGAGAGCGCACAGGGATACCTCCAGCACAACAGAGCCTGCCCCCATTGTGATGTCACCACCCTCCCTATGCGATAGCATCAGGCAACCAACTAGTTCTATATAATTACCACTATGAATGTTACACAAAGTATTAATTCACAGATCCAGTAAGAGTTGTCCGGCAACTACAGTATCAAGGGGCAACATGGCACAGTTCCAGGCAAGAAACATGTGAGTGGTATACGTGACTTAACAATTGAAGGCATATAAAGGGTCAGGTGAACATGTTTAGATCCAGCAACATACATAATTCATTCCATGACGTCATCGTCACAAAAGAAATGCGATAATCCGGCTGAATGTGTGCAGTCCAGAATTGCATTAACTCTCAGGGTGCTGCCGTGATATATTATCCAAGTCAGTCTTTAGTGTGTTATGTATGTATTGAAGAAGCATTTTTAGATTAAAAAGTAAGAAGGAAGGTAGAGGGTGAGCTAAATAATGAGTTCCTCCTCCCTTCCGTCTTATATGGTAAGACCGGCTTAGCACTCCATCTGTAGTTCACATGGCAACGTGTAAGGGCATTTATCACTGTGACAGTCTGCTTAAAATTAGGACATCTTCCAAATGGCGGGAATAAAGGAGGGGGGTTTGTTTGCTTGTAAGAACTGCAGAATCTATCCAATCTACTTATTTACCAGACTCTGAAAAATAATGGGTATCACTAATACAAAGGTTCTGTCCCCAGATAGGATCACGTCATACTTATAAGCAGCACATGTTCCGATTACATTGGGCGATGCTCTGAGAATTGAGATTTTTGCCCTGATATAAAGGATCCAATCACTCAATGAATGAGCATTTTACACATGAATGTAGACTGCCTACCTGCTCTCTCCTTAAATGCGAGATACACAGGGCAACAGCCCAACATGGTGGCTCAGGGATGAATCCCAATGGGGACAGTGTTGATTATGTCTGTAAAGCGCTGTTGAATTAATAACGCTATATAAGTGAGTTAAATAAATTAACATATATATTTATGACCACTTCTGTAATTTGTTGATGACACCCTGGTCCTAATAATGGGGTGTGTTATCTGTCAAGACAGACTAGAATTTATCCCCTTAGTGACCTTGGACGTACTGGTACGTCAATGTTTGCTTCAAACACTGAGCCAACGTCTTTGGCCGGCTTCACATTACGATTTTGAGGCATCCGAGTGTATCCGTGTTCAATCTGATACACTCGGATGTGATTTTGCCTCCCATGTATCCCTATGGGACTCGGATTGTGCATAAATCAGATGGGGAAAAAGGACACATCCGAGCACAATCCGTGCCCCATAGCAATACATGGGAGGCAAAATCGGATCCGAGTGTATCCGCTTTGACAAGGATACACTCGGTAACTCCGAAATCGTGGTGTGAAGCCGGCCTTTCCCTGCATGTCAGCTGATCTGATTGGAGATCCGCACGTTGCTGTTAACTAGCTAAATCACACTATTAGAGCTTGACCGCATGATCTAACACACCCTGGCAGGCAAGACGCCATTCCCTGCTCCCTCGGTAGCCCAATGACATGATTGCATTGCTTCATTGGATTGTCAAGACAGCCAGGGGACAAGTGAGAACCCTTGTCATTGTTATGATGAAGCCTTCTGTGGAGATGATCATTTGGACTGAATATAGCATGGTAGTGGGAGCTTAAAGTCCCCCAAGGGACCAGTAAAAAAATTAAAAAGTAAAAAAAAGTTTTGAAAAACATAAAAATCCCCACAAAAGTTCAAATCAACTCCACTCTTTGCCCTATTGAAAATAAATAATGAAAAGATACACATATTTGGTATTGCTGTGTTCATAAATGCCCAATCTATCAAAATATAAAATTAAAGGGAACCTGTCAGCTCCTTCTACTTACCTGCAGTCTCCATCCAGAGACTGGAAAGGCGGGCTCCGGGGCTCCATTCTCCCCTCCTCGCTGGCTTTCAGCACACCCACTGGGCATCATCATACCTTGTGCTGTGCCACCTCTATTTGAAATACCCGCCTCCTTTGCTACTATGTTGTGCCAGAACGGCATATCTGGTCCGGTGCATTGTGGGCTGATCACAAAATATGGCCCGCTCCAGCACATGCGCAGTACGCATATTGGGCTGGGCCATACATGTCATATCTGGCCTGGTACATTGTGGGGCTTACCACGTGTACGGCTCAGCTTCAATATGCGCAGTGCGCATGTGCCGGAGCCGGCCGTACACATGATCAGCCCCCACAATGCAACATAGTAGCAAAGGAGGCAGGAATTTCAAAAAGAGGTGGCACAGCACAAGGAATAGGGTGCCTAGTGGGGCGTGCTGAAAGCCAGCGAGGAGGGGAGAATGGAGCCCCGGAGCCTGCCTTTTCAGTCTCCGGATGGAGACTGCATGTACCGTAAGTTATAAATCATTTTTCTTAAACTTTATAGGACACCTTTATATCAGACAGGGATGGTTAGGTATCAGTTAGCAAGGTGCAGGGACAGGTAGTGGTAGAATAGAGGGTTAGAACGAGCTGACAGGTTCCCTTTAAGTAATCCAATCAGTAAATGGCATAATAAAAAAAATAAAAATGGAAGAATTACTTTTTTGGCCACTGCAAAATTGCAATGAAATGCAATAACAGGTGATCAAAACATCACATCTACCCCAAAATGGTGTTAGTTAGTAACTAATCTTAGTAATTAGTAAGATTAGCTGAGGGTGCAAGAAATAAGTCGTCACACAGCTCCAGATCTCGAAAAATGAGAACACAGAAAATGTTCCCATTTTTGACAAATTTATTATTTCTTTTCCCCCAACGAAATAAAAAAAAAAAACCTGTAAATGTTTGGTACTTACAAACTCATACTGACCTGGGAAATCCCACTTTTACCATATTGAGAACATGGTAAATGAAAAAAAACTATTGTAGGATTGAACTTTTTTTTTTTTTTGCAATTTTCCCACACTTGGATTTTTCCCCCATTTTCCAGTACACTATATGGTAAAATAAATGATGTCATTCAAAAGTACAACTCGTGCCACTGAAAACATGCCCTCATATAGCTCTATTGATGGGAAAATGAAAAGGTTATCGCTCTTGGAAGAAGGGAAGGGAAAAAACATGCACAAGAAGGAAAAGTCAAGGTCGTTAATGGGAAATGATTTATGATTAATATATTTGGAAAGTCTATCAGATAAATGTATTTATGATGTGTGAATGATAAATCTATAATGAAAACGAAACATTACAAACATATTTTATCGGGAAATATATCAATTGTATATAACTATCCTGCCATCTAGTGGTAATGCCACACATTGACAGGAGTTGGCTTGTAGATAACGTGGGTCTTGAATGAACCCCTAGACTCCATCCCAAATCTTTAGACCATAATCAGCCATGACCAAATCTGGGGCCATTCTGGTCCAAATAATCCACTTTCACTTTAATTTCAGTCCTGATTGTCCTACAGACCCAATGTTTTCTGCCGCACCCATTTTTCGTTTTTGATCCTTCATGTTTTACTCCCTAACAAGCCTTTTAATATGACTTAGGGGGAGCCCCAATCTAAAGACACTGCTTTTCGGGTTGACTGCTCCTCATCAGTACAGTGTATGGGAAATCTGATCTGGCTGTATGACGGGCTAAGACAAGGTCTGGGGGAACAGCTATTCTCCTTATGGAGATCAATTTACCTGCCAGCATGAGGAGACATATAGCTGCAATGCTCTTGTCTCTTCAGGGAGGAAGTAGACAAACTCTAGTGCCACCTTTAGGTAGCAATCCTAAAAGTCATAATTGACTCTTTAACAAGCCTTTTAAAATGACTTAGGATTTGTGCCAGATTAGAGAACCAAACTGCAGACACTGCGTTTCAGGGTGATTGCCCCTCATCAGTGCAGTGTATGGGATTCTGATCTGGCTGTGTGAGAGGCTAAGACGAGGTCTGGAGTAACAGCTATTCTCCTTATGGAGAGCAATGAGGAGAATTATAGCCGCAATGCTCCTCTGGGAAATATGCAAATTGTCACTTCAGGGAGGAAGTGGACGAACTCTAACGCCACCTATTGAAGGTAGCAATCCTCAAAGTCACAGTTGACTGTTTTACTCCCTGTCTTCCCAAAATCAGAACTTCTTTCGGCATTGCCATTTTGATTTTTTCCTCCCCTCCCCAGAGTGATGACCTTTTTTTTCCTGTCCATATAGACATATTCTTTCTGCTTTTGCACCTCTTCTGCTGAGCTACTCAGCTGTGTGCCTCTAGGCTGATACCAAGTGGAATCTTCAATCTCATCGTCATCCTCAATATTGTCCCACTCCTCGCCATTACAGTCACCCTCCTCCTCTTCCTGCCTTGACCGCGCAGTACAGTGCAGGAGCCTCAGGTATCTGAGCTTTATCATCATCATCTCCACCCCAGGGTTAACATCTGGTGACTAGGGTCTGGATTCTGCTCGGACCTTACTTCGTCTGCCCTGGATCCAACTCTAAAATATTTTGGGCATCGGTGCAGATGCTTTCCTCCTTTTTAGTCTGTGAATCTTTGGAGCAGACCTCTGATGCCCATACAATAGAATGTGTGAACAGCTCTGTAGACTTGCCCGTCTGTGGTGCCCCACAAGTAGTTGGGCAGTTGGAGAGTTGTTACATGGGTGGAAACAAGGGTAATTGGGGTGCCACCTCTGAGGACTGGACTGTGTGATATGAGAAGGAGTAGAAGCCACTTGATGCAACACATGACATCCACTGAAGCATCTGCACTTTCTGGGCCTGATGATGATGAGATAAATGTAGAAATCCAGCACCGGACTCAAGTTTACATTTTTTCAAAATTTATATGTGCATGAAAGGCATAAAATCACAGTGTAGAGGGAACGCAGTCCCACACTTCTGGATGTGTTTCGTATAGCATGCTGTACAGTGGCGGACCTTGACCCCCGGGGGCCCTGTTGCAGCCATGGTGAAGTGAGGAGCGGGGGGGTGATTGTGCTGGCCGCCGGCGCTGTCCCCTGGGGGTGCGGGGTGGTGCTGGCGGCCGTCAGAGAGGTGTTTGCGGCGGCTCTCCTACCTGCTGAGCCACGCCAAGTGCGCTCCTGGGAGCCGGAGGGGCAGAGGAGAGGAGGGGCGGAATCAGGCAAGGGAAGCAGGAAGCTTTCTGCTTCCCTTGCCTGACCCTCCTCTCCTCTGACAACGGCTTACGGGGGTCGGCTGGGGGCCCCCTGCAGGCTTGAAGGGGCCCCCTAGCCGGTCGGGGCCCTGGTGCAGCTGAACCAGCTGCACTACGGTAGTTCCGCCCCTGATGCTGTAGCATGCTGTAGCATTCCCTCTACACTGTAATTTTATGCCTTTCATGCACAAATAAAATTTGAAAAAATGAAGACTTGAGTCCGGTGCTGGATTTCTACATTTATCTCATAGTTTGGATTGCAGCTATTCCATTCCATGCAATAGCTTCAGGCTATTTCAGTGGTGAG
The DNA here is from genome assembly GCA_033576535.1 of Allobates femoralis. NCBI lineage: Eukaryota > Metazoa > Chordata > Amphibia > Anura > Aromobatidae > Allobates > Allobates femoralis. The sequence continues at coordinate 337,814,507 of JARQOC010000006.1, forward strand.
CATTTTCCACTTCCCCACCCGTATTCATTTGTCTTTCTGGGCCTTATCTACATGTCATACTGATGCCATGCTGCCTAAAAAAGGGATAAGAGTAACCTATCCACTAACAGAAGTTTCATTTTTCATTGGATAGGACAAGCTGGTGTTTGTTGAGTAGAGCTTTCACTAACATTAGCACCTACCCCACATACACCAAGCCTTTTCCCCTTTCCAAAACACATATTCCATTTTCGACCACGACCTCGGCATTTCACACACGTTTGATGCACACAGATTTGGAACTCAGTTGTATAAAACAAAGGGCTGTATGGGATGCACTGAGATTTGGTGAATACTGGTTTTAAGAAAAAAGCTCTGTATGGCAATACACTGGTATTTGGAAAACAATGGTTTTAGGGAAAAAAGGTGACCCATCCCAGGGCCGTGGGGTACCCGGTCCCGGGCGTTGATTCACGGGGGATGTCACTGGGGCCTGTGCCCGGTCCCGTCTCCCTGGTGGTCATTTAAAAGAGTCAATAAAAATAGTTTGTGATGCCTTCTACGGTTCTGGTATGGTTGCCACTGCTACCGTCAGACCTCTGGGGTGATGTTTGGGCAGCAAGATGGTTACGCTTCCTGTAGGTGGAATGGGATCCCCGGGGCAGTTGTGGTATATGGGAATTGCAGGACAGTCTATGGAGGGAGCAGGATCTGGGGCTGCAATAACAGTCACATGTTTCCGTACCTTTTACTGATGATTCAGGTATAGTCCATTGTACAGTCTCTGATGCTACTGGTCCAGGTGGTCTGATAACAGTTCAGGATCTCCACAACCAGCGAGGTATGAGGCCTTCCTGCTGCGCTGTGTGTGTTTTGGTCCCAGGCTGTCTGCAGCTAAGCCCTTACCCTCTCTTGCTGTCCTCACTTGTATGGCAGGCGGTGAGAGCTCTGCTGCGGGGCACCGCTGTATCCACTGAGGTCCCTGGCTCTGCTAAGTGGCTGTGCCTCAAGTGCTGCTGTGGCCAAGAGATCTGAAGTTTCCCTGGCCTCCGGTCTTTACTGCTGGGTTGATAGATCCCTGGCTCCGGTGTCCGGTTTCAAGCGCTGTTCCTCTGGGGCGAACCGGTATGGCTCCACTTCCCTTATTACTAGTACTCCTTGCCACTGAGCCTCGCTCTAGAGTCCCTCAAGCAGTTTAATAGTGCTCACTGGTACAGGCTTAGCACAGCTCTGTCACCAGGACGTCTTTGTGGAGCCCACTGGGACGGGGTACTCGGTACCGGACTGGGGTACTGCTGGGGGATGTCACGGTGGTCCTAGTCCGAACCGTGTCCCAGGTTCACACAAGTAAATGGGGTGTATTTACAAGGGATTAGGTTTGTCATGACGCCACCCACGGGTTGTGGTCAGGGTGACCACCGCTGCTGCAGAACCTCCAGGGATGATGTTTGGCAGCTGTAGATGGAACGGCTCTCCGCAGGTAGAGCCTGGTTCCCCGGGGCAGTGGTAATTGAAGTCTGTGATGGTTGTTATAGATGTTGCAGGAAGGTAGGGGTAGTAGTAGAGATGATGAGAGTGGAGGTAATGGCAGTTTATGAGGGAAAGTAGGGTTTCAGCACAAGGATGACACACACTCACGTTTGTTGTCGTTTTCCAAGTCCTTACTGTGCAGATAGTAAAGCAGTGTATTGTCCATGGAGTCTGTACCAGGGCCGGGTTGCTCCCACCCTGACCGGGTCCTTGGCTTCCTACTTCTGCGCTTTGTGTGTAGCCCTGCTGCTGCTTTCAGCTGAACTGCTGGCCCTGTCTCCCCTCACGGGTACCAATCTGCTAGGCAACTTGAGTCCTCTGTGTCACTGACCCCTCCGTGTTGCTTTGCTAAGGTACAGTGAAGATGGTGGACCTTCACTATTCCGGTATTCACTGTCCTGTCTGTCTCAGGCACAGCATCGGATCCGGTATCCGTCCTAAGCGCCTCTCCAGTGCTGAGTTTAGGGTAACTACTTGTGCCGGGGTTGTTCCTCTGTTCCTCTGTCTCCTTTCCTCAGACCTCTCAGGACCTCCACTACAACTTGACTTTCCTCCAGACTAAACTAAACTGAACTAACTGTCACTCCTGCTCTGAGGTAAACAACATTAGCTCCTCCCACTCTTGCAGGTGCTACCTAAGCTCCTCCCACTTTCTAGTGTAGTGTTGTGTGGGGAGTAAACCTGTGTTGTTGTTTCTGTGGCACATTAACTCTTGGGGTGCCACATCTTCACAGTCCTCTCTGGAACTGAACTCTCTAACTCCACCTCCAGATCTAAATTTATAGGGGACCTCATCTGAACTCGGCTTGTAGAGCTTCCCCTTCAGGTCTGGAGTGGAAGGCTTATCTGATGTGGAGATCCTTCTCTGTCCCAGGTGTATCTGTGGCAACTGAACAGGCCCGCCATTAGACCCTTATAGCTCTTAATCATTAAGGGGCCCGGCCTATCATTGGAGGGGGCGTGGCTATAGGGGGCCAGGAGAACTTGCGGTGGGCGTGGCCACTGGAGCAAGGAGGCCCAACCCCCGGTCAGCACGCAGCTATTTGGGAGCAGATGTGGATCATTCTCAGTCTCAAAACGCACAGGCTGGCTGGCTGCAGCAGGCGCAGCACAAACTGTAACATTACATACCGCTGACTCTCTGACTTTTCTTGAGCGGCGCAGCTGGCACCTGCAGACAGTGTTACTGTGTGTGTGTGATGTGACGTCACACACAGCAGCCTCACAGTGCAGGGGCCCCTACCTGGCCCATCCACTCTCCCTCTGCTGCTATCTGTCATGGGGCCTGGGCACAGCAGGTGGGGTGGGGGTATGGGGGTGCCACCAGGCCCCTTGCTGCTGCAGTGCCCAAGGTAGGGCCCCCCCATTGTTTTCCAACTGCAGAGGAGCACGCTACATAGCTGCTCTGTCCTTACAGGACCTGTGATGATAATTAATAAAAAACTCCAATCAACTCTCATACACATGTTCGGATTATTGCAATAGTACCATTCACATTGATATATGGTTCCCAAACGTGTATTTGGACTATCAATATTCGGTGGTCGCTATTCCCACAACTATATACAACAACAAACTATTGCGACACAACTCGTGAATATTAATAAAAATTCAGCTTTATTAAAGTGTAAGATAAGGTGCAACAGTGCTTTACAACAACGGTTTTACAGGGTTAGTAGGACTGTTCAAAATTATACAGCAGAGGTCACATGATTATATACACATCTAGATGTAAAACCAATATCATCATATCTGTGAGATGTACCAACTTATATATGGTGACAATCTTTCATACAAAGAAGTAACACAGTATAGTGACTTGCTCAATCCTAGATTGTACCGGACTCTCCTATTGTTTGTTAACCACCTTCCAAAAATATTATTTGTCAACCCTCCACAAACTCATAACCCTACATATATTAAGTGGTATGAACTACTCATTCCCCATATGTGAATAAGTGGGGCTTGCAAGTGAGGGGTTAAAGTGCTAATAGCATTAATTTGTTTACCTTGGAGGTGGCTGGAGAGATCCCAGTAACCAGGTCCTAACACCCTTGGCCGTGCGCCCCTATTATTTTTGGAAGGTGGTTAGCAAACAATAGGAGAGTCCGGTACAATCTAGGACTGAGCAAGTCACTATACTGTGTTACCTCTTTGTATGAAAGATTGTCACCATGTATACAGTGTTGGCCAAAAGTATTGACACCCCTGCAATTCTGTCAGATAATACTCAGTTTCTTCCTGAAAATGATTGCAATCACGAATTCTTTGGTATTATTATCTTTAATTTGTCTTCAATGAAAAAACACAAAAGAGAATGAAGCAAAAAGCAAAACATTGATCATTTCACACAAAACTCTAAAAATGGGCCAGACAAAAGTATTGGCACCCTCAGCCTAATACTTGGCTGCGCAACCTTTAGCCAAAATAACTGCGATCAACCACTTCCGGTAACCATCAGTGAGTTTCTTACAATGCTCTGCTGGAATTTTAGACCATTCTTCTTTGGCAAACTGCTTCAGGTCCCTGATATTTGAAGGACGCCTTCTCCAAACTGCCATTTTTAGATCTCTCCACAGGTGTTCTATGGGATTCAGGTCTGGACTCATTGCTGGCCACCTTAGAAGTCTCCAGTGCTTTCTCTCAAACCATTTTCTAGTGCTTTTTGAAGTGTGTTTTAGGTCATTGTCCTGCTGGAATACCCATGACCTCTGAGGGAGACCCAGCTTTCTCACACTGGGCCCTACATTATGCTGCAAAATTTGTTGGTAGTCTTCAGACTTCATAATGCCATGCCCACGGTCAAGCAGTCCAGTGCCAGAGGCAGCAAAGCAACCCCAAAACATCAGGGAACCTCCGCCATGTTTGACTGTAGGGACCGTGTTCTTTTCTGTGAATGTCTCTTTTTCTCCTGTAAACTCTATGTTGATGCCTTTGCCCAAAGAGAGAGATCATTCTTCCAAAATGTTTTAAGCTTTCTCAGGTACGTTTTGGCAAACCCCAGCCTGGCTTTTTTATGTCTCGGGGTAAGAAGTGGGGTCTTCCTGGGTCTCCTACCATACAGTCCCTTTTCATTCAGACGCCAACGGATAGTACGGGTTGACACTGTTGTACCCTCAGACTGCAGGGCAGCTTGAACTTGTTTAGATGTTAGTCAAGGTTCTTTATCCACCATCCGCACAATCTTGCGTTGAAATCTCTTGTCAATTTTTCTTTTCCGTCCATATTTAGGGAGATTAGCCACAGTGCCATGGGCTTTAATCTTCTTGATGACACTGCGCATGGTAGACACAGGAACATTCAGGTCTTTGGAGATGGACTTGTAGCCTTGAGATTGCTCATGCTTCCTCACAATTTGGTTTCTCAAGTCCTCAGACAGTTCTTTGGTCTTCTTTCTTTTCTCCATACTCAATGTGGTACACACAAGGACACAGGATAGAGGTTGAGTCACCTTTAATCCATGCCAACTGGCTGCAAGTGTGATTTAATCATTGCCAACACCCGTTAGGTGCCACAGGGAAGTTACAGGTTCTGTTAATTACACAAATTAGAGAAGCATCACATGATTTTTCTATTAGTGCCAATACTTTTGTCCCCCCCCTTTTTTTATGTTTGGTGTGGAATTATATCCAATTTGGCTTTAGGACAATTCTTTTTATGTTTTTTTCATTGAAGACAAATTAAATAAAGATAATAATACCAAAGAATTTGTGATTGCAATCATTTTCAGGAAGAAACTGAGTATTATCTGACAGAATTGCAGGGGTGTCAATACTTTTGGCCAACACTAAGTTGGTACATCTCACAGATATGATGATATTGGTTTTACATCTAGATGTGTATATAATCATGTGACCTCTGCTGTATAATTTTGAACAGTCCTACTAACCCTGTAAAACTGTTGTTGTAAAGCACTGTTACACCTTATCTTGCACTTTAATAAAGCTGAATTTTTATTAATATTCACGAGTTGTGTCGCAATAGTTTGTTGTTGATGTAGCTGTGATGATGTCACATAGAGGGGAGGAATCAGAGGTCACATGATCAGCTCCTCAGTGAAGCAGGACTCTGCCATGCTAGCTAGTGTGGATGTAGCAGAGCCAAATGTGTATGAGGTGTATGGAGCGGAGTCGAGTGTGTACAAGGTGTATGGAGCGGAGCCGTGTGTGTACGAGGTGTACGGAGCGGAGCCGTGTGTGTACGAGGTGCATGGATTGCAGCCGTGTGTGTATGAGGTGTACAAAGCAGAGCCATGTGTGTGCAAGGTGTACAGAGCAGAGCTGAGAGTGTACGAGGTGTTTGGATCGGAGCCGCGTGTGTATGGAGTGGAGCAGTGTGTGTATGAGGTGTACGGAGTGGAGCCATGTGTGTACGGAGCGGAGCCGAGTGTACGATGTGTACGGAGTGGAGATGAGTGTGTACGATGTGTACGGAGTGGAGCCGAGTGTGTACAAGGTGTACAGAGCGGAGCCCTGTGTGTACGGAGCAGAGCCGTGTGTGTATGAGGTGTACGGAGTGGAGCTGTGTCTGTATGAGGTGAATGGAGCAGAACCGCGTGCGTACGAGGTGTGTGTACCAGTGGTAGGCCCCCATGGATGCCCCTCCTACTCCTATAGTCCCAGCTGTCTTTGCCGGCAGCATTCTTCTCCAGAGTCTCTGATAATAATAAATAATTGATATCCGCCGCCATTTTCTGGAAGCTTGTGGCCCCTGGCTCCAAAGCTCAGCTCACCCCTCTATGGGTGGGGGCCCGGGGAGAGACCATACATCCCTGTGACTCCTGCAGAGCTCAGCTCACCCCCAGTCTGTGCTCCCTAGCCCTCTGCAGTGCTGTATGTGCTCTCATTGTCCTGTTTATTGTATATATAGCAGTCTCCTATGTGATGTATTTGATTTACAAAACTTATCATCACAGAGTCGATTGCGCTCAAGACCAACACAAACCTGGAAGATCGGATATTACCGAACATCGCAGGACACGGAGAAGCAGCTGAAGCCACCAAATTAGGTGAGTTAAATAATTAAATGTAGCCGGGTAATTGTCATGGTTATGTGCGGCCCCTGAATGATTGTAGAAATTTCCAAATGTCCCCCCCCCCCCCCAGGAAAAAGGTTTCCCACCCCTGTACAAGGTAATAAGTAACACCCCCAGTATTATTCTGTCTCATGTGGCATTTATTGTTCACATCCCTCCACAGCTCTGATAAAGAGCAATGTATAGAACAAGATTAATGTGTGATTTGGGAGGACGTGATGTTTTTTAGTGGGCAGTGAAACGATGGAAGGTTAGAGGGGGTGTAGGTGGAGCCTAGGTGTAGGCGGAGCCTGGTGGAGGCGGAGCTGGGGTGGAGTCTTGGGGGCCCCAAAATTTTGCTGGTAAGGGGCCCTGAAATTCCTAGTGGCAGCCCTGCAACCGAACCCTGGGATGCCACATTCCCCCTAGTTAAATTCAGTACTCCTGGACTGAGAAACACAAAATTTTTAAAACATTAATAACAATATAAAATGTACAAAGTCTCAAAAATTAAAAATTACAAAAACAAATAAAACGGAAAACAGATAAGGAGTCCAAGGGCTTAACCAGTAAGCAGTCCATACAGCGTCAGTCCTTCCACCGCAGGATGCGGATGAATATGTACAAGAAAGTTTTTGATCACCACCAGTCCTGTGATCTACTGGTCCATGTTTAAATAAAAGTTCAATAAAAGTGCAAAGGTTCATGCAATAAGTCCTGCAGGCACATTAAGCTTGACAATTACAGGTTCACTCTCTTGCAATGCATATACACAGAAAAACATATTTACATTTCACTATAGGCGTCTCGGCTTAGGAGTCCTGGTTTCAGCCTTCCATCTCCAGGAACCTAACTTCCTAACTTAATGTTCCTGGGGCTGATTCCAGTTCCTCCACTCTTCTGTACACTATTCTTTACAGTATGACTATTTTCACTTTTTCCATAGTACACTTTATTCTCTGTACCGGGTCAGGATCTGACCAAAGTTGCTACGGCTGGATCTACCCAACACTGGTGTCTCAACTGGTTGGGATGGTGTACTAGTATCTATTGCTGGTGTATCACTAATGTTTGTACCATGAGTAGGCCTATGTCTTACTGGTAGGCTTGGCAGTTGTCTACGACTTCTTAGTCTTACCATAGGATTAACAGGTTCACCGATAGCAGCATTCTCTGGTTCTGCTGCAACAGGAGGTTCTTCAAGTCCTTCTTCCTGTGGTTCTTCCAAAACTTCTACGGGTTCTTCTAGTCTTTGAGTAAAAGTCAATAATGGTACAGTTATGGCTCCATTGTACTGAGGCCAACTTTCAGAAAAATCTCCGAGTACAGTCCGTATCATTCTCTGTTTTTTTTCTTCTTTAGGTTGGGGTATACAGGGAATTACTTCTTTTGGTTTCAACTGTTCAGGACATTTCTTAAGATAGTCTCTAGAAACTGCTGATGATATTTCTCCCTTGTCTTTGCTGATTAAGCAGACTTTCTTGTCATCAAAGTTAGAGGGTTCTGCTTCCCCTTCCCTTTATTTGACCTTCTTTTTCTTTTTTGAACCATTTCTACAGGTATTAAGGGAGCAGCTTGTGCATTCCTGTTATAATCTTTCTCTTGTTTCTCTCTGATCTGGGTTAAACTTCTCTCTATGCACTCTTGTACTTTTCTGTACTGTTCTTGGTGTTTAGTGTCCCAATCAGCATTAGGTGAACTGGTTTCAGGAACGACAAATCCCATCTCAAGATCAATTGGTAATTTCCCAGGTCTTGCTCTTATCAAGCATGCTGACATGCATTTGGTGGAACTTACAGGGATGTTGTTGTACATGTCCACTAAGTCAGGCAACTTCTCCGGCCACATGTTTCTTTCTTCCAAGGGCAAGATCTTCAACAGGTCTATGACCACCTGGTTCATTTTCTCACACATGCCATTGGTCTGTGGATGGTACGGTGTGGTTCGGATTTTCTTGCACCCATACAAATTGCAAAACTCCTGGAACAATTCAGCTTCAAATGCAGGACCTTGATCTGTCAATACCTGCTCTGGGTACCCATGTGGTCTACAGAAGTAGGCTTGAAAGGTTCCTGCTGCAGTTCTCGCTGTTAAGTCCTTTACAGGTACTACCACCAGGAATCAGGAATAGTGGTCCACCATAGGGCATACATATACCCTGACCTACTGGGTGTCAGCTTCGCATGATTCAAGACTACAAGTTCCAGTGGCTGTTTGGTGACAATTGGCAGTAGTGGAGCTCTCTGACTGTCACGATCCTTTCTCCTTAAGTTGCATGGGCCACAGTTTCAGCACCAGTTCTCAATGGTGGTTCTCATGCCAACGCAATAGAATCTCTCGCGTAACAGTGCTTCAAGCTTTTTCCACCGGAAGTGTCCTGCTCCATTGTGATACGCTTCTAGCACCATCAGGACATCTTTCTTCGGTACCACTATCTGCCACACCATCTCGTGGGTTCTGGGGTTGATGAAACGTCTGCATAGCATAACTCCGTAGATGAACAACCTGCTCTTTTCCTTCCACAGGTGCTGCGCCTCAGGTGGGGCACCTGAGCTAAGACGTGAATCCAGTTTGGTTAACAGCTCTTTAACTAGATGAACAGTTTCTCTCCATCCGTGGTGAGGTAAAGGGTTCAGCGTGACCTCTTGGCATTTATTTTTAGCACATTGGTTACACTGGGATACACTGTGACAGTGACAAGCTACAAGCTCTATCTCTTCTAGCTCATCCAAGTCTTCTCTTGCATCTGATAAGTGAGGTATTCTTGACAGTGCATCGGCATTGGTACTTTTGCGGCCTGCCCACAATTTGATGGGGAAGTCATAATTTGACAACCGGGCCATCTATCGCTGCTCCAGTGCTTCTAGCTTCGTGGAGTCCAGGTGTGTAATAGGATTGTTGTCTGTGAAGACAGTGAACTTCGCAGCTGCCAGGTACTGCTTGAACCATTCTGTCACAGCCCAGACTAAGGCCAGGAACTCCAACTTGAATGAGCTGTAGTTTTCTGGGTTCCTCTCGGTAGGATTGAGCTTCCTGCTTGCATAGGCAATCACACGTTCTTTGCCCTTCTGCACCTGCAACAACACAGCTCCCAATCCAACATTGCTGGCATCTGTGTACAGCACGAACGGTAAATTGCAGTCAGGGTAGACCAGGATTTCTTCACCGGTCAGGGCCCACTTCATCTGCTTGAAGGATTCTTCTTCTTTCTCACCCCATTCAAACGGAGGGCCAGAGGTCTTCCTCTTCTTGGTCTGGCCTACCAGGAGGTCTTGCAAAGGTGCTGCCATTTTCGTAAAGCCCTTTATGAACCTCCTGTAGTATCCTACCAGCCCCAAGAACTGACGTACTTCTCTGACGGTTGTTGGTCTTGGCCAATCTTTGATGATGGTGACTTTTTCAGGGTCTGGTGCCAAACCTACTGCGCTGACCACATGCCCAAGATACTGAACCTTTGGCTTCAGCAAATAGCACTTTGATGGCTTCAGTTTCATACCAAACTACGACAATACTTCAAATACCTGAGCTAGGTGCTACAGGTGTTCTTCATATGTCTTGGAATACACAATGACGTCATCAAGATACAGTCATATGAAAAAGTTTGGGCACCCCTCTTAATCTTACTCTTTTTTTTTGGTTTAAAATTGTTTTTTTGCAACAGCTATTTCAGTGTGATATATGTAATAACTGATGGACACAGTAATATTTCAGGTTTGAAATGAGGTTTATTGTACTAACCAAAAATGTGAAATATGCATTATTTCAAAATTTGACAGGTGCCAAAGTATGGGCACCCTTCTGAATTCATGATTTGAATACTCCTAACTACTTTTTACTGACTTACTGAAGCACTAAATTGGTTTGGTAACCTCATTGAGCTTTGTACTTCATAGCCCGGTGTATCCAATCATGAGAAAAGCTATTTTAGGTGTCCACTTGCAAGTTGTTCTCCTAGTTGCATCTTCTCTGAGGAGTGGCATCATGGACTCCTCAAAACAGCTCTCAAATGATCTGAAAAAAAAGATTGTTCAACATAGTTGTTCAGGGGAAGGATACAAAAAGTTGTCTCAGAGATTTAACCTGTCAGTTTCCATTGTGAGGAACATAGTAAGGAAATGGAAGACCACAGGGACAGTTCTTGTAAAGGCCAGAAGTGGCAGGCCAACGAAAATATCAGAATGGCAGAGAAGAATAATGGTGAGAACAGTCAAGAACAATCCACAGACCACCTCCAAAGACCTGCAGCATATTCTTGCTGCAGATGGTGTCACTGTGCATCGGTCAACAATATAGCGCACACTGCACAAGGAGAACCTGTATGGGAGACTGATGCGAAAGAAGCCGTTTCTGCATGCACACCACAAACAGAGTCGCCTGAGGTATGCAAAAGCACATTTGGACAAGCCAGTTTCGTTTTGGAAGAAAGTCCTGTGGACTGATGAAACAAAGATTGAGTTGTTTGGTCATACAACAAGGCGTTATGCATGGCGCCACAAAGACACAGCATTCCAAGAAAAACACTTGCTACCCACTGTCAAATTTGGGGGAGGATCCATCATGCTTTGGGGCTGTGTGGCCAATGACGGCACCGGGAATCTTGTTAAAGTTGAGGGTCGCATGGATTCCACTCAGTATCAGCAGATTCTTGAGAATAATGTTCAAGAATCAGTGTCAAAGTTGAAGTTACGCCGGGGATGGATCTTTCAGCAAGACAATGATCCAAAACACCGCTCCAAATCTACTCAGGCATTCATGCAGAGGAACAATTACAATGTTCTGGAATGGCCATCCCAGTCCCCAGACCTGAATATCATTGAACATCTGTGGGATGTTTTGAAGCGGGCTGTCCATGCTCGGTGACCATCAAACTTAACTGAACTGGAATTGTTTTGTAAAGAGGAATGGTCAAAAATACCTTCATCCAGGATCCAGGAACTCATTAACAGCTACAGGAAGCCACTAGAGGCAAAAGGTGGATCTACTAAATATTAATGTCACTTTTCTGTTGAGGTGCCCATACTTTTGCACCTGTCAATTTTTGAAAGAATGCATATTTCACATTTTCGGTTAGTACAATGAACCTCATTTCAATCCTGAAATATTACTGTATCCATCAGTTATTACATATATCATACTGAAATAGCTGTTTTCAAAAAAACAATTTTAAACAAAACAAAAAAAAAGAGTAAGATTAAGAGGGGTGCCTAACCTTTTTCATATGACTGTACAGCAGCACGGTCTCGAAGTTTCGGTGCCCCAGGCAACACTCCATCAGCCCTTGGAACTTTCCTGGTGCATTGTAGAGTTTGAATGGCATGCTGTTGAACTCACACAAAGTTTTTAAATATATCCCCATCACACAATAAAAGAAGAGAGATGATTATCCTTTTTGGGTTTTTTATTTTTGAAGGTGAAAAACAGGTTGTATCACACAACGTTTCGGCTCCAGTTGAGCCTTTCTCAAGTGAGTCTTCTGTATATATAGAAAGGGGGTTTGTGGTTCAGTTCCCACATGAGCAACTGCTCATGTGGGAACTGAACCACAAACCCCCTTTCTATATAAATAAATAAAAAACACAAAAAGGATAATCATCTCTCTTCTTTTATTGTGTGCCGGGGATATATTTAAAGACTTTGTGGCCTATTTTTCCCTTGTGCACCTAAACGGTGGTCGAGCTATACTATATGCTCTCTAGTTATTAGCAGCTTTTAGTGCAGCAAGCGATTCCTCAATGCGGGGTAACAGGTAAGCATCCTTGTGTGTTATGCGGTTTATCTGCTTATAATCAACACACATCCTCATTGTGCCATCTTTCTTTCTTACCAGGACAAGTGGAGCTGCCCAGGGGCTACAACTATCTCTAATAACCCCAGCCAGTTTCATTTCCCGTAACATGTCTTTGGCATGCTGATAGTGAGCTGGTGGTACAGGCCTGTATCTCTCTTTTATGGGTGGATGGTCTCCCGTGTGTATGTGATGGTATACCCCTTTTATCCGCCCAAAATCTAGTGGTTGCTTACTAAAGACCTGTTCATATTCTTCCACTACCGGGTAAACTCTGTGTTTTTGGTGAGTAGGGGTGGAATCAGTGCCTACATGCAGCTTCTGACACCAGTCCTCCAGCTGTCCCTTGGAGCTGTTGTCCTCTGCCTGGTTGGATGGGGTAAAGAGTTCCACTGCCTGGATTGAGTTGTTGTTGACAGTGAACAGCTTGGCAACGGTAGCATATCTGGGCAGTTTGACCTCTTCTTCTCCACAATTTAAGACTAGTACAGTTACCCTCCGCTTGTGTACATCAACCACCCCCCTGGCTGTCAGGACCATGGGCCTACTATCTGAGTACATGGGCTCGTCCATCGCCTGGTAATCCTGCCCTCTGAGGCCTATTGCTGCCCGACACCAGATCATCATTTCACTTCTTGAGGGCAACACAATGGGGAACGGGTCACTTACCTGTACACTGCCGATTTCACCACAGGACAACTCTACCTGTTGTCTTCTCAGGAGGGCCCTGATCTCTTTCTGTAAGACCCTTTGCTGACCAGTGCTGGCAATTTCTGCAACCTGTTGGAGCAAGGAAAGAACCTCACCTAGACAATTTTCAATAACATTAGTGCCTAGAATTATGATTGGGTTGCTTTCATGATGATCAGTATCCACAACAATAAGTCCTTGGCCCTTTAGCTCCACTCTCCCCACCTTTATTGTCACCTCTCTGAACCCCTCTTGCGGTACCGGCTGTCCATTAACCGTGTGTATAGTGAGGTCCAGGTCTGGGCGAGTGAGCTCAGACTCGGCCCAGCATCTTTTGTAAAGGATATGTGGGTTCGCTGTCACCTGCAAACCGGTGTCCAATAGGGCAGATCTGGGAATATGGTCCAGCACGATAGATAGGACCGGCCATCCTCCCACATATCGCGCCAGTCTGATGGGCCTGGTCGTCTTATTCCTCGGGGTTGGCCCTCTGCCCCAGGGGTCGCTGGTTTAAAGTACATGACCTGACAAAGTGGCCCTCTTCATTGCAATAGCGGCAGATGGGTTGTCCTGATGAGTCGTAGGGGTCGCTGGGTCTTCCTCTGGACTACGGGGTCCTCCTTCCTTGCATCCATGGGACGTCCACGGAGCTGTTGGCCAACTGGATCTTTCCTGCTGTAGTTGTATGGCCTTTAGGAGCATGGCCACATCCTTGGTTAGTTGCTGCACCAGGTGTTACAGTCTGTCTACTGGTTTCTGCTTTGGTTAAGGAAGGGGACGCCACCTCTGAGGGATAGGTGATGGCTTGCCGTGCCTAAGGTGCGGGGTCTAGGGTCACGGGCTTGCAGTGCTCTAATGGCTCTGTTCTTCAGGGTTGCAAAGTCTAGATCTGGGTTTTGCATGGCCTATAGACGCAGCTGTGTGTGATGAATTGGTGAATGTATCCCGTCAAGAAACTGTTCAATCAGCATTTTATCCTCCTCCCACACACTTTCAGGGTCTACCTGCTTTACGGCCCGCATCGCCTCCTGGAGGTTTAAGGCATAGTCCCGTATACTGTTCTGCAGCCTCTGTCTGCAGTTGTAGAACCTCACTCTTAACTCTGCTGCGGTACGGGTTTCAAAAGCATTGCTTAATTTTGCAAATATCTGATTTACTGTCCTTTTATCAGTGTCCAGCCAGGCTTTGACCTCACACTCTGCGGCACCTGCCAGCTGCCCCAGCAAGACAGACACTTTTTGCTTATCGGTCATTGAGTAGATATCCAAGACATTGAAGATCATTCCTCTGAATTCAGCCAGGGTATCTGGTTCCCCAGCATATTGTGGTAGCCATGCCGCTCTCGGGACATACGGCAAAGCAAGCGGCATGATTGGGGCCACAGCTTCAGGTGCTGTGGCTGCTCCAGGGGCTGAGGACCCAGCCGACTCTTCATTTCAGGATAAGTCTATGTTTGGAACCGCTGCATTGGCATCCCCTTGTGCATCCATCCTCACTCCCCCCTAGTTAATTCCAGCCAGTCTCTTAAAAAGGAAAACAGTCTCCGGCTCCTCAGGCGAGGAGTTGAGGGCTCTTAGGTATTTCCGGATTGGGCTGCAGCACTTAGTTGGCTGATGACAGAGTGCAGGGCGGGGCTTATCTTCACGCCCTTTCAGCAGTTATGCCCCCCTTCTCGCTCATCGTGTGGCGCAGTTATGGTGGCCCAATTACAGTCTAACACAGTCAATACACGGCACACAGTACCCGTCGGTAATGGGCACGGGATCCTGTTCGTGATGCCAAAAGCTGACCTGCCTCAGGGCCATGGGGTACCCGGTCCTGGGCGTTGATTCATGGGAGATGTCACTGGGACCTGTGCCCGGTCCTGTGGCCCTGGGGTTGCTGAAAAGTCAATAAAAATAATAAAAATAGTTTGTGATGCCACCTTTGGTTCCGTTATGGTTAACGGTGCTGAGGTCAGACCTCCTGATATTTGGGCAGCAAGATGGTTACGCTTCCTGTAGGTGGAATGGGATCCTGGGGCAGTTGTGGTATATTGGAATTGCAGGACAGTCTATGGAGGGAGCAGGATCTGGGGCTGCAAAAACATTCACACACAGGGTTGATGTTTCTGTACCTTTTACTGATGATTCAGGTATAGTCCAGGGTACAGTCTTTGATGGTACGGGTCTGGGTGGTCTGGTAACAGTTCAGGATCTCCACACCCAGCGAGGTATGAGGCCACCCTGCTGCACTGTGTGTGTTTTGGCCCCAGACTGTCTGTAGCTAAGCCCTGACCCTCTCTTGCTGTCCTCACTTGTATGGCAGGTGTTGAGAGCTCTGTTGCGGGGCACCTTTGTAAGTTTGTGCCTCAAGTGCTGCTGTGGCCAGGAGATCTGAAGTCTCCCTGTCCTCCGGTCTTTACTGCTGGGTTGATAGATCCCTTGCAGTCACAGACTTCGGTGTCCGGTTTCAGGCACTGTTCCTCTGGGGCGAACCGGTATGGCTCCACTCCCCCTATTACTAGTACTCCTTGCCACCGAGCCTCGCTCTAAGGTCCCTCACGCAGTTTAATAGTGCTCACTGGTACGGGCTTAGCACAGTGCACGCTGCCTAGATACCCAGTGTTTATCATAGCTCCAGTGTCCTCCCTGCTTAGCACTGGTAACCATGATAAACACCGGGTATCTAGGCAGCACACGCTGCCTAGATACCTGGTGTTTACAATGGTTACCAGCCTGTGAGGTCGCTGATCGTTGGTCTATCTCTCACACGCAGCGATGCGTGCTGACCAGCGGGAGCGCAACAATCAAAAAATGACCCAGAGCACTTTGTAACGATCAGCGATCTCACAGCAGGGGCCTGATCGCTCCTAAGTGTCACACATAATGAGATCGATAGCGATTGTTACGTCACAAAACCTGTGACGTTACAACGATCTCTCTAACAATCTCATTATGTGTGACGGGGCTTTACACTCTCAAAATAGCAACAATGGGAAATAGCTGCTTTTTATATGCGGAGGGACATGTGACTTAGGCAGCCAATGACACAAGCCCTTGTGTCTGCAAGTTGTGGATCGTTTATTCACTCTGACTGGCTGCTGGCTGGGAACATCTACACAGTAAGTGAGGGAGAAAAATAAAATGGAATTCGATGTTCCTCTGACCTTAGACCTCTCCCCCCCAATCCCCTCATCAAACACTTCCTGCCCGCTATGGCTAGGGTCAGATTAGTGTCAGCCTTCAGCCTGCCAAATCCATCAAAAATATAGGATTTGGCAGGCTGAGCGCATTGCGTTAACTGCATATAACACTATGCGCCGGCTGCCTATTCAACTCTATGGTTACCTGATTCTTAGCGTAGCTGCCAGCTCCACACACAAGGACCGGATATGCGCTATTGCAGAGCGAACAGGAAAACGCTGCAAATCGCGTTTTCTGTGCGCCCTGCAATAGCGCATATCCGAGACTTCTGTGTGGAGCCGGCAGCTGCGCTAAACATCAGGTAACCATAGAGGTGCATGGGCAGCTGGCGCATAGCGTTATATGTTGTTAATGACTTGCCCAGGGTTATACGGGGACTCGGGTGTCTGGGCCCTGCTGTGGTTGGGATGTCACTAGTGGCCTGGCCTGCCCAGATCTGTGGCCCTGGTGGTCAACAAAAAGAGGAGTAGTTTGAAAATAGGAATAAAGTATAAAGTTCACGTGACGTCACCTGTGGTATCTGGTGACTGCACCAGCGCTGCATGGGGCCTCCATGGATGACGGATGGGCAGCTAGGTTTTGAAGCTCCCCATAGGCAGAGCTGGATCCCTAGGGAGTTTGGTGATGATGATGGGGGATGGAGCAGGGATTTCGCTGGGCTGTTGGATAACGGGACAGTCTCTGTGGATGGCAGGGGCGCGGGTAAGGAACTGACACACACACCACTGGTTGTTCTTTACCTTTTACTGGTGGAATTGCAGGTAAACATCCAGGATACTACTGGATGTTCAGGATGCACTTCTGGGTCTCCACAGTGAGTGAGTATAAGGCATCCTTGTCTCTTTTCCCGTGTGTCTGAAGCCCCTGCCCCTTGTGAAACTTGGCTGACCTCCTCTGCTCTCCTACTACCTGTGTTGTTGTCGGGAAACCCTTGATGGACTACAGCTATTCCTCTTTCCGCAGTGCCTGGCTCCCTGGTTGGTGACTGCACAGATGCCTGGGAGACTGAAGTCTCCATGGTAGACTGGTTTTCTCTACTGGGCCAGATGCTCTTCAGTAGACTCGAACTCGGTGTACGGGGTGCTGTCTGGGGTGAACCTAAAGAAGGCCCCACTTTGCTCTCTCTTCTCTCCTTGCTTTCCGACCCCACTCTTGGGCCCTGCAGGACTACTTCGAAGACTGTTCAGGTTCACTGGCTCGAGCCTAACATGGCACCGACCACCGGAACGTCTTCACAGCTCTTGTAGCGTCTGCACACTCTAACTAACTCTGCCCTCAGCACCAGTATTTATAGGGGATCTTGCCTAAGGGCAGCAAGTTGGGTTCCCCCTACTGTGCTGGGATGGAAGGTGTTTTTTGTGTCTGTGTACCCACTGTGGAAACCCATCCGTGCTGTAGATGAGTCTGTGGTTACCTGTGTGAGCAAGGTGCCACATTTTCCTGTAGGTAAGGTCAGTACTCCTGGACTGAGAAACATTTTTGGTTAACATATATATATATATATATATATATATATATATATATATATATATATATAATAACAGGTAACATATTTACAGAGTCTCAAAAACCAAAAATTTACAAAAAACACTGAAAAATGGCAAAACAGGTACAGTCCATACGATGCTTGTCCATTCACCGCAGGCTGGAAAAAGAAATAAGTTATTTTGAAGAGTCTTTACAGTACAGTCTCCGGGTAAAAAGGGGTAAAGTTTTTCAAAACTTCAATAAAGTCCTTACAGGCAAAGTCTCTGTAGGCTTAAAAGTTTAGAATACACAACAACATTTACTTCAGGTGCTTTGGTATAGGCGTCCTAGGTACTGCAGGGGCCTCTACCGGTTGTAAGCGCTGTAGGCCTCCTGGCCCTGGGGTCATCTATTGGCCAAGATTTTGCCCTAACTAGATAGCTCCTTACGCCAACTCCACTCACCCTCCTTTTGATGTTGTGTACCTGGTGTGACCTGTTTTGGCCTACTTTTCACCCTTATGTATACTACTATTTACATTTGCTTACATTTTTATAAGAGTTACTATTTACATGTTGTTTTTCTTGGTTATCCTACATTTATTGTACCCAATCTCCATACCTGGATAAGGGTTGCCCACATGTGCTACGACTTGATCTATGCACAATGGGTGTGGCTATCTCAGGTGATGTGTCAGGAGAATGCAATGTGGGTAAGTCAGATAAGCATCTGTGTGACCTTAGTCTCAATACAGGACTAGCAGGTGCACCAATTGCAGGATCCTCTGGTTCACTGACAACTGGTGTTTCTTTCTGACTTCTTGGGATGGTTTCTTGAGACTGGTAAAAGTTGATGATTGGAACTATTATTGCTCCTTAATGGTGAGGCCAATCTTCTGGGAAGTCTCCAAGCATTGTGGATATGACTTTTTCTTTGGGTTTTAGACCTGGAGTTGGGGTTCACAGGATTCTGTTTCTTTTCCTTCTGAAGAATCTTGAAGGTCTTGGGTCTTCCATGTTTCTGACCAGTTTTTCAAATGATCCCGGGATACTGTTTGTATAGTTTTTCTCCATTTTTACTGATGAGGCAAACTTTGGTGTTATTAAAGTTGGATTGTCCGTTAACAAATCCAATTGTTAGTGGACACCATGTAACGTATGGGGAGCCCCTATGTGCCTAAACATTGGAGCTCCCCTACAAGGGACCCCATTTTGGAAACTAGACACCCAAGGAACTTATCTAGATGCATAGTGAGCACTTTGAACCCCCAGTTGCTTCACAAATTGATCCGTAAAAATGAAGAAAGAAAATTTGTGTGGAAAAAAAAATTCTTTTTCCTTATTCCCGATCAATTTGTGAAGCACCTGGGGGTTCAAAGTGCTCACTATGCATCTAGATAAGTTCCTTGGGGGGTCTAGTTTCCAAAATGGAGTCACATGTGGGGGAGCTTCAATGTTCAGGCACACAAGAGGAGCTCTCCATACGCGACATGATTTCCGCTAACAATTGGAGCTAGTTTTTCCATTGAAATTGTTAGTGGACACCATGTTGCGTATGGAGAACCCATGTGCCACCAGCACAAGAACAACTGGTAAAGTTGGAGTACTGCACCAGAAAATGGCACCTCTAATGAATGCGCTATTTTCTGGGGTGACTTTGTGTTGCAATTTGCAGCGTGGGGGCCCACGTTTGGGTCTCTCCATGCTGAGGATTCCATCCTCCCAGCTGCTAAGTTGTGCCTGGCTGGCAGGGCCGGCTCCAGGTTTCTGTGGGCCCCGGGTGAAAAGGTCTCAGTGGGCCCCCTTTAAGTACATATCGCGGACTATATATATATATATATATATATATATATATATATATATATATATATTGCCGCACACTTACCGCAAGCCCCATAGACAATGCATGGGGCTTGCCGCAAACGTGCAGCAAGTGCAGCCGCTAGACAGAAAATGCGGCAGATGCGGGGTTTTTTTTACCGCAACTGCCACATTTTTAAAAAAAACTCCTATGTGAAGGCAGCCTTACAGGAACAGTGACTGCCGAATCCAGCAAGAGCTGTTTCTGACAGTGAGTATATTACACATTGTTAGGAGCGGGCTAAAATGCGATTGCATTCCCTTGCGCCTTTTAAAAATACCCTTCAAATGCAAAATGTTGCATTTTTGTGCGTCTGAGGATGCTTGGTATATACACAGGCATCCTGAAGCACACAAATAATGCAAGCAGCTCAATGGAGCCGCACTGCCATATGGTGGCACCGCAGCCAAGCGGAGTGTCTGGCCATCTGGATCTCTCTTTCTCCTCACCTTTCTTCTTGCCGCTCCGGTCTCCTCCGGTCGCTCTGCACATATCAGCACAGTGATGACAACATCGTGCCCCTCCATGCTGAGCTGCAGAATGCAGACAGCGGCAGAAGAGACTCTGGAGAAGAATGCTGCTGGCAAAGGCGGCTGAGACTATAGGAGAGAATCCACAGGGGGCTACCACTGGTACACAAACCTCGTACACACTCGGCTCTGCTCCGTACACCTCGTACACACACGGCTCTGCTCCGTACACCTCGTACACACACGGCTCCGCTCCGTACACCTCGTACACACTCGGCTCTGCTCTGTACACCTCGTACACGCTCGGCTCCGCTCCGTACACCTCGTACACACACGGCTCCGCTCCGTACACCTCGTACTCACACGGCTCTGCTCCGTACACCTCGTACACTCTCTGCTCTGCTCCGTACACCTTGTACACACACGGCTCCGCTCCGTACACCTCGTACACACTCGGCTCGGCTCTGTACACCTCGTACACACACGGCTCTGCTCCGTACACCTCGTACACACACGGCTCTGCTCCGTACACCTCGAACACACACGGCTCTGCTCCGTACACCTCGTACACACACGGCTCTGCTCCGTACACCTCGTACACACACGGCTCTGCTCCGTACACCTCGTACACACACGGCTCTGCTTCGTACACCTCGTACACACACGGCTCTGCTCCGTACACCTCGTACACACACGGCTCCGCTCCGTACACCTCGTACACACACGGCTCTGCTCCGTACACCTAGTACACACTCGCCTCTGCTACATTCACACTGTAAATCCCTCCTGACCCCACACATAACCTTCACCTAATTGCCATACACCTAGTACACACTCACCTCTGCTACATTCACACTGTAAATGCCTCCTGACCACACACAAACTTCACCTTATTTGAGCATCATTCATGCTGGCCAGCACAGTCCTGGATACACTGAGGAGCTGATCATGAGACCCCTGACTCCTCCCCATCCATTGACATCATCACAGGTCCTGTAAGAACACTAGCACAGTGTGTGCTGCTCTGTCGGCTCCCGTGGAGGGGGGAGGAGGGAGACCTCCGGTGCTGCAGCCTGCAGGAGCCTGAAAATGACCCCCCAGCTGCCCCCTGGATATGGCTCTGGCTGTGGTGGCAGTGCTCAGGGGCCCCTGAGGCTAGGGTCACACTTGCATTGTGACCCTAGCCTTATGCAAGTATTGTATGTTGCAACGCTGCTATGCGCTGGAGGCAGCCCATAGAAACCCGACGTTTACCTTGACAACCATTGGTTGTCAATGTAAACATCGGGTTTCTATGGGCTCCGTTGCTGGCAGCGCATAGCGTTAAACGCTCTGCGCTGCAGCAGACAATACTTGCGTCAGGCTAGGGTCACAACACAAGTGTGACCCTAGCCCTCAGGGGCCCGGTGGGCCCCCTCCAAGCCGTCGGGCCCCGGCACTTGCCCGGGTACGCCGGGTGCTGACGCCGGCCCTCCTGGCTGGCAACCAAAAACACAGCAAAGGCCTTTTTTTTTTTATATATTTCTAGAACTGATTTTAGAAAAAATAAAAATGACGTGAGGCTCCACCATATTTTTGGTCCAGCCAGGTACAACTTGGCAGCTACGGACTGCCACCAACCCCCAGCTGCCTCGTTGTACCTGGCTGGCAACCAAAAATAGAGCGAAGCCCATTTTTTTTATTTCTAGAACTAATTCTAAAAAAAAAAATGATGTGGGGCTAGACCATATTTTTGGCCCAGCCAGGAACAACTAGGCAGCTGGGGGCTGGAATCCTCAGCATGGAGAGGCCCAAGCGTTCTGGGCCCCCCATGCTGCGAATTGCAGCCCGCAGCCACCCCAGAAAATGGCGCATTCATTGAAGCACCATTTTCTGGCGCTGTACCCTGGCTCTTCCAGTTGCCCTGCTGCTGGTGGCAAACTTGGTAATAAAGGGGCTAATGCCAGCTTTTTATTGTTAGTCCCGGCCATTAGGAATCTCTAGTAAATAGTCATAAAAAATACACCACACAAAGAAAATCTTTTTATTTGAAAAAAAAAACGCAAACAAAATTCGGACTCTTCATTATAAAGATCCACAATGAAGGTCCCATGACGCTCGATCGCCTCCGACGTAGTCCACAACAAAGGTCCCACGACGCTCAATCACCTCTGCTCAATCAAGAGACTGCAGCAAGGGATCAAGTGTCCTCTTCCTACAGTCTCTGGGGTCAGAGTTATGGTGCACTGTATGGCAATGATCTGTCATACAGTGCACCAGGACTATGATCCCAGAGATTACAACTTGATCCCTTGTTGCATCCATCCTTCCATCTCTGCATCCATCCACTCATGCACTCATCATCCACGCATGCACCCATCCACCCATGCACACACACATCTATCCATGCACACATCCATCCATGCATGCACACATCCACTCATCCACGCATGCACCCATCCACCCATGCACACACACATCTATCCATGTACACATCCATCCATGCATGCACACATCCACACATCCACGCACGCATCCACGCATGCAGACATCTACGCATGCACACATCCCTCCATGCATGCACACATCCATTCTCCCATCCACCCATTCACACACACATCTATCCATGCACACATCCATCCATGCACACACACATCCATCCATGCACCCATCCATGCATGCCCACATCCACGCATGCCCACATCCACGCATGCACACACACATCTATCCATGCACACATCCATCCATGCACACACACATCCATGCATGCATGCATACACACATCCACGCGCGCAATAACACATGCACACATCCATGCATGCAACATCCATCCATGCACGCACACATCCAAGCATGCACATGCACACATCCATCCATGCACGCACACATCCATGCATGCACACACACACCCATCCACCCATGCATGCACCCATCCATCCACCCATGCATGCATGCACCCACTCACCTATCCATCCACCCATGCATGTATGCATCCACTCATCCATTCATACTTACCTCATCCAGGAGGAGGAGCCTGGGAGAGGAGGAGGGGCCCACACCGGAGCAGGCCGGCGGGTGCATCGGCAGGTGCATCCCCCCATTAGGTGAGGGGGGACACGAGGCACAGGGGGGTGTCAGATTCCTCAGCCCCCTCCGTGATTGCACCAGGAGGGGGCTGAGGAAGCTGACCGGCGGGTGCAGCCCGCCGGCGGTAACAGTCATTTACCGCTGGCGGACATACCGCCAGTGGATGACTGTTACCGCCGGGTGGGGAAGGTAGAAAAGGGATCCGGGGGCCCTGGAATGGGAGGGGGCTAGGAGGGGGAGGGCACCTGCCGCCCTGCCTCTCCAGATCTGATTAGAGAGCTCCAATCAGATCTGCAGGCGGTTACTCGCTCTGATTGGCAGTCTCAATTTCAGCTGCCAATCAGAGCGAGTTTAGTCACGGGGGGACTAAGCCACTCCCGCTGGGCTAAAGTATGGGTCCTTGCGATCCTGCACCGGAGCTGCAGAGCGCAAACAACCCATGACGTTATAGAGTCGTCATAGGTCGGGAACGCACCGACTTTCATGATGTCTCTATAACGTCATAGGTCGCGAAGGGGTTAAAGGAAAGTATAGTGAGATGTGGCCGGTCTTGTTGCAGCGACAACAGATGGGTTCTCCTATGGAGCTGTAACGATCAGTGGTCCTCCCTCTGGGCGACGTGATCTTCCTTCCTCTCATCCACAGGATGTCCTCCAGGTTGTCAGCAAGCTGGATTAGAGGTTGGGGTTTAGGCTGCTGCGGCTGTAGGGCTCCCATGACTGTGGATAGGCTCTTGCCCAGCTGGCGCACCTCCAAGCACAAAGAGTCGCTTCAATCTGAGTTAGTAGACTGTACACGGCTTTCAGCTGCAGGCACGGGTACTGGTGTTGTTGTAGCCGGAGCCTTGCCACTGCACCACTGC
Source organism: Allobates femoralis (assembly GCA_033576535.1). NCBI lineage: Eukaryota > Metazoa > Chordata > Amphibia > Anura > Aromobatidae > Allobates > Allobates femoralis. The sequence continues at coordinate 337,838,415 of JARQOC010000006.1, forward strand.
TGGATGGCAGCTTCAGGAGTCTACACTGGCTGTAACCCCTTTATGGCTATGTCCTTTAAAGTATTGAAATCAGCGTTGTGGTGGCTTAGGGACCACCAGCGCAGGGTTTTGCTGTCCTCTGGTGATGGTAGCCCCCGGGGAAACTGCTCAGTCAATAATTTATTTTCATTAGGGACACTGGCAGGGCTGACTTGCTTCAGGGATTATAGCACCTCCTGTAGGTGCCAGGCATAGGTCCGGATATCATCCCCCAGCTTTTGATAATTATGATAGAAGCGTATTCTTATGTCAGCCTCATTACAGTCCTCAAAAGCAACTTAAAGTTTATCAAAGATTACATCTACTGATCCCAGTTCAGCGGTGGACCAGGATTCAGCCTCGCCTTCTGCTGCATCGGTTAACTGTCCCAATACAACAGCTGCACGCTGCTGTCCAGTCATTGTATACATATCCAACCCGCTGCAGATCTTTCTTTTGAAGATGGACAAGGTATCAGGGCGGCCATCATACTGGGGCAACCACTTAGCACCCGGGATATATGGTAGCGAGATCAGCATGATCGGGGCAACTGCGCCCGGTGGGTCGGCGGCTCTACCGGTTGCAGCCATGGCCGCTTTGGGGTGATTCTCGGAGTCAGCAAATTTGCTGTTGTCGTCGCTGGATAAGGCGGGCATTTTCGGGGCCCCCCGAGTGAATCAACAAGTAAACAGTTTCGAACCCCGTAGGCAGGGAGTTAAGTGTTCGGGAATTTCCGGATTAGGCAGCTGCGCTTCGGAAGTATTAAGCAGATCAAGGGGCGGGGTTTGGGTTTTGCGCTCTGCAAGCCGTTACGACCCCTTTCATCCTGCTCTGCGGCGCAGTAATGGCGGCTCCGTTTAACAGTCACCAATTACAGTCTTAAACACGGCACACAGTAGCATCAGGCACGGCATCCTGTTCGTGACGCCAGATCTTGACTCTCCCAGGGTTATACGGGGACTCGGGTGTCTGGGCCCTGCTGTGATTGGGATGTCACTGGTGGCCTGCCCATATCCGTGGCCCTGATGGTCATCAAAAAGAGGGTAGTTTGAAAATAGGAATAAAGTATAAAGTTTACGTGATGCCACCTGTGGTATCTGGTTACTGCACCAGGGCTGCGTGGGGCCTCCAGGGATGATGGATGGGCAGCTAGGTGTTGAAGCTCCCCACAGGCGGAGATGGATCCCTGGGGAGTTTGGTGATGATAATGGGGGATGGAGTAGGGATTTGGCCGGGCTGTTGGATAAGGAGACAGTCTCTGTGGATGGCAGGGGAGCGGGTAAGGAACCGACACACACACCACTGGTTGTTTCTTTACCTTTTACTGGTGGAATTGCATGTAAATGTCCAGGGCACTGCCGGCTGTTCAGGATGCATTTCTGGGTCTCCACAGTGAGTGGGTATAAGGCCTTCTTGTCTCTTTTCCCGTGTGTGTGAAGCCCCTGCCCCGTGTGAAACTTGGCTGGCCTCCTCTGCTCTCCTACCACCTGTGCTGTCATCGGAAAACCCTTGATGGACTACCGCTATTCCTCTCTCCGCTGTGCCTAGCTCCCTGGTTGGTGACTGCACAGATGCCCGGGCCAGGTGCTCTCCAGTAGACTCGGATTCCGGTGTCCGGGGTGCTGTCTGCGGTGAACCTAATGATGGCTCCTCGGTCCCCACTTTGCTCTCTCTTCTCTCCTCGCCTTCCGACCCCACTCTTGGGCCCTGCAAGACTACTTCGAAGGCTGTTCAGGGTCACTGGCTTGGGCCTAACGCGGCACCGACCACCAGAACGTCTTCACAGCTCTTCTAGCATCTGCACACTGTAACTAACTCTGCCCCCAGCACCAGTATTTATAGGGGATCTTGCCTAAGGGTGGCAAGTTGGGCTCCCCCTACTGTGCTGGGGTGGAAGGTGTTGTTTGTGTCTGTGTACCCACTGAGGAAACCCATCCGTGCTGTAGGTGAGTCTGTGGTTACCTGTGTGAGCAGGGTGCCACATTAACACAATGCGCTCAGCCTGCCAAATCCTAAATTTTTGATGGATTTGGCAGGCTGAGGGCTGACACTAATCTGATCCTAGCCTAACCTACACAATCATAAAGTAGAAGAGAAGCATTAGTGCAAACACACTAATGCTTTTTTTAAACAAACAGATACCGAACAAAGTCAAGCTTGCTGACTTTATAGCAAAGTGTTCAGGTTTCTGATCACGAACCAAACCTGCAATGTTCATACCGAATTTGGAACTGGTGACCCTTGTTTGGAAAAGTTTGCTCATCTCTATTGTTAATGACTTGTTTGAGGCCAAAAAAGGCCTACTAGTGGAACCACAAAGATTTGGCAATCACTTGTTTGAGGCCCAAAAAAAAAGTTATTTGAGAACAGACAGAGATTTGTCAATTATTTTTTTTAGGACAAAAAAGGCCTGTTAGGGGAACCACAAAGATATTGCAATCATTTGTTTTATGCAAAAAAACTGCATTTGGCCTGAGACCTCTCTTTACTCCCTCCCTTTTTTTAAACACTTCCCGTCTGCTATCCTACACAGTTATAAGATTACCAAATCCTTAAACTTTAACTGGAACTGAAATGTAAGCATGCAGTAGGTGCATGTTTATACCGACCTCACAATAACAAAAACAAGAAAAAAAAGTTACCGTATTTTTCCTTTTATAAGACGCACTTTTTTTCCTCCAAGTTTTGGAGGAAAGTGGGGGTGCGTCTTATAAAAGGAGTATAACATTCATTCATCCTCAGTTGCTTGGGAGGGGGAGACAGCAGTGAAGTGGGGACAGAAGTGACAGGGAATGGTCCCTGCTGAAGAATCAGGTGGCAGGAGCACCACGTGTCCCCGGCTCATTAAAGTCATAAATATTCACTTCACTTGCTCCCAGTCTCCACCCACCTCTCTGCACTGAAGACAGCAGAGAGGTGAGAGCACGGGGAGCAGGAGAAGCTGCTTAGCCGCCACACATGGTCTCTCTCCAGCTTCCTGCAGCTGCTGGGGAGATTGTGTGCTGGAGATAGTGAGAATGGAGGAGCCGAGTGCAGCTGCTGTAAGTGAATCCGCACTGAGCTTTGTGCTGATTCACTGCCATGTAGTCAGGGGCAGAGCAGGGAGATCGGTACCTTATCACAGTGTGGTGCTCTCTGTAATGTGTCCTGCTGAGCCCTGCACAGTGCAGAAATCCAGGAAGCTCGGTCTGCATTTCAGGAGCTTCAGTGTATGGAGAGCAGGGCTGGAGCTTGCATAACACCAGTGTACAGCTCCTGTATCTACATCCTGCATTTACAGGTCAAGCTCTGCTGTGGTGACTTGTAATTAGGAGACAGGGCTGGAGCATTATATTTCAGCACAGTGTATAGACCCCCTCCCTGGCCCTCCCTCATACAGTACATCACATCAGAACTTGATCTGCAGACTATCGCCACTTCCTTGATTTCAGCAGGGTGATGGCAAAGCAGGATACATTAAAGTGAGTGCACATGTAAATGTAACATAACCACTAATAAAGTTAACACTACCAATACTGGGCTTAACTAGAACTCCAAGCATGCTATAGGATCTACAGTACATGCTGGGAGTTGTAGTTCTTAAAGGGGTTGCCACTACATGAACAAATCCCATCTCATTCACCTTTTTGGCCCTTGTATAATTAAGGCTGCCTTCACACTTGTGTCCCCCTCTGCGGCGTCCTGCGGAGGGGGACCGCAAGCTGAGCGTAGGCACTGCAAGTCCCTATGTTTAACATGGGGTCGTGGGTGCCTGCGCTCGGGTGCAGATTGGCGTGCGCACCCATTCACTGCAATGTATGATTTGTACGCAGGCGGATGCATGCGCACAAATCATACAGTCTCGTCCGCACTAGGAACACATGTCGCATTCAGGGTGTGGACGAGAGTGTGTGATTTGTGCGCAAGTATACGCATGCGTACAAATCATACATGGCGGTGAATGGGTGCCATGCCAATCTGCACCTGAGCGCAGGCACCCGCGTCCCCATGTTAAACATAGGGACTTGCGGTGCCTGCACTCAGCTTGCGGTCCCCCTCCACAGGAAGCAGCGGAGGGGAACGCTAGTGTGAAGCCAGCCTAACAAAGACCATACTTACCCACGATGCTGCAGCGGTTCCAACATTGTCAGAAGTTGCATAGTCATCTCCCATGTGACATTGATATGAGACTCAGCCCTCCGACCAGTCAGTGCTGGCGTCTGTCTCCCCGCCATCAGACACTGGAGCAAGAAGTCGTTGGTGTTGCTCACATGCTGCTCCTGCATCCGAAGGAGACAGATGCCAGCGCTGACTGGTCGCAGGGCCTGACTGTCATATCAAAGTCATTTTTTGCTTCAAATATTTTTTTCCTTATTTTCCACCTCCAAAATCTGGGTGCGTCTTATAATCCGGTGCGTCTTATAAAGCGAAAAATACGGTATAAGTTATAAGGTAAAAGATAAGCATTAGTGCAAACGCACTAAGACTTTTTTTCAAACGAACAATTACTGAACATAGCTGAGTTCATCGACTTTTTAGCCAAGTTTTCGGATTTCTGATCATGATCTGAACCTTTAATGTTCATGCTGAATTTTATATGGGCAGCCCTTGTTGGGAAAGTATGCTCATCTCTATTGGTAATGACTTGTTTGAGATGAAAAAAGTCCTGTTAGGGGAACCTTAATTATTTGGCAATGACTTGTTTGAGGCCCAAAAAAGTATTTTAGGAGAACTACAGAGATTTGGCAATTACTTTTTTCAGGCCAAAAAAGTTTGAGAATAGAGATTTGGCAATTACTTATTTTGGTCCCAAAAATGGCCTGTTAGGAGAACCACAAAGATTTGGCAATCACTTGTTTGAGGCCAAAAAAGGCATGTTGGCAGAACCACAAATATTTTGCTATAACTTGTTCTATGCTAAAAATGCATCTTTGGGAATGCAAAGATTTGGCAATCATTTGTTCTAAGCAAAAAATGCATATTTCTGGATGAACAGTCTCACACACCTATCAAAAAAGAGATCAAGTATCTAGCTATCTTTATCTAGCAGCAGCAATGAGTAGTGGCAGCAGCATTGTTCCTAAGCAGTAACACCTGCAAAATGGCGCTGACGTGACATGAACGCTCATTATGTGTCGAGGGACATGTGACTTAGACAGCCAATGAAACAAGCTCTTGTGTCTCCACATTGTGAATGGTTTCTGCACCTTGATTGACTGCAGGAATATCCACACAGTAAGTGCCGGGAAGAAAAAAAATGGAGTCTGACGCTGCTCTGACCTCTCCATATCCCCCTCCCCATTCAGACATGTCCACCCGCTATGCTAGTCAGCCATAAGGTAGAAAAAAAGCATCACTGCACATGCAGTAATGTTTTTTTAATTCGAACAGTTACTGAACAAAGCCAAGTTTGCCGAATTTTAGCAAAATGTTCGGGTTCCGAATCCCAAATCTGAATTGGCCAGGTTCATGCCGAATTAAAAATTGGCGAACATGTTGAAGAAAGTTCGCTCAACACTATCCACAGCATCATGTCCAAAAACCTTGTGGAAATGCTGCTTTCCAGGAAAAAACAGCAGCCCTGAAACATTTGTCAACTATTCCTGAAGTCTCTCCCATTTTCAGCAGAAGTTCCATCGGAGGTGACAAGTATGGTTGAAACGTTTTATTTTCTAAGAATTAGGTATAATAAACTATCCAAATAGAAGTTTAATGCAGCAGAAATTGTCTTTGATTATTTTTTCTTATAGAACAGCATCTTAATGGCTTTTTTGATATCCTTGTTCCTCAGACTATAGATGATTGGATTAAACAGTGGAGTCACTACTGTATATAAGAGATGTAGTGCCTTGCTTATATTGAGTAAATGTCTTCTTCTTGGAACAACATAGATTATGGTTAATGTTCCATAATATGTACCTACTGATGTAAGGTGTGAACTGCAGGTGGAAAATGTCTTCTGCCTTCCCGAGGTGGAGGGAATTTTAAATACCGTCATAAATATATGTACATATGTTACAACAATGAACATGAATGGTATGACAATTATAGGTATAGACAGTACAAAGACTAGCGCTTCAAGAGTAAATGTATCTGAGCATGACAACTTGAGAAGAGGTGTAAGCTCGCACATGAAGTGGTCAATAACTTTAGGCCCACAAAAATCTCTGTCAAACAACATAGTAGAAGTACATAGTGTTACTACAAGTCCTGAAAACCAAGAAACACCTACAAGCCGAAGGCAAACATCAACGTTCATGGTGGAAGTATAGTGAAGTGGCTTACAGATGGCCAGATACCGGTCATAGGACATCAATGCAAGGATGTAGCACTCTGCAACGGTTGATACTCCATTCACATAGAACTGTACTACACAGTGTATCAAGGATATTTTTCCCACATCAAGCAGTATGTTGTGAAGCATGGTAGGAGCAATATTTGTGGTAAATACAATATCGCAAAAAGATAGATGAAGGAGAAAGCAGTACATAGGAGTATGGAGTTGATGGCTTTTTAAAACTAAAAGAATGATAAGGAAATTTCCAAGCAATGTAGCCACATAAACCATGAAGAAGACTGTGAAGACCAAATGTCCAAGACTGTAAAGTCTTCCAAATCCTACTAGAACCAAGTCCTCTGTTTGGTTCATCATAATCAATCTTTGATAGTCTTAAGTTTTAGAGGATACAACAGAAGATTCATGGAACACTCACAAAAGCAGACAGATGAAAAATTGATGACTTTGAGCTGTAGTTCCAGAGTTTTCCAAGAAGCCCCTGGACAACTATGATCAACAACAAATATATCCTTCATCATATAAAACAAGAACTATCCTTAGAATGCAAGATCACCATAGATAAACTTAACCATTTTGGACATGTGGTGACTGATAATTAATTTGAAAAGGAGATGCTAGTAAAAATTGTCAGTGGTAAAAGGAAACAGGGGTGACTAATGGCCTATTGGCTGGATACCATCAAGAATGACATGGGAATAAACATAGAGCAATTGAAAGAACGGTGGAAAACTGGGAAGCATGGCAAGAACTGGCCAAATTATCTAAGGGTGATTCATGACTAAATGGATAGAATCATAATATGTCAGTAGTTTAAAGGGATCCTGTCACCTCCAAATCACCTCCTAAGCTATCAAAACATGCCCCTGCAGCATCCATTTACTAATCTCACACTCCTTTTGTCTCCTAAAAGCATCCTGTGAAAGTGGAGAAAAACGTTTTAATACTTACTCATTAGTGATTATAATTAGCAGGGGCCATATTCTTTAGTCACCAGGGGGTGTTGTTTAGCAGCTCCAGGATCCAGCCCTCTCTCTGTCTGTGCTGCTGTGAAACTGAAACTGAAAGCAGGACTAATGATTTGCATTCTGTGAGTGATAGAGAGGGGGGAAGGTAATGCCTGCACATCGCAGCAGAACACACAAAGACAGGGTGGATCCTGGAGCTGCAAAACAGCTTGCCGTGGTGACTAAAGAATATAGTCACTGCTAATTATAATCACTAATGAGTAAGTATTAAAACATTTTTATGCACTTTCACAGGATGCTTTTAGGAGACAAAAGGAGTGTGACATTAGTGATAGGATGCTGCAGGGACATGTTTTGCTAGCTTAGGAGGCGTTTTGGAGGTGACAGGATCCCTTTAAAAAGTATGATTTTCCCATTTAATTAGCTATATTACCAAACAAAAAAAGTAATCTTTTTGAAGTGGCCAGGACACTGTCAAATTATAGTGTTGTAGAGTAAAAGACCATACAAATTCCTGTAGAAAGACTGGTGTAAAGAATTTACCCTTTTCAAATGTATTTTAACAGTTGAATCAAATACTTATATGTGTTCATTCTGAGTTGTAGAATAGATCATGGATTCTCAGTCTTCTTAATTTGGCCTCATCAGCCAAAACAATAATAACTTCTAGGTTTCCTCATTGGTCAAAGTCAATGACAACATTTTAAGTGATTAGTTGATTACTTCATTTTATTTTAAAACTTATCTTGTGAACCTGGCAAACATTAAAATAGTTATGTTGCTAAATCAGTGATTGGAGAAAGACAACAAAGTGTCACTTGTCAAAACCTCTTAGCAGTGCCTGACAACTACACCTGACACTACTTTACACCACAACTACTACACCACTTTATAATGTATCTAAAGTATATACTTTGTCTCCTTTGTCCTGTTTCAGAGATTATTGTAATTCGACTAGTGTACAGCATTCTGGTGAGGGTCTTAACAGTTTCCTCAAATAAGTGTCAGACACACAGGATGTTCCCTCTAATTCTGCAGCAGCGTAGGGTGCTTTCACATCGCGTTATTTTTCCTGTCCGTGGGATCCTACTTTTTGCAGGACCTCACATACAGGAACGGACGGCATCGGATATACATTGTAGAAGTGAAATTAGATGGCACACAGCAGTTTTAGTGTACTGAGCATGCTCAGTACACTAAAATCGGGTCCGAGAAACGATCAGCTGTTTCCTCAGACCCGTGCTCCATGTTATTTGGCGCGGATCATGTCGGATCCGATTGTGTCCGATTTGATCCGCTGTGTCCAAAATTGAAGCAGTCTCCAATTTTGGGCACAGCAAAAAATCGGACACAATCAGATCCGACAAAAATCAGATGCCATTAAAGGGATCCTGTCACCTCCAAAACGCCTCCTAAGCTATCAAAACATGTCCCTGCAGCATCCTATCACTAATCTCACACTCCGTTTGTCTTCTAAAAGCATCCTGTGAAAGTGGAGAAAAACGTTTTAATACTTAATCATTAATGATTATAATTAGCAGGGGCCATATTCTTTAGTCACCAGGGGGTGTTTTTTGCAGCCTCGAGGATCCAGCCCTCTCTCAGTCTGTGCTGCTGTGAAACTGAAACTGAAGGCAGGACTAATGATTTGCATTCTGTGAGTGATAGAGAGGGGGGAGGGTAATGCCTGCACAAGCAGAGCAAACACAGAGAGAGGGTGGATCCTGGAGCTGCATAACAGCCCGCCTTGGTGACTAAAGAATATAGCCCCTGCTAATTATAATCACTAATGAGTGAGTATTAAAATGTTTTTATGCACTTTCACAGGATGCTTTTAGGAGACAAAAGAAGTGTGAGATTAGTGATAGGATGCTGCAGGGACATGTTTTGGTAGCTTAGAAGGCGTTCTGGAGGTGACAGGATCCCTTTAAGATCAAATCCGATCTGATCCGTGCCCATAGGATAACATGGGGGCCAAATCGGATCCGCGGCTGTCCGTTTTACAACGGACAGCCACAGATCCTCAGACTTCGCAGTATGAAAGCAGCCTTAGATGTGGACTGAGATAGCTGAAACGAACCATATTAAAACAGCAGTAAGAAAAGGAGAATGATTTTTATCATTTTATTTATCTACAAAGTGCCAATATATTCTGCAAAACTACAAATAGATTGGAACAACTTACGTTGCCCAATTCAGTAGGGATATAAAGAGTATAAGGGGAGGTTGTCACTATAATAATTTAACTACTGGTAGATCTCCCAAACTCTGTAAACATCTGGGTGGTCTGCATTTTTCTCTGCACTGACATTCTAAATATCAACGAGAATACGCTTTTTATACAAGATCATGCAGTTGCAGGCAGTGCTGTGAAGTCGGTAAGCCAAACATCTGTCTCCAACTCTGACTCTGATTCTTCAATTTCCCTGAATCCGACTCCGAGTCCAACGTCACCAAAATGGTCATCAACTCTAACTCCATAACCATGGCTGTGAAGTAAGTAAGCCACTCCGACTCTAACTCCTCAATTTCCCTGAATCTGACTTCAACTCCACCCACAATGTGCACCGACTCCGACTCCACAGCCCTTGTTGCAGGGATGCGGAATCAGCTTACAAACATATAAAGACTACACATAGAGAAGGCAGAGATAATTTATTAACATCTCTGCTTTCCTGACTGATGTATAAACAGTGCTAAACAAATGCTTTTCTGGATAAAAATCAATTGTTTTCTTTTGTTACTGTCGTGTGACCCTATCCCTTACACCGGGTGAAAACAAGTTTTAGGAGTGATCAAAAGGCCACGTTACATGTTTGATACCCCCCAAAAAAGAGCCTTTTCTGTAGATGTTTGTAGAGCATCTAATGGCTTACTCACACCACCGTAAAAATCAGATGCGTGCTATCCAATTTTTCATGACATATTCATTATCTGTACATTACTGGAATAAATATTAAAATGTTTTCATAGTAAAGTACAGAAACCTTGATAAAGCTAAAAGAGCAAATTGATACAAACCTGAAAAAAAATGATTTTTGTCTTTTATTTACATAGAAGATTTTGTACCTAGATGGTAATTGACCGGCCAATTTGATGTACAGATTTGAAATAAGGGAAGAGTGTAATGTTTCATCATCTGCAGCTGCAAGCATTATGTGTCCTTCACATCGTGGTGCGCTATATTTATTAATGATCTCTATACACCTGATGTGGCAAGGGAAATACATTATGGTAAGTAATCACTGGGGATTGAGACAATAGAGTATCTATAAATGGGTATCTAGACAAATGAGTGATTTAAAACAGTCATTATCACTTCAATTATAGGTTTACATAAGCAGTAAATGTCCATTTGGGTTAATAAATGTTATATAATTTTCTATGGTTTGATAAATAAATTGGTAATTTAAAAAAAAAATGTTTGAGTAAGGGGAATGGGACAGACTTCAATGGTAAGGCCCATGCAAACATGTATCAAAAAGAGAATGTGGTGGGTCATTGAGCTTAAACGATAATTCATGGTTCGGCAAAATTTGCAGAATGCATCCCCTTAACCTGTGAATGTATTGTTTAAAGTTGTCAGACAGTTGTCCTTCATTAAATTTCCTTTGATGTAATAAGTGAAAATGCTCCTCAGACCCCAGTGTCTACAGTTTTATAAGCTGCTTAGTTCCAATGTTCTGATGGTTGTATAGCGTGGAGCATGGAGGTAGCCATAGGCAAGGCATTGATTCCAGATGCCCTAACAAGCTACAGGAAACTATGGTCCTGGCTGGGTTGGTGGGTTAGTGTGGTCCAGGTCAAATCTGTCAGGAAGCCATATGTTTCTGTTCTCGTTGGCGAGCCAAGACTAGACCACAGTTAAAACTGTCATGAAGATGAACAGTTCTTAACAAGAAACCATCTTAGGCTGCCTTCACATCAGCAGTAGTTTGTAATTCGTGGCAGATCTGGCTTATGTCGCCACACCTGCCGGATATGCTGCTTAACGGTCAACTTATGGCACTGATCCGGCAAGCCCCATTCATTCTCTATTGGACTTGTGGTCAGATGCAGCAAGTGCAGTTTTGCCAGATCTGGCACCTGCAGCACCGCAAAAAGACGCTGCTAGAAGCATATTTTTTGCTCGACAGCAAGTTCCGGATCTGCCGGATCCGGCAAAACCGCATTTGCCGCTACTGACCGCAAGTCCCATAGAGAATGAATGGGGTTTGCCGGATCGGTGCCACAAGCCGGCAGTTACGCAGCAGATCCGGCAGGTGCTTCCACAACTGCCGGATCTGCTGAGATTTACAAACTACCACTGATGTGAAAGCAGCCTTATACTTAATGGTACATTTACACGCCGCTACCGAAAGGTAGAAACCGGCAGGTTCAGAGACAATGTACCTTTTACCTTCAAAACACCGCGCAGTGGCGCCGTGTAATTCAGGTTGTTGCTCCCTGTCTCTTTGGATACCTGTCTTTTAGGCGTGCTCAAAAACAAGCAGGTATAAACCCTATGGTAGCGGCGTGTAATCGGGGCACAGGTACTGTATTTGAGTTCCCTGGGCAAGCTTGAGCGTCATGTATACCACGCCCCATCAGCTATCATTGGAGGGGGCTACTGTGTACCCATTGGCTGTCCCTGCACAGGGCGGCATATTTAACGATCTGACCAGTCACAATACACATCTGCTATAGCATCATGTATTAGGCAGCCTTCCTGCGCTGGCTGGCCAGTCATGATGTTATTGCATTGTCCAATCACCGTACGAGCATTGCGTAATACACAACTCCGTCACGCCTATGTAGTTACGGCGCACAATATGTACGCCCAGATTCCCTTTTGGTAGCGGCGTGTAAATCAGGGAAGGTGCTCCACAGAAGATAACCTGCTGCACCCATCGGCACTTCCGGGGAACGCAAATACCTTCTGTGGAGCACCTTGTAGCGGCGTGTATTTGCGGTATCAGGTACCGTTAGCAACCGTTGAAAACGCGCGCACGTGCGGTGCCTAACTGTTGCTACCTTAGGTAGCGGCGTGTAAAGGTACCATAACAGTTTCCTTAGTTTTTTAGGCACAAATGAACATGAGAGATAGCGGGCAGACATCTTAAGCACATTTTACATTAAAGAGCAAGGTATCAGACACAGTTCTAGCCTTAGCTGGGCTTGCTTCTGATATTTCTGAATTTGGGCTCTCCAGCACAACCGAACACAACAGAGCAGTTTTTTATGGTCATCTTCTTTCTCAACAGGACCACATGGCCATCCGTCACATGGCAGGTACTCCAGGAGATTGGAATACTACAGCAGGAATGGAGCAGCGAGGTCCCTGACACCTCTAGATAAAAGTCTCTTCTTCCCATAGGAGAGGGTAGTACAGGATCCGTCACAGCACTGGTGAAGGGTCCCGCCCGAGAAAGTTGAACACTGTCACTCACCAGTGGAGATAACCCATACATTGAAGGCTAAGGGGAATGGCATTTGAAGCCGCTTGTTAGAGGGAAGGTGTCTAACCCTCTGGTTGGTCCATTGGATGCTACAGTCACTTCAAAGGATCATACTCTCTCACTTTGGTCTCGACATTGTAGTTGCCATGAGTTACCCACTACATGCGACCTTGTCAAACTGCCTGGCTTGTAAGTCCATACTTGTTACTAGTGGATGTGGATGAATTACACTAGAACACCGCCGACAGCTCTGCTGTGCTGCATAGTAAATCTATCTTGGGGTATAGTTGTGGGGTAGTGGGAAGTGTCGGTGTGCCAGCACGCTGGTATCAGAGATTTCCCGCTGCGAGGATAAACTTTGCTAGTCTCAAGGCCTGCTTGTTATCTGGCCATAGCGGAAGGTTTAAGAGTGCTGTCTCAGGTATAAGACAGACTTTTTTGAAGAGTTTATTTTGATGAGGCAGTATAAGCATGGGATTTATTAGTATTATCAGGATGTCATATTCCACATAGAGAGGAGCAGAGGTTTATAACATCAAATGTAGATTTGTTTAGATGGACCTTGGATAAGTAGCACATTGAATCTATTTTTACTGCATTACAATTTCCATTAAAAAAGATCTGCCAGCTCTCCTGACATGTCCATGTAAGTTTATGGCCATTTTTGATTAAATAACTAGGGATGAACGAGTATGCTTGTCACTACTCGGTATCTCGCACGAATATCTCGGTACTCGGGGTACTCGGCGAGTACCGAGTAATCTCGCGATACCCTTGCTATGCTTGGGGTCCACCTCCCTGCATGTTGGTGCTCTTTACAGAGCCAGCCCGCATGCAGGGTTTGGATAACAGCCACTGTAAAGCCACTGCCCTGTTGGTTGTGGCTTTACAGTGATTGGCTGGCCGCACAGCGTGATCAAGTCTTTATAAGACCTGACTGCGCTGTGCTCCTCACTCTGCTCCACAGACAGTCAGTGTAGGGAGAGCTGCTGCTGATTTAGGGACAGATTTGTGGCCTTTCAGCTAGTGTATCTAATCTAATTACCACAACAGTCCTTCTGCAGACTAATAGAGCTGTATACAAGCAGGCAGGGAGGCAGGGTATATAGCAAACTTCGTTGTGCCAGTATACCAGCCTGCATCACATCTAAGATAAGATAAGATAAGATAAACTTTATTGATCCCGGAGGAAATTACAGTATTACAGCAGCAGAACAAAGATCAAGAACATTTCACACTTTACAAAATAAGTCTATATGGACAGCAGATGTGGGTAGACTGGTACATGTACCTCACCTATTCCCCCCATACACATAGAACTTCACATAGTCTTGGGACGCTTTACACTTATACATTTGTTAAACATCCCCACAGCTGTCGGAACAAACGATTTTCTGTATCTTTCCTTTTTACACATTAGTTGGATTAGACGCTTGCTGAATGTGCTCTTCTGCTTCGCAAACAGTTCAGAGAGCGGGTGTGTATTGTTGCTCATCATAGCCTTGCATTTCTTATTAATTCTATCCTCTAATACCTCCTCGAAAGTCCTAAGTTGTAGACTCACCGCCGCACTAGCCTTCTTGATAAGTTTATTCAGCTTATTAGCGTCAGCTGTGCGCACACTACTACCCCAGCATATTATTGCAGCAAAGATTGCACTCGCCACAATAGATTGGTAGAACATTTCAAGCATTTCTGGGGCTGGTGGACAGGCTGGAAATCTCATCCATCTCAAAACAGTGCTTTTGGGGATTAATTTAGCTCTCTATAGGCAGGAGTAGGTTGTAGCAGAAATTAGGATACGCCAAAACACTCTGTATTCTCGTCAGAATTTGTGTCTGACCGGTCCATCTGCTGGGATTTAATCTCTAATCTCTGTGTCCAGCTAAAAACCAACTCTTGTCTGCATTCATTTACCATTTATGTGCGCCAGGAGTGGTATGTAGCGGAAATTAGGATACGCCAAAACACTCTGTATTCTCGTCAGCGTTTGTGTCAGACCGATCCACCTGCTGGGATTTAACCTCTAATCTCTAATCTCTGTGTCCATCTAAAAACCAACTCTTGTCTGCATTCATTTAACATTTATGTGTACCAGGAGTGGGTTGTAGCGAAAATTAAAATATGCCAAAACACTCTGTATTCTCGGCAGAATTTGTGTCTGACCGGTCCATCTGCTGGATTTAATCTCTAATCTCTGTGTCCAGCTAAAAACCAACTCTTGTCTGCATTTGTGCGCCAGGAGTGGTATGTAGCGGAAATTAGGATACGCCAAAACACTCTGTATTCTCATCAGCGTTTGTGTCAGACCGATCCACCTGCTGGATTTAACCTCTAATCTCCAATCTCAGTGTCCAGCTAAAAACCAACTCTTGTCTGCATTCATTTAGCATCTTAGTGCGACAGGAGTGGCTTGTAACTCCAAATAGTATAAGACAAAACACGGTATACGCGTCAGTGTTTGTTTCTGACCGTTCCAGTTGCCGGGATTAAACCGCTCTAATTTGTAATCTCAATGTGCAGCTAAAAACCATGTTTTGGACGCCTTCATTTAGCTGTATACAGGCAGCACAACATTGAAAATGCGCAAGGCCAGTGGCAAGTGACAAGGAACTGGACATGATGGTGGTGCAGGCAGAGGCCAAGGCCGTGTGCAAGCTCGAATTGCGCCACGACAAATGCCCACATCATCTCGCTCGACCTTCCTGTCCCAATTTCTAGGGGACCACAGCAGTACACCACTATTAAACCAATACCAGTCTCAACAGGTTGTTAGTTGGATATTGGATAATGCTTCCAGTCAGTTTGGCACCACCACAAATACCCTGTCTTCCACATAGTCAAGTGTCAGTAGCCGTGAGACTGGACCGCACATTCCACACCCTGATTCTCCTTCCTCCCACCATGCCGAGTGCCCGGCCCCGGACATAACTGATCCCACACTTGGATACTCTGAAGAGCTGTTCTCTTATCCATTCGTAGATTCTGGCCTCTCACCAGCTCCAGTTGAAGTGGGTCCTGAGGAGATCGTATGTACCGATGCACAAATATTTGAGCAGCCACGGTCTCACGAAGGCAACGGTGGGAACGTGTCTCAACAAGAGGTGGATGATGATGAGACACAGTTGCCAGAAAGTCAGGAGGAGGACCAGGGTGCGGATGATGTGGTGGATGATCCAGTAACTGACCCAACCTGGCAGAGGATATGGAGAGCGAGGACAGCAGTGCACAGGGGGAGTTAGGGTAGCGTCACAACAGGCCGGAAGAAGCAGGGTGATGGCCGCAGGCAGAAGGCAGGCAACACGACAGAAGTTGCCAGTACAACTGTTAGGTCTTCCCGAGTCTGGCTGTTTTTTAAGGTGTCTGCAGATAATTCCAAAAATGGCCATTTGCAACACCTGCCATGCCAGCTTTAGCAGGGGTAGCAAAACTAGCAGCCTGACCACCACCAGCATGATCAGGCACATGTCAGCAAAGCACCCGACTTTGTGGGATGTACACCAGAGTCCAGGAGCAGTGTCTGCGGGTGACGCCGCTGCATCTTCCACTGTTGTGCTTGCAAGACAATCCCCTGTCCATACTGCATGCAAAGATGCCTCCTGTCGTGCACCTGTAGTTGCACAAGCAGAAACCATCATCAACCACATCCTTGTCCAGCGCAGCGTTCAGTTATCCATACACCAATCTTTGGAACGCAGGTGCAAATACGCTGCCAAGGCCCCACATGCCACAGATCTAAATGCACACATTTTGTGACTGCTTGTGCTGGAAATGTTGCCTTTTAGGCTAGTGGAGACGGAAGCATTCCGCACCTGATGGCGGTGGCTGTCCCACGTTACTCGGTCCCCAGCCGCCACCATTTCTCCCAGTGTGCCGTCCCCGCATTACATAACCACGTGTCACAAAACATCATACGTGCCCTTAACAAGCAGTTTTAGGCAAAGTCCACCTAACCATGGACACGTGGACAAGTGCTTGTGGGCAGGGCCGGTACATCTTGCTGACGGCACTCTGGGTTAATTTTCTGAAAGCCGGGACCCATTTGAGCTTGGGACGCAACACGTCCTTCCAACACCAAGGATTGCAGGCCCTAACTCAGTCAGGGTTTCACCCACAGTGTACAGCTCCGGAACATCATGCTCCTCAGCCTCCTCCTCCCACTTCACCCTCCACACCAGTCCCAAGCTGGAAGCACTGCCATCAGCTAAGCGGCAACAGGCTGTGCTGAACCCAATATGCGTAGATGACAAACCCACAAAGCTGAAGAGTTCTGGACAGCTCTGAAACTGCAGGCAGATCACTGGCTCACACGCTGAACCTACAGCCAGGCATAGTCGTGTGTCAAATGGCCGAAACCTTATGGCGGCTCTGAGCCGAGGCGAGCTGACACATGTTCCATGTGTGGCCCATGTGCTCAACCTCGTGGTTCAGCGGTTTCTTAAATCCTACCCGGGGCTGTCGGATCTGGTTTACCCCACAGTGTACAGTCCGGAACATCATGCTCCTCAGCTCTCCTCCCCCCTTCACCCTCCACACCAGTCCCAAGCTGGAAGCACTGCAGCACTGCCTCAGCTAAGCGGCAACAGGCTGTGCTGAAGCCAATATGCGTAGGTGACAAACCCCACAAAGCTGAAGAGTTGTGGACAGCTCTGAAACTGCAGGCAGATCACTGGCTCACACCGCTGAACCTACAGCCAGGCATAGTCGTGTGTCAAAATGGCCGAAACCTTGTGGCGGCTCTGAGGCGAGGCGAGCTGACACATGTTCCATGTGTGGCCCATGTGCTCAACCTCGTGGTTCAGCGGTATTAAATCCTACCCAGGGCTGTCGGATCTGCTCGTCAAACTACGCCGCCTGTGTGCCCGTTTTTAGAAAGTCACCTACTGCTTCTGCCGCCCTTGCTGGCTTTCAGCAGCGTTTGCAGCTTCCGGCTCACAGACTGGTGTGTGATATCCACACGCGTTGGATTCCACACTGCACATGTTGGTCAGGATTTGTGAGCAGAAGAGGGCAGTTGTTGAGTACCAGCATCAACTAGGCCTCAGTATACGGTTCAAACTCCACACATAAGACCTCAGGAGTGGACATGGATGTCCGACATATGTACCGTTCTCCAAAACTTTGAGGACTCCACCAAGATGGTGAGTGGCGATGACGCCATCATTAGCGTCACCATCCCGCTTCTCTGTCTTCTAAAACGCTCTCTGCTCAAAATCAAAGATGATGCATTGCAGGTGGAGCACGATGAGTTGGAGCAAGAAACCGTGCTGGGTGATTACACACAGCCCAGCCTCATCTCATCCCAAGTGCACTGGAGGACTATGACGAGAAGGAGGATGAAGTAATAGAGCTACTTTCATGCAGAATTGACGGTAATACATGCACAACCGTCAGACCGTCGGTTCAGAGTGGATGGCCAGAGGACAAGGGAGAGGAGAGGAGGATGATGATGAGGTCAGCATGGACAGTCATGCTGTTGGTGAGGACACTGAAGTCTTGCCTGTTAACAGTGTGGCGCACATGGCTGACTTTATGTTACGCTGCCTGTCTCGTGACCCTCGCATTACCAACATCTTGGCGGACACTCATTACTGGTTGGGGACACTTTTAGACCCACGCTACAAGGAGAACGTTATTTCTCTTATTCCTGAGGTGGAGAAGGTCTACAAAATGCTGCAGTACCAGAAGGCCATAGTCGTGGAATTAGTCAAAAAATTCCCTTCTGAAAACACTAGCGGCAGAGGTCACGATTCGGTGGACAACAAAGGTGTCCAGCCGAGAGATGCACAAGTCCAATCCAGCAGAGGTAGAGGAACACTCTCAAAGATCTGGGACACTTTTCTCAGCACCTCCCGTACCACAGGCCCTGAGGTGCGGGGTAGTGTCACAAGGACAGCAAAGTTTGCGAAGATGCTGAGGGAGTACCTTGCTGATCGTACAAAAGTGCTCCTAGACTCCTCTGTGCCTTATAATTATTGGGTATCCAGCTGGACACATGGCAGGAATTAGCTCTCTACGCCTTGGAAGTCCTGGCCTGCCCTGCCGCTAGCGTTTTGTCAGAGCGTGTTTTTAGTGCCGCAGGTGGAATCATTACTGATAAAGCATCCCCTGTCAACTGAAAATGCTGACAGGCTGACTCTGATAATAATATAATAATAATAACCTTGAAATGCTAAACCAGGCCCTGTTCCAGACTGTGTACCATGCATGCAGGCTGCGCCATTGTACTTGTAAAAAGGGGACCTTAAGAAGGATCTGCCTGGTATACAGCCACACCTTATCTCTGTGTTGGAAAGGTGGCGGATCCAGACTTCTCTTTTCCACAAGCTCCTTTTCCACATGCTCCTTGGTTCGAACCGATGCCTGCTCCAGTGAGGTCCTGGTATCTGTGCAGATCTTCATGAGGTCCATGGCCAGGGACTCAGCCGCAGGATTAGTGAAAGTGAGAGGCAATGGAGTCTGAATCCTAGGATGTTGTCCATAAACAATGAAAAACTGAGAGTTATAGGAGGACTTACTCATATGGTTGTTGTAGGAAAATGCCACCCATGGCAGCAGATTGGCCTAGTTACTGTGGTGACCATTCACAAAGTATCACAGATAATTAGTGAGGATTTGATTCACTCGCTCCAGTTGGCAGTTAGATTGCAGGTGATAGGCCGAGGAGAAGTCCAGTGTGACATCTAACACCTTACAGAGTGGCCGCCAGAATCGGGAGATAAACTGAACTCCTTTGTCGAGGACAATGTGGAGTGGAAGGCTGTGAAGCCAAAGGATATGCTGGATGAAGAGCTCTGTGAGTTCAGGAGCGGAAGGAAAACCAGACTGCAGAGTAAAGTGTCCCATCTTGGAGAACCGGTTAACCACAACCCAGATTACAGTACAACCGGATGATGCTGGCTGATCCGTGATGAAGTCTATGACAATATGTTGCCAGGGAGCAGACAGAATCAGGGGTGGAAGAAGGTGATCCACTGGCAGTTTTTTGGGCGTTTTATTATGAGCACATGAGGGACAGTCTGCGACAAAGTCCATAATATCTTGATGTAAGGTGGGCCACCAGTAGTCTCGAGATATCAGCTGTAATGGCTTCTTTTGGCCGGCAAGCTTACAAAAATGACCTCAGCGTAGGACTTACTTCTTGTCTCTTCCATTTACAAGAGTCTTACCAGGGGGAAGCTGCGACAGCTTGACCAAAGCCACTGTGATCATCTTAGATGGCTCAATAATATGCTGAGGCTCCTCTTTGAAATTGTCAGACAGGAAGGACCTAGATAGCGCATCAGCCTTGATATTCTTTCTGCAGGATTCAAATGGAGTGAGAAACTGAATCAAGCAAAGAATAAGGACCATTGAGATCGGCGAGGGCTGAGTCTTTGCGCAGACTGGAGATACAACAGGTTCTTATGATCAGTGTAAATGATGACTGGATGAACTGAGTCTTCAAGCAGATATCACCATTCTTCTAAGTCTAATTTAATTGCCAGTAAATATCCCCAATTGAGTAGGTACATTCGCAGGGTGAGAATGCCTTGGAGAAGAAACTACAGGTCATCATCTTACCAGTAGGCAGCTTTTGTGTGAGGACTGCTCTGGCTCCAGATGAAGAAGCATTCACTTCTAGATAAAACTCCTTGTTGATCATAGGTTTGTGAAGAGATGGAGCAGTTGAGAAGGCTTGTTTGAGGGAGGCGAAAGCTGACTTGGCCTCAGGAGTCCAATCCTTTGGTTTGGATCCTTTACAAGTCAGGGCAGTGAGTGGTCTTACCAGAGAGAATAAGTGGGGGATTAATTGCCGATAGAAGTTGGCGAATCCCAGCAACCGCTGAATGGCATTGATTCCCTCAGGCCAAGATCACAACTTGTGTGTTGGTAAGTCGGGAGAAAACACCAGAATGTCATCCAGATACACCACCACACAGACAAAGAGTAGGTCACGGAATACGTCATTGAAAAACTCCTGGAAGACGATGGGTGCGTTGCTTAACCCAAATGGCGTCACCCGATTTTCATAGTGACCATCCCGCGTGTTGAAGTTGGCTTTCCACTCATCCCCAGATTGTATCCTGACAAAGTTGTAAACCCCATGGAGATCCAACTTGGTGAAAATCTTGGAACCTTGAAGGCGATCAAAGAGCTGTGGAATTAAGGGAAGAAGGTATTTGTTCTTTACCATTATAAAAGAGGACCTGTCACCCCCAGGTGCTATGCAAACTGAATGCAGCACTGAATTATGTGGGTCTGCTGCATTCAGGGAAGGGGTCCCCCAAGTTTGCACCCCCAGTATGCAGTTAAAAGACTTTAGAAAGTGTATAGATAAGGAGTCCGGTGGGACTTACTCAGTATGAAGTCATCGAAGCTCCCTGGTGTCCTCCCCGCCTCCAGTCCTCTCTGTGCTACCTCCAGCCCCCTCTGTGCTACCTCCTTTATGTGTCTCCCCTCCTCACCTGCTCATGCGCCTCATCGGCTTAAGTGACCCAGGCGCAGAGCGAGCAAAGGGCGGATCCCGCCCAGCTCTATGAATACATTGTAATCTGGAGCAGGGTGGGATCCGGCGCTGACGTCACCGGCAGGAGGCGTTTCAGCTACCAGGGACTGCTCCTGCCCATTGCTCGCTATGGGGCTGCGTCACTTAAGCCGATGAGGCACACTGCATTCAGTGCTGCATTCAGTTTGCATAGCACCAGGGGTGTGACAGGTCCTCTTTAAGTTGAGACCCTGGTAGTCGATATATGGGCGAAGAGACCCATCTTTCTTCTTGACAAAGAAGAACCCAGCTCCAGCCAGGGAAGAGGACTTCTGGATAAACCCTCAGGCCACATTCTCCTTGATGTACTCAGACATGGCTTGAGACTCTCTGGGAATAAGAGGCTAGATCCTACCTCGAGGCGGAGTAGATCCAGGAATTAGATTGATGGGACAAACGTTTGGCCTGTGAGAAGGAAGAGTCTCATCTTCTTTCTTGTCAAATACATCTGCGAAGGCCCAGTAGGCAGAAGGCAACCTGAGCAAGGCTGCAGGATACCATGGGGTAGAAACAGGCTGTACAGGTTTGAGGCAGTGATCATGACAAGACTGGCCCCATCTAAGGACATCTCCAAATAGCCAATCCAAGACAGGTTCAGGGAGGTCCAACCATGAAGTTCTAGCAGGAATGGTGAAGAAAGATTTGGTAAAACAAAGAAGGTAATTTTCTCCCTGTAGAGTTCTCTGATTTGAAGCTCCACCTCTTCAGTGATATCAAGATGGAATCCTTCCGTGTATGGGGGACAATGTGCTGGGGCCATTGCAGAGGAACGATTGGAATCCCAAATCGCCTGGCCACAGCTTGCTGGATGAAGTTTCCACCAAACCTGGAGTCCAGATAGGCCATTTTGAAAAAACGCACATTTCTGAATATCACCTGTATAGATATAGTTAATGGGAGAGGGAATCATTCTCACTTAAGGAGGTCTCTCTTACCTGTCTAGGTGGAAGAGTTTTCCGGCCTCTTGGTACCACTGTGTTGAATGGAAGTGGAGCATCTACCATTTCGATCAGGATTCCTAGCATGCCTCTCCTCTTGTTGATTCCTCTTCACATTGATGCTGTTGAGCTCCATGGCTTTGTCCTCAGAGACCGGAGCAGGACAAGACGGAAACCAAGGTTTCAGTGAAAAAGATGCTGGACGAGGAGATCGCTTCTCGAGAATCCTCTCTCTGGAGCATTCCTGGAGACGTAGATCAATCCGAATGGCGAGGGATATGAGGTCATCCACAGTCTTGGATAGGTCCCTGACCTCCAATTGATCCTTGACTCTTCCAGATAAACCCCTCCGTAAGGCTCTGACTAGGGGTTTCATTGGTCCATTTGAACTCCGAAGCTAAGGTGTGGAAACAGATGGCATTCTGACCGACAGTGAGAGAGCCCTGTTGCAAATTAAAGAGAGACTACATGGCAGAATGTACATGACCGGGCTTGTCAAAAATCTTGTGGAATGTGTCCATGAATTCTTGCAGAGCAGCATGATGGGATCATTCTGCTCCATTAAGGGTTGAACCAGGCTAAAGCCTCTCCCTCCAGGTGAGAGGCTAGGAAGGCTACCTTGGCCATGTCGGTCGGATAATGCTGAAGCAATAGGCGAAAATGCAGCAAGTATTGGTCGAGAATTCCTCTGCACAACTTGGGGTCACCATCGTAATCAGGAGGCTTGCAGAGAGGAGGACAGGGACCTGTTGTGGGAACAACTGTCAGATTCTGTACTGGAGACTGCAAGAAAGGGGAAGTGGCAACCAGCTGTACCTTAGTTAATCAGTCATCCACGAGGCCATGCAGCCCAACATGCGGGTCTGCATCTCACGTTGGCGACTGAGTTTCTGATGAAGCTCTGCTAGCTGAACATTAGTGGGCTCGGCAGTCTGTAGTTAAGACAGACGAGTATCCAAGGTTTGCATGAAAGGCCACTGGCAGATTCTGGTTCTGACGAAGCCCAGTCAGCTCTCTCTGGGCTGAGAATTGGTTATCATCGGAGTCCATGGCCTGGGCAAACTGTTACGCCCACAGGGCTTGAAGATGTAGAGTGGACTCAACTAGACAACTGGTGGTGCATAGTAGCTGAATACCCGATACTCAAGAGACAGGAAAGTGACTATAGTAAAACTAAGGATATTTATTGAGGAAGATATTAACAAAGAGGAACGGTATCTGGGGGAGGACCCTCTGGATTGCGACACCGAACTCCCATAGTGGAGCAGCGGCAGAGGTAACCCCTCTACAAGCATTCACCCGTTACAACACCAGGAGGTCTAACTGTCGCGAATCCCGGACCAGAGGGGTGACCTGTACAGAGTGGACAGTAGAGATGGAGATACCGTGGAACGCAGGCTCTGTCAGTGAAATGAATCCTGTGAGCTCCGTACAATCCCGGGAAGATGGATCCAGCCGGTACAGGAATCCGGATGGTTCTGTGCACATCAGGAGAGGCTGGCTATCCCAAGGATTCTGTGGAGACAGAGGTATTCAGAATAATGTAGAAACAAGGCAGCAGTCTTCCTAGTGCAGAGCTCAGCAAATTGTGGCTTGAACAGAGTCAACAAGCCTAGAAAATGAACACGTTTCCCACGCACCTCCCTTAGGGGAGGATGCCTTTTATGCACAGAGCCTCACAGCATAGAAACCCTAATAGAGAACAGGTGCATTGCTCCTTTAAGTTTGTTCAGGAAGCGGGGCACACATCCAAAGAGCAATCACAGGACCTGCCAAGAGAGCGCAGGTTCCTTTTAGAGAAAGAAGCCATCGACAGCATGGAGTCATGGACAAGGTGAGCAGTACCAGTGGAGCTGTGTGGTGGGCACCAATCTCTCTGCTTAGCAGAGACCAAACCCCGCAGCAGGTGTGGCACCCCACTGGTCAGGCGTCACAAGAGGGGGTACTGCAGCCAGAAATGAGCGTTTGATTATCCCTGTGCAAGTAGAATGCAGAACACTGTGGGAGGATTTGATCCCAGCACTCCCACACACCCACTCAGTCAACCGGGGAAGGTCCCAAAGTTCGAGAGTAGGAGTTGTAAGGGGAGCAGGGAGGACGCACGGGGAGTCTTCAAGAGTGTCTTCCCCGAAAGGAAAGGCGGAAAAGGGGAGCTTGCCCACAAGTGAAAGGGGGCTCCAAGGGAGGGCTAGAGAGAGACATAGCCCAGACGGTATTGGTTCACCCAGAGTGCACGGGTCTGACAACCGGCCTGGAGTGTTATCCTCCGATCGTACTCGTCCCGGCTCCGAAGACGTTATCAGGGTGTTTATCCCCTGGGACGTAACATGCTAACTAAGCAGGCATTGGAAAGAGAAGGAACAGGACAAGGGTTAGATCCAAGAAGGTACCACCAGAGACTTCCACAGATTCTGCATTCTACTGCGACTACCCAGCCAGCCATCCAACTAAAGAACTGTAAGCTGTATCAACACCTTGACCAGTTTGCAAGTAAAGTACCCGGGTAGAGTGACTTATTCACTGCTGTGCTGCAACTACAACCTCCATCATCAACACCTTCATCCGTACAGGTGCATCCCTGCCCTGGAGGGTCAGCTCTACCTGCAGGGAGCTGTGCCATCTCGGCTGCAGTACCATCACCCATCCGGAGGACTGAAACAGCTCTGGTGCCCCTTTTACCAGGATCTGCGGTGGCGTCACGATAAACTCTATAAACTCTTATTACTCCTATATTAATAACCCCTTTAAAAAGTAAGACCCCAGGGCCATGGGTCTGGGCAGGCCACCAGTAACATCCCTACTGAAGCAGAGGGCCCAGATACCCGAGTCCCCAAACCCTGGGCGAGTCACAGGGACAGAGCGGGTGAGATGCATAGGGCCATATGATGAGCGCCGGTCTCCCTGTCCATAAGAGACCGGCCCGCGACGTAGGGCAGGACAAGAACAAGTGTGATTACCAAATCTGTATGTGTTGACAAAGCCGCATATTTTCATACAACGTAAGATCGCAAAATCTTGGTGTTTCCCCTAAAAAGCTATTTTTACCTCAAACAAGTGATAGTAATTCCCCCATACAAGTGATTGCCAAATTTTGATGTTTCCCCTAAAACCTTTTTTTTGGCCTCAATCAAGTGATAGCACAATCTTAGTGTTTTCCCTAAGAAGGCTGAGTCTGCAGGATAGCTTGAATTTGTTCAGAACTTGATTGGGGAGGCTCATTCACCATCTACACTATCCTGAATAGCAACCGTTCATCAAATTTTTCTGCTGTCCAAGTCCAGGGAGATTAGCTACAGTGCCATGAGTTGGAAACTTCTTGATTATGCTGCACTCCGTGGACAAAGTAACAGCAAGATTTCTGGAAATCGACTTAAAACAGAGTATGTTGATATTTTTCAACAATTTTGGTCCTCAAATAGTTCTCTTCTCCATGCTTAGTATGGCACACACTTTTTATCTAGTTTCAGATGTGATGTTCATATTGGCCACACCTTACTTGCCACAGCTGAGTTTGAACAAGCATCAAATGATTGAAATAAAGTTGTTTACCCACAATTTTGAAAGGTACCAACAATGTTGCCCGGCCCATTTTTTGTTTTTTTTGTGTGAAATTATGTCCTACTGAAATTTTTATCTCTATGTTTTTTTTATGTTGTTCCAATACAAAGTAAATAATTATGACTATAACAAAACCTGTGTATTTGCATAATTTTCTGGAACAAATACTTCATTTTCTGGAACAATTTCAAGGGTACCAACACTTTCAGCCATGACTGTATGTGACATAAAATAGACAATCAACCTGACTAGGTGAGAGATGATATGATACAGAGATAGTGATCTAAGCCCTCTTTTCTGATATGATGGGTTTATTATTGCTTATGTAGGTTTGTTTGTTTGAGGTAGTAAGTAGGGATGGGCGAATCTACTCGCTAGGACTCGTTACTCGGCGAGTAGTAAGGGACTCGCAGGACTCGGTACTCTGCGAGTTTCCCAGCATTTACTCGCACGAGTCCAATGCAAATCAATGGCAAACGCTGACAAAACTAGGATTGCCTTTGATTGCATTAGACTCGGCTACTGTGCCAGTGATAGCAGGGAAACTCTAACTGCTGTTTCTTTGCGAGCCGAGTCCAGCTGTCTTCTCTGTGCAGCTCCAGGGTCCTAGAGCCCGCCTGCTCACAGACATGATGTAGCAGAGCTGAGATTGTTCTCAGTCTGCTCATTCCCTGTGCATAGACATCTATATCTATGCACAGGGGATGTAGCAGAGAGGACATCGCGTTTTGGACTACGTCGGACGGAAGAGGATTTTTTTAATTAAAGATGGAGTCCCTAATGGCTTTTTTTTTTATTTCAAATAAAAAATTTTCTCTGTGTTGTGTTTTTTTAACCCTTTATTGGAGATTCTTAGTGGCTGGGTCAAACAGGGCCTGACATTAAGAATCTCGGGCTTAATACCAGCTTGTATAACAAAGCTGGTATTAACCCCTTTATTACCCAGCGTGCCACCGCCACCAGGGCCGCTGGAAGAGCGGGGTTCAGCGCCAGAGGATGGCCCTTCAATGAACGCGCCATCTTCTGGGGCGGCTGCGGGCTGCAATTTGCAGCGGGGGGTGCCCAGAAAGCTTGGGCATCCCTGCACTGCGGATTCCAGCCCCCAGCTGCTTAGCGGTACCTGGCTAGACATAGAAATTGCGCGGTCAGAGTCTCAGAGTCAGAGTCTCAGAGTCAGAGTCTCAGAGTCTCAGAGTCTCAGAGTCAGAGTCTCAGAGTCTCAGAGTCAGACTCAGAGTCTCAGAGTCTCAGAGTCAGAGTCTCAGAGTCTCAGAGTCAGAGTCTCAGAGTCTCAGAGTCAGAGTTTCAGAGTCAGAGTCTCAGAGTCAGAGTCTCAGAGTCAGAGTCTCAGAGTCAGAGTCAGAGTCTCAGAGTCAGAGTCTCAGAGTCAGAGTCAGAGTCTCAGAGTCAGAGTCTCAGAGTCAGAGTCTCAGAGTCAGAGTCTCAGAGTCAGAGTCAGAGTCTCAGAGTCTCAGAGTCAGAGTCTCAGAGTCAGAGTCAGAGTCTCAGAGTCAGAGTCTCAGAGTCAGAGTCTCAGAGTCAGAGTCTCACAGTCAGACTCAGAGTCTCAGAGTCAGAGTCTCAGAGTCAGAGTCTCAAAGTCAGAGTCAGAGTCTCAGAGTAAGAGTCTCAGAGTCAGAGTCTCAGAGTCAGAGTCTCAGAGTCAGAGTCTCAGAGTCAGAGTCAGAGTCTCAGAGTCAGAGTCTCAGAGTCAGAGTCTCAAAGTCAGAGTCAGAGTCTCAGAGTCAGAGTCAGAGTCTCAGAGTCAGAGTCTCAGAGTCAGAGTCTCAGAGTCAGAGTCTCAGAGTCAGAGTCAGAGTCTCAGAGTCAGAGTCTCAGAGTCAGAGTCTCAGAGTCAGAGTCTCAGAGTCTCAGAGTCAGAGTCTCAGAGTCAGAGTCTCAGAGTCAGAGTCTCAGATTCAGAATCTCACCCTTAGAGCCAGAGTCAGAGTCTCACCCTCAGAGCCAGAGTCAGAGTCTCAGAGTCAGAGTCTCAGAGTCAGAGTCTCAGAATCAGAGTCAGAGTCTCAGAGTCAGAGTCTCAGAGTCAGAGTCAGAATCTCAGAATTTCATGAAATAATTTAAAAAAAAATTCGTGGGGCTCCGTGCAATTTCTATGTCTAGCCAGGTACAGCTAAGCAGCTGGGGGCTGGAATCCGCAGCGCAGGGATGCCCAAGCTTTCTGGGCACCCCCGCTGCAAATTGCAGCCCGCAGCCACCCCAGAAGATGGCGCGTTCATTGAAGTGCCATCCTCTGGCGCTGAACCCCGCTCTTCCAGCGGCCCTGGTGGCGGTGGCACGCTGGGTAATAAAGAGGTTAGGGCCAGCTTTGTATTATCAGCTGGCCCTAAGCCCGAAATTTATGGCGGTCACGCCAATATTAGACATGACCGCCATGAATTTCTATTAAATTGTTTTAAAAAAACACAACACAGAGAAAATTTTTTATTAGAAATAAAAAAAAAAGCCATTTGAGACTCCATCTTTAATTAAAAAAAATCCTCTTCCGTCCGAAGCAGTCCAAAACGCGATGTCCTCTCTTCTACATCCCCTGTGCATAGATATAGATGTCTATGCACAGGGAATGAGCAGACTGAGAACAATCTCAGCTCTGCTACATCAGGCAGCAGGCAGGCTCTAGGACCCTGGAGCTGTGGCAGCCAGCACACTGAGCAGACAGGACTCTTATCTGTGCGAGTTTCCCAGCGATTACTTGCAAAGTAAACGAGTCCAATGCAAATAAATGGCAAAACTAGGATTGCTTCAGGCTGAAGCTTCCGAGACACATCTGCGATTTGTAAATCTCACACTACTCGCTATTACTCACTTCCCCATTCATTAACATTGGACTCGCTAGACTCGCAACGAGTAGCGAGTCCTGTGCTCGGACTCGCTAGAGTCAAGCGATTCCGAGTAATTTAGGATTCGCCCATCACTAGTAGTAAGTTCTAGAGTTTGTGGGAAACATGGGACATTTCTCGGATGCTGTTGTGTGAGGAACAGACTTAAGAAGAGCAAAGTAGGAGGTCTTGTGAGAATTGGAAATTTTGTGTCGAGATATATTGGTAAATTAGATTGAAGATGCATGGAGGGTACATACAATGTATATCATTGTTAATACTTTGAACAGAATTTTATGATTATACAGTATGTAATAGATAGCCAGTAAGAGTGTTGGAATAGAGTAGAGGTAGGGACATAACAAGGTGACAGGCAACACATTTGAGTGTGGATTGGATGAATGGATGATTCATTTCCACATGAGATGATGGATAAATTATTGAAAAAATATTTAAAAGGGACTTTAAAACTTAGTTCTGTAGATTAACAGTTTGCTAAAACATAGAAATTAAATTGTTTTAGTGTGCATTCTGAAAAGGTTACAAATTGTGTGTCAGATGGTCTTGTTCTTTTTACTGAGGTTTTAATTAAAGGTTTAACAACAATGCAATTTCAGTCAATGAGTGTTTTATTCAATAGTAAGAACAATGAAATGATTTAATGAATAAGTGCTAAATAATAGTTTAACAAAGTAAAGTTTAACTTAAAAAACAAAGAACAATCATAAGCACGTCATAGTTACATATTTATGTAGTATGGTTGAAAAAAAGACATATGTCAGGCCTGTTCAATCTCAGAAGAAGGAGCTATTAAAATTTTGTTTAACAGCCTGCTCAATCACCCCCAAAAATTGTAAATCGACACAATCTCAATCTATTCCTGCATTTTTCAAAGTGTAAAATAAAATATTTAGTGAGTGAATCTCATATTATTATTAGCATGCACTTCATAAGAGGATCTAT
The DNA here is from genome assembly GCA_033576535.1 of Allobates femoralis. Classification (NCBI taxonomy): domain Eukaryota; kingdom Metazoa; phylum Chordata; class Amphibia; order Anura; family Aromobatidae; genus Allobates; species Allobates femoralis. The sequence continues at coordinate 337,867,939 of JARQOC010000006.1, forward strand.
AGGTATTCAATTCTCACAACTTTAATCTGCATTCACATACAGTTGTGCTCAAAAGGTTACATCCCCAGCAGATTTTCTGCTTTCTTGGCCTTTTTGCAGAAAATTTGAATGTTAACACAAAAAACTTTTTTCTCACTCATGAGATGGCCACTCCAGAACCTTCACTTTGTTCTGCTGTAGCCAATGACAGGTCAACTTGTCCTTGTGTTTTGGATCGTTGTCATGTTATAATATCATAGTACGTCTATGTGCAGCTTCCGGGCTGATGAGCGCAAATTTACCTCCAGTATTTGCTGATAACGTGCTGCATTCATCTTTCCTTCAACTTTGACCAAGTTTCCTGTGCTTTGTAACTCACAGATCCCCATATCATCAGCGATCAACTTCTGTGATTTACAGTAGGAATGGTGTTCGTTTGATCATAGGCCTTGTTGACACCTCTCCAATGTAACCTTTATGGTTGTGGCCAAAAAGTTTGATTTTGGTCTCATCACTTCAAATTCCCAAATTCCCCTGTTCCAGAAGTTTGGAGGTTTGTCTCTGTACTGTTTGGCGTATTTTAGGCATGATACTTTGTGTCATTTAAACAGTAATAGCTTTCTTCTGGCAACTCGATCATACAGCCCATTTTTCTTCAAGTGCCTCCTTATTGAGCATCTTGAAGCAGCCATGACCTGGTTTTCATTGAGTCGTGTATTTCAGCTGATGTTATTTGTGGGGGTTTTTTGCATCCACAACAATTTTCCTGGCAGTTATGACTCACAATCCAGATACATCAGTGGCAGGATGAAAGATGCAAGAATCTGTCTGGATCCCAGAAACTCACTTGGCTTGTAATCAGTGAGCGTGCATAAAAGCTAACACATCACAGGTGAGGATGGTACCTTTATAAGCCATTCACACCAATTGTGTCAATTTCTGTGCATATTATCAAGCCAAAATCACCAGGACATGTGAACCTATGATCACTTGGATGTTTTTGATTGTCATTATGATTTAGGCCAAGGTCACACAATCAGTATTTGGTCAGTATTTCACATCAGTATTTGTAAGCCAAAACCAGGAGTGGATGAAAAATGCAGAAGTGGAGCACATGTTTCTATTATTGTTTCCTCTGACCGTTCCACTCCTGATTTTGGCTTACAAATACTGATGTGAAATACTGACCAAATACTGATCGTGTGACCGTGGCCTTAAAAAGAGAAAACACAGTAGTTTGACAATAAATGGCTTCACCCAACCACTAACCATGAGTGGAAAAAAGTTTTTGTGTTATCATTCATATTCTCTGAAAAAAAGCCAAGAAAGCAAAACATCTGCAGGGGTATGTAAACTTTTGAGCACAACTGTATCTTTGTTTCACATATGTGCTGTATCGCTATTTTTCTTAAAGAAGAGCACATACTCATTATACCATAGGTGAGCATTCAGATGTTCCTATTTTATTGGGAACATACAGTCCTCAAAAAATAGACTGAGACATATCTGAGTTTAACCTGTTCATGGTCCAGACTCCCGCAGGTCTATGAATGGGTCCATGTGATATATTAATTATCTGGCACACCAAAAAGGAAGAACACGAAGATGAAGTCCATGCAAAAAGTCACATTTTATTTTTGAACAGGCCAAAGGCAAATAAATTTTTCCTGTCGCAGTAGACATTTCGACCCGCAGATCTTCAGTTGTACAGCTAGTGATAAACAGGAGTAACAAACATAATTTTAGGTTCAAAACAAATATATACACTGTATACAATGTCTGAAAATACGTGACATACTCGGTCTATATGCTATTCTTGCTCAAACAATACACTGAAAATTAGGAAATAATATGCATCGATATTTACAAGAATCATATCGGATGCTATGACTATAGAGAAAACAAAAATGTATTCTTTAGTACCTTTAGGAAATCCATATTGGATATGTAAGCCATGTATGAGACACGTAATTGTGGTGTCAATTGGAAATGTAATATAATATTAATGTTTAAGTCACATTAAATGATAAAGCAGGAACTCAAAGGGTCATAGGAGGGAAACTAGATACATGCATTATCTACTGAAGGTAAATATGGCCAATCTTAAAGTTGTACTATCCAATGTGGATCACAGAAAATCAATCTACCTCTGGGAGTATCTACTCAGAAAAAGCTGAGAAACCTCTAATAATCCAAGACCATAAAATGTGACAAGGATGTGGCATGTTTATATATTACCTGTCCACTTTATGGGTGTAATACAGAATCCTGGACAAAGTGCTTCGGTGTCCGCGCTGCTGCTCCAAAGCCAAAGAAACACAGACACGGGAATGTCTGGTACAGCTACAGCCTTTATTTTCCTCCTACGCGTTTCGGAGCCTCCTCCGAGCTCCTTCCTCAGGGACAGTCTAATGCTATAATCAATAAAGTTGAAGCTTTTGTGGAAATGTTGTAATTGAAAGACATATGATGTACCAATTAAAAATACTATTTGTGCTCCATACCAAACTCTCATCATGTGGAATATGCAAGTACCTCAATGGCCAAAGGCTCACAATCGCTCCACTGCTCCTATCCAGGAGTCACTAATGCTATGCCACTACTGTGATTAAATGAAAAATAAACATAAGCAAGCTTATAAAGCAGTTATAAGTAAATATATAACAAGACAGGCATACCTCAAGGCTACTAAGGCAAACCAGTAACCTGCCACTGCCAAAACCGGTGATACTGCTCTGTAAATACTTAGGGCACCGTTACACGTCGCAACATTGCTTGCAATTTCACTGGCAATTTCCTGCTTGCAGTGAAATCATGGACACATTGTTACATTTGTACACAGCCACAAAATGGAGCAATGTCCATGATTTCACTGCAACCAGCAAATTGCCAGTGAAATTGCATGCAATGTTGCGACGTGTAACGGTACCCTAACTGGTGATGTGTGCAGGCTGTAAATGACCGGGGTATGTTGACGTGTGAAGACGCTGTCTTTATGACGATGTGGGCGAGGCTTCCTGCTTCCGGTCCTGTAGAACACAGGAAGTGTCACTTTGTGGAACTCAAGCCGGCAGCACCGACATGGTGACGTCACTGGCCCTGCGCACATGCGTGTTACTAGCCAGAAAGAAAAAGCTGTGTTTTGAAATGATGGCAGTGAGTGACCCGGATTTTTTAAGAGAACGCTGATCTTTTATGCCTAAAAAGGGAAAGAAGACTTCGAGTCGAAACGTAAAATGTATTTGCCTTTTGTCTGTTCAAAAATAAAACATGACTTTTTACTTGGACTTCATCTTCGTGTTCATCTTTTTTGGTGTGTCAGATAATTAATATATCACACAGACTTTCTTTTCTGTGCACCCACCAGTTGTTGAGCCAATCTTTCTTTTGATTGTATGAATGGGTCCATGACATATTTGTTGTGGTGTACAATAAATAGAGACAGTTGTGTGAATGTGGCCTTATAGATTACAGTGTGGCCAGGCAGTAGGGATACCACAAAAGATGCTTGGCTGCCTGGTGAGAGGAATAACCAGTACAGAGAGATTGTGCTCCCATTGTATAGAGTGCTAGCGAAATCACATGTGTCAGTTTCTTAGATTGGATTTCTATTCCATATGATTTTTTGTATAGCAGCCTGTAGCTCCTTGTTTCGTAGACTATATATCAAAGGATTGAATAATGGTGTTATTACAATATACAGCAAAGACAATGATTTTTTTATGTTTGATAGTTGTCCATTGGCTGGGACCATGTAGACAATAATTAGTGTACCATAGTATGTGGAGACAATGGTTAAATGAGAGCTGCATGTAGAAAAAGCTTTCTCCCTGCCAGATGTAGAAGAAATCTTCATAATACTGAAGAAGATGTTGATATAGCTGGCTATTATGAATAAGAATGGCAAAAGGATTATAGGAACTGAAAAGACAATAATTTCTGTCTGTACAATATACACGTCAGAACATGCCAACTTCAAGAAAGGAGCCAGGTCACAGAAAAAATGGTCAATGACATTAGGACCACAGTACTGAAGTGTGGTCACTAGGATGCCAGGTATTAGTGTCACTGCAAAACCCAATACCCAAGACCCCATTGCCAACAGAAGGCGGAGACGAAAGTCCATTATTGAGAAATAATGCAATGGGAAACAGATGGCCTAAATAGCGGTCATATGCCATCACTGTAAGCAAAAAAGACTCTGTAGACGTTGAACTACCAAAGAGGTAGAACTGTAGAAAGCACTTAAGTACCGATATGGAGATAATTTCCAGCATCACAATATGTAACATGTTCGGAATATATTGGATGTGCTGAATATATCACATAGAGATAAATGACTGAGGAAGAAGTACATTGGTGATCGGAGTTTTTGACTTGATATTACCAGAATCACAATTAATAGGTTGCCCAACATTATAAAGATATAAATTGCAAGAAATAGGCAGAAAAATGGAATTTGGAGACTAATGGGATTCTGAAACCCTAGAAGCTGGAAATACAAGATGGATGACTGGTTCTGTTTTGGCATGACCTGGTATAAGAAGAAGCATAATATTAGAAACTGCAAGTGGGTCCTGAGTAATTCTTTTAGTCCTATCCACAAGCAAAAAATATAACATGAATTAACATTTATTTTATTTGCCTATCACACCTAAAGAAGACTACAATACAGAGGTAGCCCAAATGCATTGTATGTATTTATATATTTAATACAATAAAAATTAATTTATTATACCGGAGTCTATTGGAAACCACCGATTTCAGCCTGGGATTCATTCCTTCATCTCTTTCCCTACTGAAGCTTCATGTGGATTTCACAGTAATTCCCTGTGTATGCTGCAGACTAACTATGGAGAAACAATATTCTACTGGGAACTCTCAGTGTTATATGCAAATATACACTAACTTTCAGGTGAGTGCATACACTTAGTTGTTATTTCTGTAACTGTAAATGGCCACTCTTAGATACATAACACTCTTAAGGCCCAGTCACACATAACAACGCACCAGTGATCCCGAATAACAATAATGATGTACAGAGATCGCTGGTGCGTCGTTTTTCACATCGCTGGTAAGATGTCAAATAGGTATCTCACCAGCGATGTGAGAAGCGACACACCAGCGATCCAGAATTATACAGAGGTCATTGGGAATTGTCACTCCATAGCATAGCATTGAGATCGTTGGACATTGTCCCTGTCAAACACAACGATCGCAACAAAGTAGAGATGACCCAGAGCAGTGTGTAACGATCAACGATCTCACAGCAGGGGCCAGATTGTTGGTGCATGTCACACAGAACGACATCGCTAACGGGATCACTGTTACGTCACAAAATCTGTGACGTTACAGCGATCTCGTTAGCGATCTCGTTATGTGTGACAGGGCCTTTAGATAGACGTCTGCATCTGTCTCCTTTCTTTTACCTCTTTATAGGGGTCCATTTAAGCTATCTAATTTCCTTACCCCTGAAACAAAAAGGTCAATTACATGAAGAATCACTTGATCCAGGTGGCTCAGTGGTTAGCACTGTTGCTTTGCAGCACTGGAGCCATGGTTCAAATCACATCAAATACAAGATCTGCAAGAGGTTTGTATGTTCTCCCTGTGTTTGTGTTGGATTCACCCCACACTCCAAAGACATACTGATATGGAAATTAGCTTGTGAGCCTTAATGGGGTATGAGAGCCAAGGAGACAAGGCATGCTATCTGTAAGTTCCCAGCTGTTACAGTCATATGAAAAAGTTTGGGCACCCCTCTTAATCTTACTCTTTTTTTTGTTTAAAATTGTTTTTTTGCAACAGCTATTTCAGTGTGATATATGTAATAACTGATGGACCCATTAATATTTCAGGTTTGAAATTAGGTTTATTGTACTAACCAAAAATGTGAAAAATGCATTATTTCAAAATTTGACAGGTGCCAAAGTATGGACACCCTCCTGATTTTCATGATTTGAATACTCCTAACTACTTTTTTCTGACTTACTGAAGCACTAAATTGGTTTGGTAACCTCATTGAGCTTTGTACTTCATAGCCCGGTGTATCCAATCATGAGAAAAGCTATTTCAGGTGTCCACTTGCAAGTTGTTCTCCTAGTTGCATCTTCTCTGAGGAGTGGCATCATGGGCTCCTCAAAACAGCTCTCAAATGATCTGAAAAAAAAGATTGTTCAACATAGTTGTTCAGGGGAAGGATACAAAAAGTTGTCTCAGAGATTTAACCTGTCAGTTTCCACTGTGAGGAACATAGTAAGGAAATGGAAGACCACAGGGACAGTTCTTGTAAAGGCCAGAAGTGGCAGGCCAACAAAAATATCAGAAAGGCAGAGAAGAATGGTGAGAACAGTCAAGAACAATCCACAGACCACCTCCAAAGACCTGCAGCAGCATCTTGCTGCAGATGGTGTCACTGTGCATCGGTCAACAATACAGTGCACACTGCACAAGGAGAAGCTGTATGGGAGAGTGATGCGAAAGAAGCCTTTCTGCATGCACGCCACAAACAGAGTCGCCTGAGGTATGCAAAAGCACATTTGGACAAGCCAGTTTCATTTTGGAAGAAGGTCCTGTGGACTGATGAAACAAAGATTGAGTTGTTTGGTCATAGAACAAGGCGTTATGCATGGCGCCACAAAAACACAGCTTTCCAAGGAAACCACTTGCTACTCACTGTCAAATTTGGGGGAGGGTCCATCATGCTTTGGGGCTGTGTGGCCAATGACGACACCGGGAATCTTGTTAAACTTGAGGGTCGCATGGATTCCACTCAGTATCAGCAGATTCTTGAGAATAATGTTCAAGAATCAGTGTCAAAGTTGAAGTTACGCCGGGGATGGATCTTTCAGCAAGACAATGATCCAAAACACCGCTCCAAATCTACTCAGGCATTCATGCAGAGGATCAATTACAATGTTCTGGAATGGCTATCCCAGTCCCCAGACCTGAATATCATTGAACATCTGTGGGATGTTTTGAAGCGGGCTGTCCATGCTCGGTGACCATCAAACTTAACTGAACTGGAATTGTTTTGTAAAGAGGAATGGTCAAAAATACCTTCATCCAGGATCCAGGAACTCATTAACAGCTACAGGAAGCCACTAGAGGCTGTTATTTTTGCAAAAGGTGGATCTACTAAATATTAATGTCACTTTTCTGTTCAGGTGCCCATACTTTTGCACCTGTCAATTTTTGAAATAATGCATATTTCACATTTTTGGTTAGTACAATAAACCTCATTTCAATCCTGAAATATTACTGTGTCCATCAGTTATTACATATATCACACTGAAATAGCTGTTGCAAAAAAACAATTTTAAACAAACAAAAATAGAGTAAGAATAAGAGGGGTGCCCAAACTTTTTCATATGACTGTATAAGTAGGGGTTTTAGAATACCATTCAAACTGTCATTTGTATAGGGGATCACCACTATGATCAGAGTTTGGCATCTGATATTTTGTCAATGCAGACAGATATCAAATTCAGAAGAAAAAACATATGTACATAGTATAGAACGATATGAGATAGGGCCACGTCACACACACAGATATCTGTGCAGATATTGTTGGCAGATCTCTGATTGCAGTGAAATCACGGACATATTGTTACATTTGTACACGGCCACAAAATAGAACAATATGTCCATGATTTCACTGCAACCAGAGATCTGCCAACAATATCTGCACAGATATCTATGTGTGTGACGTGGCCCTTAGATAGACAGATAGATGGGTGGATACATAAACTAATACAGTGTCTTTGGAAAGTATTCATGCCCTGTGAACTTTAACACATTTGATCACACTACACTCACAAACTTAAATGTATTTTATTGGGATTTTATTTGATATAGCAAGCTAAGTAGCACGTATTTGTGAAGTGTAAAGGAAATAATATAGGGTTCTCTAAATATTTAAAAAAATATAATTCTGAAAATTGGGACATTCAAGCCCTTAAATTATGATACCTCAAAAAAAAAACCTGAATTACCAGTTGCCTCAAGAAGTCAACTAATTATTGAATCCAGCTGTGCGTAATTTATTCTCAGTAAAATTACAGCTGCTCTGTGAAGGCCTCAGGTTTGTTTGAGAACATCAGGGACCAAAAAGCATCATGAAACTCAACTAACACACCAGTCAGGTCAAGGCTAAAGTTTTAGAAAGGAGTACAGCAGAGTTAAGTATTTTTTTTTTTTTTTTTTAAATAGCCCAAACTCTCAATATTTTTCCAAACATCTCACCATAAATGGAAAGATTATGGAAAAACTGTAAAGCTACCAAGGCCATCCGCCTTAACAAAGCATCCAAAGCAAGTAGAGCACTAAATTGGAGAAGCAGTAAAGAAGCCCATGGTCCCTCTGGAGGAGCTGCAGAGATCACAGCTCACATGGGAGAATCTGTCCACAGGACGACAATTGGCCTTCATGGAAGAGTGGTAAGAAGAAACCCATTTTTGAAAGCATGTCAAACGAGGTCCTGTTTTAAATTGTTAAAAAAAAAATGTAGGGAACACAGCTAGCATGTGGAAGAAGGTGCTGTGATCATATAAGACTATTTAGAAATTCTTGGACTAAACGCAAAACCCTATTTATGGTGGAAACTGACATTTCCCATCACTGTGAAAACATCATTCTCGTCGTCAAACATGGTGGTGGTAGCATCATGCTGTGGGAATGCTTTTCTTCAGCAAGGACAGGGAACCTGGCTAGAGTTGATAGGAAGATGAACTGAAGTTAATATAGGTCAATCTTAGAGGAAAACCTGATAGAGGTTGCTAAACACGTAAATCCCTGTCACACTAAGCAAGATCACTGCTGAGTCACAAGTTTTGTGATGTAACAGCGACCTCAGCAGCTATCTTGCTTTGTGTGACACATAGCAGCGATCGGCCCCTGCTGTGAGATGGCTAATCGTTACAAACCATTCTGGAACATTTTATGGTCGTCGCGCTCCCGCTGGGCAGCGTGCATCGCTGTGTTTGACAGAGACAATGACCAACGATCTCAATACTACACCCGAAAGTGACAGGTTCCCAACGACCGCTGTAGCGTTGCTGCATCGCTGCTGAGATCTAACTGTTTGACATCTCACCAGCGATCATGTAGCGATGCATCAGCGTTCCCTACCAGGTCGGATCGTTGTCGGGATCGCTGGTGCATCGCCAAGTGTGATGATACCCTAAGACTAGGGCATAGATTCACCTTCCAGCAAGGCAATGAACCTAAACATACTGCCAGAGCTACAAAGGAATGGTTTAGATCTAAGCATATTCATGTGTATGAATGGTCAGTCAAAGTCCAGATCCAAATCTTGCTCTTAGACCAAGTTATAATTTTAAAAAAATGCTACCGTGTCTTGCCAAAACTCTAAAACTAAGTTACTTGTACTCCAAGGTTCCACTGTATTTAGAAAACCATGTATTTTTTCCTTTATACATCACAAATACTTGTTGTTTTGTGTTTTTATATTCCATAAAATACTAATCAAATACATTTACATTTGTGGGTGTGACATGAACTTATGAGTAAAAGTTCTCTGGGTATGAATACTTTTTCGATGCACTGTATTGATAACTTGAAGGGGTGTTCCAGGCGGAACATAAATTTCTGCAACCACTCTAGGTAACTACAGATTACCAAATCCTGACAGTGCTAATACTTCCCCCAATTGCTAGTAGTTGTTATGTCCTACTAGCTTGTTTCCTGCAACTCTCAGGGTACCTTTACACGCCGCTACAACAGGATGGATACAACCCGCTACTTCACGTGCACGAGCACGGCCAAACGGTTACAAACGGGAAACGCACCACCTTTACACGCCGCCACAAGGTGCGGTACGCTACGTTACATCTATCTCTGGATACACCGCCGGATGCCTCAAGTCACCTTCTGTAGCTTACCTTACCTCATTTACACACCGCTACAACAAGCTAATATGGGCGGACCTGGTGCAGCAGGGACAGCACATAGGCGTGCCACAATTGTGGAGTACGAGACGTCCGTACGCTGATAGGACAAAGCAATAACATGATGATTGGGCAGGCATCGCAGGAGGCTGTTTAATACATGACGCTCGAGCAATTGTGTAGTGTGACTGGTCAGCTCCTTAAATATGCCTCCCTATGCAGTGACTACCAATCGTCATGCAGGAGCTTCCTCCAATGATCGCTGAAGGGGCGCGGTATCCCGGAGCCTGTGTCACGCCCCAGCTACATACCAGGTACATCGCCTGGTGTATAGACATCCCTTCTGTAGCTTCTTCACACGCCGATACAGCTCGCTGCAATCGGCTTTGTAGCCACCTGTTTCAGAGCAGTGCTCGGAAACAGATGTATCTGTTGCCGGCTGCCTCCTACCGTCTTCACACGCCGCTACTACAGGCTATATTGACGACGCAAGCTACAATCGTAGCCTGTATCGGGTTGTATCCATCCTGTTGTAGCGGCGTGTAAAGGTACCCTCAATGTTCAACTGATAGAAGTTGATGAGAAGCCAGTTGGCATTTAAATATGCTATGTAAATAGTACACTTGTGGTTGCATGATGACTACTCGAGCTGACAATAGAGGGGAATGTTAACAATAAATCTGTCAATATTGCACAATGTCAAGATTCTGCAATCTATTGTCATATAAAATGACTGCAGTCATTTATATTTGGCTCAGAAAACCACTTTACCAATTAGATTAGCTTTACTTATTGTTTCTGCTTCTTTAGGACTCTTTCAGTCATCTGTTATTATCAATCCAATCTTAGATCGCAATGTACAAACTGACTGCATGTTTCCTGATCTGAACGTGACAGCTTCATATATGTGGCGCCCTGCTCATGCAGGCAGCCACAGCCTTCTCTAATGCACAGCTGGGTTTCCACAGCAGATATCTACTACATGCAACACCTTCCACCCCGACACAGTAGGGGGAGCTCGACTCACTGACTTTAGGTGAGGTCCCCTATAAATACTGCTGCTGGGGGAGGAGTTAGTTAGAGTGTGCAGATGCTAGGAGAGCTGCGAAGACGTCCTGGTGGTCGGTGCCGCGGTTAGGCCTGAACCAGTGATCTGGAGTGGTCCTTCTACATTGAGTACATTGAGCCAAGCCTAGGAGTGGGGACAGAAGGCAAGGAGCAGAGCCAAGGGAGTGAGGAACCGGCGGAGGTTCACCCAAGACGTACCGGACTTCGGGGGTCCACACCTGCAGGATTACTCCAAGACTGCAGAAAACCCCGTCATACCGTGGAGACTTCAGTCATGCGGTCCCCCTTCATACCCAGAAAGAGGGAGCCAGACACCGTAGTGTGGATTACCACCGCAGTGATCAGAGAGGGTAATCTGTGGACCGCGCAGGAGGAGGGAGAGTAGGGACCAGAGAAAGCGAGGAGGCCAGTCTGACTGCATGCAGACAGGGCTTCAGTAACCACAGAGAAGCTGAGGAGGCCTTATACCCACTTGCTGTGGAGACTCACTGTGCACCTGGTCACCCTACAGTGCTCTGGACGGATTTACCTGTTATACCATCAAGAAAAGGTAAAAGAGACTTTCTGCAGTGTGTGTGCGTCATTCATCTCCGTTCCCAGTGCCCCTTATGGACTGCTCCATCACTCCCTATCCCGACTTAAAGTTCCACTCCAAGCTGCCCCTTTACACTACGCTGCCCCAGAGGCCCAGCTCTACCTGTAGGGAGCTTTGCCATCTCTGCCGCACTACCATTGACCTCCGTAGGACTGTGGTGGCGCTGGTGGTCCATCACCAGGTACTAAGGGTGGTGTCACATGACAAACTCTAATCCCCTGTACATACACCCCTTATTGAAGTGTACCCAGGGCACTGGCTCAGGCGCTGCCACCCGTGACATCCCCATGAAAACACCCACCGAGCCTGATACCCGAGTACCCCAGGGCCTGGGGCTCGACAATATCAACCTATGAGGCTGTCACACTTGGGTCGGGAGACGTGCAGCCAGTCTGTGCAGTGCGATCCAAGATCGGAATGACAATCATGGACATCTGAAAGAGCTTCTTATTATTGATTATGTTAGTATGCATAGAACACCAACCACCAACAGTGTTGCGGTAGCCCAAGAAAATAGAAGTAGATGCAGGAGGGAAACTGATTAAATGTATTGCAAACTTTATTAATCGTCTTTTTAGGGCCTTAAAGTAAACAGTGTTATGGTACCTTTACACGCCGCTACTGGAGGATGGATACAACCCGCTACTTCACGTGCACGAGCACGCACAAACGGTTACAAACGGTAAACGCACCACAAGCTACGCTACGCTACGTTACATCTATCTCTGGATACACCGCCGGATGCCTCAAGTCACCTTCTGTAGCTCATCTTACCTCATTTACACACCGCTACAAGCAGCTAATATGGGCGGACCTGGTGCAGCAGGGACAGCACATAGGCGTGCCACAATTGTGGATTACGAGACGTCCGTACGCTGATAGGACAAAGCAAGAAACCCATGATTGGGCAGGCATCGCAGGAGGCTGATTAATACATGACGCTCAAGCAATTGTGTAGTGTGACTGGTCAGCTCCTTAAATATGCCTCCCTATGCAGCGGCTACCAATCGTAACGCAGGAGCTTCCACCAATGATCGCTGAAGGGGGGCGGTATCCCGGAGCCTGTGTCACGCCCCAGCTACATACCAGGTACATTGCCTGGTGTCGACACATCCCTTCTGTTGTTTCTTTACACGCCGATACAGCTCGCTACAATCGCCTGTGTAGCCACCTGTTTCCGGGCAGTGCTCGGAAACAGATGTATCTGTGGCCGGGTGCCTCCTACCGTCTTCACACGCCGCTACTACGGGGTATTTTGCCGCTACAAGCTACATTTGTAGCCTGTAGCAGGTTGTATCCATCCTCCAGTAGCGGCGTGTAAAGGTACCCTTAAGGTGAGAACATTTTAGTTTGAATAACAGAACACTTTACAAAAAGATGGACCAACTATAAAAAAAATGTAAGAAACTATACTTGTAAGTTACCCTAGTAAATGTGCATGTTCTACAAGTATATGCATTTTGTGGATTTGGTCCTTTGCAAATCCATTCTTTTTAGAGCAATGAGAAAAAAGCAACATCATATGAATATAATAGCATTATTGTAATGAACAGGTAGTAAGGCTACAAAAATGGTTGAAATATAAATAAAAAAATAAGAAAAAAAAAGATATTTTCTATCTATGTTTGATCTATCTATCCATCTATCTATCTAACAAGAAAAAAACAAGAAAAAAACTGCACAGCACTCAAAGACAAATGTGAACTGGTGCTAGCAAAGCTGTAGGGTTATATAATATGAAAAAGATCCTTGCAGCACACAGCTACTACCAATGATGTACATAAGCTACTAGCTATATATATTTGAGGAAAAAGTTTAAAAACTTACGTTTTTTTCAAAAAACTCAAAAATCTCCAATTTTTTATTTAATTCTGAAGTTCTTGGTACACACATTGGCCAATGTCTGTTTGCTCATCAACTGCGACAAAGTGACTTCAGGTCTGATGAGTCCTATCTGACATCCCTGCCCTCCTTGTCCACCCCCCCACTTTTCAGTGGGCAGACACCATCTAGACCCTCCATCACCTGTAGGTAATGAGGGTGCAAATTGCAGCATGGAACCTGCAACTCCATATGATAAATAACAAGAAAAAAACTGCACAGCACTCAAAGACAAATGTGAACTGGTGCTAGCAAAGCTGCAGGGTTATATAATATGAAAAAGATCCTTGCAGCACAAAGCTACTACCAATATCTATCTATCTATCTATCTATCTATCTATCTATCTATCTATCTATCTATCTTTGAAATCTATATGTGCCCAACTAGTATATAAATTAATTTAGTGTACTAGGTAATCATTGATCATTCTACTTACCAAGATTATGGTAACCACATTGACAGTTTTTGTAAATATTTAGACCTCTAATACACATTGATGGACATGCAGAACTCATGTTCTATGTCTGATATGTCTGAGGCTGATTATATAGTCTCATTGGTTTACAGTTTAGTAGCGGATAATTCCATAAAGACATAAATGCATCAGGGAATTAAATTGTTTTTCTAAAAATACCTAATAACAAAGAGCACACCATTGGGACACATATAACTGAACACATGAGAACTAAAGATAATGTAATTGCTCACATGTGAACCTTAAATTTTATTCTCATTAAGTAGGGCTTATGATAAAGTGTTTTATTTTGCATTGCACATAAAGTAAAAACCCTTTGTCTGTGTAAAGTTTCTTAGAGAATATCAGCCCTTGCCGTATGTGGGATTATGGCTGCCATCAGGGAAAGTACACCAAGTACATGCATGCCTAAAACAAAACTAAAAAGTTGCCGTACAAAAATTAAAGGCACTCATATTAAGTCTGTATGTTTGTTCTGCCTTCTTGCACAATACATGCAGTGTGCAATCCAGCATCCAGCATAAACCTTCTCTGTATTCTAAATTATCAGGCTGTTCTGTAGTCTAACTTGTTTCTTTGTCATCAGTGAATGAATGAGAATTGGTAAAACTATGTGAATACAGATAACACAAATCAGTATTGGGCGTATCATATAAAACAGTTATGATAATATATAGTACAGCAAGATGGAGGTTTACGTGTAATACATGCATTCCTAACAGTCCTAATTCTTATGTAAAAAACTATTGTAATGCAACCTAGCAACAGACCTAACCCCATAAATGAACAGACAGTATATGGCAAAGATGATGGAGGTCTCAAGAACAAAGCAGGAACAAAACAAATGTGCTCTGCATAAAATCCTATCTTAAAATGGTTGCTGCTACCCAGAAGTGCTGAGGGGCTCTGAGAAAAAAAAGGAAGCTGGGAAGAGCATTGCCATGACTACAATGATTGGGGTGGCAATTTCAACCTGTATGAGTCACAGGCTCAACAAATGTGTAAGGGGATGGAGCACTGAAGAGACACACACACAAAATTGTGCTTAAACCAAGTGTCTGCAATTAAACATTGCCACCTGCTGACCAGAGTTGGTGAGACTAGAGCAGGGGTGGGGAACCTCAGGGTCCAGGGCCGAATGCGGCCCTTAACTTTTTTTACGGCCCCCGGGCAGATTCCTTGGGACGGTAGTGCTTAAACTGGCAGACACGTTTTGCTGACTGTCTGCCCTTTAAATCCAGCTCTCCAGTGAAGTCTATGCCCCAGCCTCGAACTCCCCAGTCTCTCCGGTGATGTCTAGGGCTCTAGCAAACCTGGTAAAGCAGTTTAGAAGCAACCTGACCAATATCACAGACGCCAAAGAGAAGCAGCTCCAGCCACCACAGTAGGGGTGAGTTGATTACTTAACCAAATATAGCGGGTAATTTTCAAGTTGATAATTTTGTACGGCCCCCGAAAGATTGTAGAAATTTCTAAATGGCCCTTGGCAGGAAAATAGATTCCCGCCCCTGGACTAGGGAATGACAAAGTAGGAATTGAAGAGCGAAATATATGTCCCCTTCGGAGTGGATTAGAGGAGACACCAGGTCAGGTGACAGCTGTGGCACAGTTAAGAATTCTAAAAGCCCTGAAGAACAGAAAAAGGGCAGAGCTGGACTTGAAGGAGGACGTCAATGGGAAGTGATGTCCATCTGAGGCTATCAGTGCTAGCCGCTCTGTTAGGGAAATCCCAAGTAACTCTGACACCCTTTAATCTCTATACAGGGATCTGGATTTACAACAGAGTCAAGAAGAAAACTGCCTATGGAAGGCAGCAGTCCATAGACAAGAATGGTCAACAAGCAGGGTCAAAACCGGGAGATCAGAGAAAGGCTAAAATCAGGATCTATAAGAGTAGTTGTGGCACCCCACTCCACTGTTCAGTTTCCACAGGAACACCAGGGGCAGGGAAGGATTTCCACATCAGGTAAACTTACACACAACACCTTCCACCCCAAACCTGAAGGGGGAGCTCTACTTTCCAACTTCAGGCAAGGTCCCTTATAAATTCAGGCTCAGGGGCGGAGTTAGGCAATTGAGTATGGAGCAGTACTGAGGAAGACACCTGGTGAACGGTGCCGCACTAGGCCCGTGCCAGAGAGGAAGCCTAGCCAGTGTGAGGGACCCAAGAGTGAAGGTCGGAGGCGAGGCGAGTGAGCCAGGGGGAAAGGAGTCGAACCAATTTGCCCCAGAAGAGCTACGTCGACAGCCCAGACATCGGAGTCTGAGACTACATGGGTCCAGTCAGCCCAACAGTAAAAACCGGAGACCAGAGAGGCTTCAAGTTTCCTGGTGCAGCACTTGGGGCACAGCTACTTAACAGAGACTGGGACTGCAATGGATACAGCAGTGCCCGCAGCAGAGCTCGCACAGCCTGCCATACAAGTGAGGACTACAGGAGAGGGTCAGGGCCTAGCTTCAGACAGCCCAGGACCAAAGCACACACACAGCGTGAAAGGGAGGCCTCATAACTCATCAGATGTGGAGATCCCGAACTGCTCCTAGCCTACCCGGACTGTACCCTGCACATAACCTTGAATAGCAACATCAGTAAAGGTACGAAACAACAACCCTGTGTGTACAACTGTTATTGCGGCCCTTGATACTACTCCCTCCATAGACTGTTCCACAACTCCCATCACCCATTAATGCCCCGGGGATCCTGCTCCGCCTACGGGGAGCGAAACCATCTTGCTGCTTCACCATTACCCCTGAGGTCTGTCCCGCAGTGCCGGTAACTTAACCGGAGTCGTAGGTGGCGTCATGAAACACCATTTTTATTAACTGGTCCCCTTTTCAGTGACCACCAGGGCCACGAGACCAGGCAACAGGCCCCGTGACATCCCCAGTAAATCAACGCCAAGGATCGGGTAATCCTTGGCCCTGGGGCGAGTCAGCTTTTGGTGTCACGAACAGGATCCCGTGTCCGGTAAAATCGGGTACTGTATGCCGTTTATTGACTGTATTGAACTGTTAAATTGGGCCGCCATTACTGCGCCACACAGGGAGTGGGAAGAAGAGGGGCATAACTGCTGAAAGGGTGCGAAGATAGGCTCCGCGCTCTGCCCAAAGCCAACAAAGCACAGGGGCCCAATTCGGAACTACCCGAGCGCACAACTCCCCGCCTAAGGAGCCGCCGATTGCTTCTTTATTTTTGAGAGACTGGAAAAAGTTAACTATGGGGGAGCGAGGATGGATGCGCAAGGAAACACCAATGCCGGAGCAGCCGCAGCACCTGGAGCTGTGGCTCCGATCGCGCCACTCTCCCTGCCGTATGTCCCAGGAGTTGCGTGGTTTTAGCAATATGATGGCAAACCCGATACCCTGGCTGGGTTCAGGAAAAAGATATGTAATGCGCTGGACATGCATGCAATGATTGGCAAGCAAAGAGCGTCTGTTGTGCTAGGACAGTTAACGGGTGCAGCAGAGCGTGAAGCCGAGTCTTGGTGGGATGCAGATAAAGATTCAGAAATCCAAATATTTAATAACTTAAGACTTGCTTTTGAAACCCGCACTGAGGCTGAGTTGAGAATGAGGTTTTACCACTGTAGACAGAGACCGCAGGATAGCATATAGGACTACACCTTGAACCTCCAGGAGGCGCTGCGTGCCTTAAAGCAGATAGACCCTATCAGTGTACGGGAGGAGGATAAAATGCTGACTGAACAGTTTATACAGGGGTTGTATTCACCCATCAATCGTACTCAGCTGTAACTATGGGTTCTAGAACACCCTGATGCAAACTTTGCAGTCCTGAAGGACCGACCCATTGGAGAGCTGCAAATCCCTGTAACCCTGCAATTCAGCCGCAGCCAGCTAGCACCTCTTCCTTGGAAGTGACGCTCCCTTCCTTTACCACAGCAGGGGCCAAAGGACAGACTGTGACACCTGGTGCCTCTGATGACTTGCAATCCCAGGTGCAGCAGCTAAACAAGGATGTGGCCATGATCTTAAAGGTCATGCAGCTCAGACCGGAACCCAAGTCGTCAGTAGAGATCCAGCTGGCCGACAGCCCCAAGAACGTCCCGTGGATGTGAAGATGGAGGATCCCACCGTTCAGAGGAAGAACCAGCAATTGCTATGACTCATCAGGACAACCCATCTGCCACCGCTGCAATGAGGCGGGCCATTTTGCCAGGTCATGTACTTTAAACCAGCAATCCCTGGGGCCAAGGGCCAACCCCCAGGAATAAGAAGACCAGGCCCATCTGACTGGCGTGATAGGTATGTGGGAGGACGGCCAATCCTCTCTATCATCCTGGATTGTTTTCCCACATCTGCACTACTGGACTCCGTCTAGCAGGTGACCACAATACCACATATCCTTTACAAAAGATTTTGGGCCGATACTGAGCTCACCCGCCCAGACCCGGACCTTACTATTTATGCTATTAATAGACTACCAATAAAATAAGTAGGGTTCAGGGAACTACCAATAAAAGTGGGGAAGGTGGAGTTAAAGGGCCAAGGACTGATTGAGGTTGAAACTGATCATGGAGAGAAAAATCCACAAATGATACTAGGCACTAATGTGATTGAAAATTGTCTAGAAGTGCTGTTTTTACTCCAACAGATTTCTGAAACTGCCAGCACCGGGCGTCAGAGGGTACTACAGAAGGAGATCAGAGCCCTCCTGCAGAGACAACAGGTAAAACTGTCCGGTGGGAAAATTGGCAGTGTATGAGTGACAGACCCATTATCCATTGTGTTACCCCCAACAAGTGAATTGATGATATGGTGTCGGGCAGCAATAGGCCTCAGAGGGCAGGATTATCAGGCAATGGTCAAGCCCATGTACTCAGAGAGTAGATCTACAATCCTGACAGCCAGGGGGATAGTTGATGTACGCAAGTGGAGGTACCCTGTACGAGTGTTAAACTGTTGAGTACGAGAGGTCAAACTGCCCAGATATGCTACCATTGCCAAACTGTTCACTGTCAGCAATAATTCAATCCAGGCAGTGGAACCCTTAACCCCGCACAATCCGACGGAGGGCAACAGCTCCCAGGGACAGCTGGAGGACTGGTGTCAGAAGCTGCATGTAGGCACTGACTCCACTTCTTCCTACCAAAAGCATGGAGTTTATCGGGTAGTACAAGAATATAAACAGGTCTTTAGTAAGCATCCATTAGATTTTGGGCGGGTAAAAGGGGTACAGCATCACATACCCACAGGAAATCATCCACCAATAAAAGGGAGTTACAGGCCTGTACCACCAGCTCACTACCAATGTGCCAAAGAAATGTTACAGGAAATGAAGGAGGCTGGGGTTATTAGAGACAGTTGTAGCCCCTGGGCAGCTCCACTTGTCTTGGTCAGAAAGAAAAATGGCACAATGAGGATGTGTGTTGATTATACGCAAATAAACCGCATAACACATAAAGATTATTATTGAGAAAGGGTTGCATACAGACAAGTTACAAATATAATGAACAAAGTGACAGACTGATACAGAGGGGAGAGAGGACCCTACCCTTGCGGGCTTACATTCTACATGGCAATGGGGAGGGAGACAGTAGGTTGGGTCTGCTCGAGTGGTGCTGGATTGCCAGGTCCAGGTGGTGGTGGAGCGCCGGGTCCAGTGGTGTTGAGGCGGCACTGTGCTCACTACAGGTTGTAGGCTGTTCTGAAGAGATGGGTTTTCAGGTTCCGCTTGAAGGTTCTGAGTGTAGGGGACAGTCGGATGTGATGGGGTGCAGAGTTCCAGAGGATGGGGGATGCTTAGGCGAAGTCTTGCAGGCGGTTAGATGAGGAACGTACAAGTGTGGAGGAAAGAAGGAGGTCTTGGGAGGATCGAAGGTTACGAGTTGGATGATATTGGGAGATTAGTTCAGAGATATATGGGGGGGACAGATTGTGGATGGCTTTGTAAGTCAATGTTAGTAATTTGAATTGGATACGCTGGTGGATTGGGAGCCAGTGGAGGGATTTGCAGAGTGGAGACATGGAGGAATAAGCGAGGAGAGAGGTGGATTAGTCGGGCAGCAGAGTTAAGGACAGATTGAAGTGGTGCAAGAGTGTTAGCAGGAAGGCCACAGAGTAGGAGGTTGCAGTAGTTAAGGCGGGAGATGATGAGGGCATGCACGAGTAGTTTAGCAGAGTGGGAGCTGAGGAAGGGACGGATTCTGGCAATGTTTTTGAGTTGGAGACGGCAGGAGGTGGCAAGGGCTTGGATGTGGGTTTGAAGGACAATGCAGAGTCAAGTGTTACTTCAAGGCAGCGGACTTCAGGTACAGGGCAAAGTGTGATGTCAATTTATTGTGATAGATAAGTCTGGCAAGGAAGGTGTGTGAGATGGAGGAAAGATGATGAGTTTGGTTTTGTCTACATTGAGTTTTAGGAAGCGGGAGAAGAAGAAGGAGGATATGGCTGATAGATACTCCGGGATTCTGGACAGCAAAGAGGTGACATCTGGGCCAGAGAGGTATATCTGAGTGTCTTCAGCGTACAGGTGGTACTGGAAGCCATGGGACTTTATGAGTTGTCGAGACCAAGAGTATAGATGGAGAAAAGGAGGGGCCCCAGAACAGAGCCTTGAGGGACCCCAACAGAGAGGGGATGGGGTGAGGTGGTTGTGTGGGAGTAGGAGACACTAAATGTGCGTTGGAAAGATAGGAGGAGATCCAGGAGAGGGCAAGGTCCGTGATACCAATGGAAGAAAGGATCTGTAATAAGAGGCAGTGGTTGACTGTGTCGAATGCAGAGGACAGGTCTAAAAGGAGGAGGACGGAGAACTGTTTGTTAGCTTTGGCCGGGAGCAAGTCATTAGTAATTTTGGTCAGGGTAGTTCAGTAGAGTGATGAGGGCGGAAGCCGATTGAAGGACGTCAAAGAGAGAGTTGGATGAGAGGTGGGATGAGAGTACAGTGTGGACATGCTTTTCGAGAAGTTTGGAAGTGAACGGAAGCAGAGATATGCGCCGGTAGCTGGATGTAGAAGTGGGGTCGAGGGATGGCTTCTTTAAGATAGGTGTAATTGTTGCGTGTTTGAAAGCAGAAGGAAAGGTATCAGAAGTTAGTGATAGGTTGAAGAGGTGGGTTAGGGCTGGGATAAGTGTTGTGGTAGGTTGGGAAGGAGGTGGGATGGGATAGGGTCCAGTGCACAAGTGGTGAGGTGCGATCTGGAGAGGAGGTGTGCAAGCTCACCTTCAGTGATGGTTGGGAGGAGGGTTAGTGGGGGAGAGGATTGATCCGGTATACACGGGGGCTGCAGTGGTTGGCTAGCAAAGACTTGTCTGATCTGGTCGATCTTGTTGGTGAAGTATGTAGCAAAGTCTTCTGCAGAGATGCGAGAAGTAGAAGGGGCAGTGGGGGGCGGAGGAGGGAGTTAAGTGTGTTGAATAACTGCCTGGGTTTGTGGGACAAAGAGGATATGAGGGTAATGAAGTAATTCTGTTTAGTGGTGGTGAGTGCTGACTTGAATTTGAGAAGTGCTTGTTTGAATGCTGTATAGTCTTCTTGTGACTGTGTTTTCTTCCAGCGCCGCTCTGCAACCCTAGCTGCGCGCCGCAGGTTTTTAGTGGAGTCTGTGTGCCAGGGTTGTTGTTGATTCGTGGTGTTTTGCCATGAGTGAGAGAGGCAACTGCATCAATAGCTGATGTGAGCGTTGAGTTATAGAAAGCTGTGGCATTATCTGTGTCATGGAGTGAGGATATGGATGATAGTGGTAAAATGGTGTTTGAGAGTGTGTGAGTGTCAAGATGTGTGAGGTTTCTGCGAGGGTGTGGGAGTTGGGGGACATGGGTGGCAGATGATGAGGACAAGGATGAGAAGGTAAGTAGATGGTGGAGGTAGAGAGGGGGAGAGGGGAGGTTGTGGGTTTAGTTAGGGAGCAGAGGCGGGTGAAGATGAGGTCTAGTGTGTGTCCATCTGTATGGGTGGCTGTGGAGGACCATTGAGAGAGGCCAAAGGATGAGGCAAGTGACAGGAGTTTAGAGGCTGTTGACTGGTGCGTGTCAAATGTCAGCAGATAGAAAGTATAGGAGCCAGATGGAGAATTGGTCAAAGAAGGTAGTGGTGGAACCTGGTGGTCAATAAATGACGGCCACTTGTAGGTTGAAAGGAGAGTATATACGAACAGAGTGCACTTCAAAAGATGAGAGGATAAGGGAGGGAGGAGGAGGATGGGTGAAGATGCAGTGTTTGAGAGCAGACATCTCGCGTGTTTATTGGGTTTTGTAGTCCGTAAGAAGTGCAGCGAGTGGGGATGTCACCGATCTGTCCATCTCCTACGGCGTTGAGTGTCCAGGATGGGGGTGGAGGGGGTCAGGGGGGTTTTATTTGGTTTGCTGTTCTTGCAGGGGTGAAGGAGTGTGAATGGGAGTGTGTGGGTCTGGTATATGTGCAGGTTAGAGCAAGGCAAGCAGTGAGAATGAGATCTAGGTGCGGGAGATCAGGGGAGATAAATATTTGTGCTGGGAGCGTTGGAGCTTGGGGGTAGTGAAAGAGGGAAAGGATTAATGGAGCAATTACTGTTAGGGTATAAGCAAGCATTGTGCAAGTGTTAGTGGGAAAGTAAAGAGAAAAGTTCAACAGATGGGTATAGATTGTACCTTCTGGTTTCCTCTGGTCTTTTCTCTGGGATATCTCTGCAGACCACTTAATGAATCACACTTTACGAACACACACAGGGCCAAGGCACACAGGCTTTCCACACTAATTTATACATCTAAGGGGTGCAGAGAATGAACCAGGTGAGTAGAAGGGAGGGGTCAGAGGAGGGAGACAGGACACAAATCAGCAGGGGAGAATTAACATATTGCTGTTAATAGAAACATTGGGGCAAGTCAGCAGGAGAGAGAGACAAAAGCACGATGAAATGATATGGATATTTGTAAGTTACAAAGCAGATGGAGGAATATGCAATACCAGAAGACATATGCAGGCACATGGAGTTTGGGTACAGGAAAAGTTAGATACAGCAGTGGTACAATGAGGCCATACCAGAAGACATATGCAGGCACATGGAGTTTGGCTTACTCGTTGCCCTGCATTGAGGAATCACTTGCTGCACTGAAGGCTGCAAAATTATTTTCCACCTTAGATCTTACTAGTGGGTATTCGCAGGTCTCCGTGGCAGAAGAAGATCGGGATAAAACCGCGTTCACGACACTGATTGTCCTGTGTGAGATCAACAGCATGCTATTTGGACTCTGCAATGCAACAGGAACGTTACAAAGGCTGATGGAGTGTTGCCTGGGGCACCGAAACATCAAGATGCTACTATACCTGAATGACATCATTGTGTACTCCAAAACATATGAAGAACATTTGAAGCACCTGGCGGACGTATTTGAAGCCTTGTCGAAGTACGGTATGAAGGTGAAGCCAGCAAAGTGCCATTTGCTGAAGCCGAAGGTTCAGAATCTCGGGAATGTGGTCAGCGCAGAGAGTGTGGCACCAAGACCCAGAAAAGAACACTGTCATTAAAGATTGGCCAAGACCAACAACCGTCAGAGAGGTATGTGAGTCCTTGTGACTGGTAGCACACTACAGGAGGTTCATAAAGGGTTATACAAAGACGGCAGCACCTTTGCAAGATCTCTTGGTAGGCCAAACCAAGAAGGGCAAGACTTCTGGCCCTCCATTTAAAAGGAGTGAGAAAGAAGAAGACTCCTTCAAGCAGATGAAGTGGGCCCTGACCGGTGAAGAAATCCTGGCCTATCCTGACTACAATCTACTGTTCGTGCTGTACACAGAAGCCAGCAACGTGGGATTGGGAGCTGTATGGTCGCAGGTGCAGAAGGGCAAAGAATGTGTGATTGCCTATGCCAGCTGGAAGCTCTGTCCTACCGAGAGAAACCAAGAGAACTACTGGAATTCCTTGCCTTATTCTGGGCTTTCACCGAACGGTTCAAGCACTACCTGGCGGCTGCAAAGTTCACATTCATGGATAACAATCCTCTCACTCACTTGGATTCCGTGAAGCTGGGTTCACTAGAACAGCGCTGGATGGCCCGGTTGTCAAACTATGAATTCACCATCAAGTACCAGGCAGGCCGCAAGAACACCAATGCAGATGCACTGTCAATAATGCCTCACCTACCAGATGCGGGAGAAGACGTGGATGAGCTAGAAGAGATAGAGCTGCCAGCCTTTCACCGCCACAGTGCATTCCAGTGTCACCAAGGTTGTAAAGATAAACATCAAGAAGCCTCGCTGAGCCTGCAACCTCACCATGGGTGGAAGGAGATGCAAGACAGTGATTCGGCTGTCAGTTTAGTTAAAGAGCTGATAATCCAACCAGATTTTAGCCAGATGCTCCACCAGAGGCGCAACACCTGTGGAAAGAAAGAGGCACGTTGTTCATCTATCAGGGTTAGCTGTGTAGACGTTTCATCAATCCCAGAACCCATGAGATGGTGTAGACAGTGGTACTGAAGAAAGATGTCCAGATGGTGCTAGATGCGTAATACAATGGAGCAGGGCACTTCGGATAGAAGAAGCTTGAGATACTGTTGCGAGAGATTCTATTGGGTTGGCATGAGAACTGCCATTGAAAGGTGGTGCAGAAACTGTGGCCCATGCAACTTAAGAAGAAAGGATAGTGAAAGTCAAAGAGCTCCACTACAGCCAATTGTCACTAAACAACCACTGGAACTCGTAGCCTTGGATCATATGAAGCTGACTCCCAGCAGATCAGGTTATATGTATGCACTCACAATGGTGGACCATTACTCCAGATTCCTAGTGGTAGTACCTGTCAAGGACATTACAGCAAGAACTGCAGCGAGAACCTTTTAAACCTACTTCTGTAGACCACTGGTATCCAGAGCAGATGTTGACAGACCAAGTTCCTGCGTTTGAAGCTGAAGTGTTCCAGGAATTTTGCAATTTGTATGGGTGCAAGAAAATCCATACCACACCATACCACCCACCTACCAATGGCATGTGCAAGAAAATGAACCAGGTAGTCATAGACTTGTTGAAGACCTTGCCCTTGGAAGAAAGAAACATGTGGCCGGAAAAACTACCTGACCTAGTGGTCATGTACAACAACATACCTGTAAGTTCCACCAATTGCACACCCGCATACTTGATGAGAGAAAAACCTGGAAAGCTACTAATCGTTCTTGAAATGGGAATTGTCATTCCTGAAAGCAGCTCACCTGATGCTAATTGGAATACTGAACGCCAAGAACAGTACAAGAAAGTACAAGAGTGCGTAGAAAGAAGCTCAAATAAAATTAGAGAGAAGCAAGAAAAGGACTACAAAAAGAATGCACCCTTAATACCTGGAGATATAGTTCTAAAAACAAAAAGAAGAACAAACAAACTTGATGACCAGTGGGAAGCAGAACCTTATACAGTATTGCCCTCTAACCTTGATAACAAGAAAGTCTGTTTGATCAGTAAAGACAAAGGGGAAACATCAACAGCAGTTTTATAGGGATCATCTTAAGAAATGCCCAGAACAATTGAAACCAAAAGAAGTTAGTCCCTGTATACCTCAACCGACAGAGGAAAAGAAAAAGAAGGTGATACACACAGTACTTGGAGATTTCCCTGAAAGTTGGCCTCAGTACAGTGGAGCAATAATAATACCATTGATCACTTTCCCACAACCAGTAGAAGTCCCAAGAAGACCTGAAGAACCAGTTCCAAGTCCCAGAAAGACCACCTGTTGTAGCAGAACCAAAGGATTCTGCAATTGGTGAACCTGCCATTCCTACAGTAAGACTAAGAACTCGCAGACAACTGCCAAGCCTACCCGTAAGACATAGGCCTGCTCATGGTGCAGACACTAGTGATACACCGGCAGTAAACACAAGTACACACTCAGTTGAGACACCAGTGCTACACAGATCAACCTATATTAACTTTAGTCAGCCACTACTAAGGTATAGAGAATAGAGTGTACTAAGGAAAATGTGTAAATAGGTGCTTTTGTGTAAATAGACAGTAAATACTAGTCTACAGAAGGGTGGAGGAACTGGACTCATCCCCAGGAACATTAAGTTAGGAAACAAAGTTCCTGGAGGTGGGAGGTTGAACCCAGGACTCCTAAGCCGAGATGGCATGGGTAAAATGTAAATATGTTTTGTGTATATTATTTGACATCAAGTGAACCCAACCCGTAACCATTAAGCATGTTGTTCCTGCAGGACTTGTTGCATGAACTTTTGAGCTTTCTTAAACATGGACCATTAGCTAGGTGACTGGTTGTGGCAAAAACTTCTTAACAGCCTCCGGCAGATGGACTAGCGCTGTAAGGACTGCACTTTTTCTTGTTTTTCTCGTTTTATTGTTTTTTTTGTAATTTTTGGTTTTTGAGACTTTGTACATATTATATTGTTTTTAATATTTTCAAAATGTTTGAAAATTGTTTTTCAGTCTAGGAGTACTGAATTTCACTAGGGGGCATGTGGTACCCCATTTCACTGTTTGGTTGCCACAGGAACACCAGGAGCAGGGAAGGATTTCCACATCAGGTAAACTTACACACAACACCTTCCACCCCAGACCTGAAGGGGGAGGTCTAGTTACCGACTTCCGGCAAGGTCCCCTATAAATTCAAGCCCAGGGGCGGAGTTAGGAAGTTCAGTATGGAGCAGTACTGAGGAAGACACCTGGTGAACGGTGCCACGCTAGGCCCGTGCCAGAGGAGAAGCCTAGCCAGTGTGAGGGGCCCAAGAATGAGGGTTCGTGGTGAGGCAAGTTAGTCAGGGGGAACGTGGTTGAACCGGTTCGCCCCAGAAGAGCTACGTCGACAGCCTAGACACCAGAGTCTGAGACTCCACGGGTCCAGTCAGCCCAGCAGTAAAGATCGGAGACCAGGGAGGCTTCAAGTCTCCTGGTGCAGCACTTGGGGCACAGCTATTTAGCAATGACCGGGACCACAGTGGATACAGCGGTGCACGCAGCAGAGCTCGTACAGCCTGCTATTCAAATGAGGACTACAGGAGAGGGTCAGGGCCTAGCTTCAGACAGCTCAGGACCAAAGCACACACACAGCGTGAAAGGGAGGCCTCATAACTCATCAGATGTGGAGATCCCGAACTGCTCCTAGCCTACCCGGACTGTACCCTGGACGTAACCTTGAACAGCAACATCAGTAAAGGTACGAAACAACAACCCTCTGTGTGTGACTGTTATTGCGGACCCTGATCCTACTCCCTCCATAGACTGTTCCACAACTCCCATCAGCCACTACTGCCCCGGGGATCCCGCTCCGCCTACAGGGAGTGAAACCATCTTGCTGCTTCACCATCACCCCGGAGGTCTGTCCCGCAGTGCCGGTAACCCCAGAGCCATAGGTGGTGTCACAAAACACCATTTTTACCAAGCAACAGGCCCGTGACAACCCCAGTAAATCAACGCCCAGGACCGGGTACCCCACGGCCCTGGGGCGGGTCATACTCAGGAAGCTAGGTCAAAAACTGGGATATCCTCAAAGTACTAAATCATGAGGAAGAAGAAGCATCCAAAAAACAGGCTGAGATAAAACCAGAAAAACTTTAACCCCTTAAGGACCGAGCCTCATTTTTGCAATTCTGACCAGGGTCACTTTATGACATAATAACTCTGGAGCACTTCAACATATCCCAGTGATTCCAAGATTGTTTTTTCATGACATATTGGACTTCATGTTAGTGGTAAATTTAGGATATTTTTTTTAAATTTCTTTGACCAAGTAGAGTGTTTATAAGCAGTGACAGTTCAAAGCCATGACTGGTATATCAGTCATTGGTCTTTATATGCAATTCAGGACTTAAACAGAAGGACCAGAAACTATCTCTGCAAAATATAAAGGGAGGGGACAAGAGGCGCAATAGTGCCCTATCACTAGTGACACTAGTATGTAAACGGTGGTGCTGTGTGGCCGCTCACCTGATCCAGTTGTGGTCCCCACAACTGGTTTGACTGCGTTTAGGAATCAATGTTCCAAGCTGCTGCAGGACCTCCACCTACCACTGGATCGTGGTATGTTCCAAGAGAAATGATGGGAGTGATGGTGTGTCACGGTCCGCGCTGCTTCTGGATTAAAAAACTCACCAAAGAGCCCAGCAAACTTTCATCCTCTTTATTCCTTATTCCAACGCGTTTCAACGCCACAACCCGGCGTCTTCCTCAGAGATATATCCCTGACACACCATCACTCCCATCATTTCTCTAGAAACTATCTCTGGCAGTTTGCAGGCAGAGGCTAAAGGTATTTCTAGGGTCTGGTACTTTCCAATAGGCCAGAGCCAATGAGGCAATGACCTCACCCAGATGGTCCACACATTAATACTGCCAGACTTTGAAGTACTACATATCCCAACCACTGTACACCTAGTGGATGAGCAGAGCCTGTTCTCTCTAGAATTTTCTGCAAAGACTTCTGCCCTAACACCAGCACCACCGACAGGGTGAATATGATGGTGCTTAGTGACAGAAGCAGACGTCACCAGAACAGACTCAGGTTTGGTATGTGACACCATTATCACCAGCACCAACTACAAGGATGAATACAGAGGTGCCTAGTGAGGGAAGCAGAAGTCGCAGGAACAGGCTCTGGTGTGGATGTGACACTACTTTCACCACCATCACCTTCAGGGTGAATACAGCAGTACCAAGTGATCGAAGTGGAAGTTGCAGGAACAGGCTGTGGTGTGAATGTGACAAGTGGGCTTACAACCAAACATCCATAGCGGGAACTGAGAGGAAGACCAGTTCCAGTGGAAGTCCTTGGCCAGTATCAGAGGAAAACCATAGCCAGTTCAAGAGGAATATCCCTGACCAGACCCAAGAGAAAATTCGGCTGTAGTGGTAATTGTCTTTGTGAACTAACTCGTATATAAATATGATCTAGCACTTACTATTTTACACCTTGTTTAAGATATCAATCTCAACCAATTGCTTATTTATAAAAATAATTTTATTTTCCAAATCTAAGATTGATTGAGATTGATAATTTAAACAAGGTGTAAAATAGTAAGCGCAAGATCATATTTATATACATTGTATCATAATTATCCATTAGGATAGAGAATAAAAATCACGTGGGTTATTCTCTGATCTTTAAGCAGCTACTAACCAATAAGAGGCAATAGCTCCAGTGCAAAGAAAGATAATCAATCTTTGTGAACTGTTGCTTCCTGAGCAGATGTGTAGTAGTGGCCGGGAGACCACCATGGTGCAGAGTGAAATATGGTACAAAAGATGAGATGCAAATAACAAAGGGTGAGTTTATTTACAGGCAGGGATGGGTGTGGATAAGGCAGGTTCAAACAGAGGTTTGCAGTGGTAAAAGATAATTTAACAAGTTTTGTATTCACTAGCTGGGCGGCTCAATAGCACAGTATTCCAACTATTACAGGATGATATAACACAGGGAAATCCAAACAACAGAAAAACTATAATACTACTCTACTTATATCCTCACTGGCCTCTGCTAAATGGGCCACACAGCTGCCGTATTCTGACTCTTGAGTCCTACACTATACCCTAACATGTGCATAATCAGGGACAAACTCATGGTGATTAGTGATGATCGAGCACTAAAATGCTCGGGTGCTCGGTGCTCTGGCCGAGCATCTCAAGATACTCTTGTACTCGGCCAGAGCACCGAGCCCAATGTAAGTCAATGAGTGACAGGCTCCGCCCACAGACTTCCGGTTATAAAACGAGTAATTCCGGAAAAGGGCGGGAGGGTGGGCTTTTTCAAATCGCCGCAGCATAGAACACCTTGCTGTGGCCCCCAGAGGGATCCTAACAATTAATCTGCTCCCTGTATGGTGCCAGCTCACTGTGTGCACTGAAGGGAGCAGTGTATGTGTGTCAGATCGCTATTTATTCCCGAGCAGTCCGAGCATCTCGGCGGTACTCGGTGCTCGCCGAGCACCCCGAGTACCGAGATACTTGTGCGAGTACCGAGTAGCGCCGAGCATACTCGCTCATCACTAATGGTGAGGTTGAGACACAAGTCCAGTCGCCGTGGGCCCCAACGGTCTTATTCGTTGGTGTGCACTTCTCCATCCAGGATTGGTGAAACATAGTCTTTTTCTTTCTTCACGGTCTTCGAGGTCCTCCTGGGTTCTGTAAGTCCCATTCCTGGTCCTATGCCAGACCACCAACTTCTTGTGACTCCTAGTAAGGTACACGGCAGTCACTTTGCAGTCATCCCGCTGCCTGCACAGAAAACTCTAGTACAGCAATGCACACAGGCAGTGTGAAATTTCACACAGATAAACAGGCTGCTATTCCAGCCACACAGCTCTCTGCTGCTACAGGCTGATCTCTTCCCCTTGTAGCCTAGGCTAGTTTCATTCGCACAGTTTTTAGCAGGGAGAGCAGATCATTCCATCACACGCACACAAGGGGCACTGTCTCTTAAAGTGACAGCGTGCCTCTAACTGTTCACTGCAGTGACACCCCCTACAGATGTACAGTACCAAGAGAGAACTGGTTACATGCTTCAGAGAAAGACAGCGACCAACAAGCTGAGTGTGAGAAATTACCCACCAACTTGGACTTGTATCCTAGGGGGAAGTGTTGGTAAATCCCATTAGAGCCTATGGCTGTTTTGGGAAACTTAGATAGTTGACAATGGTGATGGGAAAAGAGATGACACTGACACTTCCTCTGGTTGAGGAATTAGGAATAAGATATTGATGATGGTGGCCGTTATTGAATGTTAGAAGGGAAACAATCACGTGTAAATAATGTTATACATCATGTACATCTGTATTAGCATATTCTTTATTGTATCCTAAACCGCTTTTATTGCTACCAACTGTGGCATTTTCTGGCCTTGTGCCATCGGCACCTTTTCTATATTTGTGCAAAGTAAATAAATTGCTGTTGGCTCAATTACCACTGCCTCCTCATTGTCTGCACTGTTGCGTTCTAGCGCCTGTTTATACTTGCTTTAAAAAATAGGTCATTTTCTAATGATACATTGCCTTTAAGGTAGAAAGGTACGGTATTGAGATGACTTGTAGGAGTTTATTACCACACACAGAAACCACATATTAATAATCTGGAATTAGATACGAAAAACAGACACTGCTAAAAGCATGTGGGAAGATTTGTAAAAGTTGCGTGAAATAATCAGATAAGGAAATTGTGCAAAGTGGGACACAGCAAAGAAATTCTATGCATGAGCACATAAGAAGCAATGTTGGAAGCAGTTGCAAAACTCAGACCAGTGGCTGAAGATATAAGAGAAGGCCATGAGGAAGTCATATTGCTATACATTTTACCTGACACATACAATGCATCGATTAAATATATAACGACCAAGTGCCATAAATTGAATTTACGTTTCTTAGTCCTGAGCTTTAACCTTTTGCTATTATAGCTTTGTCCTGCAGGGTTAAAGAATTAATCTAATTTTTTAAAGTTACCCCGTTTGTCCTTTGGAGATACAATTCGGATTGCTACCCCTCCATTCATACGCTCTACCGCTCTATTCGTTCTAATGGGTTTGCCAAAATTCAGTTGAGTACAGTACTCAGCAATCTACGGAATTCACATTAAAAATGAAAGAAGGAGTGATCTACCACCAATCCATTCAGGCAGGGCTCTTCAGAGCCACAGTTCTTGAGATCGCTGGGCAGGTTGGCAACCAACGATCGGAAAGAAATAATTTATCCTGTGAATGAGAGATAATTTTCGAACTTCAGAACACCTTTTTAATGCTGCTGCAATCAAGCAGAAGCAGGTTGGGTCCAAGGCTGTCAGGTACAGCTTGGGAAAAGATAGAAGTGGTTTATAACACTTCTGTTTTCTATTTCATTAATGCAAGTGAAGGAAAATGAGGGGGGAAGTTGTTCAGCTCACCATATCATTTCCTGGGTTCGAAGGAGGCCTTTTAAGCTTTGTGCTTTTAATTATGTGGACATTTTAATTAATCATTAATAAAATCGATATGGATTTTTAAGGAAGAATGGAGTTTCGGATTTTTCTTTTTTCATTCTATTTTATTGGCTATTCTACGCTGTGAATAGAAGCTCCAGCATTATTTATGCTTTTGCAGGATTGAATGATCACATGACTGGCAACTGTGAGTGCTTAAGCAGATCCAGATCAGCAGAGCCAGTGAGAGCAGCTGTTTCCCCTGTAACTGGGGATCCTATGGATGCAGTTACAGTGAATGAAACAAGCAATAAATGAAAAAATATGTTACTCAGAGATCTTTTATGATATCTTGGAGGACAACTTATGTAAAAAATAAATACATTGTGACGCGATTCACTGCAGTAATAACTAGTTCTAGAAGTGAAGAGAAAGACTATAATTATAGATAGTAATTATAATAATAATACTACTTACTGGATAAGTAAAGGGAGGTCAAATGATCCAAGGTCAGGTCCAGGAAAGGGCGCAGTACAATAAGGGGGGGGAGAAATCCAATTCACGAGTTGGGATCAGGAAAATAAGAAATGCAAGACAGTTTACAAAGAGCAGGCAAAAGATTAGTCAGGTCACAGGCAAATGGTCAAAGTCCAGGTAAGGAATTATGTCACGCTGGGTAAGGCACATAACACAGAGAGATCAGTCTCACACAAGCAGCAGCAAGTGTGCAATGACACTGGGTGGAGGAGCTAGCATGCTTAAGTAGAGGACTAATCAAGGGAAGTGAACAGAGATGATTGCAGCACAGACCCAGCACATCCAAAACACACTGACAGCCTTCACACAATAGTAACCTCGCAGACAAGGACATGTGGAGATTGTGACATATATATTATACATAGATAAAATATCTGAAAAAAAAGTAATAAAAAAAATTCCCACAGACAAAAAATAAATAAATAATTAAAAAACTGATTTTGGGTTTGCTTGCTATGAATTGTAGACACAGCACATTTACCCCTGCACATTTATTTCACTTTATTAGCAGCTGCTGGCTATTTTTGCTTCCTACATCTGAACACACAAGCAGGACAGATTTCCATTACCTGAAAGTAAATAATGAACGTGCCTATCAATGTTTACATGGAGAGATCTGTGAGCTGAGTCTTACATTAAACTTGTATGCCAGTTTGGAAGAACCACACACAATCAGGCCACATGCACACATTGGGTATTTTTAAGCTCACCAAAATCAGGAGTAGGGAAAAAATACAGAATTGGTGACGTGTTTCTATTATACTTTTCCTCCGATTGTTCCAGTCCTGGTTTTGGCTTAAAAATACTGAGGTCAAAAAGTCACCAAATACACATGTGTACGTGGTCTTAAAGCGAATCTGTCACCTGAAATTTGTACGTCAAGCTAACCACATAGAATCAGTTCCTCCATTGCTCCTTGATTATAATATGCAAGTAAGGGGCTCAGTGCACCCTTGTACTGGTTATTTGCCTCCGGCTTCATTCTATAACTTACAGTGGCATGCAAAGTTTACACACCCAGGTCAAAATTATTATTATTGTGAACAGTTACGTATGTCGAAGATGAAATATCTCTAAAAGGCATAAAGTTAATGATAACATATTTCATTTGTATTTATTTCCATCTTTTACATTTTAACAATTACAAAAAGGAAAATGGGCTGATGAAAAAATTTGAGCACCCTG
The DNA here is from genome assembly GCA_033576535.1 of Allobates femoralis. NCBI lineage: Eukaryota > Metazoa > Chordata > Amphibia > Anura > Aromobatidae > Allobates > Allobates femoralis. The sequence goes on from JARQOC010000006.1 coordinate 337,901,386, forward strand.
CATGGTTAGTATCTAGTAGCACTCCCTTTCAAACCCAAAGGTCATTACCTAATAAAATTTAAGTAGGGAGGATGAAGGGTTAAAAACCACGCTGATGTATTCCACGAGACATCAAAGGGTGGCTATAATATTGATTTATTAATCAACGTGTTTCAGGGCTCCCTAAATCATGGCAATATGATATTGATTTGTCCTGAGGAAGGGGCCAGGGAGTCCTGAAACGCATTGACTAATAAATCAATATTATATTCACCCACTGATGTCTCGTGGAATATGGCAGCGCAGTTTTTAACCCTTCATCCTTCCTACCCTATATGCACCACGCTGGGGACTGCAGCAGCCGTGATATGCTTTTATAGTGCTTGTACCTCTCACAACCACACAAGGTGAAGCCTCTAATACCTATTTAGGTCATATTTTATCTCTCAGACCCTTCATCCTCCTTACTTTAATTTTCTGAAATATTGACCTTTGGGTTTTCATTGGCTGTAAGCCATAATCATCAACATTAACCGAAATAAACACTCAGTTTACAATGACTTATGTGTTTCACTTTTTGTATTGAATTACTGAAATCTGAAATAAATGAACTTGTTGATGATATTCTAATTCATTGAGATGCACCTGTATAGTTCACAGAACAGTTAGAAAACAGGGCTAAATGATGGATGTAGAAGTGGAAAAAAAAGTTTATCCTTTAAAATAGAAGGATTTTTTTTATCTTAGTGGAATTAGCAGCTTCAGTCAGTTGTATAACAATTATATGTAAAAGTTAAAAGTAAAGTTTTTCTTGTGTGCACTGGGAATAAACCCTCCCTAGACAATCAGCCATCAGCAATGAAGAAAGAATATAAAAGATGATGACACGGATATACTGTTACTGCCTGACATTCACATTGTAAGTAGCTCATTCTTTGTAGATCAAGGATTGCTCAGAACACCTCCCGTTGTATAATGAATTATATATTCTCTCTCTAGACCTGTATTAATAAAAGGATATTGGAGATTCAGCAAATAGAGCTTAGATTTATTTTTATTTTGAAATGCTATAGAATTTTCTAGTACACTTTCTATATCAATTTGAAGACGTCTACTTGCTGTCATTTAATAGGAATCTTCATTATCTACTTAAAGGAGAACCTTACTGGCCAGTGGATAGATTCTACAAGGGTGGAGAACCTTCTGTAAGTTCCTAAAGATTGAAGCCCCAAGTCATCATTGCATTTGCGCCTGTTTTTTGTCTGGTCTTGTGCCTTTTTTGTTTATTTGCATCAAATATGTCCATGATTTTTTTAAGCCATTGCAGATCATTTTAATTTGTAACATTGCACAGTAAATGCTGCTGCGTCCAGTTCTGCATTCTATGCTTTAGACCAGGCCAGCACAACATACGAGCTGCATGCAGCCCGTTAAAAGGGTTTGCTGTGACCCGTGGACTTTTCTGGAAGCAGGCACTACCTGCTTGTCATATTCAAAAGTATTCAGGTCTCCAAAACGCTAATATGTTTGAAAATCTGGCTGGCAAATTTCAGCCTGGGGGGCAAGCACACAGCAGTGGCCTATGAGCAGTGAGCCCAGACCAGCATGACAGATAGCGAGGCAGCCCCAAAGTTGCTGCTTGACCACTGGTCTGCCCCCTGGGCCAGCCAGCCCTTGCTGTTCGTGCTCCGATGCTCATCACGCTGCTGCCGATGCCGCAGAAGCAGCGGTCATGTCAACCCCAGTAAGCGCTCCAGGAGGAGCTGAAAATTAAATGTGTGCCAAGACATGCAAAGTATGGAGAATATTGTGAAAGGGGGCACAATATAGTGAGGGATAGTGGAATATTATGGAAAGGGGCAGTTTGAGAAGTATTTTGTGTGTGTAAGTGTATGTGGGATGGTGATATTGTGGAGTGGCTCAGTGTGTAGGGGAACACTATAGTGAGGGGTAGTGTGGGGGAGGAATATTGTGAAGTGACAGTGTGGGGGAGTATTATGGAGAGGGATAGTGTGAGGATAGGAAGATTCTGAAGAGGTGAAGTATGGGGGAATATTTTGGAGAGGGGCTGTATGGGAGGATTTTTATTGAAAATGGCAGTGTAGGGGGATATTTTTGAAAGGAGCAATAGGTGGAAGACATTAGGAAGAGAAGCAGTGTCGGGGGATATTATGGAGAGGGGCTGTGTGTGGGGATATTATTGAAAGGGGCAGTGGGGGTAACATTATGGAGAGGGTATTGTGGGTGGACATTATTAAGAGGGACAGTTTGTGGGAGATGGCATAATAGAGAGGGGGAGTGTGGATGGATAATAAGGAAAGGGACAGTGTGCTGGAGATGATATTAGGGTGAGGGGCAGTGCTCTAGAGATATTGTGGATAAGAGCAGTGTGTTGAAGATGATATTATGAAGAGGAGCACTGTAGATGGGAAATAATGGAGAATGGCAATGTGTGGGGGAATATTATGGAGAGGTACAGTGTAGAGGGAGGGATATTTTGTGAAGGAAGAACAATAATAGGCAATTAGTAATTTAGGGGTGCTGCATGTGAGATATTTTAAGTTATGCACAGTATAATGATACTTTTATTTTTAAGGGTATTATGTCCAGAAGTAGGGGAAGAGTGAAGTCTGCAGCAATGAGTTTTGGGCAAGAAATCACATCATGATCTGTACTACGTGAAGACAAAAGCAATGGAAATGACTTCAAACAGCAAAGATGTTATCAACTGTATAAGGGTGCTTTCACATCAGCGTTTTTCGTAATTCGCGGCAGATGCGGTGAAAAAACCGCATCTGCCGCGTTTGCCGCATAACGGTTCCACTTGCGGCACGGTTGCGGTTTTTTCCATAGGAAGTATAGGGGGACTTGCGGCAGATGCGGCAAGTGCGGTTTTGCACTTGCGGCAGGTGCGGCAGCGAAAAAAACCGCGGTCAGCCGCGGTTTTTTTCGCTGCTGCACCTGCCGCAAGTGCAAAACCGCACTTGCCGCATCTGCCGCAAGTCCCCCTATACTTCCTATGGAAAAAACCGCAACCGTGCCGCAAGTGGAACCGTTATGCGGCAAACGCGGCAGATGCGGTTTTTTCACCGCATCTGCCGCGAATTACGAAAAACGCTGATGTGAAAGGGCCCTAAGGTACCTGAATGTCAATGTTTATTTGTGATACTGACTATGTCTAGTCAAGACTGAGGTTGCTTATGGTCGGCTGTCAGTTGATAGCTGGTAACAACTCCCGGGATCTCCTTACTATTGTTAACGACAAAATGAAAAATTGCAGATTGAAGCAATAACATTGCATATGGGGCTGACCCAACATTTCAATTTATCACTGCTCTATGCTTGGTGCTGTATGCATGTACTGATGGTGGTTCTGATCTTCTACACATATAGCAATTCACAATATGCTTCATAGCTATGTTATGACTTAAGGTAAAATCTCCAAGTTTTGAGTATTTTTATAAGGAAGATTAATAAGTTTCTGCTGCAAAAACTTTTAAATTAATGTGTGTTCACGGTGAAGTTTTGGGAACAGAAACTTTCCAAATTCTGCTCAAACAGTTAAAACTTGCCTCTGGTGATGTATTAATGTACCTATGGTGGTTCTGGTGATGTATTCATGTAAGTACACCTGTATATTCTTTTGTGGCCCTTGGGATTAGCTCAGTATGGCATGCATGATTTGCCTCCAAAAATATGTCTATGGGTGTGAGAAAATAACTGGATGCCAGAGTATCGCATCAGATTTTTATGGTTACATTTTAACTCGGCAGGGAAAGAAAATATAAATGCTCCTGTAAATAATTAATAACTGCTACTGTAAAATAGTGTTTTGCACATGGATAACAAGTGAGAAAAAAACATGGTCCCACTTATCTTGATGAAACTCTGATAAATTTTTTATATGGTTGTGTGAATCTACCCTCAGCATTGAAGTCACATCAACAAATGAGTGTCACTGCTGCAGTCAATCAGTACACTCATCAGAAAAATATGGGCTCAGTGATTGGTTTCAGCAGCGATATTCATTGTTGATGTGATATCACTGCTCCAACCAAAGCACCAAAACCAAAACAGCAGTATGTAGATATAGTAGTTTTTGCTATCCATATTCCTTAATTTGGAAAATCCCTTTAAAATGTTTACTGAAATTAGTAATCCTAACTCGACCATCATTGTCACGCCAGAGACGGTTTGCTAAACAGAGGTCATGCACAAGTAGGATAGTATACCACAGTCTCTGTGTAGCTGCACAAGCACCACCCACCTGTTTCCTGTACAGGCTAGCACTTCAACTGTGCAGTTCCTAAAGGCACCTGCATAGATAAAAAAATCCCTAACCTTGCTACTTGATAGGCCGTTGAGCGTTTCCCGTACCTTTAAAGGAATCAGGGGAGAGGTTGCTGAGCACAACAATCACAAAGGGCAAGCATACATAGGCAGACAATACAAATGTGACAATGTGGTAGCAGGTATAGTGTATATTTGAGCAATCTCTCCAAATAAGAAACCCTAGGCTAATCCCTGCCCCAAAGATTACTACTGAAGTTGGGATGCCTGGGTCTCATACTTTACTAGTCTAGTGGATAAGACTCATCTTGATTTCCCCCTTCCAATTACAAGCAAGTGAAGGGGGTGCAGAGAAAGGAAGCACACAGAGAACCCAGGCAAGACAACAAGTATACCAGGGTTTCAGAGAATCTCCAAAAAGAAGCTTTGCTGCTAACAGTGCAATGACACCACATCTGAATAACAGCAAGCTTTACAACAGGGAAGTACAAAGGTTCTAACACAGACATGGAGTGAGGTCAGAGCTGAGTAGATATAACAGAAGGGAAAAGTAATAACAGCTACAGCTGAAGGCTAAGAGAATACTCTTCCAGCAGTGAAAAGGTACCTAATTCTTTCAGCATATAACAGCAAGCACGTGAGTAAATCTCTCAAGTGAACTCTTTACCTCCTGATCTCAGGTCCCCCAGAGGTGACAACAGGACTTTGCACACTCATGACAGTCCTGTTATGTAAGTACAGTGGTGTGAAAAAGTGTTGGCCCCTTTCTTGATTCCTTATTCTTTGCATGTTTGTCCCACTTAAATTTACCAAATTTAAATGCTAGACAAAGATAATACAAGTAATCACAAAATGCAGTTTTTAAATGAAGGTCTTTGTTATGAAGGGAAAAAGAAATCCAAACCTCCAGGGTTCTATGTGAAAAAGTGATTGCCAATGAACCTAATAACTGGTTGGAACACCCTTAGCAGCAACAACTACAATCTAGGGATGAGCAAGTACCGTAGTATTCGGAATCGCTATACCCGCAACGAGTAGGTCCTGGTACTCGGTACTCGTTGTGAGTATAGCGATTTCGAGTACTACTGCAAAAGTCATGTAAAAGAGAAGAAAAGTGGTTACAAAATAAAAAAATCGGATACTCACTTTAACCGACGGCTGCACCGAGACTGGCCGATGGACATCTATGAATGAAAAAGAACCTTTCACTCTCCCAGCCAATCAGATGGCTGGGAGAGATCTGGCCAATCAGATGCCGCCACGTCACAATAACGTGATTGCTAGCGGCCAGCTGATTGGCCAGATGGCAAGGTCCTCGGTGTACCTGAGAGGACCTTGCAATCTGGCCAATCAGGTGGCCACTAGCGATCACGTGATTGTGACGTGGCGGCATCTGATTGGCCAAATCTCTCCCAGCCATCTGATTGGCTGGAAGAGTGAGAGGTCCTTTTCCATGCATAGATGTCCATCGGCCGTGTCCCGATGCAGCCGTCGGTTAAGGTGAGTATCCGATTTTTTTTATTTTGTAACCACTTTTCTTCTCTTTTACAGGACTTTTTCAGTGTATCTATTGATACACTGCAAAAGTACTCGGTACTTGCTACTCCCGAGTAATCCTAATTTACTCGGCGAGTACCCGAATACCGCTACTAGTAGACTCACTCATCCCTACTGCAATCAAGTGTTTGCGATAACTGATTACTCTTTTACAATGATCTGGAGGAGTTTTGGCCACTCATCATTGCAGAATTGTTGTGATTCAGCCACATTCCCTTATAGTAAAGACATTAATTTATAAACTGCATTTTGTGTTTACTTGTGTTATCTTTGTCTAATATTTAAATTTGTTTGATGATCTGAAAAATTTAAGTATGGCAAACAAATAGTTAAGTGCCTGTGTTAGAGAATAATGGCAACATTTAAGAGGTTGCACATTAGTGATTGGAGTTGACTCTGATCCTTGCTGTTAGAGGCAGGTGCCAACTGTATAACACAGTCGATACCTACTGTGTATGAGCCTGCTACATATGGAGCCTGCTCCATAGAACCACACTACTGTCACACTGGACTAAGGGGATGTCCGGCTACTGTGCATGACAGTGGTGCATGGACCAACTATGTCCGGTGCACTACCGACAAAATACAGAAAAGAGAACACCGGTGGGTACAAATACAGCGAGGATCCTGCTCATAGGGAACAGGGAGGAGGTTACTTCCTGTACTCACCTGCGGCTTTGCCCTCATCTCCCTACTGTCCCTATATGGTTTCTTTCAACTCGTCGCTGAGCAGGATACCTAGTCCCTTGCTAGCCCTGATGTTAGCCCTCAATAGGAAATGGCTGGCTGGAGCAATAGTCCCAACTACTGCAATAATAACAACAAGGCGGAAGAGGAGACAGACAGGGAAACAACACAGGCAAATTCATGCCTGCTGCCACGCTCCTTCATAGTAGACAACTTAGCAGTAGTCAGCTTTCCAGAGAACTTCCTTCTCCTCAGCAAGCTTGGCCAGGAAAGGGTTCAATCACCAGCAAAAGATGCTGTAACCATATGACTATATAAAGGGGGATGGGAGCAACCACAGACTAGCCACACCTGGTAAGGAAACCAAACTGCTAGCAACAGAACTGACATTAACTCCTGAATTGCCAAAGGAAAGAAACACGTTTAAAATGAGATCTCAATAAGGGAATGAGACAGAGGTCCCAAACCAGTCACAAGTCTCCAAAGTAAGAGAGACCATCGTGACAACTACATATGCAGGAAGGAAGTTAATATTACTCCTGATAATGACTGCACTCTGCACTAGGCAGGGCTGTAAGATACATAATGGTTCTTGGTCATGTGTGTGGATGGAGTAGGGTGAAGACACAGAAGCTCCATCCATTGAAGGGATTTACAAATGAATTATAGGAAGAATGTCAAGACTGGACCAAACTGACAGCACATTCATGAACTACAACACCAGTTACTTGCAGAATGACATATCTGAATTTATGACACATTGAAGCATAGTTAAGCTATAAACAGGAAACCATGGCCACAAATATGAAAACCTTTGGTCAAAACCTATTGTAAACTACATACGGCAGATCAACAGATCAACTCTGCATTGTGCCAAAGACTTAAGTTGTCTATATAGTCAAATATAAGACCTCTGAGGCTACAACTCTTTGAAGTTATTGTTGTAGCTCAGAGTTCCTTTATATGCCTAAATGAAATTAAAAGATATGAACAGCTTTTGGGGGCATGTTGTGTTATATAAACGTATGTAATGTTTTATTTGTCTAAAATAATTTAGCTATTTTTTTTCATGAAAATTGAACCATACAGCTTTTCATCGTCAAAATGTCACGTCCACACAGAAGTAAGCTGCAGAGTGAGCTGATCAGTGAATGTGTTCCTATTGCAGATCCTGTCACATTGTGCCTATTTTCTCCTAAATTTAAGCTAATTTATGACTCGCTTAAAAGAAAAACTTTGATAGGTCCATAGATCTGGAAAAGAGATCAAACCCTGTCATGACAACATGACAACATGGATTTACTGTTAATTTATTGTGTAGATTTCTATCTACTGTGATACATAGCAGATGTGGAAGCTAAACGGTACAACAAATTTAAGGGTACCTTTATACGCGACGATAAATATTTTTGGCAATATGTCACCCTGGAACCATCACCGCTAAATTGCCTCCTAATTGTGGCGTGTATTTCGGGAACTTGGCGGCGATATGTCACCTTGCTCCCGTCGCCTGATTTCAGTGTAGTGCTCTGAAATCAGGAGACCGGAGCGAGGTGATATATCGCTGCCAAATCCCGAAATACATGCCGCAATGAGGAGGCAATTTAGACGATGGTTCCAGGGCAACATATCACCAAAAATATTTATCGCTGCGGTTGCGGTGTATAAAGGTACCCTAACAAAATTCTATTGCAAAAATCATTTTTAGACCAATATGGTTGCTTTTGAAGGGAACCTGTCATGATTAGAGCCAGGTATGTTTCTCTCTGAAACACTGCGATATTTCAGAAAAATTACGGTAATACTTTTAATAGCCGCGGGGACCGAGTTGTACTGGTAACTAATCCCACAGGAGCGTCTCGCTATCCGCTGACAGTGACTGACAGACCACATGAGCAGAGACTTGTCAGTCAGCCACGCGTCTATTTAAAGTATGTTTCCTGAGATCATACAGCCAATGGCTGATACATGGTGCCCACAGTTTGGACAGATACAAAGCAAATGTTTTTAATTCAGCACCAAAAATCAATTTTTTAGAACATTACAAAAGCAAATCCAAGTGAACGATAAAACACGGAAACAAGTGGAATAATTGAACTCTACTCGAATATAGTGGTGCGAAGATACACCCTTCTTTCTTTTCTGCATGGTTTGGACAACATGTATCAGCTGAGAGTTTCCTTTTAAGAAAAAAATAAAAATGCCCTTAAAGGTGTCCATATCCCACTGATTTGTAGTAAACTTTGTGCCTTGGGTGGCCCCTTAGTTGTGAAACAAATCATACTTGCCACTTAACTCATTTGGGCTAGTGCAAGTTATGGAGTTGCACAGGTAGCATAAGCAATGGTATATTGACATTAATCATTTTATGACCACAGCCTCCTTGAACATAGTGGTTGACTTTCTACATGCTGGCTATTGTCTACCAATCTTCTAATGACAGCAACAGGATAAGTTCCAAGTAACTAAGCACACACACAATCTAAGTTGGTTTCTCAAGCATAACAATACCTTTATGTACTGCCAACACACATCACCTAAAAAGTGGCAACTACTTATAACTTCTTTAACAATTTTTTTACCTAAAATTTCTAAACTTCATTTTTTTCCCTGTATTTTAATGAATTTTCCTTTTAGTGTTTCAGAAAAATCTGACAACCTAGTATGAACCAAACAAGATTGACTGAATTCATTCTACTGGGTGTCGGAAACCTTCCCGGCTTCAACATTATATTCTTTTTGCTATTCTTGATCATCTTTCTTTTTACAGTTATGGGAAACCTTCTTATCATCATACTAGTTTGCACCAATACACAGCTCCAATCCCCAATGTACTATTTTCTTTGTCATCTTTCTGTTTCTGACCTTGCGATCTCCATGAATATTGTTCCCAACATGCTTGATGCTTTTCTGTTCGGAGGTAAAATAATGACTTTTCTTGGCTGCATCATTCAATTTTATTTCTTCAGTGGTACAACCATTACCGAGTGTCTTCTTCTATCAGTGATGTCCTATGATCGATACCTGGCCATCTGCAGCCCCTTACGGTACTCTAGCATCATGGACTTTAGGTGCCAGGTGGGTCTTTCACTATGGCCATGGTTGCTGGGTCTTACTCTCAATCTTATAGCAGTTATACCTGTATCAAATTTTGACTTTTGCCATGACAATATAATTAACCACTTCTACTGTGATCTTTTCCCTCTTCAGAAACTTTCTTGCTCGGACACTTCCCTTGTAGAACTGGAAGTCTTTCTATTTTCCATGCCACTATTTATCCTTCCTTGTGGTTTTATCATAGGAACATATGTGTATATCTTCCTCACTATAGCTAAGATCCCATCTACTACTGGCAAACTTAAAACCTTTTCTACCTGTAGTTCTCATCTTATTGTCGTAGGGACATTTTACGGGACGCTAATAGCTAAATACATGATCCCATCTAAAGGACATTCCCTGCTTATTAATAAGATTGTTTCCTTACTTCACACTGTATTTACTCCTCTGTTTAACCCTATAATATATAGTTTCAGAAATCAAGATATAAGGATGACGCTAAAAAAAGTTGTTGACCAATAATAGAACTTTTATTTAATTCTGCATTCTTCTAAATTCTAGTAATGTAATTCAAATCCTATACTATTACACTATGAATATTTTAGTTTTTATGGAGTTTTCATCTGGCTTTACTTTAATGTATCTTGCACCATGTAAATCATATACAAAGAAGTTATGCCTGTTTGATTTAGCAATGAAAGAACCACACTTTTTTTTTTTGCATTTTTTTTAGTACTTTAACCCCTTCATGACCCAGCCTATTTTGACCTTACTGACCTTGCCATATTTTGCAATTCTGACCAGTGTCCCTTTATGAGGTAATAACTCTGGAAGGCTTCAACGGATCCTAGCGATTCTGAGATTGTTTTTTTCATGACATATTGGACTTCATGTTAGTAGTAAATTCAGGTCGATAATTTTTGCGCTTATTTGTGCAAAATTTTGGCAAAAAGTTTAGAAAATTTTTCAATTTTCAAATTATGAATTTTTATTCTGCTAAACCAGAGAGTTATGTGACACAAAATAGTTAATAAATAACATTTCCCATATGTCTACTTTACATCAGCACAATTTTGGAAAAAAAAACATTTCTTAGTAGAAAGTTATAAGGGTTCAAAATTCATCAGCAATTTCTCATTTTTCCAGCAAGATTTACAAAACCATATTATTTAGTGACCACATCACATTTGAAGACTCTTTGAAGGGCATACATGACAGAAAACACCCAAAAGTGACACCATTCCAAAAACTGCACCCCTCAAGCTACTGAAAACTACATTCAAGAAAATTATTAACCTTTCAGGTTCTTCACGGAACTAAAGCAACGTGGAAAGGAAAAAATGGACATTTAAATTTTTCCAACAAAAATGTTCTTTTAGCCTTAATTCTTTCATTTCACATGGGCAACAGGATAAAATGGATGCTAAAATTTGTTGGGCAATTTCTCCTGAGTACACAGATACCTCATTTGTGGTCATAAACCACTGTTTGGGCGCACAGCAGGGCTCAGAAGAGAAGGAGTGCCATTTGACTTTTGGAGCGAATTTTCCATTCAAAAAGTCAAATGGTGCTTCTTTTCTTTGAGCCCTGCCGTGCGCCCAAACCGTGTTTTATGACCACATATGAGGTATCAATGCACTCAAAAGACATTGTCCAACATATTTTAGGATGCATTTTATCCTGTTGCCCATGTGAAAATGAAAAAATTGAGGCTAAAAGAAACTTTTTGTGAAAACAAAAGTACTTTTTGAGTTTTACGGATCAATTTGTGAAACACCTGGGTTCAAAGTGACCACTATGCATCTAGATAAGTTTCTTGGAGGGTCTAGTTTCCAAAATTGGTTACTTGTGGGGGTGCTCCAATATTTAGGCACACAGGGGCTTTCCATACACGTTATGGTGTTCCCTAACAATTTGAGCTAATTTTCCAAATAGTTAGCGGACACCATGCTGCGTTTGGAGAGCCCCTGTGTGCCTAAACATTAGAGCTCCTCCACAAGTGACCCCATTTTGGAAAGCTGAACCCCCAAGGAACTTATCTAGATGCATAGTGAGCACTTTGAACCCCCAGGTGCTTCAAAAAATTAATCCATAAAAAAAAAAAAAAAAACAATTTTTGAGAAAAAAAAGGACTTTTTCATTTTTATGGATCAATTTGTGAAGCACCTCGGGGTTCAAAGTGCTCAGTATGCATCAAGATAAATTACCTTGGGGAAGTCTAGTTTCCAAAATGGGGTCACTTGTGGGGGTGCTCCAATGTTTAGGCACACAGGGGCTCTCCATACGCAACAGTGGTGTCCGCTAACAATTGGAGCTAATTTTTCATTGAAATTGTTAGCGGACACCATGTCGCATATGGAGAGTCCCTGTGTGCCACCAGCATCACAAGGGCAACTGTGAGAGTTGCAGTACAGCACCAGATAATGGTACCTCTAATAAATGCGCTATTTTCTGGGGTGGCTGTGGGTTGTATTTGCAGCGTGGGGGGCCACAACATTTGGGTCTCTCTATGCTGAGGATTCCAGCCCCCAAACTGCCAAGTTGTACCTGGCTAGCAACCAAAAATACAGCGAAGTCCATTTTTTTTTATTTATAGAACTAATTTTAGAATAAAAATGACGTGGGGCACTGCCATATTTTTGGTCCAGCCAGGTACAACTCGGCAGCTTCGGACTGCCACCAACCCCCAGCTGCTTAGTTGTACCGGCTGGCAATCAAAAATACAGCAAAGCCCTTTTTTTTTATTTATAGAACTATCCTTTTTAAAAAAAATGACGTGGGGCTCCGCCATCTTTTTTGGTCCAGCCAAGTAAGATCGAGCCAGCTGGTGGCTGAAATCCTGAGCATGGAGAGGCCCAAGCAATCTGGGCCCCCATGCTGCACAAATTGCAGCCCGGAGGCACCCCAGAAAATGGCACATTCATTGAGTCGCCATTTTCTGGTGCTGTACCAAGACTCTTCCATTGCTGTGCCGTGGCAACTAGGTAATAAAGGGGTTAATGCCAGCTTTTTTATTGGCAGCTGGCACTAAGCCCGAGATTCATAATGTCGGGCCAATGTTAGACCGGGCCATTAGGAATCTATAGTAAATAGTCAAAAAATACACCACATAGAGAAAAATCTTTTTATTTGAAAAAAAACACAAACAAAATTTGGACTCCATCTTTATTATAAAGATCGATGTAGTCTACAATGAAGGTCCCACGACGCTCGATTGCCTCCGAAGTAGTCCACAACGAAGGTACCACGACGCTCAAACGCCTCCGACGTAGTCCACAACAAAAGTCCCACGAGCTCGATCGCCTTTGCTACATCCAGAGACTGCAGCAAGGGATCAAGTGTCTCTTGCAGTCTCTGGTGTCATAGTGATGATACACTATATGGCAGATCATTGCCATAAAGTTCAGCATCACTGTGCAAACCCAAGTCTCAGAGATCAAATGATCTCTGAGGCTTGGGTCAGGTAAACCGGCGTTGCAGTGAAGTGATGTGACAGTCCTGGCACAGTGATCACATAATGGATCACTGCACCAGTGCTGTCAGATCCCTTCACTGCAGTCTGATCCCCTTGCATGGAGATCGGGGCTGCAGTGAAGTGATCTGACAGCCCTGGCACAGTGATCACATAACAGATTCACTGTGCCAGTGCTGTCAGATCACTTCACTGCAGCCTGATTCCCCTGCAGGGATCAGGCAGCAGAGAAGAGATGACAGCCCTGCACAGTTCACATAGATTACTGTGCCAAGGCGTCAGATCCTTCACGCAGTCTGATTCCCTCGGGACAGCATAGAGAAGGGACTCACAGAACTGGCGGCGACAAGAGGACGGAAGGAAGAGACGGAGGAGAAATGCCCCACACCAGGACTGCAGAGGGGACCGGAGAAGAAGGCCGACACCGGGATGGCTGTGGGGACAGGAGGCAGGGGACCGACCCTAGGACAGCGGCGGGAACGGAGGTGAACAGGAGGAGGAGTGGCGGGAGGAGGTGATAGCGATCAGGGGTGATCACCGGCGGGCAGGAGAAGACAGTGGTGGGGGGGCAGTGGGAGAGAGAGGAGGGAAGGTGAGAGAAGCAGGGGGCAGTGGGAAAGAGAGGAGGACAGGTGGGAGAAGCGGCGGGCAGGGGGAGGAGGGTATATTACAGTCGCGGTAATTGGCGGTTTCTCTTTCAAGCGCCAATCACCACGACTGTAGCCATGGGGGGGGGAAGCCTCCCCTCCTGTCGTAAACTATAGGTCCCCTAGTTCCTGCAGGTTGGGCGGTATTTCACCGATCATGCTTTCCCGACCTGCAGGAACGGAATACCGCCATGACACAGCATACACATCATGGGTCAGGAACTCACTGGTTTTCATAATGTGCATGCTGCGTCAAGCGTCGGGAAGTAGTTATATGCAAGTCCATTGCCCCCTGTCTTATTCTCTCCTACTGCCATCTTCATCTGTTTCCAATAGCAATCCTGTGGTCTACTGTGATTTGTGACATGCCAGCAGCTCCAGTGTTTCATGGAGAGCGCCGAAGGTCACTACTGAATACATCTCTATGTGAGCATTTTTCTGGCCTCGTTCTGACTTATATAGACTTGCATTGAGATATTGTGATGAAACTACTGACTTCTGACCATTGTATGTTACGGGCAGAAGATATTGTTGCGGGACCAGAGCGGTGCCAAAAAAGGATGAACCCACCAGAAGGTGAGTATATGACAGGGTGCTTACATTTAAAGCATCACGCCAGCACTGAAATAGAAAGATGCAGGTGTGGCGCCCTGCTCACGCAGGTAGCCACAGACTTCTCTAATGCACAGCTGGGTTTCCACAGCAGGTACCTACTACATGCAACACCTTCCACCCCGGCACAGTAGGGGGAGCCCCACTTGCTGACCTTAGGCAAGATCCATTATAAATACTGCTGCTGGGGGAGGAGTTACTTACAGTGTGCAGATGCTAGGAGAGCTGCGAAGACGTCCTGGTGGTTGGTGCTGCGATTAGGCCCGAACTAGTGACCTGAAGTGGCCCTTCTGCGTCCTGCAAGCCTGAATGGCGTTGAAGGCGAGGAGCATAGAACAGAAAGGGAATAAGGAACTTGAACTTGCTTCAATCACCACTACAAGGAGAGGAGGCCTTATACCCACTTGCTGTGGGAACCCACTGTGCAACCTGTCCACCCGTCAGTGCCCTGGACCATTTTACCTTCTCAACATCAGTAAAAGGTAAAAGAGACGTTGCTGTGTTCGTGTATCCTTCTTCTCCGCTCCCAGTACCCTTCATAGATTGTTTCAACACTCCCTATACAATCCCAGCTCCACTTCAAGCTGTCCCTCTCACTACGCTACCACGGAGGTCCCAGTCCTACCTGTGGAGGACTATACCATCCTAGCCGCAATACCATCTACCTCCGGTGGGCTGTGGCGGCACTGGTGCAAATCACCAGAAACTACAGGTGGCGTCACAACAACAAACTGTATATAATCCCCTGTACATAAAACCCCATTTTTTTAAAAGATACCCCAGGACACGGGGTCAGGCGCGGCCACCACTCCCCGTGACAACCGGAGTTAACCCTTGCCGCCTGACACCCGAGTACCCCAATGCCTGGGTGCTACACAGGTGAAACTGTTAAATACCAGTATACAAGTGATATTAAGAAGTGATTAGGCATTAACTTTAAATCACTGATAGACTTAGAGATACATAATAAAAAAAATTAGGAATACTCACCCTCTACAGGTCTTGTACTGCAACTTCATTGCCTCTATTATTTACAAATGACAAATTATGAAAACTACGAGGAGAACAATAAGTTGTGGAATTGTTAAATACCAGTATACAAATGATATTAAGAGGTAATTAGGTATTAACTTTTAATCACCGACTAAGGGTGCTTTCACATCAGCGGTAAACGCTGATCATGGCAGTTGCGGTGAAAAAATCTCAACTGCCACGATTACCGCTGTGAGGTAGCAACCGGGGAACCCGCTTGCACAACGACAACAAACACGTGTTTATAAGTTAACCAATGTCTACCCGTTTATTTTTCACATATTAATAACATAACCCGGGTAGCATGTTTGACACATATCACATTGATTATAAACACCATACATAAATACACCATACATTTTACATATAACATTACATAACACTTATTGCACATGACATCTTATTGTAACCCGGGACCTGTAACCATCTCTCTGTCCCCATTGGAGCTCTACTAACAGCTCCCGTGGTGGCTACGGCCTCCGGCCTATATACATTATGCATCAATACATACGTTACATTACAACGATGACCCCTCTGGGTTCATAACAGGGATTGAGCAACCTGAGTACAGGGTACCATGTATCCCCAAGGGGCTCCTTCCCGGACGTATCTCCGCCTACGTCCCGGTCAGAGTCCACCTGGTTCAACCATAGTTTCCCCACTCTAGGAGCCCTTCTAACCCCTGCTTCTGACCTTTGTTACACACGCCTCAACGGGCCCTGTGGGTCCCAATGGCGGTACCAGCTGCCCGGCTTTAGTCACCCAGCATGATGATATACCATTAACCCGTAGTCAGGATTCCTGCCTGACCGGGACCTTCCATACCATATGTGATCCATCATACAAACGTCCATGGATCACATACATTTCTTACACCCGCTCACAGCCCATCATAACACACCCATGGACTGTGGCTCCTCCATGACCATAACAGGGACCTGGTCAACCGTAGAATCCGGGCTAACCATGCGTCACCGTGGCCTACTCACCACGTACGGGTCACCAGTTGCCACCAAACCTCCATCTCATCTCATGGCAGGTCTCCAGGTCGACGACTGTACCCTGCGTCTGAGTAGCACCCTAACGGATCAGCCATGGTTACCCTTCTAGGAGCCTTCGTGACCCCTGTCTCTGGCCACAGGCACACCCACACCATTAGAGGTCGTGGTTGAGGGACAGGTACCCACTGCAAGCAGCAGGGCAAGCCTCCCTCTCGTCCCACAGGGACGGATCGCCTCCAATATCATCCACACTAGCTGGGTCACTCTCTCCCCACATTATTATACGTGGCTGTTACACATAGGCCATTGTCTCTCATTCAGGGCACTGTTACCTAAGCCCTTACATACGTCTACGGGTCCTTTACCGACTGCCTAGTCGGACCCAATAGCGGTTATGCCCGCCTGGCATTAATCACACACAGCTCACTCCGTTACACGGGAAACGCTGTCTTACCGGGCACGGATCCGGGTCTCGCTACCTGGGTAACGGGTTGGCCAAGCCTCTCACAGGCTCCGTCCTGGACATGTTTCACCCCACGTCCAGCGTCCAACAGGTCAGCCACGGCTTCCCCACCCCAGGTGCTGTCACGACCCTGGTCCTGGCTACCGGTATGGAGCTAGCATGCTCCCTTCACCATCTCAACATGGCGGTATGGACTCGCACTCCCAGTCCCTCACACAGACTGGCTCTGCTTGGCTCTCTGGCTGGTAATCAGCCCACATGCTCTCAGGCTGATGTCTGGCTGAGAATGAATCTCTCAATCACTCAGCTGGTTGACTCTTATCGTGCCGGCCACACCCACACGGAGTCATCCTGCTGGGCTGCTATTCCTCCGGACACACTCACCTGACACACTCACCAGGGCTGTCAGCAATCACTCATTACATCCCATTCCTCATGGCCTCCTCGATTTCATGAGCCACTCACTAGTCACTTTAAACTCATTGTGTTCAGAACAGGTTCAAACAGCATTATCCCAGGAAAACCGGCCAGTGTGCACAGGATTATACCCTGATCCTGCATGTGATGCGCCCCGGCCATGGGGATCATGCCGCATAACGGCCGCGATCGCGGCACACTTGCGGCAAGCCCCATACAATGTCTATGGGGCTTGCGGTAAGTTTGCGGCAGGAGCGGTTTTGGCACTTGCGTTTTTTTCGCGGCCGCACCTTCCGCAAGTGCCAAAACCGCACTTGCCGCACCTGCCGCAAGCCCCATAGACATTGTATGGGGCTTGCCGCAAGTGTGCCGCGATCGCGGCCATTACACGGTAATCACGGCAGTTACGTTTTTTTTCACCGCAACTGCCACGATCAGCGTTAAACGCTGATGTGAAAGCAGCCTTACAGAGATACAAAATAACAAAATTTGAAATATTCACCCTCTACAGGTCTTGTGTGTTCCACTTAATTGCCTCCCTGGCTTTTGTTGACAGCATACACAGGTAATATAATGACTACAATGTATGTTGAAGCAGCAACCCATCAGTAGTGATGCTAGTGTAGCTGGCACAAACTGCTGAGACTAGTGATTGGCTGCAACAGTCCTGTGTTATTTAGTTGCGTCATCATAGAGATGGAGAGACAGCATTGCACCTGCAAAGGAAAGTATATCCAAGTTACGGTACTTTCTTCATCTGAAATCCAGTGGGAAATTAAGATAATCCCAGAAAAAACATTTAAGGATTTTAACACTTCATCCAATTATGGGAAGAGTTTCTGCTTTAGCTAGAAACAAAACTGGTAACAAAGAGCATCTGCTTCAACTCAACGGTCAAGATTTGTTTTTCTTGATACACAGATTTTATTTTGTCAATGGCTATAATGAGAAAAATACAAAAAAATAACAAAAAGAATTATGTAGCTGGCCCAAGCTATGCCTTATGTCAATAGTAAGTTTTGCGCATCAGCAGTGATTGGCTGTTGCCAGTAAGTCCTCATTAAAAGGCCCTTATAAAATGTAAATCTGTCGATTTTTGTGACATCAGTTGAGCATCTTTGAATGCTTGCTATCCATTCTACCACGGAGGAAATAAGGGGAGAGAGGATTGAAATTTTGACATCCAATTCTTTACCTTTTTGTTTCTCTATCAAGGTGTCGGGCAGCAGCCTACTCCCCTCTTCTCATATAGTGCACATGCAAATGTATTGGTTAAGATGGGATAAATAGCTTTGCCAAACTGTTGGCCAACTGAAATCTAATGTTTATAAACTACTTCAGAGAAACAATGATAGATTACCAATGGGTTGTGAAGTTAAAGGTGGAGACACTAGTCATATTTGATTTGAAAACATACATTAGCTGATGATTGAAACGTAAGAGGCAAATTAGCCTATAGTCAACGTCATTTACCAAAGATAACCATCGGTACTAAAGAGAGGAGTGATCAGTGAGGGTGGATTACATTAATCAAGTAAAGAGAAAACATTACATATGGCAATTAGGACTGATGGGAAATACAGGTATTATTAGGACCAGCATTTCATATGTGCATGTAAAGACTAGAGATCTGAGACCACTCCAGCAGCGTGATCTGCCCCACCTCTGGATCTCGTTGGCCCAGGCTATACGTCATAACGTATTGCACCAGGGCACAGCGGTTCTGCTACAGTCGCTGCAACATGTACGGAGTGGAATTCCAGCGTGTTGGCACATCGCATTTAGCCGGTGAACCATCAGGCTGAAAGACTTCTGGAGCGATGCAATTCGTTGAGCTGTGGGATGCGAACGCTGGAAGTGAGCACACAGTGACTGTGCCCTCTGCAGAATCCCATCTAGGCCGGGATAGTGTGTTAAAAATTGCAGGATAACCAGGTTCAACACATGAGCCATACAAAGCACGTGTGTCTGTCACATTGCCCTGGCAAAGGGCCTCACCAAGGTTTGCAGCTTTGTCGCACATGGCCTTCCCTAGCTACAGGTTGAGTGGAGACAACCATTGCTGAAACTTGGTCTCCAGAGCTGACCACAACTCCATAGCTGTGTGACTCACATTTCCCAGATATTTCAAGGTAAACACCGCCTGATGCCGTTGAACCCTGCTGCCAGCATAGTAAGGAGGTGTGCTGGATTCCTTGTGCGCAGTTACACCACAGGTGGCATTACCAGACAGGCTTTGGGTGCAGGTGGAGGACTGAGACGAGGTTGAGAAGGCAGAAGCAGTGGAGGAACTGTACGTACCGAGGATTGACGCACAACCCGTGGGGATGGCAAGACTTGTACAGCAGACCCTTCTCCAGCTCTCACTATAGTTACCCAGTGCCCAGTCAGCAATATGTAACGCCCCTGTCCATGCTTATTGGTCCAAGTGTCTGTGGTGAAATGCACCCTGTCACACACAGGAGTTTCTCAAGGAAGCTGTGATGTTGTCTGCGACATGCTGGTGTAGTGCAGGCACGCCTTTCTTGGAGAAGCAGTGGCGACTGGGCATCTGGTACTGGGGCACTACAACAGACATATGGTTCCTAAACTCCTCTTTGTCCACCAGGTGGAAAGGCAGCATTTCTGGAACCAACAGCTTGCAGATGGTGAAATTCAACCGCTTAGCTTTGTCATTGCTAGGAAGAAATGGTCTTTTACTTGTCCACATCCGAGTGATGGAGGGCTGGCTGCTGTGCTGAGGCAGGGTTGAGTAGGATGTCCCCGACAAACTGCTCGTCTGTGAGGAAGGTGCATGCGGAGATATAATGTTGCCTTCATCCAAAGGTGGTGCTCTCAATGTCTGAGAGAGCTCAACAGCAGCAGCATATTCCACTTCAAAAACAAGTGATGACCTGGCAATCACACTGCCTGTTGCAGGTACAGAGGTGGAAGGTCTGCGTCCAAAAGCATGTGTGACAGCTGTCCGACTCCCCACAGTCACAGAGGATGAAGAGCACATGGATGCACTTGATGGGGCATATGGTGGTAGGCCCGCCCCACTAGCCCGCATTGTAGCACAGTGAGCTTCCCACTGCGACTTGTGCTCCATATCTATGTGACGGTTCATGCATGAAGTACTCAAACTATTGAGTTTTTGGCCTCTACTCTGAGATCGGTGACAAATCTTACAGATCACATAAGTTGGGTGATCCTTGGCGATATCAAAAAAGGCCCAGGCTAGGCAAGGCTTAGAGCCCATGGGGCCTGTAGAGCCATCACAACTTCTGCTCAGAGGCAGAGTTGTGGCTGCGGATGATGTTGTTGACATGCTTCCAGTACTCCGTCTCTGTTTAGGAAGGCGCAACCAAACCTCGTTGTCACTATTATCCTCCTCCACCTCCTCTGCTGACCTCATCGACTGGCTGACTGTGGGTTGACAGTAAGTGGGATCTCCAACCTCATCATCGCCCTGTGTGTTCTCACACCCCTCGTCCAAAAAGACAACCTCTTCCTGCCCTGACGAAAAAGTTAAGTTGTCGGTCCAATCAGGTATCTGAGTCTCATCAACATCTTCCTCACTGTCTCCACCAAGAGGAGTTACAGTTTGGGAATGAGGATCTACAATATGCTCAGAACCTTCTTCATCTGGGCCTGGATCCGACCCACAAAGCTTCTGGGCATCAGTGCAGATCATTTCCTCGTCTGGACTCACTGCAGCTTTGGAGCAGACCTCTGATTCCCAGCCTATAGTGTGACTGAACAGCTCTGCAGACTCAACCATCACTGTTACCCCATACTCAGTAGGGCGGCTGGAGACTTGGGAGCTTGGAGGAAGCAAGTGCAATTGGGGTGACACCTCAGAGGACTGGAGGATTTGGGATGTTGAAATTGAGGTGGAGGAGAGGCCACTTGCTCTTTTTGTGCCTCATTTACAATAGGTATCGATGGTCGTGTCCGTATGAAAGGGATCATATCAGATTGTCCACAAAAAGAAGTAGACATCTTACTTTGGTTGGAAGATGGTCTTTCTTCAGCAGCTGTTACTGTTGCTTTACCACCTACCCCACGGACACAAACGTTTTTGCCCTTTCCACCACGCCGATTCCCCTTTCCACAAGCAGCAGGCCTTTTGCCACTCATTTTGCATGTGACCAAATTGGCAACTCTGCAGTTGTTGGAAAAAAAAGTAGGATGGAAATCGAGCAGAGCTGACTGGCCAAACAGTGGTACTAGGCCCAAACTATTAGCTGGGCTAGGTGCAGTTAAAAATTAGTCTGAACTGAACAGGCAGTGTAGATTGGTTCATAAGTGGGCTACACCACTATCTAAATGGCACTTCTACTAGGCCCAAACTATTACCCGGGCTAGGTGCAGTTAAAAATTAGTCTGAACTAGACAGGCAGTGTAGCTTGGTTCACAAGTGGGCTAAACCACTATCTAAATGACACTTCTACTAGGCCCAAACTATTAGCTGGGCTAGGTGCAGTTAAAAATTAGTCTGAACTAGACAGACGGTGTAGCTTGGTTCACAAATGGGCTACACCACTGTCTACCAGACACTGCTACTAGCTCAAAACAATTGCCTGGACTAGCTGCATTAAAAAATTGGCTACCGGATAGACAGGCAGTGTAGCTTACTTTACAGCTGGGCTACACCGCTGACTACCAGACACTGCTATTAGCCCAAAAAAATTGCCTGGACTAGCTGCAGTAAAAGATTGGCTACTGGATAGACAGGCGGTGTAGCTTACTGTACAGCTTGGCTACACCGCTGACTACCAGACACTGCTACTAGCCCAAAAAATTGCTTGGACTAGCTGCAGTAAAAAATTGGCTACTGAAGACAGGTGGTGTAGCTTTCTTCACAGCAGTGCTACACTACCTGCCCTAAAGGATTGCCTGAGCTAGATTTGGCCAGAAGCTATGAAAAACACTTGCACAACACTGGCACACACCTGCCTGGCAAAAACTAATAGGAACTGCTCTAACCTAGCCCTCAAAAGGGCTAAAATTACAACTAGTCCCTACTTCTATGAAGTAGCCCTGACAAAGGCTGATATTTATAACTAATCCCTACTCCCTACTTGTCTGAAGTATCCCTCAAAAGGGCTGAGATTCTAACTAGTCCCTACTCTCTAAACCTATCTGTCTATCTAACTTGAGATTCGGTAGCGGTGCTTGACTGACACACAACTGCAGCACTGAGGAAATGGTGGTGATGGGGAAAATGTCTGGGTCTTAAAAGGCAAGGACATATGACGTTCACAATTGCCCTTGGTTGTGTGCAAAAAATGCACTTTGCTGTGTGTGTGTGTCATTGGCTAACAGCTTGCACTGCCACAGTGTATATGCAGTTAGGAGAAAAAAAAATGGAGATCGGCATTATTTCTGCAGCACTGATATAAACCCCGGCCCCATGCACACTATACACTGAAACTGGATATTAATCTTCCTTGACCATGACACTGCCAAAATACTTGTCCATGCCCTCATCATCTCCCGCCTTGACTACTACAACCTCCTGCTTACCGACCTCCTCGCAACCTCCCTTGCACCTCTCTGAACCATCCTCAATTCTGCCGCCTGACTCATCCACCTGTCGCCGCGCTACTCTCCTGTCTCCCCCCTCTGCCAAGCCCTTCACTGGCTCCCCACCTCCTAGAGATGTCAGTTCAAAACCCTAATCATGACATACAAAGCCATCCACAACCTGTCCCCTCTATACATTTCTGACTTGGTCTCGCGATACCTCCCCTCACGCAATCTGCGCTCCTCTCAAGAGCTCCTCCTCTTCTCCCCCCGCATCTCCACCTCCCACAAACCACATACAAGACTTCTCTCGTGCATCCACCATACTCTGGAACTCTCTCCTACACCACATCAGACACTCCCCTACCCTGGGAATCTTCAAGACAAACCTGAAGACCCACCTCTTCCTTCAAGCCTACAACCCACACTAAGACCTAATCCGCTGCACCACCTTACCCCCACCTCTACCCCTCCTACTGTCTCCCACCCATCCCCTATAGATAGGGATGGGCGAATCTACTCGCTAGGACTCGTTAATCGGCGAGTAGTAAGGGACTCGCAGGACTCGGTACTCTGCGAGTTTCCCAGTGATTACTCGCACGAGTCCAATGCAAATCAATATCAATCCTAGTTTTGTCAGAAACGCTGACAAAACTAGGATTGCCATTGTTTGCATTAGACTCGTGCGAGTAATCACTGGCTACTGTGCCAGTGATAGCAGAGTCCAGCTGTCTTCTCTGTGCAGCTCCAGGGTCCTAGAGCCCGCCTGCTGCCTGATGTAGCAGTGCTGACATTGTTCTCAGTCTGCTCATTCCCTGTGTACAGACATGAATGTCTGTGCCCAGAGATGATGTAGCAGTGCTGAGATTGTTCTCAGTCTGCTCATCCCTGTGCATAGACATCTATATTTATGCACAGGGGATGTAGCAGAGAGGACATCACGTTTTGGACTACGTCGGACGGAAGAGGATTTTTTTAATTAAAGATGGAGTCCCTAATGGCTTTTTTTTTTATTTCAAATAAAAATTTTTCTCTGTGTTTTTTTAACCCTTTATTGGAGATTCTTAGTGGCTGGGTCAAACGTGGCCTGACATTAAGAATCTCGGGCTTAATACCAGCTTGTATAACAAAGCTGGTATTAACCCCTTTATTACCCAGCGTGCCACCGCCACCAGGGCCGCTGGAAGAGCGGGGTTCAGCGCCAGAGGATGGCGCTTCAATGAACGCGCCATCTTCTGGGGCGGCTGCGGGCTGAAATTTGCAGCGGGGGGTGCCCAGAAAGCTTGGGCATCCCTGCGCTGCGGATTCCAGCCCCCAGCTGCTTAGCTGTACCTGGCTAGACATAGAAATTGCGCGGAGCCCCACGCATTTTTTTTTTTTATTATTTAATGAATTTCAGAGTCAGAGGCTCAGAGTCAGAGTCTCGGAGTCGGAGTCTCCTCAGAGTCGGAGTCTCAGAGTCGGAGTCTCAGAGTCGGAGTCGCCTCAGAGTCGGAGTCGCCTCGGAGTCGGAGTCGCCTCGGAGTCGGAGTCGCGTCGGAGTCGTCTCGGAGTCGGAGTCGTCTCGGAGTCGGAGTCGTCTCGGAGTCGGAGTCATCTCGGAGTCGTCTCGGAGTCGGAGTCGTCTCGGAGTCGGAGTCGTCTCGGAGTCGGAGTCGTCTCGGAGTCGGAGTCAAAAAAATGCGTGGGGCTCCGCGCAATTTCTATGTCTAGCCAGGTACAGCTAAGCAGCTGGGGGCTGGAATCCGCAGCGCAGGGATGCCCAAGCTTTCTGGGCACCCCCCGCTGCAAATTGCAGCCCGCAGCCGCCCCAGAAGATGGCGCGTTCATTGAAGCGCCATCCTCTGGCGCTGAGCCCCACTCTTCCAGCGGCCCTGGTAGCGGTGGCACGCTGGGTAATAAAGAGGTTAGGGCCAGCTTTGTATTATCAGCTGGCCCTAAGCCCAAAATTTATGGCGGTCACGCCAATATTAGACATGACCGCCATGAATTTCTATTAAATTGTTTTAAAAAAAACACAACACAAAGAAATTTTTTTATTAGAAATAAAGAAAAAAGCCATTAGGGACTCCATCTTTAATTAAAAAAATCCTCTTCAGTCCGACGCAGTCCAAAACGCGATGTCCTCTCTGCTACATCCCCTGTGCATAGATATAGATGTCTGTACACAGGGAATGAGCAGACTGAGAACAATCTCAGCTCTGCTACATCATCTCTGTGCACAGACATTCATGTCTGTACACAGGGAATGAGCAGACTGAGAACAATCTCAGCACTGCTACATCAGGCAGCAGGCAGGCTCTAGGACCCTGGAGCTGTGGCAGCCAGCACAGAGGAGACAGGACTCTTATCTGTGCGAGTTTCCCAGCCAGCGATTACAGTTGCAAAGTAAACGAGTCCAATGCAAATAAATGACAAAACTAGGATTGCTTCAGGCTGAAGCTTCCAAGACACATCTGTGATTTGTAAATCTCACACTACTCGCTATTACTCGCTTCCCCATTCATTAACATTGGACTCGCTAGACTCGCAACGAGTAGCGAGTCCTGTGCTCGGACTCGCTAGAGTCAAGCAATTCCGAGTAATTTAGGATTCGCCCATCACTACCTATAGACTGTGAGTCCTCGAGGACAGGATCTCTGCCGTATTGTACCTGTACGATTTAATTGTCGTTATTTTCATGTTCTTGTTCTTGTCTGCCCCTACACATGTAAAGCGCCATGGAACCAATGGTGCTAAATAAATATATAATAATAATAATAATAATAATAATATTAATAATAATAATAACATTCATTAACAGTATTAGGGTTAGGGTTAAGCTTTTGTTGATCGAAGCGTTATCGAACATAAACTCGAACTGCCGAATTTGAAGGTAATTGTTCGCATTCGTCAAATGACTCGAACACCGCCCAAAACAGCACGAATTTGAGATTAGCGAATATTTCCAATCGAACACCGCTCATCTCTAGTAAAGACAACAGCAATAACAGATATATATACAAAAGAAGATTGCGGTATAAAGGGGAGCGCTAAGCAATAGCAGGACACAGAAGTTATACCAACCTACTTTAATAAAAAAACTATTACAGCTGCTCTCATACGCCACTACGCGTTACGATAGCCTATGCTATCTTCATCAGGTGGATAGAGAACACAAATTACAACAACCTTAAATATACCATTACACCAAGCAGAACAGAGCTTTGTCTCATTACAAACATTTCTTTCACAGCAGCTCGCCTTTCACAGCGTTATCAGCTCAGCTGTACTCCACTTGCCCACACTGACTGCCTGTGAAATAGAAGCTGAAGAAGTGTTATGGTGGGTTTACACGCTTCAATCTCGTTCCGATATCGCAACTCAATGGCGCGGGAGCGCGCATTTAGTGCACGTTTCTCCCGCATCGCATCGGAGGCTTACACGCTGCGATATCGGAATACAACGTCCGTGCGATGTCTACGCCCCCAACCCAGGATCGAACACTTAACATGGGAGTGAATGGGTGACGTTTAAAATCGCATCGTAGTTGGGCGTTTACACAGCACGATCCGGCTCCAATCTCCCTTCAATATCGGGGCATTGAATAGCATGCTCATTCAATCCCCGATATCGCATTGACATCGTTCCTGCATCGTATTGGACGTTCACACCATACAACGCAGGAACGATATCGGCTCCAACGAGTGAACCACGTGACTTTTCATTGAAATCGTACTACGATATCGCAACGTGTAAACCCGCCATTAGTTCTAATAATCACAAACAGCTCTGCAGTGAAATCAGGAAAGCAAAATGTCAGTCATTACATGTCTAAAGGCCACTTCACACACAAGGATATCTTTAACGATATCCCATTCGGCAACGCACCAGTTAAATAGGAGAGCAAGGACTGAACGATCTTTTAAAGTGGCAGGAATAAGAGAATTTTGAACGAGATCGTTCATAAAAGGTGTCACACTGAATGATGTGGCTTCTTCACTGTTCCTTAAATGGACAACGAACAATAGATTTGAGGTCAGGATCACATTTTTGTGATGAACGTTCCAATGATTTTTCCATCCTACATCGTTCGTTTACATGCAAGGACGCACTAACGATATCGTTGGAACGTTCACAAATCCGTGATGTTTCAAGGATACCGTTAATGATATCCTAGCGTGTGAAGTGGCCTTTACACTGGTAATGCCCCATTTCATTTAAAGAACCACTCCAGCATTTTTTTTACTTTACAGCTGGAGTGGTGCTTTTAATTTAAGCTGCCTATCTCTACTTTTATACTTACCTGCCGCTGTCTTCACTTTCTATTGCCACTCCCATCAGAGTCTGACAGTTTGTGACCTGTCGGATCATGCCATTATTTCAAGGAAATCACTCTTCAATAAAGTCTATGTGAACCTTCTTCTGGTTCTCATAGACTTATATTGAAAGCTTGTGACGTAACATTTGACCTCCGATCAGTCGGTAGTTGTGGTCACAAGATGGCGCTGCTGGACCTGATCAGCACCAATAAACGTCAGATGGTGAGTATATTACTAAGGGGAGGGACCTTAGACAAAAACACTGGAGTGGTGCTTTAATATACACCATGTTACAAATTATTATGCAAATGTTCTTTTTTCTGATTTTCCTAAATGGTCAGTGCAAATAACAGTCAGTGTAATAAAAGTCATCACCTATTAGAGTATACATTGAATTTTATTGAAGAAACCTCCCAATGATAACAGTATAATCTTCAAAATTATAAAAAAAAAAACCTCTTCACACACTTAGAGCCACGGGACCAATTGGTTAAACCCATTTCCAGGGTAACCGGTCCCGGTGGGAGGTTATATAAGTGGGTAGTGAAGAGCAGGAAAGAGAGTGAGGAGCGAGTAGCGAAGTCGAGGAGGACCCTGCAAGGGATGCAGAGGGAGGGCAACCAGAAAGAGAGGTGACCCAGATGAGGAGGGGGATCCTTAGGTGTCAACTAACACCTGGCGCCAGACTGTCCTGTTAGCCGGTCTGGGGGAAACCTGGTCCATTAACAGTGAACAGGCTCCTAGTAGTGATGGGCGAATCCTAAATTACTCGGAATCGCTTGACTGTAGCGAGTCCGAGCACAGGACTCGCTACTCGTTGCGAGTCTAGCGAGTCCAATGTTAATGAATGGGGAAGCGAGTAATAGCGAGTAGTGTGAGATTTACAAATCGCAGATGTGTCTCGGAAGCTTCAGCCTGAAGCAATCATAGTTTTGTCATTTATTTGCATTGGACTCGTTTACTTTGTAAGTAATCGCTGGGAAACTCGCACAGATAAGAGTCCTGTCTGCTCAGTGTGCTGGCTGCCAGCTCCAGGGTCCTAGAGCCCGCCTGCTGCCTGATGTAGCAGTGCTGAGATTGTTCTCAGTCTGCTCATTCCCTGTGTACAGACATGAATGTCTCTGCACAGAGATGATGTAGCAGAGCTGAGATTGTTCTCAGTCTGCTCATTACCTGTGCATAGACATCTATATCTATGCACAGGGGATGTAGCAGAGAGGACATCGCGTTTTGGACTGCGTCGGACGGAAGAGGATTTTTTTAATTAAAGATGGAGTCCCTAATGGCTTTTTTTTTATTTCTAATAAAAATTTTTCTCTGTGTTGTGTTTTTTTTAAAACAATTTAATAGAAATTCATGGCGGTCATGTCTAATATTGGCGTGACCGCCATAAATTTCGGGCTTAGGGCCAGCTGATAATACAAAGCTGGCCCTAACCTCTTTATTACCCAGCGTGCCAACGCTACCAGGGCCGCTGGAAGAGCGGGGTTCAGCACCAGAGGATGGCGCTTCAATGAACGCGCCATCTTCTGGGGCGGCTGCGGGCTGCAATTTGCAGCGGGGGGTGCCCAGAAAGCTTGGGCATCCCTGCGCTGCGGATTCCAGCCCCCAGCTGCTTAGCTGTACCTGGCTAGACATAGAAATTGCGCGGAGCCCCACGCATTTTTTTAAAATTATTTCATGAAATTCTGAGATTCTGACTCTGAGACTCTGACTCTGAGACTCTGACTCTGAAATTCATGAAATAATAAAAAAAAATGCGTGGGGCTCCGCGCAATTTCTATGTCTAGCCAGGTACAGCTAAGCAGCTGGGGGCTGGAATCCGCAGCGCAGGGATGCCCAAGCTTTCTGGGCACCCCCCGCTGCAAATTGCAGCCCGCAGCCGCCCCAGAAGATGGCGCGTTCATTGAAGCGCCATCCTCTGGTGCTGAACCCCGCTCTTCCAGCAGCCCTGGTGGCGGTAGCACGCTGGGTAATAAAGGGGTTAATACCAGCTTTGTTATACAAGCTGGTATTAAGCCTGAGATTCTTAATGTCAGGCCACGTTTGACCCAGCCACTAAGAATCTCCAATAAAGGGTTAAAAAAACACAACACAGAGAAAAATTTTTATTTGAAATTAAAAAAAAAGCCATTAGGGACTCCATCTTTAATTAAAAAAATCCTCTTCCGTCCGACGTAGTCCAAAACGCGATGTCCTCTCTGCTACATCCCCTGTGCATAGATATAGATGTCTATGCACAGGGAATGAGCAGACTGAGAACAATCTCAGCACTGCTACATCATCTCTGTGAGCAGGTGGGCTCTAGGACCCTGGAGCAGCACAGAGAAGACAGCTGGACTCGGCTCGCAAAGAAACAGCAGTTATTTGCGAGTTTCCCTGCTATCACTGGCACAGTAGCCGAGTCTAATGCAAACAATGGCAATTGATTTTGATTTGCATTGGACTCGTGCGAGTAATCACTGGGAAACTCGCAGAGCACAGAGTCCTGCGAGTCCCTTACTACTCGCCGAGTAACGAGTCCTAGCGAGTAGATTCGCCCATCCCTAGCTCCTAGCGTGGTGCAGGAGAGTTCAACCCTGAGCCGCCAACCGGGAGGGCCGTGGGCAATCAGATAGCCATGACCCGGTCCAAAGCACACATCAACCAGGAACTCTGTCCAGGGTCGTGAACCCCTCAGCTAAGGAACTACTCTATTCAAACCCGTAGGCCTGGTGCAAAAAAGGGGCTCTGTGCAGGGCCGCATTGAGGAAGTAAGGAGTAGCGCAGAGGAAAGTGAGAGAACAGCGGGAGAAACCAGAAAGAACATCATTGAAAGCCACAGAAGGACACTTCATCCACTGGTAACTACCCAGTCCCCCTACCCGAGACTGTGAACCTGTTTATTGCCTGAAAGTTACCAGTAAACCTGTACAGAGACTCAGCAACATGTGGTGTGTTATTCTTTCATGAGGGAGAAGTCACTCAGCATTCCGCCTGCAGAGCCATCCCACTGTGTCTGCTACCACGAAACCTAGTACAGCAGCACTGCCCTGGGGATTCTGCTCTACCTACAGGGAGCAACACCATCTAGCTGCAGCCACATCATCCCCAGAGGTCTGAGAGCAGCGCTGGTGCATTCACCAAATACTGTAGGTGGTGTCACGAACATTACATTTTTATTATTTTATTTTTCCACATTTTTCAGCGACCACCAGGGACACAGACTTGGGCACCGGCCACCAGTGACAATATCCAGCATCAACTCCCGGGTTCCGAGTCCCCACAGCTTTGGGGTGGGTCATGAGCACTGTTTAGGGGTGGCCAAATAGTAAGTTTATGCACCACAGCAAGCCTTTGAAGGATACTACACCTTGAGGTTCGGGGGACTCCAGAGGCCCCAGCAGCTTCAAATATCTGTTTGTTGGTTTGTAAGGCCTTTTTAGCAGTTGTTCTCTTAATCCGATGAACTTGCCTGGCTGAAATTTTCCTCATTCTGCCTTTATCTGCACAAACACATCTGTGCTCAGAATCAGCCACAAATTTCTTCACAGTACGATAATCATGCTTACGTTTTCGTGTAATATCTAATGTTTTCATCCCTTGTACAAGGCATTGCACTATTTGTTGCTTTTTGGCAGCAGAGAG
This sequence comes from Allobates femoralis, assembly GCA_033576535.1. Taxonomy (NCBI): domain Eukaryota; kingdom Metazoa; phylum Chordata; class Amphibia; order Anura; family Aromobatidae; genus Allobates; species Allobates femoralis. The sequence continues at coordinate 337,932,039 of JARQOC010000006.1, forward strand.
ATCCTTTTTCTTTTCCATATTACTTGAAAACTGTGGCCTGCTTAATATTGTGGAACACCCTGTATTCCTTTTATTGGTCTCACCTGCCAAACTAATTATCACAGATATCTGAGATTGATTTCAATGATCCAAAGAACCCTGAGACACAATACCATCAATAGGTTTCATTGACAAAAAAAAAACCCTATGACACTTAAAACCAATTTGCATAATATTTTGGAACATGGTGAATAATCTGGAAGTAGATTGTAAGGAGATATGTATCTGGCCCATAGTTCTTCACTGCTCAATTCCATATGAATAAAATGTGAATTTATGTTATGCAAAAAATAATGCACATGTGGAAAAATAAAGTAAAATAAGGTCTAATACAATACTACACTTGACCTGCCCAGATCTTGTACAGACTAGAGGTCAAAGCTGCACAGTCCCCAAAGGCCCCTTCACAGAGTGAAACAATGCTAACTGCTTTACTAAGATGAACCAGCTACCAGCTTCCTAATTGGTCATTGAGGGTATCATGTAACTCCTTCCAGAGAATGGTGCCACGTTAACAATAAGTAGAATCAAATAGATAACAATTTGCAAGGCAATAGATCTTGATGGAAAGGCTGCAATTTAAAATAGGGTCCACTTTAAAATATTACCAGGGGGAAGGCATAGGAAGCCAAGGGAAGCTTTAAAGCGAACCTGTCACCCCCCCCCGCCCCCCGGGCATCAAAAGCTAAAATAGCCACCTTCTGCAGCACTAAGGCTGCATTCAGAGAAGGTGGCTATTGCCTTTTGATGCCCTTTATACTATGAAGTATGCAGTTAGGTAAATGCTCACAATTCTGAAGACCAAAGACCGGGGGGCGGGGTTTCACGCTCCTCCGACCCGCCCCCTCTTGTCCATCATGGTGCTCGCCTGCTGCTGCCTCCCCTGACTGTGTAAAATGAACGCGCGCCTCCATTCTCCTGCACGGCGCCACACATGCGCTGTGCGCCCGGTGTCCAGGAAGTCGTCGGGCAGCGCGCACAGCGCATGCGTGGCTCCATACAGGAGAACGGAGACGCGCGTTCATTTTACACAGTCAGGGGAGGCAGCAGCAGGCGAGCACCATGATGGACAAGAGGGGGCGGGTCGGAGGAGCGTGAAACCCCGCCTCCCGGTCTTTGGTCTTCAGAATTGTGAGCATTTACCTAACTGCATATTTCATAGTACAAAGGGCATCAAAAGGCTATAGCCACCTTCTCTGAATGCAGCCTTAGTGCTGTAGAAGGTGGCTATTTTAGTTTTTGATGTCTGGGGGGGTGACAGGTTCGCTTTAAATAGTTACACCCACGAACGAAGTGATGGGTCAAGCTAAATTACAGCATGGTAAACACCTTCTGTTAGAGATGGAATGAACACAAACAAAAAGTGAAAATAACCAGACCATAGATTTAACCTGACTGTGGCTCAGTGAAGAGAGAAACAGACCACAGCACAGGTGGTTGCCAGATTGAACAATGAGGAATGACAATCTCTCTGAAATAGGACATCGGATTACAAATATTGTAAAATTTTATTCAACTTTCTATGAACTGTATGCGTTTATAGATGGCTTAGTAGGTTGATCCTTTTAATAGATTCCATTTAAACCTTTTATTGGCAATATGTAGTGGATGACAAATGGGGTGCATTTGTGGCACCCCAGGGGTTAATGTGCCACAGTAACATCACACGGGTTCCCTCCCCACAACACACTGACACTAGCACCTCTGGGCCAGGAGGGGGAGCTAAACCAGCTCCCTTATATACTCTGGGTCAAGAGGAAGTAGCCAGTTCAGTTTGGAGTTTAGTGCAGTACGACGCAGTACTGGGAAGAGTCCAGTTCCTGGGAGAACTGAGAGAGGCTGTAGTGTAAAGGAGCTGCGTCAGGCTTCTCTACAGTTTGCTCACTGATTCCAGGCCTAGCCAGGGTCTGAGGGAAGGAGAACTGAAGACAGAGGAACACATCTGGGAGACTGAGTGCCATCACCACTCACCCCGGAGGAGCGCACAGAACGGACACCGGATCCGAGACTGTGACTGACACACACAGCACAGTAATTCCAGGAATAGTGGAGTTTCTAGATCAACACTGTACCGGAGCAAAGCAACACGGCGGGGTCAGCAGCACACGGAAGACTCAAGTTGCCTAGCCAAGGGGTACCTGAAAGGAGAGAGACAATGCCAGCAGCTCAGCTAGAAGCAGCAGGGCCACACACAACACAGCAGGAGGAAGCTGAGGACCCGGACAGGGTGGGAGTAACCCGGCCCCAATACAGACTCCGTGGACAATCTGCTACAACATCTGCAGTAAAGCTTTGGAAAACTAGAGAAACGTGAGTGTGTGTTCCTTGAACCCGTCTCCACTATCAATCCCTTATTATCCTATCCACCATAGACTCTAATTACCACTGGCCCGGGGAACCAGCCTCTACCTACGGAGAGCAGTCCCATCTAAGCTGCCTTACATCATCCCCAGAGGTTCTGCAGTAGCAGTGGTCCCATTACTGACCACACACCGTGGGTGGCGTCACGACAGACATTTATCCCTTGTAAATACCCCCTTTTACTTGCGGAACCTGGGACACGGTCTGGGCCAGGCCCTCCGTGACATCCCCAGCAGCAACCCAGTCCGGTACCGAGTACCCCGTCCCAGTGGTCTCCACAACCTGGCGTCACGAACAGGATCTACAGTGCCTGGTAAACCAGCATTGGGTGCCGTGATTAACGTGAACATTGTTTTAAAGCTGCGCCATCAGAATTGCACTTTTGAAAATCCGCTTTTTTACAGCGCGCGGTGCGCGGGAAAGAGAGGGGGCGGTACCCTGCAGCGGCACGAATCCAGCCTCCTCGCTGGTGCTGACGACATCCGGCGGGGAAGAAGATCCCTGGTGCACCGCGGAACCTCCAAGAGACATCCGGACGGAAGTTGAAGACAGGAGGGCGAACGTTAACTAAGGCGGCACAAGATGTTGCAGCCAGATGCGCCAAGCGGTGGCGGAGCAGCCGGTGGAGCTGCAGCGCCAGATCAAGCATTAGCACCCAGCGGTGCAGCGGCGCAAGGAGCAGCACCTATCATGCCGTTCCTGATGCTCCAGGGGCAATGTGGCTGCCCCAATAGTCCAGTGAGCCTAATACGCTTAATGACTTTCTGCTAAAGATAAAAGCCTATTATGTGATGTATCCCCTCACTGAAGCCTAACGTGTAGAAATGATTATGGGACAATTAACAGTTAATGCACAGCGGGAGGTAGCGTCCTGGCTGGACACAGATAAGGACACTGTAGAGCATCTAGTAGCTGGACTAAAAGCAACGTTTGAATCTACTGCTGATACCCGGGCTAAGATGAGGTTCTTTGCATGCCACCAGAAGCCCAAAGAGAGTGCCAGAGACTATGCCTTAAATTTGCAGGAAGCACTCAAAGCCCTTAAACTGGCAGAACCTGCTTTAGCCCGGGAGCTGATAAAATGCTACTTGACCAATTCATAGAGGGCCTCCTATCCCCTTCCCACAGAGGACAACTGAGTATGATACCTCTTCAGAACCCTAACATGACATTTGCTGAGTTAAAGGACAGAGCCATCCATCTGCAGCAGCTAGAAGAGCCCCAGGATCTAAAATCTATACCGGACTCTGCAGCAGCACCTCAGCAACCGGCAGCACCAGCAACATCTGCCATGTCAGCAACTGCTGCTGAAACTAGGGAACCGATCTCCAATGAGGCCCTCAATCAAAAGCTAGATGCCCTGACAGACACCGTTATCTCAATGGCTAAAGTCATCAAGGAGCTGCGAGGATCCAAGCCTGCACCCAAGATCGAGTTGGCGACCAGCAGAGAGGATGTCCCGTGGATGAGGCCCAGAAGATATCAAGTGACAAGAGGACGACCCAGCGATCGCTATCAACTGGATGGACAGCACATTTGCCGCCATTGCCAGAAACCAGGTCACCTTGCCCGAGAGTGTGCTTTAAACGACGATTCCCTGGGCAGGCGGGCCGTTACTCAGGTATGAACGCTACAGGTCCTTCAGCCTGGTATGACAGATTCGTGGGAGGACAGCCGGTGATCCCTATTGTGTTGGATGGCATTCCATTTAGTGCCTTGTTGGATACCGGGTCACATGTAACATCAATCCCACATGTTCTATATAAAAGGTACTGGGCTGATTCAGACATTACTAGTGCTCCAACTGACTTTAAAATGGACATATGGGCTAGTAATGGACAAATAATACCACAGGTTGGGTTCAGAGAAATGACCATTCAGATTGGGAGGGTAGAATTGCAGAACCAGGGTATTATAATCATAGATGTTAACCGGCGAGAACGTGAGCCAGTGATGCTGCTAGGGATGAATGTAATTGAAAAATGTTTTTCCGAAGTGATGTGTTTTGCAGCAAATCGCCGAGACTGCCGAAACCGGACAGCAGAGGTGTCTGCACAGAGAGATGAAAGCTCTGATCTTGAAGCAACAGGTAGAAATATCCGGAGGTGAGATCAGCAGTGTACGAGTAAGTGATCCAATACCCATTGTAATACCTCCCAAAACTGAAATGTTGGTCTGGTGTAGAGCCGCAATAGGCATCAAAGGGCAAGACTATCAAGCCCTGGTAGAACCTGTACTCATACAGTAGACCCACTATACTCACAGCTAGAGGAGTGGTTAAGGTACACCGGGGGAGAGTGCCATTACGCCTATTAAACTGTGGAGAGGTTGAGATCACATTACCAAAGTATGCTACCATGGCTAAGTTGTACACGGTTGATAACAATAACATCACGGCCGTCAAGCCCTTGAACCCGTCAAGTCAGACGGATGACAATGGCTCAGGGGAAAAGCTGGAGGATTGGTGCCAAAAGCTGCATGTAGGTATCAGTTCAACACCTTCCCATCAAAAGCATGGAGTATACCGGGTAGTGAAAGAATATGAGCAAATATTCAGCAAACACCCGTTAGACTTTGGGCAAATTAAAGGGGTAGAGCACACTATACCCACAGGTAACCATCAACCTATAAAAGAGAGATATAGACCATTACCACCCGCTCACTACCAAACCACCAAAGACATGCTCAAAGAAATGAAAACTGCAGGGGTAATAAGAGACAGTTGTAGCCCCTGGGCAGCACCTCTAGTGTTAGTTAAAAAGAAGAACGGGACCATGAGAATGTGCGTAGACTACTGGCAGATTAATCGCATCACACATAAGGATGCATACCCATTACCTAGGATTGAGGAGTCATTAGCTGCATTAAAATCTGCTAACTACTTTTCCACCCTTGATCTGACTAGTGGGTACTGACAGGTTCCTGTGGCCGAGGCCGACAAGGAGAAGACTGCGTTTACTACGCCAATGGGCCTCTGTGAGTTCAATTGTATGCCGTTCGGACTCTGCAACGCACCTGGGACCTTCCAACGCCTAATGGAGAGCTGCCTAGGGCATAAGAACTTTGAAACTGTCCCTGTACCTAGATGACGTCATAAAGACGTATGAGCAACATCTACAAGACTTGGCAGAAGTGTTCGAAGCCTTATCCGGATACGGCATGAAAATCAAGCCATCCAAATGCCACCTTCTCAAGCAAAGGTACAGTACCTGGGACATGTCCGTGAGTTCAGAGGGAGTAGCACCGGATCCTGATAAAGTCACAGTGATAAAGGATTGGCCGAGACCTACAAACATGAAAGAAGTGAGGCAATTCCTGGGCCTGGTAGGCTATTATAGAAGATTTATCAGCGGATTCACGAAGCTAGCAGCTCCCCTGCATGACATCCTGGTAGGACTGTCAAGAAATCTACAACCCGTAATCCTCCTTTCCAGTGGAGCGAAGAAAGGAAGACTCCTTCAACAAGCTGAAATGTGCACTGACGGGAGAAGAGATGCTGGCATACCCTGATTATCATCAACCATTCATTCTATACACGGATGCCAGCAACGTGGGACTGGGAGCAGTATTGTCACAGAACCAAGGAGGCAAAGAAGAGTTATTGCCTTTGCAAGTAGGAAGCTCCGGCCTACGGAAAGAAATCCCGAGAATTACAGCTCCTTCAAGTTAGAACTACTGGCAGTAGTTTGGGCTGTAACTGAACGTTTCAAGCACTACTTGGTAGCTGCAGAATTCACCATCTACACGGATAACAACCCGTTGACTCACCTGGATTCAGCAAAATTAGGTGCTTTGGAGCAGCGATGGATAGCCCGACTGTCTATCTACAATTTTGTCATCAAATATAGGACAGGCCGCAAGAACGGGAACGCAGATGCCTTAACCCGGATGTCACACCTGGAAGACGTGGAAGAGGAACCGGAAGAGTTGGAAGAGATTGAACTACCGGCCTTTCATCGTTCAAAGGTAGACCAGTATCAACCCGGCATCTACCAATGAGAACAAAAGGCAAATCTCAATCTGGATGGGCTGACACCCAAGATACTGATCCAGCTGTGAAGTTAGTGAAAGAACTGCTTACACAACCAGGTGCATAACCTAATCACAATGCCCCAGCTGAGACCCAACAACTCTGGAAAGAGAGAGGCAAGTTGTTCCTGTATCAAGGGAAGCTCTGCAGAAGGCATACCAACCCTAAAACCACTTGAACAGGTCTGGCAGATAATACCCAAGCAAGACATCAGAATGGTCTTAGAAACCTACCATGACGGTGCAGGTCATTTCGGATTGAAGAAGTTGGAAGCACTCCTGAGAGAGAGATTCTATTGGGTTGGCATGAGAAGGTCAATTGAACTTTGGTGCGGAAGATGTCGCCCGTGCAACCTCAGAAGGAAAGATTCACAGAAAGCTCCATTCCAGTCCTTAGTAACCAAGCAACCACTTGAGCTAGTCGGGTTAGACCACGTCAAGTTGTCACCAAGCCGGTCAGGCTATGTCTATGCCTTAACCATCGTGGACCATTACTCACGCTTCTTAGTGGTGGTACACATGAAAACTTGACAGCGAAGACGGCAGCAAAAGCATTCCAGACGCATTTCTGTAGACCTCATGGTTACCCAGAACAAGTCTTTGCAGATCAAGGCCCAGCTTTTGAATCAGAGATTTTCCAGGAATTCTGCAATATGTACGGTTGTAAGAAGATCCGCACAACAACTACCATCCCCAAACAAATGGTTTATGCAAGAAGATGAACCATATTGTAATAGACCTGTTAAAGACATTACCAGAGTCTGAAAGAAATCAATGGCCAGATAAATTACCCGATTTGGTAGACTTATACAACCATGTTCCTGAGAGTTCTACAAACTGCACTCTAGCCTACCTTATGTGTGCAAGACCTGGTAAGCTACCAAATTGATTTAGAAATGGGAATCGTAAAACCAGACACACAAATAGAAGAATCAGATTGGGATACCCTACGTCAACAACAGTATCATCAAGTACAAGAGTGTGTAGAGAAAAATCTTCAGCAAGCTAGATCAAGACAAGAGAAAACCTTTAACCAACATGCTCAAGCAACGCCATTACAACCTGGTGAACAAGTTCTCAAGAGAAAGAGGCGCTCTAACAAATTGGATAATCAGTGGGAAACCACCCCATACACAGTCTTACCATCTAACCTAGACAATGCTAAAACGTGTCTGATAAGTAAAGATGAAGGAAGAACTTCAGCAATTGATCCCGAGATCAGCTCAAATTGTGTCCTGAAACCCTGAAGACACCTGAAGTAACAGAACCCGTAAAGGTCCAACCTGTTAAAGAGAAAGAGGAAGTATTCCATACAGTACTAGGAGATTTCCCCAAAACATGGCCAAATTACTACGGTAGCAGCTTTCCCTTCAATGGTGGAACCAACACCAGAACCCGTGTTACCAGAAGAAGTCCCAAGACTTGAAGAACTGGAAGTAGAACGCGTAGAGGAAGAACAAATTCCTAGTCCTAGTGAACTTGCCAGTCCTGCAGTCAGTCCCCATCTGCCACAGTACCAAACACCCCAAATAGTTACACCAGTAGTGCGCAGATCAGAGCGCAGTACCCAAGGTCAGTTACCGGCTAGGTACAAAGATTGAAATGGCATTAACTGTAAAGTGTAAATATGTTTGTTTAAATGTAAATTCAACCCGGTAGACCATGTCCAATAGGGTAGAGGAACTGGATTGACCCCCATGCACATTAAGTTAGGGAAAGCAAGTGCCTGGGGGTGGGGTAGCGAATCCAGGCCTCCTAAGCAGAAACGCCCGTGGACAAATGTACATAGTTAATGCAACGTTAACAAAAAGCCCAGTACCTACAGAGAATATCCTGTATGAACTTTTCTTGTTTACTTATGGACCATATATACCACGGACTGGTTGTGGTAAGAACTCTCTTGTATAAATTTATCAGCCCGGAGGCGATAGACTAAGCCACCGGAAAGACTGCTTTTTGAATTTTTGGATTCCTTTTTAAATTTCAGTGATTTTTGTACTTTTTACTTTTAAGTCTCTGTAAATATTAATTGTGTTAATTGTTTGTTTACTTGTTTTTCCACAGTCCCGGAGTACTGTCTTTAACTAAGGGGGAATGTGGCACCCCAGGGGTTAATGTGCCACAGTAACATCACACGGGTTCCCTCCCCACAACATACTGATACTAGCACCTCTGGGCCAGGAGGGGGAGCTAAACCAGCTTCCTTATATACTCTGGGTCAAAAGGAAGTAGTCAGTTCAGTTTGGAGTTTAGTGCAGTACGAGGTAGTACTGGGAAGAGTCCAGTTCCTGGGAGAACTGAGAGAGGCTGTAGTGTTAAGGAGCTGCGTCAGGCTTCTCTACAGTCTGCTCACTGATTCCAGGCCTAGCCAGGGTCTGAGGGAAGGAGAACTGAAGACAGGGGAACACATCTGGGAGACTGAGTGCCATCACCACTCACCCCGGAGGAGCGCACAGAACGGACACCGGATCCGAGACTGTGCCTGACACACACAGCACAGTAATTCCAGGAATAGCGGAGTTTCTAGATCAACACTGTACCGTAGCAAAGCAACACGGCAGGGTCAGCAGCACATGGAAGACTCAAGTTGCCTAGCCAAGGGGTACCTGAAAGGAGACAGTGCCAGCAGCTCAGCTAGAAGCAGCAGGGCCACACACACACAGCACAGCAGGAGGAAGCTGAGGACCCGGACAGGGTGGGAGCAACCCAGCCTCAGTACAGACTCCGTGGACAATCTGCTACAACATCTGCAGTAAAGCTTTGGAAAACTACAGAAACGTGAGTATGTGTTCCTTGAACCTGTCTCCACTATCAATCCCTTATTATCCTATCCACCACAGACTCTAATTACCACTGCCCCGGGGAACCAGCCTCTACCTACGGAGAGCAGTCCCATCTAAGCTGCCTTACATCATCCCCGGAGGTTCTGCAGCAGCGGTGGTCCCATTACTGACCACACACCGTGGGTGGCATCACGACAGACATTTATCCCTTGTAAATATCCCCTTTTACTTGCGGAACCCGGGACACGGTCCGGACCAGGCCCTCCGTGACATCCCCAGCAGCAACCGGTCCGGTACGAGTACCCTGTCCCAGTGGGCTCCACACATTAAATTTCGCTGGACTAATCTTCCCTCTTATCATGTAAGCACATCCCCATGGACATGAGTGGCATGATTTTTAAGAGAGATGTCACCACCACTTCTTTGCAGATATCGTTAGTTGAGATCTGCATTACTGGTGTTTCCCCTGGTATCTGTCATGTGTCAGGATGAGCTGCTCTCTGGCATACCCTTATCATTAGGCCAATCAGGGAATCGACTGAGGATAAGTAAATGAGTGCAGCTGCTCTGCTATTATGCCCATTATGGAGGTGCTTGCTGTTAGGGGATGTATATATCTCCAGTTCCAGCTCGGAATATATATATACCTCGGTCCCATGACTATCAAGCCCACAATAACACAAGTAAAATACGCTGCCATCAATCATTTATCAGGCCAATTGAACACCCATTCCTGATAATATGAGGCTCACATGGGTTCAAGGTTTTACTTCATAGAACAAGAAGAATGAAGCTATTACATTTTATATATTTAATCTGAAAGATTAGGCAGTATTTACAAAAATATACAAGTTTTTACAAAGGGAAAAAATATGGTTCAATATAGAAAACTATGTAAAATAATAAGGATAAAAAGTAGAAAGTTACTAGATCTGTGCCATAAAGATGAAGTCCAAGTTTAGGGAGGGACAGACACCTTAGAAGAAACATGATTCAGTGCCACAGCTTAGATTCTGCTATGCGCTCCATGGTTTGAATACCTTAAAAATTCCACATTTGGTTATTATAAACACTCAACAAGACCACTGACCTCCCATCTGGTGACCTCAAATATGGGCAGTTTTGGGGATGTGCTCAGACCTACAGATAGTTATACATTTCCAGTTTCATCATATCTTTGCCTATGGAGGTCACAGTCAAAAGATATTAGTGTCATCTTACCCGTCATGAAATTATCAATTGATAGACTATAGACAAGATATAGCTGGTATTCTCTAATGGGCAGAAATCCATTTGCTACAATTCCGGCCATTGCCCAGAAAAGCAAAGCAGTATTTTGCATTCACTATTTCATATGGATTCTAAAAATATAATCTTCATAACTCTAATATTAACACAGTACATTAAATCTGACTTCACAGCCTTTTACCCTAGAGAACAAAGGATATTTGAGTCTTTGCTTCCCTCCAAATGTCTTATCTGATTTTAGGGTCATACAACTGGGCCTTTTTTGCATTCTTGGCCATTTTAGCTATCTTTAATTACCCTAGGAGAGGGTCAGAGAGGCTGTGTGCAACTGAAATGTGTGTGTGAGCATTGTTACACAGAAAAGGAGAGGGAGGTCATGGTCTCAGAACCTGAGTGTCAGATCTTGGACAATGGAAAACATATTTCTATTATATCTTCAAAACACAAAGCGCCAATAAATCTGGTGAGTGTACACCTGACTTCTTAGTGCACTAGTCATGTGCATGCACAATATTTGCGAAAAATCAGTCGCAACATCACTCTTACAAATCATGTCACTTATGTCCAAAGGTGCCATGATGCTTACATGATGGGAAGGAGGATTACTCTGGGAAAATCAATATTACCTGAACAGTCTATTTGCATTGAATAGATATCTCAGTGCACATCTGAAGCAGGGTCATCATGTGCAAACAAGCTATTAAATGACCTTTTACCAGAAAACATGTTGTTGGTCAATGGTGATATCATGCTGTGTAAATGGAACTTTAGGATAGTGTATAAATTAGTAAATGTTACATGTGGATGAGTGACGGTTAGTATAACATCATCAGCAAAATGTGAGGGCTTAAAATCCATACATATATCTTTAAATCTTTGAATATCTGGGTGAGAGTGAATAGCTGTCACATGGGGTTCAATATACAAAACAAATAATAGAGGGGAAGGGTGATAGACTTGATGTCTACTGTTTTTAATATGGATGGGGCAGGGGCATGCATGGAAATCATGGGGGTTGTTTTCTGCAACCTTGTGTTGTGTACTGTAACTCACCCTGCACAATGGTGGTCCCTAGTCTATGGCTTCAAGTAATGCTGCGAGCAGTGTATGGCTACCAGGATGGAGACAACAGACTGCAACGGTGGGAAAGCTATTTCTTATGTTAATGAGGCACTAAAGTTAATGGTGGTTTGTCTGCAAGGACATTTCTGATGGGCACCATATTTAGTGTGCTACCAAATTTGATAGGAGTAACATTTCACTGTCCGACTGGGTATCCTGGCTAAAGAGAATCCTGAAGATTTATAACATCAGCCCGGACCTAGAAGTAGACATTGCTTTACCTTAGAGAGAGCAGCCCAAAGAAATGTCTGCCTACAACCAGAGCTCACACATAGCACCCTGAAGGAGTTATGGTACCTTTACACGCCGCGACGGAAGGCTGGATACATCCCGCTACAGGCTACAAATGTAGCTTGTAGCGCCAATGTAGCCCGTCGTAGCGGCGTCTGAAGACGTGACGCTACAGCCGGCAACAGATACATCTGTTTCCTAGCTCTGCTCGAAAACTGATGGCTACAACGCCGATGGTAGCGAGCTGTATCGGCGTGTAAAGAGGCAACGGAAGGGAACTCGGGACAGCCTGCGATGTAGCTGCAATGTAGCTAAGGCATGACCCTGGCTCCGTGTTACCGCGCCCCATGTGCGATCATTGGTGGAAGCTGCTGCATGACGATTGGTAGTCGCTGCATAGGGAGGCATATTTAAAGGAGCTGACGAGTCACACTACACAATTGCTCGAGCGTGCTGTATTACTCAGCCTCCTGCGTTGCCTGCCCAATCAGGATGTTATTGCTTCGTCCTATCAGCGTACGGACGGCTCGTAATCCACAATTGTAGCACGCCTATGTGCTGGCCCTGCTGCACCAGGTACGCCCATAGTAGCTGGTTATAGCGGTGTGTAAATGAGCTACAGCTGGCTACTTGAGACACCCGGCGATGTAGCTAGCTATAGATGTAGCGTGGCGTAGCGCATCTTGTGGCGGCGTGTAAAGGTGATGCGTTGACCGTTTGTAACCGTTTGAGCGTGCTCGTGCACGTGAAGTAGCGGGATGTATCCAGCCTGCCGTCGCGGCGTGTAAAGGTACCTTTAGTGGGGTTCCTGGAAGACATCTATGGTGTGACCGCTACTGCGGGACACCTTTGAACTAAGTTTTTCTATAGACTGCAGCGGGAAGAAGAATTGCAAGAACAGCAAGAATGGCATTGCAAGAAGTGTTATCTGAGGTACAGAGGAAGGAGCTGGATGGAATCAGTGGTGTGGGCCCTGCAGACCAAATACTAGGGGAACAGTTCATTCTGGGACTGTACAGTCCACCCTTGAGATGCGTCCTATCAGAACGTTTCATTAAATCCTGGTTGATGCAGTGTCCTGAAGTAAGGAAGTAAGCTACACGTCTGGGTGAATTGAAAATATAAAAATGTGGTAATTAGATCCATACACTATATTGCAGTGTAAAATAATGGTTCATACGTTTTGATATGGATAGTCTGGTGTGGTCATTTTTCACAAACTCTTGAGCATTTGATTTGTGTATACAGATAGACAATATGTTCATTGCAATGGGCTCTTTAATTTGTCTGACTCAGATATCTACTGTTTATTTGTGCATAATTACCCACTGTGATATTTGCTTGGAATATACAGACAGACAATACAGTCATTGTAACAAAACTTTGTGGTTTATTTAACCCAAATATCTGGCGTTGACTTAGGGGTACTTCACACACTGCAACATCGCTAGCGATGTTGCTGAAATGTCACAGGTTTTGTGACGTAACAGCGACCTCTCCAGCGATGTTGTAGTGTGTGACATGTAGCAGCGATCAGGCCCCTGCTGTGAGGTCGCTGATCGCTGCACGTCGTTTTTTGGTCCTTGGTCTCCTGCTGGTGTGACAGCGAGAAGCCAGTGATCAGCGACCTCACTGGCTGGTAACCATGGTAAACACTGGGTAACTAAGCAGCGCGCGCTGCCTAGATACCCGCTGTTTGTCATATCTACCAGCATCCTCCTGCTTACAGGCTGCTCTAAGCGGGAGGATGCTGGTAACCATGATAAACAGCGGGTACCTAGGCAGCGCGCGCTGCTTAGCTACTCGGTGTTTATCATGGTTACCAGCGACCTCCCGCTTAGCACAGTCCATAAGCGGGAGGATGCTGGTAACCAAGATAAACACTGGTTAGCTAGGCAGCGTGCGCTGCTTAGTTACCTGGTGTTTATCATGGTTACCAGCGATGTGTCCACTGACTTGTCGCTGGTGAGTCACTGGTGGGTCTGCCTGTTTGACAGCTCACCAGCAACTCCATAGACACTTTCCAGCGATCCCGGCCAGGTCAGATCGCTGGTGGGATCGCTGGAAAGTCTCCCCTTACAGTATGTGAGTGTTGTACACAGCATTGTCTGATGTTTATTTACAAGTCATGAAAGCTGCCCACTTCTGGGTTATAGATTAGTCACAATTGTAGCATTTTAACTCAGTTTATGCTATATTGTATAAACCAACTACAACAGGTGCAGGAGTTGCAATCACACACGTGCCCAGGAGCCTAGGGGGCCCAAAAAGTCTCCTGGCCTATAGAAAAAGACTAATGCTATTAAAGATTTGCAATAATTGGGAGCCCTGTTGGAGATTTTGCATCGGGTCCCACGAGTTTCAAGTTACGCCACTGTTATAAGCCCTATTAAAAACTTGCAGAGGCATGATAATAGCAGAAGCTACTTTCTGGACCTGTATTTCAGTATTGAGATTTCCCAGGAAGCTCTGTCTTCATCGTTGCTTCTCTTATATACCAAACACATGTTCATAATTTCTTGGTGATGTGATGTAAGTAAATACTGTGCTTCCCTGAAAATAAGGTGCCCCTGAAAATAAGACATACTATGGGGCTTAGTGTGCTTGTAAATCTAAGGCACCCCCTGAAAATAAGGCATACTTTTTTTTCTTTGAAAAACAGCATACCACTGATCAGAAGATTGGGGCATGCAGCTCTGACTCATCCTCCAGCCCCACCCCCCCCTCGCTATTGTCCCAGTGCCCGCCGCTGTCCCAGTGCTGCTGATGCATGTAGTCCGGCATCGCTCTCATCTTCCTGCCTCAGATGCCATAGGTGTACAGTGCCGCCGGGCAGCCAATCACAGGCAAGTCGGCACATGACATCAGCTTCTGGCCTGTGATTGGCCACCCGGCGGCACTGTACACCTACGGCAACTGTGGCAGGGAGATGACAGCGGTGCTAGACTACATGCATCGGCAGGCACTGGGACAATGTTGGGGGGCATGAAGCTGAGAGTGGCGCCGGAATGCAGCAGCGGACCAGTGAGAAGTGTCCCTGTGTATGTGTCCTTGTGTGTGTGTATCTCTGTGTATGTATATTTACATGTGTGTTTCCCTGTGTCTATCCCTGTGTGTGTGTCCCTGTGTGTGTATGTGTCCCTGTGTGTGTTTCCATGTGTGTGTCCATGTGTGTGTATGTGTCACGTGTGTGTGTATGCCCCTGTATGTGTACTGTATGTGTCTATGTGTGTGTCCCTGTATGTGCATGTGTGTGTTTTCATGCTGATACCGTATTGGGGGATGATGGGGTTGATGGGGATACCATATTGTGGACTGCAGGAGGATGATGGGGATACCATATTAAGGGCTGCAAGGGAATGATAAATGTTTATTTTTTTTTGGTTCAACAATAATTGTGAATTTTTCTTCATGGACAAATAAGATACCCCCTGAAAATAAGACATGGCACATAGAAAACAGCATAAGAAAAAGATAAGAATGTTAACAAAAGTTCAGGAATATCATACTGTTTCTTTAATTTTATATCTTAAATAAACCTTTATAATAAAATTACCTGATTACCTATTTTAAAGTCATACCTAAACCTGTTTGTCAAAAATATTGGCAAAACCCCAGGGTGGTGCATATCCAGGCCGCCAACCCCAGATTGGACTTGAGCAGAGAACAGGTATTGGTCAAGGTGGTGCAACTCCTATAGAGTTTTCTAATCAAAGTGCAAGAAAAGCTGTCCCAAATGGAATGGAAAATCTATCCTTCACTGGAGGCCCCTACCCAGCCTTGCCAGTCCCCTCTCTGTCCTGTCCATCGACTTCTGTGGTGGAACTACATCATCCTGGTTTGTCATGCCCATGCAACTCCTCCTCTGCCTGAACAGTATGTGACCAGTATGTGCAGGCTTCCTCCTTTTAACCTCCAGAGATGGGAAAACAGGCTCAGTGCACCCCGCAGCGGAGAGAAGACACCCACTGCTGGAGATGCGAGTGTCGGGGGCACCTTGCCAAAGGGTCCCAGGATGATCCCCATGACCAGAAAAAGCCGGTGTTAAAATATCAATTTCCGCAGTAGTGCAGCACTCTGTGGGGGAGACGAGAAGGGTGGCTGCTCCTCATAATAACGAACACCTGATTGTCGGGTGTCCCATTCTAAGCTCTAAATTTGAAGGTGTCCCTGTGGATTGCTTAGTGTATACCGGGTCACCAGTGACAATGATGTCTGAGGTATACTTCATTCGACATTTCAAGACACTGGCTAGGCCAGAGAAAGAAAGCCTATCCGACAGAACCGATTCTGGTCACAGGGTTCGTGTGAATGAATGTTCGAATCTGTGGCTAGGAAGTAGGAATAAAGGGGATCCTGTTAGTCCTGAGACTATCATGGAAGAGACGTCCTGTAATAATGGAGATTAACATTCTGCATAAACTAGACTAGATTATGTTTACTAACAAGTGACCTGGCTACTGGAAACGAGCTATTCCACATAAGCCTACCCAAGAGACCCTTCAACAACTGATCTGTATATGTGGGGCACAGAAGATTGTTCCGGCTCATCAGTCAGTAGGGGTCATCAGGGCCCCTGGGAAAGATCCTGCCCCATGGGCAAGAAAATATGATACACCTTCCAGTTAGAATTTACTGCAACCTTGAGGGGATAAAAGTACTTGTCGATTCTGTGGTCCCAGTAGGAGCGGGCCAGGAAATTATGATAGCCTATATGATAGCTGTGGTCCAGCAGGGGTGCATTTCTATTAGAGCTCTGAATGTGGGCCCCAGGGAAATCATAGTGCTGTGAGGGACAGATTTGGCCCATGTATACCTACAGAAGGGTGAAGTGGTGAGCCAGAAATAACTTTGTCACCATTAGAAGATACAGGGTGGACATTAGCAGTCACTGTGAGGGCTAAAGTGACGCAGAGCCCAGAATGGAGTAGACAGACCATCCTTGAACAAATGGAGGTGTAGGTAAAGTCTCTTGGCCCTGAGCGTGTGCAGGTGATATAAGCTGTGCTGTGGGAAAATCAGGCTGTATTCACTCACCACACCAAAGATTTTGAGTGGAAAAGCCTTCACTCATGAGATACTGACAGGGAATGTTTACTCAATTCGAGAATGGTACTGGCAAATTCCTCCCAAGTTGTACCAAGAAGTGAAAATATTACTGAGACAGATGTTGGAATCTGGAATAGTGCAGAGTGGTCAGAGCCCTTGGGCACCTCCGGAGGTGCTCATGAAGAAACAATGCAGTTCTGTGTGGACTACAGCCTCTTAATGCCTGCACTTTACCCTGTATCGAGGAATCCTTGACAGCACTGGGAAGGACTAATATGTTTCCATATTAGACTTAGCAAGTGGATACTGGCAGGTACCGGTGGTGGCAAGTGACAAAGCGAAGACCATGTTCATCCTCCCTATAGGTACCGTCACACGGGGAGATATCGCCGGCGATGTTGTCGGCAACCGAGGGGCGTGGCCAGGTTACGGCGACATCGCCGGCGAGTTGCCTTGTGTGACAGGGCGATAATCAGGCGATGAATCGCCTGAGTCACATCGCCAGGTTTGCCAACACTGTTGGGAAACCTGGCGATGTTGCTCAGGCGATCCTGCCTGATCGCCCTGTGTAACGCGGCGACCTGCAATGTTGCGGGCGATTCCGCCTATGTACAACATTGCGAGTGATCGCTTGCTGGGTTGCTGGGCAACCCAGCGAGCGATAGCCGCGGCAACTAGCCGGCGACATCGCCGGTAAGTTGCACAGTGTGACATCTCACCGGCGATGTTGTCAGGGATGCGCGCTCCCGCGATCCCCGGCAATATCGCCGGCGATATGTCCCTGTGTGACGGTACCTTATGAGATTGTTCAAGTTTCACCGGATGCCATTTGGCATCTCAAATGCTCTGGGCACATTTCATCAACTGATGGAGAAGTATGGGTCACCTGAATTTTGAAGCTTCCCCAATTTATCTAGATGACATCATTGTGTATTTTGTCTCATTTCAAGAACACCTTGCTTGGCTTGGACAGGTACTCATACAGCTGCGGGCTCACAACCTGAAGGTGAAACCAAAGAAGTGCCACCTCTTCAAGAGAGAGATTGTGTTTCCCAGATCCTCTGTTTTTCAAGATGGAGTCTTACCTTCCCAGGAAAAGGTGACTGCTATTCAGCAGTGTCCGGTTCCTCAAACTGTGATAGAGCTGAAAGCCTTTCTTGGACTCACCGGATACTACCACCAGTTTGTCAAAGACTTTGTGTAGTTGGTGGCCCAAGGATGCACATATATGAGGATAGAGCTTAATGGAACTTTTCAAGCATCTGTTTTTACTAAAGATTCTTGTATCCGTTCTGTTAAACTTCTTACATGTTTTCTTCTCATCATAACATTTGTTTTTGTTTTTAGTTATTTTTTTTAGACAAAATGGAAACTGATAGGCGAATACACCCTTAAGATACCATCACACACGGCAATATTGCTTGCAATTTCACTGGCAATTTGCTGGATGCAGTGAAATCATGGACACATTGTTCTATTTTGTTGGCATGTACAAACGGAACAATGTGTCCATGATTTCACTGCAACTAGCAAATTGCCAGTGAAATTGCTAGCAATATTGCCGCGTGTGACGGTACCTTTAAACATCAGCCATATGGAGTGTGTTAAAGCAAGGTTCTCTGTTCTGGTTCATCAAGAAAATCTCAAAGCAGGAAACAGTTTACGAAATCCATACGTCCTTACAATGGGTGGTTGTTGTCAGCAAGCAAGTTAACAGGCTTAGTTGCCATTTTTCAGGAGTCTGGGAAAGGTGATAGATATTTTAGGAGACATTTTTTGATCTTTTCTTCCATTATATTCTAATGTGGTAACGAGTCTCAAGTGTATTGTTATTTGGATAATAAGTGCAGAACAAATTAGAAAATAAAATGTTTCTTTCGTTCGACATGGGAATATAATAAACGATCCCTAGATAGTCAGCACAGCAATTGTTTACACAGAAATGATACATATTCACATATATATACTACACACTAATATACACACATTGACGACCAAAAATTTAATTATATCAATTTATCATCCTATTAGAATTCATATAAATTATATTCAATTAAAAATAGCTTTTATTTTTGTGTACATTTCTGTGCACCAGTGTGTATGGTATCAAAATCTGTCCGTAGAACAGTTACCTGGATTTGATAGTCCTTATTTATCATGTGGGTTCTCTCTCCACAGCCATATTGATTGTGAGGAAGGAAGCTGTGTTTCTGAAATATAAAGAGTTGTTACAGCAGAAGAAATCGTAAGTAAGATCCTAATTTTACAAAAAATTTAGGAGGACCTACTAAGGAATGGATCCCTCAAAGATAGATTTGATGGTAATAATTATTGGATACAGTTTATAGATTGGAGAACTGGTTTTAAAGATATTTTTCTATTAATGGGATTCTGTCAGTTGGGTCAACCCTCCTAAGCCATCTTTATGGGCATGTACAGTAGGTCATAAGAAGCTGAATAAAACAACAGCTTTATATGTGTGATCCAATGTCTTATGCCAATGAATATTATTATATGTAAATGACCTGTTCCAGGCTGTCACTACCTGTCCCTGCACCTTCCTATTACTAATCTAACTATCCCTCTCTGTCCTAACTGTGTGCTGTGATGGTGTATAAAAAGCATTTTATACTTACAGGTTGTTATGGTAACGAAGCGGGGGGCTACTGTTAGTAGCCTGCCTGGGCATCCTCTTACGCTCTCTGTCCCCTCCTCGATCCTTCTGTATGATGCCCCGATGGGCGTCTTCATATGACGCTCCGCTTCGGCGCAATACTATGAGAAGGGGTGGTAATTTCAAAACAGGAGGATTTACAGAAAGGAATGAAGATGCCCATCGGGCCGTCATAAAGAAGGATCGAGGAGGGGACAGAGAGTTAAAGAGGATGCCCGCTTCATTACCATAACAAACTCTAAGTATAAAATGCTTTTTATACACCATCACAGCAAACAGGATAGAGAGGGATAGTTAGATTAGTAATAGGAAGGTGCAGGGACAGGTAGTAACAGCTTGGGGGGCTTAAACTAGGTGACGGTTCCCTTTAAACCAATGTGTGTGGACGCTTGTTCCTGAATCACATTTGCTGAGAAACAAAAACACAGATTTAGATTAGCATGAAACCATGCTAAAAAAAATGCAACACAAAATGCAGTGTGTGAACATAGCCTTGCATGTCTCACACGGTAACTCCCAGTTTAATTTAAACAAAGTCTGCAGGCAGATCTTCATGTAGATCATTGTCCGGCCCATAGGCTGGAACAGCTCATTTACATATATAGTAAGAAAAATGTGGATTTCTCTGGACTTGAGACATCAGAATCACAGATATCATTCTATTCAGCTTCCTATGACCTCCATGCCCATATAGCCAGTTTAGGAAGGGTGATCCTACTGACAGCTTCCCTTTAATTCAAAATAAATGACTGAATTCATAAATCCCTTTAATAGGTTGAGCCAAGTGGGTGATAACTGATGATAGTATGTAGCACACATATAAATAGTCACTTGTAGGAAAACGTAATTTCATTTGATAAACAATGTGGATAAACAAATAACAGCCAATCACTAAATGTAAAAATGAGGTTGCCTTATCCCAAAAAATCACTGTTCACCACTAGGTTTCTCCATAACATGCTATCTACTGTCTAGCTGCAAACAGATACCAAGAAGGATTAGTGGCGGAGGGTCTTTATCCATACACATGTTCCCCCTGTCAAATTGCATAGTTCAGGACAAACAAGCCATTCCCAGGATCAGAGCATATTGGGAATTCAGGGAAAGGAAGTACATATAGTTTTTATAGAGTATTATGAAGACTGGATAACAAATTACAGAGTATGAGAAGTTAAACAATATTTGACATATTAAACTGACGTGCATAAAAAGAAGCTTTACTTTGTTTTGAGGGAAACTTATTTTGTGGCAGGCGAGGTACACTTACATTGACAAGCAAAAGGATAACAATGTTTTGAACTTTTGATTTTCAGACTCCATATCTCACCATCCACTAAGCTTTGAGCATGAGACTACCTTTAATTTATAGAAAATTATTTTGCATATCTCCTGCCTAAATTTGACTTGCAATTATTTAGCATATGATTATGCAGATTCTTGTCATTGCATTGTTAATTATTTGGTACTGGTGTTTGAAAAATCTTTTTCTTCCCGTACACTACAAACTACAACCTGTTCTCACATTCCCTAATAGCTCAGTGTGTTATTAGGTTGATTGCCAAGTGAAAGGTCACTAGTTCGCATTGTTGAGCTGTTATGACGAAAATTTCCCAAGAAAAAGAGGAACAGCATCATCCAGCTCATTGATAGTGGTCTGTCGGCCAAGAAAATTGCCAAACTGCATCTTATCAGTGCCATAAACATTAAAAAAATACGAAATGAAGTCCATACATCCATTCAAAAGCTAAAAGGTGGACATCCAGGAAACAAGTCGGCTCATCACAAGGTCTATCAGTTCTGGTGCGAAAATCACAGCAGTGGAGGTGGATCACATGCTTCATAATATTGAGATCACAGGCATCTATGTATTTCAGTGGCCTGAAAAAACGTGAAGAAGACTCAACTTCAATATCATCGTAAGAAGTGTCGGCTTGAGATTGAAGAGTACAAAAAGTGGACAGTAGAATATTGAAAGAAGTGATTTGAAGTGATAAGATGAAAGACAACAAATTAGGCTGTAATGGGTGAAAATGGATTTAGAGGAAACATGGAAAAAGGGGCTAATGGATCGAAAAAAGTGAAGGAACTGAAGTTCAGTAGCGGAAGTCTGATGATATGGTGTTGTTTCACAAATCTTCCAAAAAAATACCCTCTGACGATAATCCACACCAACATCCAGCAAAGCTCACTCGCCTCTGCTACATGTGGTGATTGTAGACATTTAGTGTCTGCTCACTGCAGCAGCTGCTCTCAGACTGAGCCGCGGTTTGTGTGAGTGGTGACATCAGGAGTTCATCTGAGATCACAGCTGTGGCTCAGTGTGAGAGCAGCTGCTGCGGTGAGTGGACACTAATGTTTCTGCTCATTTATTTAGCAGATATGACTGGATATACTGTGGATTATCGTCAGAGTGTATGTTTTTGGTTAATAAATGGGAAAATGAGGGTTGTCTGCGTCTTATTTCAAATAAAGGATTTTTCTGTATGCGTGTTTTGTAACTATTTACTTATACAATTATAATATGCGGGTCTCATAGAAGCCTTAACATTATCAATCTAGGCTTAATGACAGCTCTCAATATTCAACTTTTATTAACCCCTTCTACGGCACCAGGGTATAGGGAAGTGCTGGATAAAGCACCAGGAATTGACGATTCTAATGAGTGTGGCGGCTGCAGGCTACTATTCTGTAGTCGGGGGGGGGCTTCACCATGCTGAGAATACCAGACCCCAGCTGCTTGATTTTTACTTGGGCTGTCAATCAAAAATAGGCTGGCGCCCATGCTTTTTTTAATTATTTAAATAATAAAAAAAAATGGGCTCCCCTGTATTTTTGATTGCCAGCCAAGGTAAATCTAGGAAGCTGCTGGGTCTCAGCCCATAGCTGTCTACTTTATTGGTGTTGAGAATCAAAAATACAGAGGGACCCATAAGCACATTTTAAAAAATAATTTATTTTCACACCCCTATGATGGCAGATTCATTGCCAATGGCAAGCAATCACAGATGTCGGCACAATCGCTGGGGGTGCAATAGCCAATCACAGATGCTGTCACATAGAGCAGGCGTCTGTGATTGGTTGTTAGAGGCAGAGTCGTGTGAATATTCAGTAGGTTAACAAGCGTCCTCGGTAATAATGCTGCTGTTTTAATCACTGTTTTGCTTTCTTTTCCAGCCCCCCAGTCAAATTCGAACAGTAACACAGCCTTCTTAGGAAAGTCTATGTTTGGTGTCCGTGCCCGAACACTAGGTGTTAATTACAGACCTAAAGCTTTACAGTTCATGTTCACCCATCACTAGTTGTAAGTGCCACTTGGAAGCTGGCTCGATCGTTGGGTCTGACCAGATAGTTCTCCTGCATTCATCTTGAATACCAAGGCTATATTTTCCCCAGGTAAGGGATGCACTTATACCCTGCCTTCCAAATAATAGAAAAAATTACACTTCACAAATACTGCCAAAATGAAAGTGCTTTAATCCAGTACCCCAACCATTACAATTTTTCCCTTGACAAAATTGGCCATTTTTCAGAATTGTACCACATCAATTTCAGGAACTATTATTCACCTGCAGCCTATTCTATGTTACACCTGAATAAGCACCATTATCTTAAGGTTATTAGCCCATTTAATAGACCAGTAATTATTTTTATTGCTCTTGATGAGGGGGCATTCTGGAGTCAGATGCTCCTTGTTCATTAAGACTAGAGAGAGATTTATAGTATAGAGACAAACAGGGGCGGACTGGCCCAGGTTGCAGGGAGCATCTGCCCCTCAGGCCGAAGGTATTGTCCCTGTTCAGGGCCGCCCACTGCAGTGACAGCGGCCACGCGGCTGTGCTTTGTGGCCGCTGCTGCTGTAATTACAGGGAAGCAGGCGGCGGGCTGCGGCTGATAGCGAGGTGGAGGGCGGTGAGTGAAGCAGGCCATAGTATCCTAAAGTCCCCCCCCCGTCTCTACCCGGCTTGCCACGCTAGCAAACCCCCGGCTTCTCACTTCGGCTCAGGCTGTAGAACGTAGACTGCCACCCAGGGCATGTTCTACCAGCCAGCCCCTGGAGAGAACACCAATGCCCTCACCCCAGAGCAGTCATGCAGCCTTGTCCTACCGAAGCTTTTTCCATTTTGGCAGAGCTGGCAGAAACTTTGTGACTTTTCAAAACAATTCAGAATTCTTGCAAACTGTATTTGATGACTCGGGGCTTAATGTTATTTACTTGATTTGTAAATGGTGTTAATGCTATAGCTGATTACACTGTGTGCATAATTATTAGGCAAATTAGTATTTTGATCACATGATACTTTTTATACATATTGTCTACTCCAAGCTGTACAGGCTTGAGAGTCAACTACCAATTAAGTAAATCAGGTGATGTGCATCTCTGCAATGAGGAGGGGTGTGGTGTAATGACATCAACACCCTATATAAGGTGTGCATAATTATTAGGCAAATGCCTTTCCTTAGGCAAAATGGGTCAGAAGAGAGATTTGACAGGCTCTGAAAAGTCCAAAATTGTGAGATGTCTTGCAGAGGGATGCAGCAGTCTTGAAATTGCCAAACGTTTGAAGTGTGATCACTGAACAATCAAGCGTTTCATGGCAAATAGCCAACAGGGTCGCAAGAAGTGTGTTGGGCAAAAAAGGCGCAAAATAACTGCCTATCAATTGAGGAAAATCAAGTGTGGAACTGCCAAGATGTCATTTGCCACCGGTTTTGCCATATTTCAGAGCTGCAACGTTACTGGAGTATCAAAGAGCACAAGGTGTGCTATACTCAGGGATATGGCCAAGGTAAGGAAGGCTGAAAAACGACCACCTTTGAACAAGAAACATAAGATAAAACGTCAAGACTCGGCCAAGAAATATCTTAAGACTGATTTTTCAAAGGTTTTATGGACTGATGAAATGAGAGTGACTCTTGATGGGCCAGATGGACAGGCCACAGGCTGGATCAGTAAAGGGCAGAGAGCTCCACTCCAACTCACACGTCAACAAGGTGGAGGTGGGGTACTGGTATGGGTTGGTATCATCAAAGATGAACTTGTGGGACCTTTTCGGGTTGAGGATGGAGTGAAGCTCAACTCCCGGACATACTACTAGTTTCTGGAAGACAACTTCTTCAACAGTGGTACAGGAAGAAGTCGGTATCATTCAAGAAAAACATGATTTTCATGCAGGACAATGCTCCATCACATGCATCCAACTACTCAACAGCGTGGCTGGCCAGTAAAGGTCTAAAAGAATAAAAAATAATGACATGGCCCCCTTGTTCACCTGATCTGAACCCCATAGAGAACCTGTGGTCCCTCCTAAAATGTGAGATCTACAGGGAGGGAAAATAGTACACCTCTCGGGACATTGTCTGGGAGGCTGTGGTGGCTGCTGCACGCAATGTTGATCATAAACAGATCAAGCAACTGACAGATTCTATGGATGGAAGGCTGTTTAGTGTCATCATAGAGAAATGTGGCTACATTGGTTATTTTTTTTGTTTTTGTTTTTGCATGTCAGAAATGTTTTTTTCAAAATTTTGTGCAGTTATATTAGTTTACCTGGTAAAAATAAACAAGTGAGATGGGAATATATTTGGTTTTTATTAAGTTGCCTAATAATTCTGCACAGTAATAGTTACCTGCACAAACAGATATCCTCCTATGATAGCCAAATCTGAAAAAAAAAACTCTCCAACTTCCAAAAATATTAAACTTTGATATTTAGGAGTCATTTGGGTTGATTGAGAACATAGTTGTTGATCAATAATAAAAATAATCCTCTACAATACAACTTGCCAAATAATTCTGCACATAGTGTAGTGTAGATTGTTCTCTACTAAATTGTAATAAATATTTTTATTGTCTCTGAACTGTAAGACTTATTAAGTTTTCTCTCTATCTAGAACAATTGGCATAGCAGGCGTCCAAACTTAACATCATCTACAATGAACCAAACAAAAGTTAAAGAATTTATTCTTTTGGGGTTTGGAAACCTTTACAGCTTCAATATTTTCTTGTTCTTTCTCTTCTTGATCATCTTTCTTTTCACAGTTATAGGAAACCTTATGCTCATTGTTCTTGTTTTAGTCAACACTAAGCTCCAATTCCTATGTATTACTTCCTTTGTCATCTTTCCATTTCTGACCTTGTGACTAGCACGAACATTGTTCCCAACATGCTTGACGCCATTCTATATGGAGCTAAAAATATGACTTACATGGGTTGCATCATCCAATTTTACTTTTTCAGTGGCTCAATCATGACAGAATGTTTTCTTCTTTCAGTGATGTCGTATGATCGATACCTGGCCATTTGTAACCCCTTAAGATACTCTAGTATCATGGATTTAAAATTGCGAAAGTGTCTTTCACTATGGCCATGGTTGCTGGGTCTTACTCTTAATCTTACAGGCATTATTCCTGTTTCAAAGTTTGACTTTTGCCATGACAATATCATTGACCATGTCTACTGTGACCTTTTCCCTCTTCAGAAACTTTCTTGCTCGGACACTTCCTTTGTAGAATTGGAAGTGGTTCTATTTTCTATGCCAATATTTATCATTCCTTGTGGTTTTATCATAGGAACCTATGTGTATATCTTCCTCACTATAGCCAAGATCCCATCTACAACAGGCAAAAAGAAAACTTTTTCTACCTGTAGTTCTCATCTTATTGTTGTGGTGGCATTTTATGGGACACTGATAGCTAAATACATGATCCCATCTGTAGGACATTCCTTGATTATTAATAAGATTGTTTCCTTATTGCATACTTTAATCATTCCATTGTTTAACCCTATAGTATATAGCTTCAGAAACCAGGATATAAAGTTGGCATTCAGAAAATGTTTTGTCAAATAACAAAAATTGTATACATTTTTATCTATCAATCTCTTCTGATTGCTTCATCATTGGCATAAATATTGAAAGGTGTTCTCTGTGGTGTACAAGTTCTTTTTGTTGCTTGTTGTCCTTCAAAAATATTCTGTTTACCGATAATCTGTAGGGGGATCACTGTAGAGTATTGCAATCATAAGAGATGTGAAGTAATATGCAGTGCCCAGTATTGGGCTGTCTGTATGAAGAATAGATATGCTGGGTCTTCCAGAGAAAGAGGAAATCATTGTAACCCATCTCTGCTCTTAATAATAGATGAATAGTAAGATGAAATGAGTGTAGGATCCACTTCTATTTATTTAGAATATTGAAAAAGATTATTCAAAAATGAGTCTTTTATTTTAACTTTAATAGACAATTTTAATTATAAGCCAAATTATCAGCAAGGTCTAATAGGTCATTTGTGATTCAACCTATAAAACTGGCTCCTTGTTTCCAAATGATTGGCTCCAAAGTCAACTCTAACTTGTGGTGTCTTCTACTGGACCATTAGGACCCAAGATTGCTTAAGAACCTGAGAGCAAACAGAAATGTTGTGGTATCCAAATTGTTCATTGTATGTTCATTCTACAGTATATCCAATGCATTTTCAAAATAAAGCATGATGTATAAGTCTTAAAAAAATATTTAGCTACTAAAGTATGGTTGAAGAAATGGAAATTGCACACATTGGCGATCAAAATTAGAGAAAAATGTATGATCACTTGATTTTTTCAGACAGAGTCTAATCTACATTGATCAACATTTGAAGATTTTTTATGTGAGGGTACATCATGCCACTAGAACAGTGTTTTCCAAAATAACCAAAGTTTATAAACTTAAAGCCTTTTATTTTACAAAAAAAACACCATATTTAGAGAAGAGCAATGACTAGCAGAGAGAAAAAATTAAAACTAAATGTGAAGGTCACAACATTCACCAATCAGTTTGAAGTGTACAGGCCTTTGCTTTGTACAGGCCTTTGTTTTGAATGATTCAGCACATCTGCGGCCACAGGACATCACTAGTCTCTCACACTGCTCTCAGGTGATTTTGGTCCAATCTTCTTCCAGTCTCTTCCACAGTTCTGTGACTGTTGTGGGTTTTTTGGCCATAACTTTAAAACCAAGGATTTTACAGAGATTTTCTATTGGTTTAGATCAGTACTCTGGGCTGGCCATTTAATTGTTTCAATGTTTTCTTTTTAAAGGTACTGCTTTATCCATTTTGATATGTGACAGGGAGTATTATCCTGCAAGAAAATCACTGGAGTGAGTGCTGAATGCAAGTAAGAAACCACGTGTTGTTGAAGAAGGTTCTAATACACACTTGAATTCACTCTACCATGTAGCTGTATGAGAGGTCCCACCCCTGCAGCAGAAAACATTCCCCAAACCATAACACTACCTGCACCACCTTTCATCTACCTTTATACACTTTAGGTTCAGTCTTTCCCCAGTTTGTCAATGAACATAATGTTTCTCATCAGACGCAAATAAATTAAACTTGCTTTTATCACTAAAATGAACTGTTGAACACTTTTCCTCAGTCCACACAACATGCTCCTCACCAATGGTGAGTCTAGCCTTTTGATTCTTTCTGCTTATGAGAGGTTTGGACACTGTAGGGTAGGCTTTCAGTCCAAATGCTCTTAGACTTCGTGACACTGTATGACACGACAGAAGTTTACCCTGTTCACTGCTGAACTGGCAAGTTATTCCAGCTACAGTGTTGAAACGATTACCCATGGAGATTCTCTGTATTATCCTGTCCTCTTTTGCACTTGTCTTGCGAGGGGGCCTAGCTTTTTTGGGGGACTTGAAAGAGTTTGTGATGCTGTAAGGATGCAATTTTCTAGAAAGCACAGACTTGGAATGACCATCTTCTGTTACTATGGCTGCTAGGGTGACCCCTTTCATGCAAAAAATAGTAATGGCGGTCTGATTAGGAGCGCTCTAAGGAACAAGCAGACATGTAAGATGTTTTCATAAATGAAAAACCTTTTATTAACTCCTTAGCTCCCCTCACAGCTCCACTACGTGTTTCAACTGCATACAAACAGTCTTCATCAGGTGGTGCAAGGGGGTACACTGGACATTGGCATTATATAGATAGCAGTTACTCATGATTGGTCTTTTGTTAAACAATGCTTTGCTTCCAACTGGCTGGTTCACAATTATTCAATTAACCCTTCCTTTATCCAACAAAGAACAATCTCCTGTTCACCTCCACCTGCAGAGCCGCACACCAGATATAAGGCTGCTCTGTGTTGACAGCATTTTTTTTTTTTTTTTTATATAAACCAATCTCCTATTTACCTATAGAGGGCACACTTCCCATTAATCTATACCCACAAAGGTTTCTCCAAATTATATATACAACAAATATAGTTAGTTTCTGTGTTACACTAATTTTTCAACACACAAATAGGATAAAAATAGCATATAAAAACAAAATAAAAATAACAGTAAAAAAATGTGCAAGTATACGGCAGTACAATATGTATGTTCATGTTTCACAATAAAAAATATAAAATTAACATTAAAAAGAATTTTTACAATTCCTGAATAAAATTACCTGTAATATAGCTGTATGATATTTATTTCTTATATTATTCTTAATGTTTCGCTACATTCTCAAGGGTCAGGTTATGGCCTTCCGGGCTCAGCGTTCCCATTTTAAAAATCCAGAAACTCTCCATCTTAATGAGAGTACCCAGACGGTCATTCACATTATCTTTCACATGATCTATCACTGTAAGTTTCATCTTCATAGCATCTTTTTGATGGCAGATTGTGTAGTGCTTTGATAGACTATGTAGCTGATACCCGTTTTTGATGTTGGACCGGTGCTTATTGAGCCTTGCATGCATGGTTTGAATTGTTCTCCCAATGTATTGGGTCCCACACGGACACTCGATTAAATAGATGATATATGTGGATTGGCATGAGACCTTGTGTTTTATGGGAAAACCTTTGTTTAGTGGTTGAGGATGTGAAAGTTTTCTCTCCATCACTGATGACTCTACAGCAAAGACACTTAGGGGTCTCGCATGCATAACATCCCACATTCGTGTTATCTTCTCCCCCTCCTAGCTTATTTTTTGGTTTACATCCCACCTTGCTAGGGGCCACCATTTCCCGCAGATTTTTGTTTCTCCTATATATAACATTGGGTCTTTTGGGTAGGTGATCACCGAGAATCGGGTCACTCTTCAACACAAACCAATACTTATTTATCAAATCTAGAATTAATTTTCTAGATTGGCAATAAGTGGTTACCAAGCTCCATTTGAAGTCAACCATTAAGTGGTTTACAAAAATATGTAGGTAAATTGGAATCATATCTGAAAGACTCCTCGCAACTAATAAAAGAAGTGAGAGCTTTACCCTCACTTCCTGGTTGTCTTCTACTCACGTTGGATGTAGCTGCATTATACAGCAACATACCACACAGTAGAGGTCTTGAGGTAATTGAGAATATCTTAAAGAGTGACCAAGAACTACCAGATGAACAAAAAGAGCTCATAGTAACAGCAATACGTTTCATATTGGATAATAATGTATTTACCTTTAATGGCTTGGTGTATCGACAGAAGAGGGGCTGCGCAATAGGGACTAGATTCGCACCAAGTTACGCAAACTTGTATATGGGTGCATATGAATCGGTCTCCATTGCGCAGCCCAGATGGGAGAAAGAGAAAATTGTCTATTACAAACGCTATATAGACGATTTGATCATTATTTGGAGGGGTACCGAGGAAGAGGTGCAAACCTTTGTGACAGAATTAAATAATAACAATTGGGGACTAAAGTTCACTATGTCTGTGTCCAGTTCAGCCCTCCAGTATTTGGACCTGTGGGTTCGCTTTGATCATCTGGGGAGGGTGTACACGTCCACGTTCTTCAAGAAGGTACATGTCAACAGCTACTTGGAGTTCGGGAGTGGGCACCTCCCTAGGTAGTTATCTAGCGTTCCCTATGGCCAATACTGGAGGGTGAGAAAAAACTGTACAAATGATAGTGACTTTAGGACAGAATCAAAAATTCTAGAGAAAAGGTTCATTGCAAGATGCGTATAAAAGAACAAAAGATCTTACACAAGAATCATGCATAGAGAAAATGTCAAACAATGAAAGGAAAAAGAATGAGGAGGAAATTGTAAATAAGACTAAATGGAGCTTGGTAACCACTTATTGCCAATCTAGAAAATTAATTCTAGATTTGATAAATAAGTATTGGTTTGTGTTGAAGAGTGACCCGATTCTCGGTGATCACCTACCCAAAAGACCCAATGTTATATATAGGAGAAACAAAAATCTGCGGGAAATGGTGGCCCCTAGCAAGGTGGGATGTAAACCAAAAAATAAGCTAGGAGGGGGAGAAGATAACACGAATGTGGGATGTTATGCATGCGAGACCCCTAAGTGTCTTTGCTGTAGAGTCATCAGTGATGGAGAGAAAACTTTCACATCCTCAACCACTAAACAAAGTTTTCCCATAAAACACAAGGTCTCATGCCAATCCACATATATCATCTATTTAATCGAGTGTCCGTGTGGGACCCAATACATTGGGAGAACAATTCAAACCATGCATGCAAGGCTCAATAAGCACCGGTCCAACATCAAAAACGGGTATCAGCTACATAGTCTATCAAAGCACTACACAATCTGCCATCAAAAAGATGCTATGAAGATGAAACTTACAGTGATAGATCATGTGAAAGATAATGTGAATGACCGTCTGGGTACTCTCATTAAGATGGAGAGTTTCTGGATTTTTAAAATGGGAACGCTGAGCCCGGAAGGCCATAACCTGACCCTTGAGAATGTAGCGAAACATTAAGAATAATATAAGAAATAAATATCATACAGCTATATTACAGGAAATTTTATTCAGGAATTGTAAAAATTCTTTTTAATGTTAATTTTATATTTTTTATTGTGAAACATGAACATACATATTGTACTGCCGTATACTTGCACATTTTTTTACTGTTATTTTTATTTTGTTTTTATATGCTATTTTTATCCTATTTGTGTGTTGAAAAATTAGTGTAACACAGAAACTAACTATATTTGTTGTATATATAATTTGGAGAAACCTTTGTGGGTATAGATTAATGGGAAGTGTGCCCTCTATAGGTAAATAGGAGATTGGTTTATAAAAAAAAAAAAAAAAAAATGCTGTCAACACAGAGCAGCCTTATATCTGGTGTGCGGCTCTGCAGGTGGAGGTGAACAGGAGATTGTTCTTTGTTGGATAAAGGAAGGGTTAATTGAATAATTGTGAACCAGCCAGTTGGAAGCAAAACATTGTTTAACAAAAGACCAATCATGAGTAACTGCTATCTATATAATGCCAATGTCCAGTGTACCCCCTTGCACCACCTGATGAAGACTGTTTGTATGCAGTTGAAACATGTAGTGGAGCTGTGAGGGGAGCTAAGAAGTTAATAAAAGGTTTTTCATTTATGAAAACATCTCACATGTCTGCTTGTTCCTTAGAGCGCTCCTAATCAGACCGCCATTACTATTTTTTACTATTTTTTGCATGAAAACTACTCTCTTTTTGAGGGACTGGCGGCTGGAGCAGCTCAGGAACAGCACAAACGATCTGCCTTGAACAGGAGAGCGGAGAGGCAGTGCACATACCGCCAGCGGCGGAGGCTGTTAAACCGGGTTGTGCAGGACTTGCACAACCCGATAAGGTGAGTGGCCACCTACAAATGCCATTTAGACATTTTTAATAAGGGGATCCTACACATTTGCGCCCCTTTTCCTTTTTGTTTTACAAAGGGTGACCCCTTTGGCCTTCATCTGGACGACCTGCTGTCAGAGAGTTTCAGTCACTTTGGAATGGCACACCATTTTTGCAAAGTGAGTGCTAACTGGAAAGTTAGGCTGCAGTTAGAGTTTGTCAGATAGTTAAAAAAAATTAGCAGCAGGTGGTAGACTAACATGAATAAGTGGAAGGTATCTGAAAGTGTTCTCTAATTTTGATCAGAGTTTGTTTAAATTTATCTCATTTACAATTTTATTCTGTGCTTTAAAATATAGTCAGTTTATGAAATAAGCTTAAAATACTGCTATTTTCCTCAGGTTTAGGATATTTTCACATAGGACAACACAATAACTGTAATATTAAGGAAATCATGTATTCTCTAATTGTGATCACCAGTGTATAATCAATCAAATAAATCAGAAGAAGGAGTAACCAATAGTGGCTAAGAAGAAAGGAAAATATACTGTGAAGTATGTGCATATGAAAACCTCCCTACTGCAGGGTGTAACTAAGCCATTAACCAAAAAGATGCAAAGAACATAATTAGCAGAGCATAGAAAGAAGAAGATAACGATAAAAACCACAAATTGAGCAGGAGAGCAGTGGCAGGACAGACTTTGAGTAGGAGAACAGTGGGACAACAGTAAGGAAGCAGGCTAGAGGCAGGAGGATAGAAAATG
This sequence comes from Allobates femoralis, assembly GCA_033576535.1. NCBI lineage: Eukaryota > Metazoa > Chordata > Amphibia > Anura > Aromobatidae > Allobates > Allobates femoralis. Next base: position 337,964,904 of record JARQOC010000006.1, read on the forward strand.
ATCAAAGTAACAGTTGGGGAACAGAAAGTGAGCAGGGTAGCAGTGAGAGAACAGAACGTGAGCATGGCAGCAGTGGGAGGACAGAAAGTGAGCAGTAAAGTAATAAGAGGACAGAATGTGAGCAGGGAGCACAGAAAGTGAGCAGGAGAGCAGTGGGAGGCCATAGCTGTGGTTAGAAAGCTGGGGAGCTGAGAAAGTATGTCAGGAGAGGCTGAGAGCTGAATCAGTAAAGCCACCAGTAAATGCTTTGTTATATCCACTGCTGCTGCAAGAGCAGAAAGCAGCAGTTGTAATGAGTGTGTCATTTGCCGCATCTGCCTTCTAGCGGATCACTTGCGGCAAGACTGTGTTACACCTAATGCACTCCCTATAGGACTTGCGGACATGGGCAGCATTTGCCGTTTTGCACTTGCGGCAAGTCAAGTTCGTTGCCGCAAGTGCAAAACCGCAAATTCTGCCTATGTCCACAAGTCCCTTAGGGAATGAATTAGGCCTAACTCAGTCTTGCCGCAAGTGATCCGTTAGGTGGCAGCAGATGTGGCAAAACTACCAGATCTGCCGTGAATGGCGAAAAACCCTCATGTGAAAGCAGCCTTAGTTGGGTCTCTTTTAGAAACTTAGCTACTGTTTTTGTAGTGGTTTTCAATTACATCTTGATATTTTTACAGTTCATATAAATAGCTGTATTCTGCTGGTTGTTTTTGGAAACAGGGGTTACTCTCTACTTTGTTGTCAAAAATGCCCTCTACAATTAGTATAAAGTGAGATAAAATAATTTTAAGGTTTAATTTTTTAATAATTTTATTTACAAATTTTAAGATTTAAGTTGTGGCTCAAAAGTTTTATTTTCCATTCCTCCATGCAACAAAAAAATAAAATTCTGTAGCCGAGGTATAGAAAAAAGTGTAATGCCTTTTTGCCATCTCTCCTGCAAATGAATGAATCCATCTGAAATTCACCACCTATAGACATTCAGGCGGTCTGGCTCCTACTCACTGCACAGACTTGCAGCTACACGCTGTGCAGGGATGCAGTTGTCAGAGATAGCCAGAGTTCCCATGGAGAAGACAGAGACAGTTTATTAACAGTCTGTGCCTTCCCCATCACTATATACCGAGTAAATGAAAGGCAGGCACAATGTGTAAAATAAATAAAAAATGAAATGTAGAAATAGAAAATCACAAGTAAATAAATAAAAATGTCACTGTCAATCCAAATCACTGTTACAAGCCTTGCTCCCCTAAAAAAATGTGTTGGATATATAAAAATAATTGGCACAAAATGGGAAAAAATTAACGCATTCTTAAATGTATTTCTATAGTCCTTTGTGGTTAAAAACAAAAATAAACATGAGAAAACACACACTTTATTAGTCTACAGATACTAGCAAAATAAAAGAAATAGAATATGACAGTTACATAAAAATTAAGCTCCATATATCACAAAAAAAGAGAAAATATCTAAATATATTTTCTTTACAGCTTTTAAAACCGCATATGCGGAAAAAAAAATAAATCCAAAAATGTGCCTAGGCAGGAACCAGGCTAAATGGCCCAACCTTGAACTGGATAACATAGGAGCAGCGCTAGAATGCCAAAAATACGCTGCATCCAAAATGCTTCTTATCCTTATATTGGTAATATACATAATAAGCTCAACATAAAGTTTCTTTCTCATACCCTGGTGCCTTTTTTCATCTTTAGCCACCTCTCTGTGCATCCAACTTCACAAAACTACATTTCACAGCAGCATCCTGCTGCAATGTCCCTCCCAGGGCTCCAGACAAACCCCACCCCTTCAGCTGTATCTGCTGTACTCCAAATATAGTTTTCGTTAAAATGAGCAATGGTCATATTCATTGTTCTTATTTTCAGTGTGCCTAGACCACAAAATTTCATTAGTGGTTAGTGGGAATATATTCATACATAAATGAAAAAAGAAACATAAAAAATATATAAAGGCACAATTATATACCGTATATACTCGCGTATAAGCCGAGTTTTTCAGCCCAAAAATTTGGCTGAAAAGTCCCCCCCTCGGCTTATACGCGAGTCATACGGCCCCCCTCAAAGTTTGGCGCCCCCACCTCAGTTTCTGGGCCCCCCCGCATGCAGCGCTGCACATATACATTACGTATCTAGCAGCTGTTACCCTCCGGTGGCAGATCGCGGCTCCCGGCTCCGGGCTCCATCTTCCTCTCTGTCTTCCTGGTTGTCATGTGACCGGCGCGATGACGTCATCGCGCCGGTCACAAAGCAGGAAGACAGCGAGGAAGATGGAGCCCGGAGCCGGGAGCCGCGATCTGCCACCGGAGGGTAACAGCTGCTAGACACGTAATGTATATGTGCAGCGCTGCATGCGGGGGGGCCCAGAAACTGAGGTGGGGGCGCCAAATTATGAGGGGGGCCCTGCTGGGGCCCTGTATACTACCACTGGGGCTATATACTACCACTGGGGCTATATACTACCACTGGGGCTATATACTACCACTGGGGCTGTATATATACTACCACTGGGGCTATATACTACCACTGGGGCTGTATACTACTACTGGGGCTATATACTACCACTGGGGCTATATACTACCACTGGGGCTATATACTACCACTGGGGCTGTATATATACTACCACTGGGGCTATATACTACCACTGGGGCTGTATACTACTACTGGGGCTATATACTACCATTGGGGCTATATACTACACTGGGGCTGTATGTATACTACCACTGGGCTATAACTACCACTGGGGCTATATACTACCACTGGGCTGTATACTACTACTGGGGCTATATACTACCATTGGCTATATACTACCACTGGGGCTGTATGTATACTACCACTGGGGCTATATACTACCACTGGGGCTTATACTACTACTGGGGCTATATACTACACTGGGGCTTATACTACCACTGGGGCTGTATGTATACTACCACTGGCTATATACTACCACTGGGGCTGTATACTACCATGGGCTATATATACCACTGGGGCTGTATACTACCACTGGGGCTGTATATATACTACCACTGGGGCTATATACTACCACTGGGGCTGTATACTACTACTGGGGCTATATACTACCACTGGGCTATATACTACCACTGGGGCTATATACTACCACTGGGGCTGTATTTACTACCACTGGGTATATACTACCACTGGGTGTATACTAACTGGGCTTAATACTACCACTGGGGCTGTATACTACCACTGGGGCTGTATATATACTACCACTGGGGCTATATACTACCACTGGGGCTGTATATACTCTGGGGCTATATACTACCACTGGGGCTATATACTACCACTGGGGCTATATACTACCACTGGGGCTGTATATATACTACCACTGGGGCTGTATATACTACCTGGGGCTGTATACCACTGGGGCTCGTTATACTACATGGGTGCTGTAATACTACGGTGCGACAACTGGGGCTGCTGCTGTATACTACCACTGGGGCTGCTGCTGTATACTACCACTGGGCTGCTGCTGTATATACCACTGGGGCTGCTGTATATACCTCTGGGGCTGCTGTATACTACCACTGGGGCTGCTGCTGTATATACCACTGGGGCTGCTGCTGTAACACTGCTGGGGCCTGTATATACCACTGGGGAGGCTGCTGTATACCACACTGCTGGGGGCTGTATACCTGTGCTGGGGTCCACCCTCGGCTTATACACGAGTCAATAAATTTTCCCAGGTTTTGGGGGCAAAAGTAGGGGGGTCGGCTTATACACGGTCGGCTTATACACGAGTATATACGGTATACATAAATAAGTAAATTATTCAGCCGTGTGCCTCCTTATGGCAATGTGGCTCTCCTATGCTAACAAGCTTCCCCAATGCCTTCTTACGTTAGTTAGGCCACGTGGACATTTGGAGTATTTGGTGAGATTTTTACCTTAGTAGTTGTAACTAAAGCCAGGAGTGGAACACACAGAGGTAAAGTATACCAGAACATGTCACCACTGCTGTATCTATAACCCACTCGTGATTTTGACTTACAAATACTGAGGTAAAAAGCTCCCCACATACTCAACATGTGCATGTGGCCTTACAAATACTGAGGTAAAAACTCCCCACATACTCAACATGTGCATTGGCCTTACAAATACTGAGGTAAAAACTCCCCAAATACTCAACATGTGCTTTTGGCCTTATAGTAAAAACATCCTTCTGTGCTTCCTTATGGAAATACCACTTTTATAAAGTAATATCTCTTATTTGCTTCCTTAGAATAATGCCCCTTTTCTCCTTATAGTTATATAGCCTGCATGTAGTAATAAACCCTCTTTTGTCTTCTTATAATAATGCAGCTTGCCTGTAGTAATAAAGCCCCATGAGACATGAATGATTCTATAGCTGTCAACAAATATCTTAAGGGCTGTCGCACTGTAGAGGGAACAACTTTATTCTCATCTGCACAAAGAAAGACTAAAAGCAATGGGATGAAACTGAATAGACGGAGACACAGATTAGATACCGTATATACTTGTGTATAAGCCGACCCGTGTATAAGCCGACCCCCCCTACTTTTGCCCCCAAAAGCTGGGAAAAGTTATTGACTCGCGTATAAGCCTAGGGTATAAAATGCAGCAGACCCCCATCCTATTATATAGCCCCCCGTCACTGGTATATAGCGCCCCTCAGCAATGGTATACAGGCCCCTCAGCAGTGGTATTATACAGGCTCCTCAGCAGTGCTATACAGCCCCCTCCCTCGTATCAGGCCACTCAGCAGTGGTATAGAGGCCCCTGTGCAGTGGTATACAGGCCCCTGTGCAGTGGTATACAGGCCCCTGTGCAGTGTAACAGGCCTGTGCAGTGGTATACAGGCCCCTGTGCAGTGTATAGAGGCCTGTGCAGGGTATACAGGCCCCTGTGCAGTGGTATACAGGCCCCTGTGCAGTGGTATACAGGCCCCTGTGCAGCAGTATACAGGCCCCTGTGCAGTGGTATACAGGCCCCAGTGTAGTGGTATACAGGCCCCAGTGCAGTGGTATACAGGCCCCAGTGCAGTGGTATACAGGCCCCTGTGCAGTGGTATACAGGCCCCTGTGCAGTGATATACAGGCCCCTGTGCAGTGGTATACAGGCCCCTGTGCAGCAGTATACAGGCCCCTGTGCAGCGGTATACAGGCCCCAGTGTAGTGGTATACAGGCCCCAGTGCAGTGGTATTCAGGCCCCAGTGCAGTGGTATACAGGCCCCTGTGCAGTGGTATACAGGCCCCTGTGCAGTGGTATACAGGCCCCTGTGCAGTAGTATACAAGCCCCTGTGCAGTGGTATACAGCCCCTGTGCAGTAGTATACAGGCCCCTGTGCAGTGGTATACAGGCCCCTGTGCAGTGGTATACAGGCCCCTCTGCAGTGGTATCCCTTGTATCTGGCCCCCAGCAGTGATACACAGCCCCCCATCCTTAGTATGTGTCCCCCAGGCTGCGGCACCTGTTAAAATAACAAACATTTCATACATCACCTTTCCGGTGCCGCTCCTCCGGTCCCGGCTTCTTCTTGCTTGTGCTGGCTTCTAGTGCTGTGACCGGGCGCAGCAGATGACGTCATCTGCTGCGCCCGGTCACATGACACCGGCACAAGCTGATGGACGGGGGGATGCCGTGCATATTCATTACGCTAATGAGGCGGCCCTACGTGACCGCCCGCGGTCACTGCAGCCCACTCCTGCCTCCTCCAGCACCCGGTCACAGCCCCCCCCCCAAGCACATACACCGTGACTCGAGTATAAGCCGAGGGGGGCACTTTTCAGCACAAAAATTGTGCTGAAAAACTCGGCTTATACTCGAGTATATACGGTATTAGAAAAAACTTTCTGAAGGTGACCAACAAGTGGAACATGGGTATGACAGACTCTGGGCACTAAAAAACTGCCAGTTGTATTGTCAGACTGCATCAATTGTGGTAATCACAAACCAATGGGGCTGCGACAGGTGTTGCTCAACCCAAAGAAGCACGTGTATATGCAATAGCGAAAAAAGATACGGGCGGCACTCACCATTCATCAGTGGCTGTGCAAAAGGTTTTATTCCAGGTTCCAGGAACAAGGGGTTACATTAGTGCAGGGAGGGGGGAATTGCAATGGCGGACTACGGTTGCACTGTTTCGCATGTTACTGCTTGATTACAGGACCTGTTGAAGTGGTAACACGCAAAACAGTGTGCCCGTAGGCCACCGTGCAATTCCCCCATCACTGCACTAATATAACCCCTTTTTTCCTGGAACTTGGAATAAAAACTTTTGCACAGCAACTGAAGACTGGTGAGTGCCACCCATATCTTTTTTCGCAATTGGATCAACAAGTGGAACAGGCTGTCATAAAGGGTGATGAGTTCCCCTACAATTGAAGTCTTCAGACAGCGTCTGGACAGACATCTGTCTGGGATGATTTAGTAAATCCTGCTTTGAGCAAGTGATTGGACCAGATGACCCAGGAGGTTCCTTCCAACTCTACCATTCTATGACTTCTTAATAAATGCTTACTCCCCAATAAGGCCTCCTATACTAATAAGGCTCCTATGTCTTCTATACACTGTGTGCACAATTATTAGGCAAATTGTATTTTTGATGATTAATTTTATTATTGAACAACTACAGTAATGTTGGTCAATCCAACATGTTAACAAATGTGAATATTTAAAAAAAAGTGAAAAAAAGGTGAAGTTTTGTCTTTGTTAGCATAATATCTATATATGCAGAATTATTATGCAACTAAATGAAAAACTTACATTTTCTCATTTCAATATTTTCATCTGTTAAAGTGAGAATAATAAGCAAACAATTCAAAATGTACAAAAATAAATTTCTGACATTTAAAAAAAATAAATCAGTGACCAATATAGTCGCCCTTCTTGTCATTAACATTCATACAGTTGAAACGAGAAGTTTACATACACTAAATAAAAAGACACATATGAATTTTTTTTTCACTATCTAACATGAAATGAGAATAAACTTTTCCCATTGAAGGTCAATTAGAATTACCATAATTATTATTTGCCAAATGCCAGAATAATGAGAGAATGTTTTAAGACATTTTGATTACTTTCTGCAAAGTCATAAGTTTATATACATTTTATTAGTATTGGGACCACTGCTCTTAAAGGGATCCTGTCACCTCCAAAACGCCTCCTAAGCTATCAAAACAGTCCCCGCACCATCCTATCACTAATCTCACACTTCTTTTGTCTCCTAAAAGCATCCTGTGAAAGTGCATAAAAACGTTTTAATACTCATTAGTGATTATAATTAGCAGGGTCCATATTCTTTAGTCACCAGGGGTGTTCTTTTGCAGCTCCAGGATCCAGCCCTCTCTCTGTCTGTGCTTAAGTGAAACTGAAGGCAGGACTAATGATTTGCATTCTGTGAGCGATAGAGAGAGGGGAGGGCAATGCCTGCACATCACAGCAGAACACACAGAGACAGGGTGGATCCTGGAGCTGCACAACAACCCGCCCTGGTGACTAAAGAATATGGCCCCTGCTAATTATAATCACTAATGAGTATTAAAACGATTTTATGCACTTTCACAGGATGCTTTTAGGAGACAAAAGAAGTGTGAGATTAGTGATAGGAAGCAGCAGGGACATGTTTTGCTAGCTTAGGAGGCGTTTTGCAGGTGACAGGATCCCTTTAAATTGTATGATTTGGGTCAAACGTTTTGGATATCTTTCCACAAGCTTCTTGCAATAGTTTGAGCCCATTTCTTCTGATAGAACCGATGCAACTGAGCCCTGTTTGTAGGTCACCTTGCTCGCACTTGCCTTTTCAGCTTTGCTCAGAAATTTTCAGTAGGATTGAGATCAGGGCTTTGTGATGGTCACTCCAAAAAATGTACTTTGTTATCCTTCAGCCACTTTATAACCAGTTTGGCAGTATGCTTCAGGTCGTTGTCCATTTGGGAGACCCAATACAGCCCAAGTTTTAACTTCCTGGCTGATATCTTGAGATGTTGCTTCAGTATTGCCACATAATCTTTTTTCTTCATGATGCCATCTATTTTGTGAATTGCACCAGTCTCTCCTGCAGCAAAACAACCCCACAACATGATGGTGCCACCCCCTTTTTTACAGTTGGAATGGTGTTCTTAGGCTTCCAAGCTTCTAACTTTTTCACCAAACGTAACGATGGTCGTTATGGCCAATTTAATTTTAGTTTCATCAGACCACAGCACTTCTCCAAAAATGTAGGTCTTCGTTCCTGTGTGCATTTGCAAAAATTATTTTGACTTTTTTAGATTTATTTGGAGTAATGGCTTCTTCCCTGCAGAGTGGCCTTTCAGCCCATGTTGATACAGTACCCGTTTCACTGTGCATAATGACACAATCTTACCAGCTTCCAACATCATCTTCTTAAGGCTTTTTGCTTTTGTTCTTGGGGTGATATGCACATGTTGGACCAAAGCACGTGCATCTCTGGGACACAGAACCCATCTCCTTTCTGAGCGGTATGATGGCTGGACATTCCCATCTTTTTTGTACTTGTGTATAATTATTTGTACAAAAGAATGAAGCACTTTCAGGTATCTGAAAATTACACCCAGGGATGAACCAGACTTGTGCAAGTCCACAATTCTCTTCCTGATATCTTGGCTGATTTCTTTAGACTTTCCCATGCTGCTGCACAAAGAAGCAGTCTTTTAGGTGTGCATTAAAATACATCCACATGTGTGTCTCTAATTAACTCAAATATTGTCAATAAACCTATCAGAAGCTTCGAAACACTTGACTTCATCATATGGTTTGTCCCAAATTGTTTAAAGGCATTGTAATCTTAGTGTATGTAAACTAGTGATTTTGCAGAAAGTATTAAAAATGCCTTAAAACATTCTCTCTCTCACTTTACTGGTATTTGGCAAATATAGATAATTATGGTAAACCTAATTGTGCATTAAAATACATCCAGGGGGGCGTGTCCTGCTGCTGATGGCGCCGGACGCTTGCTGAGAAGGCTCCGACGCTCAGGCTGATTTAACGGCTCCCACCGGCTCTTACCGGGCTCTAACTCCTCCATATATCAAGAAAAGACCACCCGCACATAGCGATGCCGCGAGCGGGCTCCCGGCGCCGGGAAACAGAAGGTAAACTGACCGACTTCTTCAGCACTGATTCCCAGAAGCCCTCCAAAATGGCGCCGGCTAATGCAGCCTCTGCAGCTTCCTCATCCCCCACAGGGCACGCTCAGCGATCTTCACGCTCCCCTCCCGGATCTCAGAACAGGGGGTCTGGAGACAGGGATGAATCCCCAGTGTCTAAACGATCCCTCCGGGACATGCTGGGGTCCCTTAGAGACTCCATGCTAGGAGAAATACGCTCCATGATAGGAGACCTGCGCACAGACATGGCGGCTCTGAATGAAAGAACGTCACATCTTGAAACAAAGATGACGGACTATGTAACTGCTCACAACAACCTAGCTGATGATTATGATATAATGGAGAAGGAGATGAAAAAGACGCAGTTAACCCTTTCCCACCTTGAAGACGGTTTGCGTAAAAACAATGTTAAACTACGAGGTGTAAAAGAACTGGAGCATGAGGAGGATCTCAGGAGTATCATAGCTATGTTCCTTACGGCGGTGCTACCAGACGTTCCCCCTGCTGTGTTGGAGGTAAACAAGGCGTATAGACTACCAAAACCGGCCAAAATGGCCAAGGACATCCCAAGAGATATCCTGATCTCGTTTCAACGACCTGATGCGAGAGAAACTCTCCTGCGTGCCATGCGCTCCCATCCTACCCTGCCAGATCCGTTTGGCTCAGCGGCGGTTTTCCCGGATCTTTCGCCGGGGACTCTTGCCAGGCGCAGGGAGTTCGCACCAAGTTGCAGGGTTTTACAAGAGAAGGGGATTCAATACATCTGGGGATCCCCGGTATCCCTAACCTTCCGCTACAAGGGATTGAGACAATTCTTCCAGTCCCCATCACAGCTACGCAAAGCCCTGCGAGCCTGGAGTCTCTCTGTCCCGGGAGGTTCTTCACCGACTGACCATGATGGTCCTCGACACGGACCTCAACGGAGGGTCGACAAAAGTTCCAGCCGAAGCCCGGAATCAACGCGATGAAGCCTGTGCGGTCGTGCCTCAGGCTTGTATATCTGTTTTCTGAGGAGATCCTCGCTTTGTCCCCAGGCTGACCCTTACTCGGGTCACTGGTGACCGAGGATTTCCCTACCCCCAGGAGACCACTGGGTGTGGGCACCGGCGGGCAGGAGGTGAGCTTGATTATTTCCCTGCTCTCCCTATCCCAGCTCGTCGGACCTGGCCCGGGAGGTTCTCAAATTGTTAAGGTTTACATTTGTGTGTTACAACTGCTTGTTTGACGCTTTTCCTTCCCAATCCCTTTCCCCCTACCCCGTCCACCTCCTCTCCGGTCATTCCCCTCGCTCTCTCTGATCTTTCTTTCTATTCTCTCCTATTTCTTTCCTCTGAGCTCTTACTACCTCCTTCTCAAGGCCAACAAGTGTCTCTGGGCCCCGGGCCTCAGCTATCTCTCATATCCCCCAATTTACTGCTCTAGATCTCATTAACTTATGGCGGGATCAACATCAACGATCCAGATTGCCTCCCTTAATGTAAAAGGGTTAAACTCTGCGGTGAAGCGTTCCTTCCTATGGAGGGAGGCGCGTAGACTGCGTGCTGACGTGCTATGCGTCCAAGAAACGCACCTACTGGCCTCAGACAATCACAGGGTCCGACACCCATCTTACCCACATATTTTCTTTGCCAACAACACTGTAAAAAAGGCAGGAATATGCGTTATTGTAAGTAATAAACTACAATTTCAACTTAAATCGACCGAATCTGACCCACTGGGGAGGTTCCTTATTTTGAAAGCCCTCATCTCTGAGGAACTGTACACAATTGTAGCGTTGTATGCGCCCAATGTGGGACAGTATAAATTCCTGAACTCCCTATTTAAAAAACTGAGGGCCTCGGTAGAGGGCTCCCTGATAATCTGCGGGGATTTTAATGCTATAATGGAGAACAGACTGGACACATCCTCTCCATCCGCTCGGCGGGGGAGAGAATTGTCCCAATTGTGCCGTGAATTTTGCCTCCACGACGTGTGGCGATACCTCCATGCCGAAGAAAGAGACTTTACATTTTTTTCCAACAGTCACAAGTCCTATTCCAGGATTGACATGTTTTTGATAGGGGAAGCATTGTTGCTCCGCTGTGAGGCGGCTTCTATAGGCCAGATCTCATGGTCGGACCACGCCCCCATTTCACTGAGTATCAGCTTGGGGCAAAAGGAGGTGTCGCCCCGTCGCTGGAGGATGAATGTGGGCCTGTTATCCAGTCAAGACACTGTCGACCACTTGGACCATAGTTTGGTAGACTATTTCCAACTGAACAACAACGGGGAGGTCTCTGATGGCACGCTGTGGGCTGCCCATAAAGCGGTCCTCAGGGGCCTCCTCATACAGAAAGCAGCACAACAAAAGCGAACGAGAGATAAACGCTGGAGAGAGCTCACTGAGCAGATAACTGAATTAGAAAGAATCAACAAAGCCGCTCAGACCCAGCGGATCACAACGCAAATCCTAGCTTTGCGAAGTGATCTCAGATCCCTCCTACTATACCAACACGAACTTGGCCTTAGAAAACTCAAAACACGATTTTATGCTGCTGGGGATAGAGCAGGAAGACTGTTGGCCAGACAACTTAAAAAACGGGTGGTACAGTCAATGGTAACCTCCATGAAAACGACAGAGGGGGGGACCGTCAGAGACCCAAATAAGATAGCAGATGTAATGGCAGACTTTTACTCAACCTTATACAACTTAAAAGACGATACCAAGACACCACAACCGACCTTGGAACGTATCCGAGATTACCTGGACCGTATAGATCTCCCTGCTCTCCCTCAGGATAAGCTACTGGAACTGAACACCCCATTCTCTTTAGCAGAAGTCCAGGCGGTGATTGGGTCCCTGAAGTTAAATTCGGCCCCAGGCCCTGATGGCTTGGCAAACGAATATTACAAAACCTTTTCCCATCATTTGGCGCCCTACCTGCTCCGACTCTTTAATACCTGGCAAGCTGAAGGGGTCCTCCCTCCGGAGGCCCTAGAGGCCACGATCACAACGATTTTAAAACCAGGAAAACCGTCTGATTCGCCGGGGAGTTATCGGCCGATCTCCCTCCTGAATACAGACGTAAAAATTTATGCTAGATTACTAGCGGCACGCCTATCGGAGAGTGTCTCATTCCTGGTGGACTCGGATCAGGTGGGATTTGTAGGGGGTCGCCAGGCGAGAGATGGAACCCGACGTATGATAGACCTCATAGAAATAGCTGAGGTTCGGGGGACCCCCAGTGTATTCCTGTCGTTAGATGCGGAAAAGGCGTTCGACAGGGTACACTGGGGTTACCTTCGGGAAGTTCTTGTGAGGTTCGGCTTCTCGGGCCCGATACTGAGGGCTATTCTGAGCCTTTACTCGAATCCGAGAGCTCGTGTCTCTACGTCTGGGTTTCTCTCCCGCCAATTTAGCATATCAAATGGGACCAGACAGGGATGTCCCCTGTCTCCCCTGATCTTTGCTCTAGTTATGGAGCCGTTTGCCGCTGCCGTCAGGGCCGAGAGTGGGATCTCGGGCATTCAGGTAGGAGCGAGGAGACATGTCATTGGCCTGTATGCGGATGACGTGATCATCGCCTGCACGGACCCTGGAGCGTCGCTCCCAATCATTATCAGGGCATTGGAGGCCTTCTCGGAGGTCTCGTATTATAAATTGAACTTGAGTAAGTCTACGGCTCTGCCCCTCAATCTCTCACAGCTGGAGTTTGAAGATCTCTCCGGTCGTTACGCATTTCAATGGGCCCCAGAGGGTATCCAGTACCTGGGTATCATACTGTGCCCATCGCAGAACCTAGCACAGGCAAATCTCTCAGCCCTGATCACGTCTCTGCGGGGTTCAATGAACTCCAGCGCACAGCCCCTGCTATCATGGATGGCCAGGATACAGGCGGTCAGGATGCTCTGGTTTCCAAGGCTTCTGTACCTGTTCCGCTGTATCCCGGTTGCATACCCGAGATCCCTTCTTACTCAACTCCAAAACCTCCTTGACAGATTTGTGTGGGCAGCGGGTCGCCCGAGGGTTAACCGAAAAACGCTGCACAGGAAGCTAAAGGGGGGCGGAATGGGAGTCCCAGACGTTATATCTTACTGCAAAGCAGCCTCTTTGGAGGCGGTCAGAGACTTATGCAAAACTTCATCCCCATCGGGATGGACTCAATTAGAACTGGACTTCGCACCGGGAATCTCACCTGGTAAGACTATTTGGGGAACGTCACTGGGTCTAATGAAAAAATCCCACCCATTGGGTACTGTCCGAAACCTATTGTCAGAATGGGGTAAGGTTCCTAGGACATGGTCCAAGTTCCCACCGGAAAAGATCCCCTTAACGGCTCTACAGGCTCATATTCCCACGTTAAATATTGCCTCGTTACAGAAATCGGGCATTACTTTTCTGGCAGATATGATGAAAGGCCCAGAGTTAATCCCCTTCGCAGAATTTTCCCGTAATAACCCGGAACGAAGAGATATGTTCATGCAGTACTCTCAGGTCCGTCACTTTTTAGAGTCTTCGGACTGCTGGCACGATTTAAAACCCGTCGCCCCCTCGCCCTTCCAGCGCTTCCTCTTCTCGGAGAACCCGAAACCAAAGGGCCTCTCGATTATATACGAAGGCCTTCTGGAATTGTCCTCTCCCGGACGCCCATCTTACGTCACCGCGTGGGAGAGAGACCTGTCCTTCGAGGCAGAGGAGGAGGATTGGGAAGGTGCGGTCTGCTGCGAATCGCGAGCTACTAGGTGTATCAATCATCTGGAATCCCTCAAAAAAGTTCACCTCCGATGGTACACTCCCCCCACAAGTTTGGCGAGATTTGGAAGCGGAAATTCTCCACTTTGCTGGAGACTCTGTGGACAAAAAGGAGATCTCGCACATATGTGGTGGTTGTGCCCTCAAATAGCCCAATTTTGGACTTTAGTGGCCAGCCTGATTGAGGTGACCACGGAGATGAAGTTTCCCTTCTCCCGCAGCTTGCGGTACTACACATTGGGGCAGAGGTCCTCCCACCAATCCCTCGTCACGTGATCTCATACATTTTAATTGCGGCCAGACTTTGCATCGCTACTTTCTGGAAGTCCCCAGCCCCTCCCACGATGTCAGATCTCACGAAACGGCTAAATGGCATATTTGCACATGAATTTCACCTAGCTCTGGATGCCCCCACGAGACGGTATGTGGCTGAGGCCTGGGACCTTTGGGCAAATCACCCTCTTGCAGATAATCCCCCTCCTTAAACTAGCATCAGGAGGTAACACTTTCTATTTCCCTCTTTTCTTTCACCTCTAGCTCCTTGTTATCAATCTCTCCTCTTCCCCCTCTCATTATCCTCACTTACTCGGGACCCTTCTATCCCCACCCCTGCGGATACTTTCCTCCTAGCCTCTCACCGCTAATCCTCCACTCCCCTGTCTCCCATCTCCCCTTATGTCATGACCCCCTCATACTGTACACACCCTCTCCCCTCATCACCTTGCCCCCAAGGGAAAATTTCAGGTCAAATATGTATTGCAGGATTCGGACGATTCATGGCATTTAACTTGACGACAAGGAATATGAGAAGAACACTCTCAACTTTGCCCTCATATAAAAGACAATTCTACTCAATTACAAGATGACAGGACGTCGTCCTATATAAATACAAACTCCTTTGAACTATTACGGATCCTGCTGCAACGCGACTTGTATTGGGGGTTCACCCTGAATACTTTCCCTGAATCCCTTGTACTACCCCCTCTCCTCATTCCCTTACCATCCCCTCTACAACAACACTAGGCAGAGATGTAAAGCCAAGGTTTATTCTTCTCTGCTATAAATATTGTCTGTGATTTTTGGGCCGAGGGGAATTCCCCTATAGGCCAATAATATGTTTTGTCATTGTACTTGTTTTATTCTTTATTTTTCCTGTATGGTTCAAAACAATAAAACATTTTGAAGACTAAAATACATCCACATGTGTCTCTAATTAACTCAAATATTGTCAATAAACCTTTTAGAAGCTTCCAAACACAAGACATCATCACATAGGCTGTCCCAAATAGTTTAAAGGCATTGTAATCTAAAGGTAATTAAACTAGTACTTTGCAGAAAGCAATAAAAATTCCTTACAACATTCTCTTCATCATTATTCTGGCATTTAACAAATTATAAATAATTATGGTAATCCTAATTGACCTAAAACGTGAATGGTTTATTCTGATTTCATGCCAGATAGTGAGAAAATAATGCATATATGTATTTTTTATATAGTGTACGTAAATGTCTGGTTTCAATTGTAAGTCTACCAAACATGGAGTCTGTCAGTTAATTAATCTGTTGACAATCAACTTTTTGGGCAGCACCAACCCACAGCCTCCCAGACACTGTTCAGAGAGGCTGACTGTTTTGCTTCATTGTAAATCTTTCAAGTTCTCAGTAGGGTTTAGGTGAGATGAGGAGGTGGCCATGACATTATTCTTTTATCTTTAAAGGGGTTTTTCCACAATTTTACATTTTAATTAATAGCTCTTATAATAAAAACAATTTCCACAATAGGATGTGTTAAAAAAATGTTACTCTCCTGAGATACTCTTATATATGTACCCTTGTGTAATATATGTGTTTGACCATACAGTCACAGATTGGATATACCACAACTCCTCATCAGGAGAGGAAATAAAAGAGTATACAGACATTACAGCCGGAGATCACAGCTGTTTCTTCCTGTAATAAAAACGAAAATGATTAATGACCGCTGTGCAGCAGTAGCTGAGCTACTTGCCTAACAGAGATCCGAGGTGAGCCAGTCGAGAGATGACTGGCTGCTCAGTGCGGTAGTACCCGAGCGTGATTCAAACCGCGCGATAAGCCACGCTACTTCTCTGATTGGTCGGCGTGGCCGTAGCGACCAATCAGCGAAGCGGCGTGGCTTGGCGGGAAATATGAATCTTCTCAGCAGCGACCAATCAGCGGCGCGGATTCATATATCCCGCCAAGCCGCGCCGACCAATCAGAGAAGTAGAGCGGCTTGGCGCGCAGTTTGAATGCCGCGTCTCTTATTGGTCGCCGCGGCATTCAAAACGTACGCCAAGTCGCGCGCCGCGTCTCATTGGTCAGAGTGGCGACCAATTAGCGGCGTGGGATTCATATTTCCCGCCAAGCCACGCCATTTCGCTGATTGGTCGCTGCAGCCACCGTAGCGACTAATGAGAGACGTGGAATTCAAACCGCGCGCCAAGCCGTGCTACTTCTCTGATTGGTCGCCAAGGCCGCAGCGACCAACAAATGAAGCGGCGTGGCTTGGCGGGAAATATGAATCCCACGCCGCTGATTGGTCGCTGCTGAGAGACTTGGCATTCAAACCGCGAAAATACATGCATAAGGATAACACTGTTGTTTTTTGTAAATGTATAACATCATTGCTCTTTTGTGTGTAATGCTATAGTGAGATGCAATCTATGCTTAAGCCGACTTTGTACAGATGTTATCAATCAGGCATAATCAGGTGGGAGGGCATACCTTTATAAGGAGAATTTTAATGTGACTTTTTATGCCAATGAATAAGGACAGTGTGTCCGAAACGCGTCCTGCTGGATGATTTTAAAGTGATTTAATAAAGGAACAAGTGGCCCTGGATTCTCTTCATTTTATTAAGGTAAATTGATGTTTATGCAGCACCAGATATCCCCTTTGTTGCGTTGGTCTTTCACAGGCTACAGATCAGAAGCAGTCTATGGTATGCCAGAGCAGGTGGCAGGGCAAGACTCAGGGAACTAGTAAAGGTTACCTTACGATTCAGCCTATTTTGTAGTTATCAAAATTATAAGCCTCGCTCTACATGTGTGAGCTAACCTTTAAAATATCTTAGTTTGGAAATTTCTGATCTTGGTGTTTTATTTTTACTTGTGGTGTATATATGTATACAGTAAGCCGAGTTTTTCAGCATAATTTTTGTGCTGAAAAGTGCCCCCCTTGGCTTATACTCTGGTCTCTCGAAGTCGGGAGACCGGGGGACGCAGCGCTGCCAGCAAGGAGTCGCCGGAAAGGTAATGTATACAATGTTTGTTATTTTAACAGGTGCCACAGCCTGGGGAACAAATACTAAGGAGGGGGGCTGTATATCACTGATGGGGGCCTGTATACTACTGCTGGGGGCCTGTATACTACTGCTGGGGGCCTGTATATCACTGCTGGGGGCCTGTATATCACTGCTGCAGGCCTGTATACCACTGCTGGGGGGCCTGTATACTACTGCTGGGGCCTGTATATCATTGCAGGGGCCTGTATATCACTGCTGGGGGCCTGCTTATCACTGCTGGGGGGCCTGTATATCACTGCTGGGGGTCTGTATACTACTGCTGGGGGCCTGTATATCACTGCTGGGGGTCTGTATACTACTGCTGGGGGCCTGTATACTACTACTGGGGGCCTGTATACCACTGCTGTGGGGGGCGCTATATACAGGGATGGGGGGCTATATAACAGGATGGGGGTTGGCTGCATTTCTCACCCTAGGCTTATACTCGAGTCAATACATTTCCCTAGTTTTGGAGGGTAAAATTTGGGGCCTCGGCTTATACTCGGGTTGGCTCATACTCGAGTATGTACGGTATATATAATTTATAGGTGTACATATCTCACAAAGGTAAAAGTCAAGGGTATAGGGCTTCTTCAGGGCCTATTCTTACAACAGGTGATCAAGGTTTGATTGGTGAGGGTTCCAAGCTCTGGGACCTGAATCAACATGCAGACTTAGGAACTTTTATGCCGGTTAGAACGGAGCGGTAGTGCACATGCACAACTCCTGTTTCATTAATTTCTGTAGGGCTGTTCATTTCTTTCCAGCATCCCCGTATAGAACGTATAGTGCGGCAATTGGGCACCCAACCAGCACCTCCATTTAATAATGAAGAAAAAAATCCTAGTTCTGCCGGTTGCTGCAGGTCCCAATGGTAGGATTCCCACCACTCAGTAAGTTCTCATTGGACAAATCCTTTATATGACCCATCCTCTTACAATCCTTCAGCTAGAATTTCAATGTTAAAGTTCAATAAAGCTCACCTAAGTCATCTTGACCATACATTTTAATGTTCTCTACCTTCAGCTAAATTCATAGATGCCAAGTGCTGTATATAACATTGCAGTACTTCCATTCAGGCCAGGCAGTTAGTGAATTAGTGATTAAAAATAAAATCAAAACGACATGGATATGACATGATTTATTTCATAATACTGTCAGGAATATACATTTGTTGATGTTTCAGGAGAAAGAAATAGTCTGAATAGCTCTTCCCACAGTGGGAGCATATATATAACTTATCCTGTTTGTGAATTTTCACGTGCTGGTCAAGTGCAAATTTGCGTGTAAACTTCTTCCCACAGCAGTTGCACTCATATGGTTTTTCACCGGTGTGGATTCTGGAATGCACGCTGAGATTTGATGAATTGGTGAATGATTTGTTACAATCAGAACATTTGTAGAGCTTCTCTCCAGAGTGACTTTTCTGATGTCGATAGAGGCTTGATCTGTGGGAGAACCTGCGAGTACAAAACTTACACCCATACGGTTTATCACCCATACCCCTCATGTGCGAGCCGAATGCTGGTGGGTAAGACATGCTTTCAAGCTCAGGGCTAGCTTCGTCTTCAATATCACAATGAAATGCATCTGTGCCATCTATGAGAAAATCATTCAAGTCTTCTACGTGAGCTGTAGGCGCTTTATTACCAAAGTCTTTGCTGGGAACATTCTGGAAATTATCCACACTGATGTCTGGAGGAGATCCCTCATGATGTGGTATTTTGGATACTTCTTGAGCTGGTGGTGAAATTCTTACTCCGGACACTTGTTCTGGAAGTAAAGGTGCAGTGAAGTGGTCTGTGGCCTCATTATCAGGCACTTCTAATAAAAAATAGAGAAAAAGGAAGGTTAAGTAATTCCAAGTGATACAAGAGTTTAGAGTAAATATAATTTTCAGAAAAAGCTGTGATAAGGAATAGAACTTTCTGGCCTTCGTATGACTTGTATGGAATATTATTTACAAACTATGTACATCTGTACATTCTATTCACTAGAAGCCTCAGCAGCTTCTCTTTGTGTACTATGTTTTACCATACACTTCCAAACTGAGGACAGAACTGTAGACAGATTTTAGCAGTCTGAGTGAATGATCACTGCAGGAGGAGAGAATAACTGTAAAAAGTTTATAGAAAAATGCCTCTTCTCCAAACTTAGTCAAAGTTGCTTATTTTCTTTCTAGTCATTTGTGTAAAAACACAAGTCTTATATCTCTTTAAATATTGAGGCACAAATTAAAGATCTACAGCTGTAATAAGAGTAAGGGCTCTATCAGTTGTCTGTACTCATCAGTCCAATCTTGGATCGCAGTGCATGGACTGGCTGTGTGTCTCCCTACCAGGGCGTGACAGCGTTATAGAAATATATGAAGCTGTCATGCTCATGTCAGACGACGCACAGCCAGGTCCGACATTGGACAGTAAGAACGGACATCTGTAAGAGCCCTTACAAGTCAGTTACTCTGGTTACAACAAGGAACTAACTGCCCTTTCTCCCCATTAGATATAGAAGCATCCTTATATTTACAGTTTAACCTGATATTATTTAAGAACACCGAACACTTTTCATTCCCTTTTGTTACATGATCAAATCGAAATTAACCAACGGGAAAGCCAAGTACATTGCAAGTGGAAAGTATGTCCCTATACCAATAGATGTGCTTGAATACAAGCACAAAGTTTT
Source organism: Allobates femoralis (assembly GCA_033576535.1). Lineage (NCBI taxonomy): Eukaryota > Metazoa > Chordata > Amphibia > Anura > Aromobatidae > Allobates > Allobates femoralis. The sequence continues at coordinate 337,984,741 of JARQOC010000006.1, forward strand.
GATCGAAAAACAATAGCTGCCTAGAAATCAAGTTATCAATCAGTGACAGTGATGCTTGAACGTTTATGAACCCATCAGAGTTTTCCATATTTCTGCATATATTTGACCTATAGTACATCAAATTCTCATACTATTCTTCAATGTGCACACATTGAGTATTAAGGTCACATGCACACGCTGAGCATTTGATGAGTTCTTTACCTCAGGATTTGTAGCCAAAACCAGGAGTGGATAATTAAATACAGAAGTGGAGCAGGTGTTTCTATTAGACTTTTCCTCTGATTGCTCCACTCCTGGTTTTGTCTATAAATCTTGAGGTAAAAAACTCATCAAATGCTCAGCGTGTGCACGTGGCCTAAGGGCCCTTTCACATCAGCGTTTTTCGTAATTCGCGGCAGATGCAGTGAAAAAACCGCATCTGCCGCGTTTGCCGCATAACCGTTCCACTTGCGGCGCGGTTGCGGTTTTTTCTATGCAAAGTATAAGCATACTTGCGGCAGGTGCGGCAAGTGCGGTTTTGCACTTGCGGCAGGTGCGGCCGCGAAAAAAAACCGCAGTAAGCCGCGGTTTTTTTCACGGCCGCACCTGCCGCAAGTGCAAAACCGCACTTGCCGCACCTGCCGCAAGTACGCCTATACTTTGCATAGAAAAAACCGCAACCGCGCCGCAAGTGGAACGGTTATGCGGCAAACGCGGCAGATGCGGTTTTTTCACCGCATCTGCCGCGAATTACGAAAAACGCTGATGTGAAAGCACCCTAAGTGAGCTTTTTACCTCAGTATTTCTAAACCAAAACCAAGAGTGGGTGATAAATACAGAAGTAGTAACATGTTTCTATTATATTTTTCCTCCGACTGTTCCACTCCTGGTTTTGTCTTACAAATACTGAGGTAAAAATCTCACCAAATACCCAACATGTCCACATGATCTTACAAATCCTGAGGTAAAAATCTCACCAAATACTCTACATGTCCACGTGGTCTTACAATTAATGAAGTAAGAAACTGACCAAATACTCAACATGTGCACGTGGTCTTACAAATACTGAGGTAACAAACTCACCAAATACTAAACATGTCCACGTGTCCTTATAAATACTGAGGTAAAAAAACTCACCAAATACTCAACATGTCCTCATGGCATTAAAAGTAGATAATTATCCATAACAAACAAATTAATAAAAAAATTACGGTCTTGATTTTATTTTTAAGTGAAGAAAATAATCCAATATAATCCACTTAGTTTCTTGTAACTTCATGGATCCAAAAAGGCTGCATTTATAAGAGGTTGTATCCTCAAGGATTGGAGTTGTATTCTGGCTGTCTACCATTTCTTTAATGACTGAGCCCACTGTCTGGCAGCGCAAATATGATTATAATGGCATCATTTAGATGATAGGATGGAGAATAGACGTGCTACATCCTCATCAGCGTCACATTCAGCAATATTACAAGTAATTACTGTTCTGGTAGCTCCAAATTACAGAAGCCTCCTCCTACTCATGTTTGGAGCAGTCTTTAGACTGCTTGTCTTAAGAACCATTTATAATGGCCAATTTTATTTTACATAAATGATTCAGTTCTTGTTTATTGGTTTGGTCACACAGACCTCCTTAAACTGATGAGCACAGAATGACTGTTAATACAATGGATCTGTCCCCATACAGCATCACAGTGTTTGCACCACATCCCCTGCTTATAATGTGAAATGTGCTGCTGAAAATGAAGTTTTCATGCCAGCACAAACAATCCAACTACCTGTTCACATTGCAGGTTAGGTAGTGTCAGCAGGTTTTTCTTATTTATGTTACAGGGTCATACATTGTGTCTATGCATCACTCCCCCACTAGTCCCACTAGTGTTTTCATCCTTAATTTAGCAGGTGGCTACTCGCCCTACAAGGTTCACCCACATAGAGGCATTATCTTTAGTGTAGGCTCCTAGAAAACAGATACACCTCAATGTGGCACTGGGTAGATGCAAAGATGACCATTTTTATACACTGTGTCTCATTTTTTCGTACGTCCTTAGTTATAATACTATTATATGTTCTATATTCATGTTTACATGCCTCTGCACTGCAGAGTGCAACTATAGTTTTTGTTACATTATATAATGCTCAGTTAGCATCTGGTCAAACTGCAGGTTAGGGAACACCCGCAGTTTTTTCTTATTGAGCACAAGCACTCCTATCAGCTGACGAAAAACTTACCATCCGTGCCAAAAACAGAATCCAAAATGCACTTACAGGATTGCCCAGGGCTCTGACTGCATCCTGTAAGTGCATTTTGGATTCTGTTTTTGGCACGGATGGTAAGTTTTTTGATGCTGCTTTTTTCTAGTAGTTTTTGTACAAGTTTTTGATAGGACTGATGAGCATGGGATTCCGTGACGTGGATCATCAGCTTAAATGTCTTGGGCCAATGCATGAACCAAAATCCCATCTATAAAAGTTTTTTATTTATCATATAAAAGACTTTTTGCACTTTTTTATCCATCCAGGGTGCAGTTGGGCCCCTAGGGGCGCCATTCATCTAGTGGTGCAGAAGCATCGTACTGTGCGGACCAATGCTCAGACAGCGGAGCGGTTGGGTAGCTTTCAGACACTCTGCATCATTTGTATCAGTGTGAATGGTGTTCTAAGCAGGCCCAGTGCATGCAAGGCAAATCGACTCCCACACCTTGCTGGTTGACGTGGTTTATTAGCCTGCAGCTGGGCTTGCTTCACTTTTGGGCTCTGACTGCATCCTGTAAGTGCATTTTGGATTCTGTTTTTGGCACGGATGGTAAGTTTTTTGATGCTGCTTTTTCTAGTAGTTTTTGTACAAGTTTTTGATAGGACTGATGAGCATGGGATTCCGTGACGTGGATCATCAGCTTAAATGTCTTGGGCCAATGCATGAACCAAAATCCCATCTATAAAAGTTTTTTATTTATCATATAAAAGACTTTTTGCACTTTTTTATCCATCCAGGGTGCAGTTGGGCCCCCAGGGGCGCCATTCATCTAGTGGTGCAGAAGCATCGTACTGTGCGGACCAATGCTCAGGCAGCGGAGCGGTTGGGTAGCTTTCAGACACTCTGCATCATTTGTATCAGTGTGAATGGTGTTCTAAGCAGGCCCAGTGTATGCATGGCAAATCGCCTCCCACACCTTGCTGGTTGAGGTGGTTTATTAGCCTGCAGCTGGGCTTGCTTCACATTTGGGCTCTGACTGCATCCTGTAAGTGCATTTTGGATTCTGTTTTTGGCACGGATTGTTTTTTTATGCTGCTTTTTTCTAGTAGTTTTTGTACAAGTTTTTGATAGGACTGATGAGCATGGGATTCCGTGACGTGGATCATCAGCTTAAATGTCTTGGGCCACTGCATGAACCAAAATCCCATCTATAAAAGTTTTTTATTTATCATATAAAAGACTTTTTGCACTTTTTTATCCATCCAGGGTGCAGTTGGGCCCCTAGGGGCGCCATTCATCTAGTGGTGCAGAAGCATCGTACTGTGCGGCCCAATGCTCAGGCAGCGGAGTGCTTGGGTAGCTTTCAGACACTCTGCATCATTTGTATCAGTATGAATGGTGTTCTAAGCAGGCCCAGTGTATGCATGGCAAATCGCCTCCCACACCTTGCTGGTTGAGGTGGTTTCTTAGCCTGCAGCTGGGCTTGCTTCACATTTGGGCTCTGACTGCATCCTGTAAGTGCATTTTGGATTCTGTTTTTGGCACGGATGGTAAGTTTTTTGATGCTGCTTTTTTCTATCAGCTGACGAACCAGTGTTATGCTCATTCAATGGCTGATTAGTTGCATGTTTATGTAGGCTGATGATTGGGAACAAGCAGTTATTAAAGAGAACCTGTCAGTTTGGACATACAGGGCAATCTGACAGCAGTACGTTATAGAGAAGAAGCTAAACCGATTGATATATAGTTTTGTTGAAAAGACCTCAGGTTCCTTTGTGTTATATATAATGTCCTTGTCTTTCTGTACATTCATGTCCAGAGGGTGGTCCTATTACTGACTGACAGCTGAGTACAGAGAAATATCAAAAATCAGATTGCATAAAATACAAGTTGTACTGTGTGTTTCTCCCACAAAGCTATAGTGAAGGAAATAATTATTTGATCCCTTGCTGATTTAAGTTTACCCACTGACAAAGACATGAACAGTCTATAATTTTAATGGTAGGTTAATTTTACCTGTGAGAGATAAGGTACCTTTACACGCCGCGACAGCAGGCTGGATACATCCCGCTACTTCACGTGCACGAGCACGCTCAAACGGTTACAAACGCTCAACGCATCACCTTTATACGCCGCGACAAGGTGCGCTACGGCACGCTACATCTATAGCTAGCTACATCGCCGGGTGTCTCAAGTAGCCAGCTGTAGCTCATTTACAAACCGCTACAACCAGCTACTATGGGCGTACCTGGTGCAGCAGGGACAGCACATAGGCGTGCTACAATTGTGGATTACGAGCCGTCCGTACGCTGATAGGACAAAGCCATAACATCCTGATTGGGCAGGCATCGCAGGAGGCTGAGTAATACATGACGCTCGAGCAATTGTGTAGTGTGACTCGTCAGCTCCTTAAATATGCCGCCCTGTGCGGCGACAACCAATCGCAACGCACCATCTTCCACCAATGATCGCACATGGGGCGCGGTAACACGGAGCCAGGGCCACGCCTTAGCTACATCGCAGGCTGTCCCGAGTTCCCTTCCGTTGCCTCTTTACACGCCGATACAGCTCGCTACCATCGGCGTTGTAGCCATCAGTTTTCGAGCAGAGCTAGGAAACAGATGTATCTGTTGCCGGCTGTAGCGTCACGTCTTCAGACGCCGCTACGACGGGCTACATTGGCGCTACAAGTTACATTTGTAGCTTGTAGCGGGATGTATCCAGCCTGCCGTCGCGGCGTGTAAAGGTACCAATACACTCCCTGACAGAAGTTATGTCGCTTATCCATGTTATGTAAATAAAAGCTATAACCTGACGTTAAATTCATGCATTGCTTGTATAAATTACTCTTTTGAAAGCTGAAACCCTCCAAAATGTGGTTTAGGTTAAGAAAATATATTGGCACCAATGCTGAAATATTGATCAGTTAATGATCACAGAATGATCAGATTTTAGCAAGACAAAATTTTTGTCACCTGGTCATGTAATGCACCCAATCCAAGTTTACATTCTCACCCATGCTCAGTAAATGATCGGTTAATTAGTGGGTGTGTCTAAAAAGAAACCCAGCACCCCAGACCTTCACTTGAACTTCAACTTGAGCTCTGACAAATACCAAAAATCCACCTTGCGACCAAAGCCTTGATTATCAAGAGGCTGAAGGTCCACTGCAGAGGTGGCTGGTACCTTTAATGTGTCTGAGTCAAGTACAAAGTATTAAAAAAAGATTTGAAGAGACTGGAGATGTGTTTGACAAGCCCTGGTCCGGCAAACCCCGCAAGACAACTGCTCAGGAGGAATGTGTGTTGGTTAGAAAATCCAAAGCAAGCCCCGCTTCCACTGCAGCAGAGCTCCAACAGGCCTGGTCACCTCAAGTCCCTGTGTCAACTAGAACAGTTTGTAGGATTCTGTCTCGAAATGGCATCCATGGTCGAATCAGTGCCCAGAAGCCAGCACTAAACAAAAGGCAAATAAAAAACCGTGTGGCATTTGCAAAGTCCCACAGCCTGCTAAACAGATGGACGCTGGAAAAGTGGCAGGAAGTGGATTTCTCTGATGTATCTTCAGTAGAGTTACACCACAGCCACTGCAAATACTGCAGGAGACTGACTGGACCCATATGGATCCAAAATACACCCAGAAAACAGTTAAATTTGGTGGTGGAAAGACCATGGTCTGGGGTTACATTCAGTATGGGGGTGTGCGAAACATTTGCAAGGTGGAAGGCAATATCAATAGCCTAATATATCAAGAAGTATTAACTACCTCTTATATTCCAAATCTTTAAAGGGGTCAAATTCTGCAGCAGAATGGTGCTCCATTTCATCCATCCATAGCTACAACAAAGTTCCTCCAGGCAAAAAAGATCAAGGTGTTCAAGCACTGGCCAGCACAGTCACCAGACATGAACATCATTGAGCATGTTTGGGGTAGGATGAAAGAGGAAGCTTGGAAGACAAAACCAAAGAATCTAGATGAACTCTGGGAGGCATGTAAGACTGCATTCTTTGCTATTCCTGATGACTTCATTAATAAATTGTATGAATCATTGTTGAACCGCATGGATGCAAACCTTCAAGCTCATGGAAGTCACACAAAATATTAAATATGACTCTAATAGCACCACAACTTCATTCATCAATGTTATGCAACAAATATTTGTATTTTAAGTAAATTTTTTGTTTGAAAATCACATTAATTTCTGTGGGCGACAAAACTTTTGTCTTGCCAAAATCTGACTATTCTGTGATCATTAAATCATCAATATTTCAGCATTGATGCCAATTTATTTTCTTAACCTAAACCACATTTCGGAGGGTTTGAGCTTTTAAAAGAGTAATTTACAAAACCAATGGATGAATTTAACATCAGGTGTTAAGCTTTTATTTACATAACAAGGATAAGCGACATAACTTCTGTCAGGGAGTGTAGAATGTCAAAAATAAAATACAGAACATCATATTAATACATACATGGTCAGATGAGACACAAATTGAGTTCTTTGGCATTACCTCAACTCGCCGTGTTTAGAGGAAGAGAAATGCTTGCCTATGACCCAAAGAACATCATCCCCACAGTCAAGCATGGCAGTGGAAACATTATGTTTTGGGGTGTTTCTCTGCTAAGGGAACAGTATTACTTCAATGGATGGAGCCATGTACTGTAAAATCCTGAGTGACAACCTCCTTCCCTCCACCAGGAAATAAAAAATGGGTCATGGCTGGGTCTTCCAGTACGACAATGACCCAAAATATACAGCCAAGGTAACAAAGGAGTGATTAAAAAAAAGCACATTAAGGTCATGGAGTGGCCTAGCCAATCTCCAGACCTTAATCCCATAGAAAACTTATGGAGGAGCTGAAGCTTCAAGTTGTCAAGCAACAGCCTCAAAATCTTAATGATTTAGAGATGATCTGTAAATAAGAGTGGACTAAAATTCCTCCTGACGTGCGCACTTCTCATCATCAACTACAAAAATAGACTGACTGCTGTGCTTGCCAACAAAGGTTTTGTCACCAAGTATTAAGTCTTGTTTGCCAAAGGGATCAATACTTATTTCTCTCTGCAAAATGCAAATACATCAAATTAATTAAGGCAATGTGAATTTCTGGATTTTATGTTTGATATTCTATCTCTCACTGTTAAGATTAACCTACCCTTAAAGGGAACCAACCACCCCAAATGACCCCCCCGGACTGTTAATATGTGTCCCTACACCCAGCACACACATTTGGGGCAATCGTTTTTGCTAAAAAAACTGTTTAGTAGAAGCTAAGATATAGCTTTATGAAGTTTAATAAATTCAGCCAACTGGGTGTTACCTAGCTTTGTCCTCGTGCAGTGTTCGTGCCTGTCAGCCTCCTCTCCCCCCCTCCAGTGAAGCCCTTCTGTGCAAGCCGAAAATGCCCCGCCTGTCTGCTGCTGCCTGGTAAATTATGCACGCCCCTCTCACCTTCTAAGAGCCTGGCCGCTTCATGAAAGGGGCGGGGCTAAATCGCGGCATGCCGGAGCCCCACCCCCTTTCATGATGCGGCCAGGCTCTTAGAAGGTGAGAGGGGCGTTCATAATTTACCAGGCAGCAGCAGACAGGCGGGGCATTTTCGGCTTGCACAGAAAGAGAGAACTCACACAGGAATAAGTATTGTAACCTTTTCTCTTACTTTACAAAAGCGATTTTTTTCTGCAAAAGGGATGGCTAGGAATGATAAGAAGGGGTGCAGGGACAGGTCTAAAGATACGGGGGGGGGTCAGTTTGTGGGTTTAGGATCAGTTGAAAGGCTGAAACCTGAGAGGCTGAAAGGGCAGGGCTTCACTGAAGGGAGGGGGGGGGAGAGGAGGCTGACAGGCACGAACACTGCACGAGGACAAAGCTAGGTAACACCCAGTCGGCTGAATTTATTAAACTTCATAAAGCTATATCTTAGCATCTACTAAACAGTTTTTTTTAGCAAAAACGATTGCCCCAAATGTGTGCGCTGGGTGTAGGGACACATATTAACAGTCCGGGGGGGTCATTTGGGGTGGTTGGTTCCCTTTAACATTATAGACTGTTCATGTCTTTGTCAGTGGGCAAACGTACAAAATCAGCGAGGGATCAAATAATTATTTCCTTCACTGTATGAATCAATCTGTTCAGCTACTCTTACTCTATAATATGCTGATGGCAGATAGCACTAGATATCCAAGCTGACAGGTTCCTCTTGGGCTGCGTTCACACGTTGCATAATTTTTGCTATTTTTACCCGAGCTTTTTCCGCAAAAGTGAATCTGCACCTGCGTTTGCCGGCAAAGTGAATGGAAATTTACTTTTGCTGTTCAGACACTGTGCTACTTTCGGCCGCGCTTTTGCGGGAGAAAGCGCGCACGTAAAAAGAATCAACATGTCAATTCTTTGTGCAAGTATGCACACGCTTTCTCCCATAGGCCCTATTATAAGCCCTGGAATAGGCATCTCCGTTCAGAGAATGCCTATTCCAGCGCCTATAATCGCACTGGAGGACGTGATGTCACAGGGGGGCAGGAATAATCCTGTTCCCGTGTGACATCTGTGTACTTTCGCTTTAGCACTGCTAATACAAAATAAAACAAAGCAATATGTTAAAAAATAAAAAGCATTGATTCCTCCCCCCGCAGAATGTCCGTGGTGTCTGATCGCTGGAAGGGCCTGAATCAACTGCCCGGCAGCAAACCGATCAGCTGATGTCACGTGACAGCATCAGCTGAGCGGTTTAAACCGGCCGCTGCTGACACATCAGCTGTTTAGTTTAAACTGCCCACCAACACCGTACAGCTGATGTGTCAGCGGCAGGCTGTTTCAGCTGACAGATCAGCTGTTCAGTTTTGGTGGCCGATTTAAACTAACAGCTGATCTGTCAGCTGATTCAGGTCCTTGAACCTGATATTGATCACCTGATCGGTTTGCTGGCCGGCAAACCGATCAGATGATCAGATGATACTGGATCCGGATTAGACGACAAGGGACCCTCGAGCCTGGACTACGTGGGGGGCGGGGGGGTATTTGCTTTAATAAAGATGGAGTCACTAACTATGTTGTGTTTTATTTCTAATAAAAATCTTTTTCTCTGTTTCCCCCTCCCCTTCCCGCTGCGAATTGCAGCCCGCAGCCACCCCGGAAACTGACATGTTCATAGGAGATCTTCTGGCGCTGTATCTAACTGGTCCAGCAGGTGGCTCGCTGGGTAATAATGGGGTTAGGGCCAGCTTTGCATTATTGGCTAGCCCTAAGCCGGAAATTCATGGGGTTACGCCAATATTAGACATGACCACCTTGAATTTTTAGTTAGGATTAAAAAAAAAAAACACAACACAGAGACTCCATCTTTATTAAAGAAAAGACCCCCCCTTCTCTGATGTAGCCCAAGCTCATGAGTCCTGCGATGCCCAATCCGGACCTAATATCATCTGATCGGTTTACTGGGCGGCAAACTGATCAGATGATCAATATCAGGTTTAAGGACATGAATAAGCTAACAGATCAGCTGTTAGTTTAAATCTGCTGCCAAAACCGAACAGCTGATCTATCAGCTGAAGCCACCCGCCGCAGACACATCAGCTGTTCGGTTTTGGCGGGTGATTTAAACTAACAGCTGATCTGTCAGCGGCAACCAGTTTAAATCGCTCAGTTGATGCTGTCTTGTGACACATCAGCTGATCGGGTTGCCGCCAGTCAGCTGATTCGGGTCCTGCCAGCGATCGGACGTCCTGTGACAGTCTCGGGAGGGGTGAGTATCAATGTTTTTTATGTTTTAACACAATGCTTTGTTTTATTTTGCTTTAGCAGTGTTACATTGAAAAAGCGAAAGTACACAGATACACAGATGTCACACGGGAAAAAGGATTATTCCTGCCCCTATGTGACATCACTTCCTCCTGCACCTCTTCCCGCCCGTAAAAAAAATGTGGCTTGACTACCATGCACTTTTTTACCAGCGTTGGAAAAAAGCTTGGGAAATTCTCCCGCGCAAAAAAATGCGGCAATTATGCTGCGTGTGAACGTAGCCTTAACAGTAATTTTTTTGCTCTGTCCACTTTTAGCATGTACAATCTTTAAATATACAGATTGCTTCATAGGATGTTGCTTTATCATGAATTTTTCCCTGAAAAATGCCCACATGCAACACTAACCCCTAACACCTAGCCCCTAAACCTAACAATAACCCCAACCCTGTGTGCATTTTTCTTGTCACTATCATGAATATTACTTAAAGGAGAACTGTTTGTTGCTTCCATTATATCGCATATCTATATGGCATCTGTATAGTCTACAACCTGACTATAATCAATTCCTATTTTGCAGCCTATTGTGTACAGAAAGTCACATTTACATGTTTTTATGAGGTCTTAAAAGGGTTTGTCCACTACTTCTCATTCACAATGTTTGGCCACATTAAAATAAAAAACTGCAACTGAGCCAGGGCACGCTGTGAACGGGTCTGTAGGACTGCGTTCACACAACCACATAATTAGACCACAGAAAAAACAGTATAACAAACGTGTGGAAGTACACTGCTATTCAAAGGTAATATTAAAAAGCAAGTGCTTAGTAAAAAACAGTATCAAGGGTACTTAGTTAATACATTTTTTGCAAAAAATGTACGTAAGCTGTTCCACCTCGCCACGGTGACCCTTATCAGAACGGTCCTATCTAACTAATTTAAAACCTGATCCTGTATAAATATACCTCATGGATGCAGGGTGAAGACGGGCCAGAAACCAATATGGACACAGTGCAGCAGACAGCATTTTATGTGTCTGGCTCTGAAAAGGAGGGGTGGAACACTCCCTGTCTTGCTAAACAAGAGAATAAATGAAAAACTGCAACTGAGCCAGGGCACAATGTGAACGGGTCTGTAGGACTGCGTTCACACCACCACATAACTACACCACAGAATACTGTTTTTGAGGTATATTTATACAGGATCAGGTTTGCTTTTTAATAAAAAGCACTGTGTCCATATTGGTTTCTGGCCCGTCTTCACCCTGCATCTATGAGGTATGTTTATACAGGATCAGGTTTTAAATTAGTTAGATAGGACCGGTCTGATAAGGGTCACCGTGGCGAGGTGGAACAGCTTACGTACATTTTTTGCAAAAAACGTATTAACTTAGTACCCTGTTTTTGATACTGTTTTTTACTAAGCACTTGCTTTTTATTATTAACTTTTTATAGCAGTGTACACGTTTGTTATACTGTCTTTCCTGTGGTCACATTAAAATAAATAAAAAGCTTATACTCACTTCCTGTGCTAGTGCCATTCAAGCGCTGTTCAGTCCCAGGGCTCACTCGAGCCTCGCTCCCAATCACCGCTAGCTTCACTGTCCACACCTTCAGACAAATGATTAACCAACATTTAGTGAGAGCAGCAGCTGTCCTTCCTGTTAATTATTCATATGTCCGGAGGGGTGGACAGTGAAGCCGCCGATAATTGGGCGCAAGGCACGAGTGAGCCCTGGGACTGTAAACAATGCTGGAACGGTGCGGGCACAGGAAGTATAAGCTTTTTTATTTTAATGGTGCCAAACATGGGGCTTTAGAAGCAGTCATCCAATTAGTACACAACCGCTTTTCAATTGCAGAAACCGTCTGTTCCCATGTAGTATTAGAAGGAAAAACAAACAACTTTACTCACATTCTCCAGGTCCAGCGCTGACTGTCCACCACCGCTCCCACTCAGGGCTGCTAACTTGATTTTTTATTTTTTCTGGACAGCTTATCAAAAAAATCACATTATATACCGTATAAAAAAAAAACTGACTGGCGATAACAGTGTGATCAGGTGCTAGCTGAAAAAACACATCTATAGAAAAAGCATACAGCTGCACTCTTGAACACAAGAAAAAGGGAAACATGATCCAGCAAAACTGCTATGAATGCTAGACAGTGGAAATGAGACATAGCAAAACAGCTTAGGAAAATTTTAAAAATGGACACATATAGCTGGTTGGCCAATATATTAGCCAAGTTTCTTCATTTTTCACATATTCCTAAGCAGTTTTGCTATGTCTCATTTCCACTGTTACATTTTACATTAGCTTCATGTATTTGCCCTGCCTAGCATTCATACAAGTTTTGCTGGACCATATTTCCCTTTTACTTGAGTCCCAGAGTGTAGCTGTATGCTTTATCAAAAAAAAATCACAAACAGGCAATATGTTTAGGACACATTGGAAAACCATAAAGAAATCATTATGACTATAAAGTGATGCAGCTAATATTACAATAAACTGTAAAATGATAACTACCGTCAAAACAATCTGCATAAGATTTTTCAGCTTAAAAAAAAAACAGATGCCTTTAATTTTTTTCTTATGCACAGGACAAAAATGTGCCTTACTTTTTATGGACTGTCTTAGAGTATCTGGATGGCTGGCAACCCACCTTCCGATGTCTATTACTGCCTGCAGCGCTGACATACAGTCAACAGCTCTACAGCCAGACATTGACCTCAGTGGCTCTGCCCGAGTAGACAGCACTAGCCACTTGGAGTCGCTAAGCCCACTATTTGGCTGTATTGCTGACAAGTGAGACACCGAAAGCGACTCAGCATTCAGACCTGCGGAGAGTGAATGAAGCACAGGTTTTTGTTTTTTTTACACCAAACTGTGCTCGGAGATGGGTTTTTGAAAAACCCAGTAAGATATAGAGAAGCTGAATATTATCTATTGTGAAAGTCATGTGGGATTAGTGGATGAGGGCAGATATATCTCTCCCAGGTATTTGTCATATGCAACCTAGCCTGGTCAGTATCACCTGGCTGCTAATGAATTAGTGGGAGGCGGTTGGGGTAGGTAAAAGGAGTCTGGGAGGTCGGGCGGGGCTCTCTCTCAGCCTGGGAACACAGAAGGCCTGCTGTGTATGGAGAATCATGTGAGTGAAAGCAGTGCTCTTTGGTTCTAGGGTTTGGCTGAAGGGAGAAGCCCTTCAGTCTATAGTGAGGTTGCATTCTGTTTAGTTAGTGCCGGACAGGCAAGGATTTTTGTTTGCTGTTTTGTTTTCTTTGTTTGCTTTCACCACAATAAACTCTGGCCAAGGCCAGTGGCATCTAAATCTCTGCTCTTGGTCTGAGTGACACACGACACATACGTGCCCTTTGACCCTGGCAAAGGCGAACCCAGAGTGTGTTTTCACACTATTCAGACCAAGCGTGGCATTACTATGATTGGCTGGCCGCCCATCGCCATACATGAGTCATGGCCTATGACTCATAGGCTCTATATAAGCTCTGCCGACGCCATCTTCTGCACATTGCATGCAGAACACAGCTAGTGTAGGGAGAGTGTGAGCAGCTGATAGGGAGAGTTGTGCTTGTGCAAATCATACAGAAATCCTCTGTAAAACCCAAAAGCTCTTGTGAGAACTACCAGTATTGTAGTACTAGATGACTATAGTGTAGGGAGACAGGTAGGAGCGTTACAGTACCACACAGTACAATCTTCTCAGAGCTGAAAATATAAGGTCAGGGAGTAGTGACAGTTTTCCCAGCTACTTTTGGGGTCACACTTACTCCTGCAGGCCAATTTTTTTGCCGTTGCGTTGCTGTGTTCTCACCGAAAAGCACGCACGGTACTGCACAACTGACACGCAGCCAGCAGTGCTGTCTTGTATGGTGACTGGCGCGCGTAATATATCGCCTTAAACCCCAGGGCAATTTTTTTGTGCCGTTGCGGTGCTGTGTTCACACCGAATAGCACACACGGTACTGCACAACTGACACGCAGCCAGCACTGCTGTTTTGTGTGATGACTGGCGCACATAATATTTCGCCTTAAACCTCAGGCAATTTTTTTGGTGCCGTTGCGGTGCTGTGTGTAAAACACAAAGCAGTACTAGGCTGTAGTGCTACCTTCCACAAAGCACTAACTGCTCCTTGTTCCCCCATATCTGCATCTGAACATCTGCAGCTATGACAGAAAAAGCCCAAATTGATAAAAAGGCTGTTGTGAAGGGACAGGGACACAGACGTGGACGTCGGCGTGGGGTTGTCAGTGGTGCTCAACAAGGCACAGAGTCTGGGAGACAAAAGAAGGTTGATGCATCTATGTTCCTGGTGAAAATTCCCAGTCTGGGACGTAAACGGGTCTGAAAGCCAGAAGAGCAAGAGCAGATGCTGTCTTGGATGGCTGATAAGGCATCCATGAAATTTTCTAGCAGTACAAAATCGTCCACGACTACACAGTCTCCTATCCATACAGAGAACGCCGGGTCATCCTATTCTCAACCTGTTCCTAGTTCATCACCCCGTCAGGAATCACAGGAAACAACTGACCCCAACCTTGGCCACTCCGAGGATCTGTTTTGTCCATATCCTTTCGTTGCATCTGGCCTCTCACCGCGCGACATTGAAGAGGAACATGAGGAGGTATTGTCTGTTCATGGCCAAACATTTTAAAATCCATGGCCAGAAGAAAGCCACTTTCATCCACGTGATATACCGGGTGAAGAGGTGGAGGATGATGGTGATGACACACAGTTGCCATCTGGCCAGCCGACAATATCAACACGGAAGGAGGATGACATGGATGACGAGGCGGTCGATTATGAGACCACCGATCCGACCAGGCACACATAGCCAGCACAGCAGCACAGAGGAAGAAGGTGGATACGTAGCACCAACAAAGGCACCAAGGGCTACTGGTTTGAGCAGAGTGCGAACTGTGTCAACTGTTACCAAGAGCAATCCCTCTGTGCCCCAAGTCAAGGCAAGGGTGCATTCAGCCATTGTCTGGAAATTTTTTTCAGATAGTCCTTCTGAACCAAATGTTATCATCTGTAGCATCTGCCATACAAAGCTGAGCAGAGGCCAGGGCAAAGGCAACCAAAGCACCACCAGTATGCGGAAACACATGGCAGCCAAGCACCCTAGTTGGTGGCAGGAACAACAGGGTACCAAATCGGTGTCTGCGGGTTAAACCACTGCCATGTCGCCTGTGATCCGTCCTTCCCAATCTGCTGGGCAGGAAACAGGTGATGATCATACCTCTTGCTCACAAGCTATGGTTGCACAGATGCAGGACACAACAAGCTCATCCACTTGCTTGTACCAGCCAAGTGTCTAGTTGTCTGTGCCCCAGATATATGAAAAGAGACGTAAATACCAAGCCAAGCACCCACAAGCATAAATATTGAACACGCACATTGCCAAGTTGCTAGCCGTGGAGATGTTGCCATTTATGCTTGTGGGAACACAGTCTTTCCGTGATCTGTTGGTTGTGGCTGCACCACAATACTCAGTCCCCAGCTGGCACTATTTGTCCCGGTGTGCTGTCCCTGTGTTACGCCAGCACGTCTTAAACAATCTAAAGCGTGCTCTCACCAACGTCGTAACCGGGATGGTCCACCTTACAACAGACATGTGGACAAGTACTTGTGGACAGGGACGAAACATCTCTGTCACGGCACAGTGGCTCAACCTGGTGGAGGGTGGGACAGAGTCTCAAACTGGACCATCACATATCCTACCCACTCCACGAATAGCGTGCCCAACCTCAATCAGGGTTTCCGCCTCATCATATACCTCCTGTCTCCCCTCTTCCTACTACTCCTCCACTGCCTCGTCATCTTATGCTGAATTACCCTCCATATTAATCTCAAGTTGGGAGCTGTGCAACAGCACATCGGCAAAGTGGCAGCACGTTCTGCTGAAGCTCATCTGCTTAGGTGAAACACCACACACTTTGCAGCAGAGCTGTGGCAAGGAAAAAAACAACAGACCAATCAGTGGCTTTCCCCACTGCAACTCCAACCCAGTCTGGTTGTCATTGATAATGGGCATAACCTGGTGGCAGCTTTAAAACTAGGGAAGCTGGTACACGTGCCATGTATAACTCACGTGCTGAACCTAGTGGTGCAGAAATTTATAAAAACATACCCTGACTTGCCTTACCTACTTGAGAAGGTGCGCCTTATTTGCACCCATTTCTGCCATTCCTCAACCACTGTTGCCTGTCTTGCAGCACTTCAAATGAAATTTAATTTGCCACAACCACAAACTTATTTGCGACTTGCCAACACAGTAGAACTCAACATATCATATGTTGGCAAGGATAAGTGAGCAGCAGAGGGCACTTGCTGAATACCAGCTTAAACATGCACGTCAGAATGAGACTCAGCCAAGACACATAACAACTGTCGAGTGGGTATGGATCACTGACATTTGTGAGATGCTTGATAACTTTGAGCAATGCACCAAGCTTATGAGCAGTGATCAGGCTATTATCATAACCATCCCTATTGCTCTGTCTGTTGAAAGAATCGCTGGATAATCTAAAAATGGAATCTTTGAGTGCCCAGCAGCTGGATATGGAGCAAGATTTCACAATGGGTGATCCTACACAGTCCAGCCAATCTCATCAGGCAAGATTGGGGGATAAGGATGATTAGGAAGATGAGGAGGGAGAGGACTTCTTTTTCATTGGTACCGAGGGAACCCCTCATGCTACACAGGGGACTCCTGTGAGGTGAGCATGGGTATTGTTTCTTCTTCTGGGGTCACAGAACATTTGCCTCTTTGCAGCTTGGCACACATGGCACACTTCATATTTAACCGTCTGTGCCAAGACCCTCGCGTGATCCACATTTTCAACAGCAACTTATACTGTTTGGCCACCTTTCTAGACCCACACTACAAGGGCAAATTGCCTTTGCTACTGTTGCAGTCACCAAGGGGTTCACAATAGAATCCTTCAAGAGGGCTGTTGTTGATCATTTGATGGCAACATCACCCTCAGACACTGCTGCTAGCAAAAGTACCAGCTCTGTGCAACAGCATGCATTAATGGAGAGAGACACGGCCAGCAGGTCCAAATGTGGTGGTGGTAGGATGTCCACAAACTGGGCCATCTTCAATAAACCAGCTCATCAGCAAGGGCTACCTGGAACGGTAACAATGTCAAGGAGGGAGAAGTTGCACAAGATGGTCAACGACTATCTAAGTGACCATACCTGCGTCCTTCCTGACGCTTCTGTTCTATTTAATTACTGGGTATCCAAGCAGCATAGTTGGCCAGACCTCTCCTTATATGCCTTGGAGGTGCTGGCCTGTCCTGCTGCTAGTGTGATGTCAGAGCATGTTTTAAGTGCCGCTGGGGCAATCATCACAGATACACGCACACGGCTGACTACAGAGAAATTTAACAAGGACTGGATTTCGCAAGAATTTTTAAGCCCTTCTGATGACAGCATCCCAACCTAAACTCTCACAAAATATTATTTTAGGCTACTTTCACACTACGATTATTGGGAGCCGATGCTGTCCGATATAAATCGGACAGCATCGGCTCCCTTCTGATGCCTGGAATCGGGTGCCAAATAGGCACCCGATTCCGGCATAAAATCGCTCCCTGCGGGGTGAAAAAAAGAAAAAAAAAAAGTTATTCTCACCTCTCCACGAGCCCCCGCCGTCTTCCGCCATCTTCTTGGAGGCTCCCGGTGGCTCCCGCAGGCTGCCGGTGTCAGCAGAGGGCTTCCTCTGCAGTTCAGGACCTGCGGTGATGTCACAGTCACGTGACCGCGGGTTCACCATGGTAACCCGCGGTCACATGACTGTGACATCACCGCAGGTCCTATACAGCAGAGGAAGCCCTCTGCTGACACCGGCAGCCTGCGGGAGCCACCGGGAGCCTCCAAGAAGATGGCGGAAGACGGCGGGGGCTCGTGGAGAGGTGAGAATAACCTTTTTTTTTTTTTTAACCCTTGTGCTCCTAGGTAGCAGTAGTTTTACTGTACTGAGCATGCTCAGTACAGTAAAATGGGGTCCGAGGAGACATCAGATGTTTCCTCGGACCCTTCTCCATAGGGCCCCATCTTATAGGGATCGGACCTAATCGGATTTGCACTAAATGCCATCCGATTTGGTCTGATCCGAATCTGTCAGATTTTATTTTCGGTGCAAAAATCGGAGCAAGCTCCGATTTTTGCACCGATAATAAAATCGGACAGACTCGGATCGGACCAAATTGGATGGCATTTAGTGCACATCCGATTCGGTCCGATGCCCATAGGGCTGCATGGGGCCAAATTCGGATCCGATGCTGTCCGATTTTGATCGGGCAGCATCGGATCTGAAAAATCCGCAATGTGAAACCACCCTTAGGCAACTCGTGATCACGTCCATCCCTTCCCATACAAACCCTTTTCTTCTTTCACATGTTTTAAACTCCTGCTTCTGCAACATGTACCTAAAAACAATGTTCCATGAATTAATATTTCCCATTGGAGGCACTTGTGATGAGACCCTCCTTCCTTCATCAACCATAATACAGCCCCTTGGGCTAATTTTTGGAGACACTATGGCTATGCCTGGACATTGTTCACTGCAACTACTGTGCTAGTAGTCCTAGCTTCATAAATGTTTGGCCCTTGAGGCCTGCTTCCTTCATCATCCATGGTACAGCCCCTTGGGCTACTTTTTGGAGACACTATGGTTATGGCTGGACATTTGCCACTGCAACTACTGTCCGAGTATTCCTAGCTTCATAATTGTTTGGCCCTTGAGGCCTGCTTCCTTCATCAACCATGATACAGCCCCTTGGACTACTTTTTGGAGACAGTATGCCTGCACATTGTGCAGTAGCAGTGGAACAACAATGCCAGTGGTCCAAGCTTTATAATTGTGAAGCCCTTGTGATGATGATGATGATGATGGGCGGCTTCTTCCTGCGTTAACCATCACACAGCCCCTAGGGCAGATAGCTCTCTTTACACCACCTACAAACTGAGCTGTCAGAAGATCTCCTCCATCATAACTCGCTCTTACGGCAATCATGCACCCATTTCAGCCTTTTCCTCAGCCCCAAGACGCTCTTTTGGTCTAGCAGACAATTACTTGCATTTCCCATTGACTAACATTGGACTCGCTACTCGCACCGAATATCCGAGTATTACGATCTACTTGGCAAGAGTATAGCGAGTCTGAGTATTTGACTACTCGCTCATCCCTAACTGTACATTTTACAAAGACTGACAGATCCTCTGTAAGCAAAACCACACAAGAAATATAGAAACATTGTATGTTAATGGACACAACTGCTCACCTAAGATTACAGCGGCTGATTCATTAACACTTAAAGGTTTGTCCCCGGCCTCATGATTGGCATCAGATGTGGATACCTGTAGAAAAAAAAATTAAAGGTTAACTAAAATTACTAACATTTCAGAATAATTGGTGCGTAAATGAGGACTGACACTATTTCAGGCCATTAAATGTCTTGTATCTAGAATTATTCATTAGTTTTCCCCTCTAAAAGCTGTATTTACATTTCAATTCCTTCTCATCTGGTGAGAGGAGACAAGCTGCCATGATTCACCCCATACGAAGTACAGCACACAGGGATGGATTCCTGCTCTTCATGATCAGTATATGCAGTGTTTTGACTGCAGTGTCTTGCTGCTGCATCCAAAACGCTGCATAGTACAGTATCAGTTTTATATATCCAGGATAAACATGAATAATATTTACAAAGTATTGGGACTCTCCCACATATTATATTAAACATACTACATAGGTTTTTGGAGAGATTCTATACCAGTAACTCAAATGCACGATTTTGGCTGCTTTTCATAAATATGCATTCAGGGAAACGCGTTGGGGCGTCTCCTAGTGGTCATCTCTACACCTGGGCAATAGACATGGGTAAGCTTGAGCACAATTACTAGGTTGCTAAAAATGCTTTTTAATGGTATATGGGATAACAAGCAGTGTACTGTTGTAATGGAAGGGGGAAGTAATGACTGAACCCTCCATACACTACTAAGCTGTAGCTCTCAACCATTTGTATATGAGTACTGCACAATAGTTTTGTTTGATATAGCTACCATGAATATGTCTTGAAGTGGGAGAAAAAAAGACCTTAACCCCTTACTGTTCTCTTTATCCAGATCCATGTAAAATCTACTTTTTTAATATCTACTTTTGTACCTGCAAATTTTAATCTTTTTGATGAAATAATAAAAGCATCTTTATGAAAAGCAGCCAAAATCGTGCATTTGAGTTACTGGTATAGAATCTCTCCAAAAACCTATGTAGTATGTTTAATATAGTACAGTATCAGCATAGTGGATGGGATTTGTAGAAATCCCAGCCTCACTATGCTTAATGCGACTGCAGCGGTTTGACAGCTGCGGTGCGGGTTGCTGGAATTCCGCTCCCCCTCCGCATGTTCATTTCATGCTGCAGAGTCGGAAACAACTCCCATCGGGTGACTGCAGGGAGAAGCCACCCCGCACCCGCCGCACATGGTGAGTAAGAGCGGCTGTGGTCTCCCTGCGGCCACCACCCTTGAGTTCACTCAGGTCCAGAGGAGCTGCGTCCAACACGCAGCTCAGCTGGACCCTGAGCACATAGCTTTAGCAGGCAGACAGACGATGCACAGGCATAGAGGACACTTTGCAGCAGCACCAAGAAGTGTAGATGTGAATCCAGAGTTGGGTAAAGGTAAAATACTTGTTAATTTAGGTTCACAAGTTGTTTTTGAGGATTTTCAAGCAGTTCCGTTTCAAAATCCACAAGAGTATTCAAAGCAGATCAACTTCAAAATCCATATCAAAGAGCTTAGAAAGCTCAGCACAACCTTTCTCACTCCAACCCTACCCCTTCGTCTCCAATGAATATAATGTGCTGGATAACGTGGCATGTCGCTGAGCTAGCAGCTCTTCTTGTCTTGTGCAAGTCGTTTTTTTTTTCTTCTAGGGTGTATGATGATTTCAAAAGGCAATGTGGAGAGGAAGAAGAGGCTCTAAAGTGGAGAAAATCAGATTTCCCTAATAAAAAAAAAAATTGCAAAGTTTCTTATATTCATTTGCACTAATGATTTATGTAAAGTTTATTAAAAGAACAGAGACTAAAGAGTAAAGACCGATACCTTCATCAGGGATACCCAAACTAAAAGCTCTACAAATAAAGTGGGGGCAGAAATTCCAAAGGCCAATGGGTTTATTATTTGAAGGGATTACACAGTAATAGAAAGGCTATTGCTATGTAGAACTTGATAGGAAATTGTAAGGTCATCTGTTCAGGATCCTCATCTTTTAACTTGGTTATATAGTCTATTGCTCTGGAGAATATGTCTTCTATTACACAGAACAGATTTATACAGAGACTATAAAATGCTTAAAGAGGTATTCTCATCTCCAAGATCCTATCCCAATATGTAGTAGGTGTAGTAATAATAATAATAATAATAATAATAACAATATCAACAAATACCTCCAATTCAAAATGTAGTATATGGTAGTTCTCCTAATCAGCTATGCAACTTACCTTATGGGCTAGACACTGCAACTTAGGTATCCATGGTTACGACCCACTCATAGTGACAGTTAGTTGCTAGTGGTTGTAACCACAGAAACCAAAGCTGCAATGTTCTGAACATGAGGTAACAGACATGGCTAATCAGGAGAACTAGATGACATGGATAATCAGGAGAACTAGACTACATTTCTAATTGCAGGTATTTGCTGATATTTTTTACACCTATTACATATTGGGATAGGATCTTGGAGATGGGAGTACCCATTTAATTTTGCCTGAGATGGCGCCGCAGAGAATTTAACAATTGAAGACTCATTTAGTCAAAGGATAGTTAGGAACGTGCATTGCTAAGGAGCTTGCTTGTCATATATAAGCTTCTATAAACATCCAGGAATTCCCCTGATGAACAAGCAAAAAGCTTGCTTTTCGGGTGATTGGATCGTTCATTCATTAAAATGATTCTTCTTGTCAACACATGGTCCTGTGTAAATAGCACGTAAGTGGTCGATAACGGATACTCTACATGCACAGAACTCATGTTAAGGATTGTTCGGTGTACATCGAATTTTGGTTGGGCTGTCTAAACAAACAATTAAAGGGAATCTGTCAGAAGGTTTTTACTACCTCATCTGAGAGCAGAATAGTGTAGGAAAAGAGACTGATTCCAGCAATATACACTATATCCCAAAAGTGAGTACACCTCTCACATTTTTGTAAATAATTTTATTATCTTTTCATGGCACAAAACTGAAGCTAATGGTGGGTTTACACGCCGCGATATCGGCGTCCAACTCCGACCCAACTCCGACAAAAAGTCACGTGGGTCGCGAGTTGGACCCGATATCGTGTGCGCGTTGTACTGTTTTAGCGTACAACGCGATGCTGGAGCGATGCCAAAACGATATCGGAGTTGAATAGCAGAGCTATTCAACTCCCCGATATCGCATGGCCGTTGTACCAGCATCGCTGCGTGTGACAGCCCAACTCCGATGCGTACTCGCACCTCACCCATTAACTCCCATGTTAAATGGTCGTTACTGGGTTGGTGGGCGTACACATCGGAGGGACGTTGTTTCCCGATATCGCAGCGTGTAAACCGGCGATGCGATATCGGGAAAAGTGCTCCCAAAATGCGCGCTCCCGCGGCGTTGTATGCGATATCGCCCCGATATCGGGACGTGTAACCCCACCATAAGACATTTTGATACTTTGTACAATAATCAGTGTACAGCTTGTACAGCAGTGTAATTTGTTGTGCCCTTTAAACACCTCAGCACTCAGCCAATAATGTCTTAATCGCTGGCAACAAAAGTGAGTACACCCCTAAGTGAAAAAAAGCCAAGTTGTGCCCAAATAGCTATTTCCCCCCTTCCCCGGTGTAATGTAACTTATTAATGTTACAAGGTCTCAGGTGTGCGTTGGGAGCAGCTGTGTAATTTGGTGTTATCACTTGCACACTCTCACATGCATGGCACTGGAAATTCAACATGGCTCCTCAAAGCAAAATATTCTCTAAGGATCTGAGAAAAAAAAAAATTGCTGCTTTACATAAAGATGGCCTAAGCTATAAAAAGATTGCTAACACCCTGAAACTAAGCCTTCAGCATGGTGCCCAAGACCATGCAGCGGTATAAATAAGACAGGTTCCACTCAGAAGTCGCCATGGTCGACCAAAGAAGTTGTGTCCAAGAGATCAGCATCAAATCCAGAGCCTGTCAGTGCTCAGACTATACACTGCACAATCAAATTGGTCTGCATCTTCTTCCCAGAAGGAAGCCCCTTCTAAAGATGATGCACAAGAAAGCCTGAAAAGAGTGCTGAAAACAAGGAGACTAAGGACATGGAATATTGGCATCCTGTCCTGTGGTCTGATGAGACAAAGATAAACGTATTTGGTTCAGATGGTGTCAAGCGCGACTGGCGGCAACCAGGTGAAGAGTACAAAGACAAGGTTGTCTTGCGTACAGTTAAGCATGGCAAAAGGAGTGTCATGGTTTGGGGCTGCATGAAGGCTGCCAGCTGTGGGGAGCTACAGGTCATTGACGGAAACATGAATGCCAACGTGTACTGTGATATAATGAAGCAGAGCATGATCCCTCCCATCGGAAATATGATAACGACCCCAAATACATCTCCAAGATGACCACTGCCTTTCTAAAGAAACTGAGGGGAAAGGTGCTGGATTAGCCAAGCATGTCTTGAAACCTAAACCCTGTTGCGTATTTATAGAGTATCTTCAAACGGAAGGTAGAGGAACGCAAGGTTTGTATCATCCACCAGTCAATGATGTCATCATTGTAGAATTTCAAGGACAAGAAAACCAATACGATCTGAGCTGCTGTGTATAGGATGACAGACGTTTGTGATGTTTTTTAAAAATGGTGCTTTTTATTTTGACGTCTTTCAAGCTCGTCCCGACCTCTTCATCAGGAATACACCAATGTAGTGACCAGCAAGATACAGGCTCATCCATATATAAACAAAATAAAACCAATAACAAACAGCCACATTGCAGTGACATTTGGAAGGAGGTTACCATGAAATGAATTGCTCTCTGATCCGCTGGAAGGAGAGTAACAATCTTATAGGGATAAACCTAGAAATGCTTAATATTACATAAAATTAGTCATATAACATAATTAATCATAAAATACAATTAATCACAATAACACTATTCAAATGATTAGTATATATTCAGTGTTGTCCCATGAGAAGATATAATAAAATATTTACAAAAATGTGAGTGGTGTATGTGAGATACTGTATCACTTAGTTTACTGGTTGCAACAGTTGTGACACAGATTTTAGATGTATCAGAGCCAAGATATCTAACCCCACCGACACCACAGCTTTGTGTGTACATTGTATAGTGACGGTGAGCTGCGTATCAGAGGAGGGGGTGTGGTTGGACTAATAGTCACATGAGCTGTAGTCCGGGCAGCGATATTGTCCTGGTGATAACACTTTCTAAACAGCACACAGCCTGATAAGTGACACATAGCTGAAATCTGTGTTTCAGTCCCCATCTCCTGCTGTCCTCTTATTACACTGCGAAAACTCGCTGACAGCTTTCCTTTAAATGGACTACCGATTTGCAAGCACTTAAGCCTCATTAAGGTGTCAGTTTTATATACAAGTGTTAGCCATGTTTTTCTTGGATCGCACTTCTTATATATAAAACCCGAAGGCCACTTCCTGAAAAGGCGAAGGCCACTTCCGTGACGGACTTCGCCCAGGGGCTGGTGACGTCAGCCAGTGCAGGGCCCCCCTGCTACAGGCAGTGGCACAGGAACGTTCCAACCTCGGAAGTTCCGTGTGCCCTCCAGCCACTCCCCTCCACCCTCTGCCCTCCAGACACTAGCCTACATACCGGGGAGGCAGGGGGGGCCCATTGCCCGCCACCTCAGGGGCCACACAAGCCCTGGGGGTACCCGTGCTCCCTGCCGCGCGCCTGGAGAGGAGGGAGGGCGGGACTTCCTCTCCTGCAGCTCTGGCCGCCCCTCCTCTCCTGCTACAGTACACCTGATGGCCGGCCCGCGGTGAGTCTGCCCTGCCGCCTCCAGCAGCCTCTGCCCTACCGGCTACAGCTGTCTCTGCCCTCCAGCCTCCTCTGCCCTGGCCTCTGCCCTCCAGCCTCCTCTGCCCTGGCCTCTGCCCTCCAGCCTCCTCTGCCCTGGCCTATGCCCTCCAGCCTCCTCTGCCCTGGCCTATGCCCTCCAGCCTCCGCTGCCCTGCCCTCTGCCCTCCAGCCTCCTCTGCCCTGGCCTCTGCCCTGCCCTCCAGCCTCCTCTGCCCTGCCCTCTGCCCTCCAGCCTCCTCTGCCCTGCCCTCTGCCCTCCAGCCTCCTCTGCCCTGCCCTCTGCCCTCCAGCCTCCTCTGCCCTGCCCTCTGCCCTCAAGCCTCCTCTGCCCTGGCCTCTGCCCTCCAGCCTCCTCTGCCCTGGCCTATGCCCTCCAGCCTCCTCTGCCCTGGCCTCTGCCCTCCAGCCTCCTCTGCCCTGCCCTCTGCCCTGGCCTCTGCCCTCCAGCCTCCTCTGCCCTGGCCTCTGCCCTCCAGCCTCCTCTGCCCTCCCCTCTGCCCTGGCCTCTGCCCTCCAGCCTCCTCTGCCCTGGCCTCTGCCCTCCAGCCTCCTCTGCCCTGCCCTCTGCCCTCCAGCCTCCTCTGCCCTGGCGTCTGCCCTCCAGCCTCCTCTGCCCTGGCCTCTACCCTCCAGCCTCCTCTGCCCTGGCCTCTACCCTCCAGCCTCCTCTGCCCTCCCCTCTGCCCTCCAGCCTCCTCTGCCCTGGTCTCTGCCCTCCAGCCTCCTCTGCCCTGGCCTCTGCCCTGGCCTCTGCCCTCCAGCCTCCTCTGCCCTGGCCTCTGCCCTCCAGCCTCCTCTGCCCTGGCCTCTGCCCTCCAGCCTCCTCTGCCCTCCAGCCTCCTCTGCCCTGGCCTCTGCCCTCCAGCCTCCTCTGCCCTGGCTTCTGCCCTCCAGCCTCTTCTGCTCTGGCCTCTGCCCTCCAGCCTCCTCTGCCCTGGCCTCTGCCCTCCAGCCTCCTCTGCCCTGGCCTCTGCCCTCCAGCCTCCTCTGCCCTGGCCTCTGCCCTCCAGCCTCCTCTGCCCTCCCCTCTGCCCTGGCCTCTGCCCTTCAGCCTCCTCTGCCCTCCAGCCTCCTCTGCCCTGGCCTCTGCCCTCCAGCCTCCTCTGCCCAGGCCTCTGCCCTCCAGCCTCCTCTGCCCTGCCCTCTGCCCTCCAGCCTCCTCTGCCCTGGCCTCTGCCCTCCAGCCTCCTCTGCCCTGGCCTCTGCCCTCCAGCCTCCTCTGCCCTGGCCTCTGCCCTCCAGCCTCCTCTGCCCTGCCCTCTGCCCTCCAGCCTCCTCTGCCCTGGCCTCTGCCCTCCAGCCTCCTCTCCCAGTCCTCTGCCCTCCTGCCTCCGCTCTCCTCTCCCAGTCCTCTGCCCTCCTGCCTCCGCTCTCCTCTCCCAGTCCTCTGCCCTCCAGCCTCCACTCGCTTCTCCCTGTCCTCCAGCCTCCGCTCTACTCTCCCTGTCCTCTGCCCTCCAGCCTCCGCCCTCCTCTGCCCTCCAGCCTCCGCTCTCCTCTCCCTGTCCTCTGCGCTCCAGCCTCCACTCTCCTCTCCCTGTCCTCTGCCCTCCAGCCTCCGCTCCCCTCTCCCTGTCCTCTGCCTTCCAGCCTCCGCTCCCCTCTCCCTGTCCTCTGCCTTCCAGCCTTCGCTCTCCTCTCCCTGTCCTCTGCCCTCCAGCCTCCGCTCTCCTCTCCCTGTCCTCTGCCCTCCAGCCTCCGCTCTCCTCTCCCTGTCCTCTGCCCTCCAGCCTCCTCTCTCCTCTTCCTGTCCTCTGCCCTCCAGCCTCCGCTCTCCTCTCCCTGTCCTCCAGCCTCCGCTCTCCTCTCCCTGTCCTTTGCCCTCCAGCCTCCGCCCTCCTCTGCCCTCCAGCCTCTTTTCCGCTCTCCTCTCCCTGTCCTCTGCCCTCGCGCTCTCCTCTCCCTGTCCTCTGCCCTCCAGCCTCCGCTCTCCTCTCCCTGTCCTCTGCCCTCCAGCCTCCGCTCTCCTCTCCCTGTCCTCTGCCCTCCAGCCTCCGCCTCTCCTCTGCCCTCCAGCCTCTGCTCTCCAGCCTCCGCTCTCCTCTGCCCTCCAGCCTCCACTCTCCTCTCCTGTCCTCTGCCCTCCAGCCTCCGCTCTCCTCTCCCTGTCCTCTGCCCTCCAGCCTCCGCTCTCCTCTCCCTGTCCTCTGCCCTCCAGCCTCTGCTCTCCTCTCCCTGTCCTCTGCCCTCCAGCCTCCTCTCTCCTCTTCCTGTCCTCTGCCCTCCAGCCTCCACTCTCCTCTCCCTGTCCTCTGCCCTCCAGCCACCACTCTCCTCTTCCTGTCCTCTGCCCTCCAGCCTCCGCTCTCTCCTCCCTGGCCTCTGCCCTCCAGCCTCCTCTGCCCTCCCCTCTGCCCTGGCCTCTGCCCATCAGCCCCTCTGCCCTCCAGCCTCCTCTGCCCTGGCCTCTGCCCTCCAGCCTCCTCTGCCCAGGCCTCTGCCCTCCAGCCTCCTCTGCCCTGCCCTCTGCCCACCACGCCTCCTCTGCCCTGGCCTCTGCCCTCCAGCCTCCTCTGCCCTGGCCTCTGCCCTCCAGCCTCCTCTGCCCTGACCTCTGCCCTCCAGCCTCCTCTGCCCTGCCCTCTGCCTCCTCTGCCCTGGCCTCTGCCCTCCAGCCTCCTCTCCCAGTCCTCTGCCCTCCTGCCTCCGCTCTCCTCTCCCAGTCCTCTGCCCTCCGCCTCGCTCTCCTCTCCCAGTCCTCTGCCCTCCAGCCTCCACTCGCTTCTCCCTGTCCTCCAGCCTCCGCTCTACTCTCCCTGTCCTCTGCCCTCCAGCCTCCGCCCTCCTCTGCCCTCCAGCCTCCGCTCTCCTCTCCCTGTCCTCTGCCCTCCAGCCTCCGCTCTCCTCTCCCTGTCCTCTGCCCTCCAGCCTCCACTCTCCTCTCCCTGTCCTCTGCCCTCCAGCCTCCGCTCCCCTCTCCCTGTCCTCTGCCTTCCAGCCTTTGCTCTCCTCTCCCTGTCCTCTGCCCTCCAGCCTCCGCTCTCCTCTCCCTGTCCTCTGCCCTCCAGCCTCCGCTCTCCTCTCCCTGTCCTCTGCCCTCCAGCCTCCTCTCTCCTCTTCCTGTCCTCTGCCCTCCAGCCTCCGCTCTCCTCTCCCTGTCCTCTGCCCTCCAGCCTCCGCTCTCCTCTCCCTGTCCTTTGCCCTCCAGCCTCCGCCCTCCTGCCTCCGACCTCCTCTGCCCTCCAGCCGCCGCTCTCCTCTCCCTGTCCTCTGCCCTCCAGCCTCCACTCTCCTCTCCCTGTCCTCTGCCCTCCGGCCTCCAGCCTCCGCTCTCCTCTGTCCTCCAGCCTCCCCTCTCCTCTCCCTGTCCTCCAGCCTCCGCTCTCCTCTCCCTGCCCTCCACCCTCCGCTCTCCTCTCCCTGTCCTCTGCCCTCCAGCCTCCGCTCTCCTCTCCCTGTCCTCTGCCCTCCAGCCTCCGCTCTCCTCTCCCTGTCCTCTGCCCTCCAGCCTCCGCTCTCCTCTCCCTGTCCTCCAGCCTCCGCCCTCCTCTGCCCTCCAGCCTCTGCTCTCCAGCCTCCGCTCTCCTCTGCCCTCCAGCCTCCACTCTCCTCTCCCTGTCCTCTGCCTTCCAGCCTTCGCTCTCCTCTCCCTGTCCTCTGCCCTCCAGCTTCCGCTCTCCTCTCCCTCTCCTCTACCCTCCACCTTCCGCTCTCCTCTCCCTCTCCTCCGCCCTTCAGCCTCCACTCGCTTCTCCCTGTCCTCTGCCCTCCAGCCTCCGCTCTACTCTCCCTGTCCTCTGCCCTCCAGACTCCAGCCTCCGCCCTCCTCTGCCCTCCAACCTCCGCTCTCCTCTCCCTGTCCTCTGCCCTCCAGCCTCCGCTCTCCTCACCCCTCCATATGCAATGTACAGTATGTGTGTATATGTGTGTATGTACGCACTTCCGTCACTTTGTCCACACTTCCCTCAACTTTGTACACACACACACACACATACACACACACACACTCCGCTATACTTAACACCGGCCCTGCGTCCGCTGCCTGCATCCTCAGTCGACATGTCGCTGCCCCCAAACTACTGGATCCAATATAGCGTCCAAGATGTCTCGCAAAACTACCCGGACAACATATTGGATCCAGTCGTCTGGGGGCGGCGACATGTCGACTCAGGATCCAGGCGGCGGGGAAGACGCAGGGTCGGTGGTAAGTATAGCGGAGTGTATGTGTGTGCTTACCACTCTGCCCACGGCGCTGCGCTGACCACTCTGCCCACGGCGCTGCACTGACCACTCTGCCCACGCCGCTGCGCTGACCACTCTGCCCACGCCGCTGCGCTGACCACTCTGCCCACGCCGCTGCGCTGACCACTCTGCCCACGCCGCTGCGCTGACCAATCTCACCGCACTCACTGCTAACCACTGAGCCACCCCACTCACTGCTAACCACTGAGCCACTGCACTCACTGCTAACCACTGAGCCACTGCACTCACTGCTAACCACTGAGCCACTGCACTCACTGCTAACCACTAAGCCACCCCACTCACTGCTAACCACTGAGCCACCCCACTCACTGCTAACCACTGCACCACCGCACTCACTGCTAACCACTGAGCCACCGCACTCACTGCTAACCACTGAGCCACCGCACTCACTGCTAACCACTGAGCCACCGCACGCAGTACTAACCACTGAGCCACCGCGCAGTGCTAACCACTGAGCCACCGCGCAGTGCTACCCACTGAGCCACTGCGCAGTGCTAACCACTGAGCCACCTCTATACACACAATTAATTTCACCGCACTCCCCTAACTATTACTAAATAAACTATATATGGATTCTAGCTATTTTTGGCAGGAAAATAAACATTTTTTAAAAAAAATTAGACGACAATCTGAGTGCAATTCCGATTTTTATGGCATGATAGGAAAAGAATAGAGATTTTTTTTTCATAAGATGCCAGATTAACTCTTGGGCTCTGCAGGATGACAACACTTTGTGATCAGTTTATTGTCAAAAGACTCTTCCAACAAGCAGGGGGTTGTTTAGCGTGGGGAACCCCTCTAAATAAATATGGGCCCTTAGCTCTGGTCTTAACTTCCTCCTTCGGCTAGCAACAACACTGGATTAATAAAGTAGGAACTTCCACTGCATTTTTACTTCTCCAAATGACTTTCATTATCAGAATTACGCAGGCAGGGGTGGTACCCAGCTAAAGCACTGAATCGGCAAGGACAGCTTTTCTCCATGCAGGCTACCAAATTATATGACTATGAACAGCCTGCTATGCTGTGCGGCAATTTAACGTAATTTCATTTTTGTCCCTTCTCAATTTTTACAGAGGCTGAATTTCAAATAAAATACAATTTTGCACTGTGATTTCCTGATTTCCTGTAGATTGGAATCTAATCCTAAAGGAGAAGCAGCGCTCCTAAACCGAATATAAACTACCCAAAGAGCCTTATAGTGATCTAGATTTGTTTCGGTAGAATTAAAGAGGTCTTGATGTGAAACCTTGGCTGACTTAGGCCCCGTGCACACACTGAGTATTTGATGAGTTTTTTACCTCAGTATTTGTAAGGCCACATGGACATGTTGAGGGTTTGGTGAGTTTTTTACCTCAGCATTTTTAAGGCCATGTGGACATGTTGAGTATTTGGTGAGATTTTTACCTCAGTATTTATAAGGCCACGTGGACATGTTGAGTATTTGATGAGTTTTTTACCTCAGTATTTGTAAGGCCATGGGGACATGTTGAGGATTTGGTGAGTTTTTTACCTCAGTATTTATAATGCTGCGTGAACATATTAAGTATTTGTTACGTTTTTTACCTCAGTATTTATAAGGCTATGTGGGCATGTTGGATATTTGGTGAGTTTTTAACCTCAGTATTTGTAAGACCTTGTGGGCATGTTGAGTATTTGGTTTGCTTTTTTATCTCAGTATTTGTAGCCAAAACTAGTAGTGGATCAACCAGGGGAAAGGTATAATAGATACACATCACCAATTCTGTATTTATCACCCACTCCTGGTTTTGGCTTACAAACACTGAGGTAAAAAATTCACCAAATTCTCAACGTGTGCACATAGCCTTAAAGAGAACTCACAATTTTTTTTATGTCAGAAAATAGATTGGTACCCAGATCTTTCTTTCGATGCTCAGGAAGCAGGAACTGCTAGTTCCCCATGGAGGCACACACTAAGGGTGCTTTCACACTAGCGTTTATTTGAAATCGCGGCAGATGCGGTGAAAAAAACGCATCTGCCGTGATTACCGCATACCGGCTGCACTTGCGGCACGGTTGCGGCATGGTTGGGGCAAGCCTCATACAATGTATAGGCGGGCTTGCGGCAGGTGCGGCAAGTGCGGTTTTGGCACTTGCGGCAGGTGCGGCCGCGAAAAAACCGCACTTGCTGCAAGCCCGCCTATACATTGTATGGGGCTTGCCGCAACCGTGCCGCAAGTGCAGCCGGTATGCGGTAATCGCGGCAGATGCGTTTTTTTCACTGCATCTGCCGCGATTTCAAATAAACGCTAGTGTGAAAGTACCCTAACAGTTTGTAGAATCATAGGAAATAGTGATAAGTGTGTCAAGCGATCAGTGGCAGCCTCAGGGTCTGAAGGGAATTCCTTGGTCATGGTAAAAAAAACAAAAAAAGTGGAAGTGCCCTTTAAGAATTATATGTCAGCAGGTTTTTGTAAACTCATCTGATAACAACATAATGTAGACAAGGAGATTCTGAATCCAATGGTGCTTTAACATAGATTACTGGGTGCATTCTTTCTGACACTATTAAATAAGTGGGTCTTTGGCTGGCTTCACACTACGTTTTTGATCCTGTTCGATGGATCCTGTTTTTTGCAGGATCCAACGAATAGGAACGGACAGCACCGGATTGGCAACTCCAGATGCCATCTCTCTGTCCGGTCCCCAGACACAGAAAGAGCAGCGGGGGGCCAAGCCTGTGACAAGTGCTGTCAGAGCTGTGTAATATCGCTTTAGCAGTGTATCTACATACACTGCTATAGTGATATTAAATAAAGGGATGGTTAAAAATAATAAATTCTCACCTTTCCGGTGACTCCCGAGTGTCCCGCGCTGAATACATCTCCTAGCAGTTCTAGGACCTTGCATGATGTCAACGGGAGGGGCAGGGCAACCCGATCTCATGACCGCATCAGCGCGATTTAAAGATTTAAACCCCGCGCGCTGATGCGGTCATGTGATCAGGTTGCCCCGCCCCTCCCGGTGACATCATGCAAGGTCCTCGAACTGCCAGGAGGACTTGGGAGTCACCGGAAAGGTGAGAATTTATTATTTTTTATTTTTAACCATCTGTTTATTTAATATCACTTTAGCAGTGTATATAGATACACTGCTAAAGTGATATAACACAGATGTGCTATGGGTACAGAGCAGTTCTCCTGTTCTACGCATGCTCTGTACCCTGGAACTGGATCAGGGAAACGATTCTGTTGTTTCCTGAATCTGGTGCCATAGGACCCCATGTTGTGTGTGCCGGACCAGACAGGATCCGTTTCTGTCCTGTTTTATCACCGGAGCCCAAAACCGCTGAAGGCATCGTTTTTGGGACCAGTGAAAAATAGGACAGAAACGAATCCTGCCCCGGATTCACAAAACTGGATGGCCAAATAGGGCCAATCCGGCACCATAGAGATGTATGGGGGGCAAAAACGATCCTGTTCTGTTTGTATCAAAAACGAACAAAACAGGATCATAACAAACGTAGTGTGAAGTCAGCCTTAAGCAGGTAACAGCTGGAAGAGCTGCCCCAAGCCCTCACCAGGTTCTCAATAGAGATTATGCATTGACAATAAGATGTCAATCACAGCAGGGAGTGTGTTGGACTGCTGTCCCCCCTTCCTTCCCCTTAGTTTCTACTCCTGTAATGCTAATCACAGGGTAATAAATTGTTGAGATGATGTAAATAATAGCAGGCACACAGATTAGAGAAGAACAGTTGCTTTTTGTTTTTTAACTCTTTCAGCATGCTGTCCTCATCTTACAGAGCAAAATCCTGCTGACAAATTCCCTTTAAAATCTTATGAAATCTCTGAATGATGCTTTTGTGTCTTCCTGTAACAAATCTACCCGATTTTTCTACTTTCACCAATTTTCTTACCTGTGCTAGAAATATATAAATTGGATTCTGAACTGATGGCTATAAGTACCATTAGCCCTATAAATCTAAGTTTCCAGGAACAGAAGTGTTGTCATGAGGACTCTGAAACATAAAATTGTTAACTTCATCTTATGAATAAAGGTCAACATTTCTAAAACTTATTAAAGACCCTAAAAGGGGTGTTCAAATTTAAAAGTAATCCCCTATCTGCAGGATAGGAGATAACTTTCTGGTTACTGGGGTCCAACTGCTGTAGTCCCCAGAGATCCCAAGAACTGTGACTCAGAATAGCCTGTCTGAATGGAGTGGAGGATGATCATGTGCCCAGTCTTTCCACCCATTCTAATAGGAGTGCCGAAAATCAGCTGAGTGGGGTGCTTGGGAATTTCCATGGCTCGCATTAAAAATGAATGGTATTTTAGTGCGCATGATCACCTTATTCTAAATTCAATCTCGGCTCTTTAGGGGTTCTATGGGGGTCACGGTGGTTGGAAGGCTATCCCTATCCAAAGAATAACAATTAAACTTGAGAACACCCCTTTAAAAAGGTCCACTACTTTTATATTGATGATCTACCACTATCGTAATATTGTGGTTGGCAACCAGCAGCTATGATCTCCGGTGGTGGCCTGATGGAAGTGGTATATGTAGATGGACACAACAGCTCTATACTCTGTGTAGTAGCAGCTCCAGGGTACTGCAAATCAGCAACTTTAGAAGACAAGCTGATCTGCAGGTTTAGCCATCAACTACTAAATACATCCACCATGCCGATTATTGGATTGCTTGATGTAGATCCCCTACTAATTTGATATTGATAATCCACTCTAATGGTGGGTTTACACACACCAATTTATCTGTTCAATATCTGAACCAATCTCTGGTTGCAGTGAAATCATGGATACATTGCTCCATGTTGTACACAGCCACAAAATGGAGCAATGTATCCATGATTTCACTGCAACCAGAGATTGGTTCAGATATTGAAGAGATAAATTGGTGTGTGTAAACCACCATAAGGATAGGTCATCAATATAAAAATAGGGAAAAACTCCTTTATTGGTACAATTACTTGGATTTACCGCAGACATTTCCACAATTAACCTACCCTGACAATATATGGGATACAGATCTTCTGGTAGTTCTTTCTTAGGGGCCTTTCATACTTGCAATTTTTTTCCTGATCTGGAAGATCAGCAAAAAACCTGATTCTTAAGGCTGCTTTACACTTTGCGATATCACAACGCAACTACGATAAAAAGTCACGTGGTACGGGCGTTGCAGTTGATATCGTTCGTGCGTTGTGTCGTGTAAATGGGCAACGCGACGCAAATACAATGCAACTACGATATCGTTTTGGGATTGTGCATGCTCTTCAACCGTGCAATATTGGCTATGCGATCTGGCAGGATCGTGCTGTGTGACAGCGCAACTACGATTTTGAGCGCAACTTCCCCTATTCACTACAATGTTAATTGGTCGTTCCCTGAGTTGCTCAGACACGGTGTGAAAAAGGGGTGTACTACATCAAGGTTGCGTTGCCTGCCGATATCTCCCTGTGTATCATCTCCTATGCGATCTTGGACAAGTGGCAAAAACGTGCGTGCTCCAATGAAATCGTATACAATATCGGAACGATATTGCGACGTGTAAAGCGGCCTTTAGGGTACCTTTACACGTCGCAACATTGCATGCAATTTCACTTGCAACTTACTGGTTGCAGTGAAATCATGGACACATTGTTATATTTGTACACGCCAACAAAATGGAGCAATGTGTCCATGATTTCACTGCAACCAGTAAGTTGCAAGTGAAATTGCATGCAATGTTGCGACGTGTAAAGGTACCCTAAAGGCCGCTTTACACGTCGCACTATTGTTCCGATATTGCATACGATTTCACGGGAGCGCGTACGTTTTTGGCACTTGTCCAAGATCGCATAGGAGATGTTACACAGGGAGATATCGGCAGGCAACGCAACTACGATGTCTTATGCCCTTTTTCACACTGTGTCTGAGCAACTCAGGGAACGACCAATTAACATTGGAGTGAATAGGGGAAGTTGCACTTCAAATCGTAGTTGCGCTGTCACACAGCACGATCCTGCCAGATCGTCAAGTCAATATTGCACGGTTGAAGAGCATGCACAATTCACAAACGATATCGTAGTTGCATCGTTTTTGAGTTGCGTTGCCCATTTACACAACACAACGCACGAACGATATCGACTGCAACACCCGTACCACGTGACTTTTTATCGTAGTTGTGTTGCAATATCGTGATGTGTAAAGCGGCCTTAAGGGTACCTTTACACGTTACAACATTGCATGCAATTTCACTTGCAACTTACTGGTTGCAGTGAAATCATGGACACATTGTTCCATTTTATTGCCGTGTACAAATATAACAATGTGTCCATGATTTCACTGCAACCAGTAAGTTGCAAGTGAAATTGCATACAATGTTGCGACGTGTAAAGGTACCCTAAGGGCACCGTCACACACAGAGATATATTGCATGCAACTCACTGGTTGCAGTGAAATCATGGACACATTATTACATTTGTACACAGCCACAAAATAGAACAATGTGTCCATGATTTCACTGCAACCAGTGAGTTGCGTGCAATATATCTCTGTGTGTGAACGGTACCCTAAAGGCCACTTCACACACACAGATATCTGAGTCCAATATCTGAACAGATCTCTGGTTGCAGTGAAATCATGGATACATTGCTCCATTTTGTGGCTGTGTACAACATGGAGCAATGTATCCATGATTTCACTGCAACCAGAGATCTGTTCAGATATTGGACTCAGATATCTGTGTGTGTGAAGTGGCCTTGATGGTGGGTTTACACACACCAATTTATCTGTTCAATATCTGAACAGATCTCTGGTTGCAGTGAAATCATGGACACATAGTTCCATTTTGTGGCTGTGTACAAATGATACAATGTGTCCATGATTTCACTGCAACCAGAGATTGGTTCAGATATTGAACAGATAAATTGGTGTGTGTAAACCCACCATAAGAATCAGGTATTTTCCTGATCTTCTAGATCAGGAAAAAAAATGCAAGTGTGAAAGGCCCCTAAGTCCTCATTCACATGTAAGGCCCCCTTCACACGCCATGATTTCACTGATCAGTGTTTGTGTGCCAAAACCAGGAGTGAACCTTGCAGGGAAAAACTATAATTGAAAGATTGACACCTGTTCTGTGTTTTGGAGGCACTCTTGGTTTTGGCACACAAACACTGATGAACACTGATCAGGGAAAATCTGCAGTGTGAAGGGGGCCTAGAGGTGCCGTTACACGAGGCAACGTTGCTGCGATGTTGCCGGCAACTTCACGGGAGCGTGCACGTTTTTGGCATGTTTCCAAAATCACCTTGTAGATGTCACACGCAGAGATATCATAGGCAATGCAACTAGGTTGTTGAAAGTCACTTTCGTTCGCTGTGACTAAGCAACCCAGCGAGCGATCCTTATCAATGTAATTAATAGAGGAAGTTGCTTTCAACATCGCTATTGCGGTGTCACACAGAGCGATACTAGCAGATCGCCTGAGCAACATTACCAGGTTTCAGAACATGTTCATAAACCTGGCTGAAGCAACTTATCGCTGTTGAATTGCTCTGTCACATGTTGCAACGCACTAGCGATGTCAACGGCAACAGCGATGCCTACGTCACTTTTGGGCGATGTTGCCAGCAATGTTGCCTTGTGTAACAGTACCTTAATGGTCCCTTTACACGCGGCCACAGGAAGGTAGAAACAGGCAGGCATCGGACACAATTGTGCCTGTTGCCTTGAAAAGACCACGATGTGGCGGCGTGTAATTCAGGACTTTCCTTCCTTCAGGGAAGACACAGGAAGGAAAGTCCTGAATTACACGCCGCCACATCGTGGTCTTTTCACGGCAACAGGCACAATTGTGTCCGATGCCTGCCTGTTCCTACTTTCCTGTGGCCGCGTGTAAATGTACCATAAGAGTTTGTCATCTGTGTGCTGTCAGTATTTTTCAATCAGAGCACAACAACACATTATATTCTATGGGGCGATTCACAAGTCAGAGCGGTTTATTTGGTAACAGATGTGATGCAAAAGTTAAAAATAAATAAAAATACACAACACACATAGACTGAACATGGATGGCTTCCTAGTGGCATTGTAGATACGTGCGGTTTTTCCTAACTAGTATACAGGAGAAGCCTCCATCAGTTATTTTTCATGCATGAGAAAACAAAGTAACAAAAGCATGCACACGACAAATGTGGACACAAGGACTAATGATGGATTTAAAAAAATAATAATAATTAACCCAAAAATGAAAGAATACAGCGTTCTGTTTTTATGTTTGCGGCAGCACAATAGGAGGGAATGTGTGAATAAGGCTGGGTTCACACTGCGGCAGCGTCCGGTCCGGGGCTGTCAGGATTGACAGCCTGGACCGGAGTTTTGCTGCATAGAATATCATCGGGCTGCACGGAGCTGGATCGCGGCGGGTGTTAATTATCTGCTATCCGGCTGCTATCTCGCCGGATGAATCCTGCAGAAGTCGGGATTTGTCTGCCGACTCCAAAAACGGTGCATGCAACATTTTTGGAGCCGGCAGACAAATCCCGACTTCTGCAGGATTCATCCGGCGACACAGCAGCCGGATAGCAGATAATTAACACCCGCCGCGATCCAGCTCCGTGCAGCCCGATGATATTCTATGCAGCAAAACTCCGGTCCAGGCTGTCAATCCTGACAGCCCCGGACCGGACGCTGCCGCAGTGTGAAGGCACCCTTAGTCCTAACTGGAGTAAGGTACCGTTACACGCTGTAATGTTGAAATGAGATTATCAACGATCTCATGGGCGGAGCGGTCGTTAGGACATCGTTTAGAGAACATTGGTGAGATGTCACATGAGTAGATATCATGGACAACGCACCAACAATGTGGCGAGCAGCTATCGTTTGCACAACCCAGCAAACTATACTTGTTCACTGATGTGAATGTGCAAAGTCGTGAAAGACATTGTTATCGCGGTGTCACACACAACGATGCAGCAGGTTGGCTGATCGTGGATCGTCTGATTTGAGAACATGTTCTCAAATCTGGATTCAGCGATCCAACGAATTATCACATCCATATCTCAGTGTGACACACAACGAAGCAGTAACGATGTCGTTTGAACGACTCCAAACCGGTGACGTTTCAGCGATATCGTTCACGATATCGTACCATGTAACGGAGCCTGTAACCACAAGAAGATGAAGAATTGTTCGATTCCGTCACAACACACTCTTCATAACTTACGCTGGGCAACGTGTCTTTGCTTTCTGGCGCTGCTTTGCTGTCATATGATGGGCCCAATGCTGAATAATGAGAAGATACATTTTCTGTCCCTTGTTCAGACATAGTGAAAAGCTGTAAAGAAAGTAAGAAATTTGTGGTAACAGTGATGTAGAAGGTGAGGGAGACAAAGAACAGATCTGTGTTCGACCCTGTAGTAATATTATGGGTGACAGACCGGATTCTCTCTACTGATTGTGTGATTTCCCCTGTACTAATACTTTGTGGATTGTAACGAGACTGCTCAGTCAAAACCAAATATTGCGTTTAGATACGTTTCCATTATATATATCATTACCCCGATCTCCCACTATCAGCCGGGGTTCAGGGTTCGGCAGCTCCACTTTCAGGGCAGTTTCTGCATCTGATTGTTATCAGTTCTTTGTAGGAAGGGGGCTGCCTGACCGGCTCATTGTAAGAGCCAAGTCATTCCAATTCTCCTTCATGGTCAATGCAGACAGAAAAGTGGGGCTGGCTTAGTTATTGGAATGGAAATGAGTGCATTGGGGATGGGAAGATGTCTTAATGGTCATACAAAACCCACTCAATAAAGTTCCAGGCCCATTCGTATAACCTTTATTACTAAGTTTGTCACTTTGAGGCCATACGTGCATGAACTTGTTAGGGCCATGGTTCTGTTCACATCCTGACAGTTTCCACTTGAGTCCTGTGAGTTTCGGGGCAGTGACCCCAGGATGAGACTTGTTTTTCCATAACTCACAGTCTTATGTACAGACGAAAATAGCTGACTTCAGAGTTTAAGTGCCATGGTCCTCTGGATGGAGCAGTGTTTCCCAAACTCCTGTCCTCATGACCTCCAACAGATCATGATTTCCATGATACTGGATAGGTGATGGAATTGTTATCAAGGCATCAAAAATTCCAGTTTGTTTCCTATGTGAACAGTAAGGAAATCCTGAACCATGATCTGCTGGGGACAGTGAGGACTGGAGTTTGGGAAACACTGGAGGATACAAGTCCTGTGATCTGATATCAGAATGTCCTCCATTGGTCTAATAATCTGAGGTGGAGAGTTGATCATCTTATGTAAACCCTTTTAGAGAAGGCAGGAGGGCACTGTGTTTTCAGAGATATTCGGATGATTAGAATGGGTATAAATGTTTGCAGCGGTCCCACACCCTCAGGACACTTGTCTGTGGCGGCTGCTTGGGAACAGGAGTTCGACGTTGAACCTGCCAGCGTCTAAAGTTCTTCTGATTTGCTGGCCTGGCAGGACGTCACATTAGGCCAACCAATCAGAAAAGCCACAACTTGCAGCAGGCATGTGGCGCAGTACCAGCTCCAGACCAGTGTCATAGCCAATGGAAGGGGACATGCAAATTGATTTGCACCAACTCTGAGGATCTCTGCCCCACACCCCTTTAGCCACATTGGGCAATGCCAGAGGTGTGGCTTGGCATACTAAATCCCAATGTGTCGACCCTCCGTCTGTTCTTCTAAGTTGGAGACATTGCCACTGATGCAGGTATAGCGGTAATCACCGGGGCAGTGTCATCAGGGGGTGATCACTGGGGCGATCACCGGGGCGGTGTCATCAGGGGTGATCACTGGGGCGATCACCGGGGCGGTGTCATGAGGGGTGATCACCGAGGCGGTGTCATCAGGGGCGATCACCGGGGCGGTGTCATCAGGGGTGATCACCGGGGCGGTGTCATCAGGGGCGATCACCGGGGCAGTGTCATCAGGGGCGATCACCGGGGCGGTGTCATCAGGGGTGATCACTGGGGCGATCACCGGGGCGGTGTCATCAGGGGTGATCACCGAGGCGGTGTCATCAGGGGCGATCACCGGGGCGGTGTCATCAGGGGCGATCACCGGGGCGGTGTCATCAGGGGCGATCACCGGGGCGGTGTCATCAGGGCGATCACCGGGGCGGTGTCATCAGGGGCGATCACCGGGGCGGTGTCATCTGGGGCGATCACCGGGGCGGTGTCATCAGGGGCGATCACCGGGGCGGTGTCATCAGGGGCGATCACCGGGGCGGTGTCATCAGGGGCGATCACCGGGGCGGTGTCATCAGGGGCGATCACCGGGGCGGTGTCATCAGGGGCGATCACCGGGGCGGTGTCATCTGGGGCGATCACTGGGGCGGTGTCATCAGGGGTGTTCACCTGGGCGGTGTCATCAGGTGGGCGGCTGCACTTCCTCAGCTGTGGATTTCGTGTCCCCACCTTTATATGGAGACCCCCTTTAAATGTACACCGTCCCTAAACCCTACATAGTATACGGTAGTGATCGGATCAGCCAGCACAGCCTAGTACGGCTCATTACAGACCGCTACCACCTGTATACCAGCGGGAATGTGGAGCATTTGATGTGTGCAGCGCAGTGTATGCTGGAGGCCGCACAGTCCTCACTGTGAGTGTGAGCGCAGACTGGCCGCTATTTACTCACACTCCCTCTTCAGACAAGTACAAGCCTACCTGTATCTTTCCGTCCGAAATCTTAGGAAGCAGACAAAAGGCAGTGTCACCGGATTGGCTAGCCACGAAGCACGTGATCAACAGCGCCATACGCAACGCTCTCTGGGAAATGTAGTCATGGTGTCCACACAGTATAGTCGTGTC
This sequence comes from Allobates femoralis, assembly GCA_033576535.1. Taxonomy (NCBI): domain Eukaryota; kingdom Metazoa; phylum Chordata; class Amphibia; order Anura; family Aromobatidae; genus Allobates; species Allobates femoralis. Next base: position 338,025,779 of record JARQOC010000006.1, read on the forward strand.
TCGTTGCAATTAAACTACAAATCCCATAAACCCTGTCAATGACTCGATTATTTTGGCAGAGGACCCCTTGTTGTAGTTATCCATGTTGGTCATGTTATCATGTAACAGACAGAGGCTGCAAGACACGCAGTGTGAACATATGGAGGCTGTTAGTGCGTTGTGTAATCACGCAGAGAACTGTGTAGAAATGATATAAAAAGGAAGATTACGGTTTATGGTGCCCAGAGGACACACATATATGCTTCATAGCCAGAGCCAACCCTATACAGTGACACCCTACAGTGACCACCTACACAGAGTGCCTACCTACACACAGTTCCACCCTACACGTTGCCCACTTATACAGTTTGCCACCCTATACAGTACCCACGTACACAGTGACTCCTCCACAGACTGCCACCCTACACAGAGTGCCACCTACACGGAGTGCCACCTACACGGATGCCACCCTACACGGAGTGCCACCCTACACAGTGCCACCCTACACAGAGTGCCACCTACACGGAGTGCCACCCTACACGGAGTGCCACCCTATACAGTGCCACCCTACACAGAGTGCCACCTACACGGAGTGCCACCCTACACGGAGTGCCACCCTACACAGTGCCACCCTACACAGAGTGCCACCTACACGGAGTGCCACCCTACACAGTGCCACCCTACACAGTGCCACCCTACACAGAGTGCCACCCTTCACAGTGCCCACCTACACATAGTGCTGATGAGCACAAGGAGAGGGGTACTTGGACACCGGCATGGGTTGATGGCTGTGACGGGGAATCACGGGTGATTGGGTTAATAGTCTGTGATGCCACCTGTGGGTCCTGGTAACTATGATACCAGCGCTGCAGGCCGGCCGCTGAGGTGATGGGATGCAGGCTTCAGAAGGCAGCCTGAGAGCTGAAACATTTTACATTTTTGGGATCTGGGGCTGTGTGAGAGCTTATTTTTTGCATCATGAGCTGATGATTTTATTGGCATTATTTTGGGGTATAAACACTTATAGAATGCAAAACAATATACAATTGATCACCTGTTACTACATTTTATTTCTGTTGTTGTGGCGGCCAAAAAACTGCAATTCTGGCGTTTTGAGTTTTTTTCTCATTACGATGTTTAATGATTGGATTCATTTATTTTATATTTTTATAGGTCAGACATTTCTGGAGGCAGTGATACAAAATATGTGTATCTTTTAAAAAAATATATATATATTTTCACTGGGGCAAAAGAAGGTGAATTTAACTTTTTTTCATATTTTTTAAAAACTTTATTTTTAACTTTTTACTGACTTTACTAGTCTCCTTAGGGGACTTAAAGCTGTGATCATCTGATCACTTGTGCTGTACAGAGCAGTACATCAGCACTACTCTGTACAGCAGAAATCATTATGTCCTATGAATGCTGCCTCGCGGCCGGCAATCACAGGAGGATCATCAGAATAGACACAGGTGTATTCAGCTGACCCCTGGATGTCATGACATCCCATCAGTGCCCAGAAATCACATCATGGGGCCATTCAAGTCAATGTAAAGTTCTGTTGGAGTCTGCGTAATGCCGGATGGTGCCCAGTCCTCAGCTTTGAGCAGAGGGGAAGGGTGTGTGGGAAAGTAAGGTAGGACTGGGTTAATTCCTAGCACTTCAGATCTTAATTAGGTGCATCTGGCTAGCTTTGTCTAGAAAGAAAACCTATGTGGTCACTTGGGGGTCACTGAGTCTGCCAGGGATTGTGCAGAGTCAAAGTCACCTCCAAGACTTCTCCTGAGTATCTCCCATTCTCTGGAATTCTGTGCCGCAGTATGTCCGATTATCCACCACACTTCGGATCTTTCAGACAGAAATTGATAACCCATCTCTTCAAGAAAGCTTACAGTCTGCAAGATCCTGTTGCCATTTCACCACCACCAAAACTGACGCAGCCCTCAGCCTATTGTACTCCCCATTATCTTATAGACTGTAAGCCTGCAAGGGCGTTGTCATCTCCCCCTCTGTTCCAGTCTGTCATCGCTAGTTTGCTCAATGTAAGGGCTTGAGCAGATAACCATATTTTGGGCCCAAGTGCGATCCGACAAAACATCAGATCGCACTCGGACCATTGTTATTCAATGAGGCACTCGCAAGTGTCTATTTTTTTTCCTCAGACTGAGTGGTCCAAGGAAAAAAAATCACAGCATTTATAATGGAATTGTCATGCCTTTCTTAGAAACGCGTACATTTAGTTTACTTTGCTTGTGACAATATTCAGTTGCTGTTCATTGAGAACTTATTCAACAGCACCATCTGTTGACAATGTTCCCTTATTACATTATTTTTTACTGTACAGTCTAATTTTTCCTCCTCAAGGCCACTGTATTTTCCCATCAGCCCTTGCTCTAGGCTCTGCCGCTTCTTCTTCAGAAGCCATTATAGCCTCATACATGCTGACATCCTGGTATGCTGATCCCTCTCTCTGGATTTCAGCTCATATGTTTCCCTTTACATAGAACAGTCGGTGAGTTTTAATATGCTAGTTTTATAATATGCTAGAGCCCACCTAATTGCATAACGTAGCTACACTGTTTTACGTGTTTATTATCAAGTAGTTTTCTGCTGTTATAGCTATTGTGTGTTCGCCATATTGTGCAATTACACTGCGTGCCCTGTAACTAATGTAATGCTATTTATCTCAGATATGTTGAATGTTGTACTTAGTATTTTTATTTGTTTCTTGTAGTTTTACATTATCCTATCAATAAAAGTTGAAAAGGACCCCCCTGCATCCAAGTCAATGCATCGATGGGAAAGAGTTTAGCTGTCTGTCAACTTATTCTTCAGGAGTACAGAGCGAGGGTGCCAGAACAGTAAAACAACTGCTATAAACAGAGTCGAAGCACAGACTCTGACTTCTGGCAGAAAACAGTCAAGTTGCATACAGACACGATTTCAGAGAGAGGAACTGAAATTTATGTAACACACTCCCATGTAATCTTGTCAGCTTCAAGGAAGTCTGTGAGCAGCGCTGCAATTGCCACCACCAGGGCGAAGGCAGAAGCCGCCAAAGTGAGAGCTGCCTTCGCTGAACAGGAATTACAATTAAAGAAAAATCACATCTAGAAGCTGAATTTGCAAAACTCGCAGTAGACACTGAAGCAGCAGCAGAAGCTAAGATACGGGCATTACTGAAGGAGACTACGCCAAGACTGAAGGAGACCTGCTAGGCCTCGCGTTCCTAGATACCGCCAGAGCCATCAAACCCATAGCGAAGAAACTACCTTACAGGTTGCAAGAGAAATGGCTCAGATTACAAACAGCGTCACAATGTGGTGTTCCTTCCATTCCACATCATTGTAGATTTTGTGTGCTAGCAGGCCAAGATCAGGAATGATCCCAGCTTCAGCCTTTTCGCCGTAGATCCTGTCAACCATAGAACAGGTAAGCCTGCTCCAGTCTGCAACCTCAGAGGCTCACCTATCACTGTACACAAAACTAATGTACCTTCTATAGACCCATCACAGAAGACCCACAGTACAGCAGAACCCGAAAGGTCACTAACAATAGACCCAGAAATGCACCCTACATTAAAGCCCTCACCCACTACAAAAGTGCAGGAGTCTTAGAGGAAAATCCCTTAAAGACCGTAGAATCTTCCTCACAGATGTTGCGCCTCTACATCCCACTTAGCTAAAGACTACAAAGCTAGTATTGCTTGTTTGAGGGTAGCAGTCAAGAGAACAGCATGGGTCTACACCCAGGACCAGCCCTGCAGAATCCTCATCCATAGACCGACTTACAGAGCATGACGGGGAGGAGAAAGACAGTACACCTCCTAAAGTGTTACCCAAGTGCACTCAAGTTTGCAGAGAAGGTCTTACTAACAAATCCTGCTCAAAGATCTGTCTAGTTACCGTTTACCCTATAGGCCACAGAGAAAGGGTGGTAAAACTCTATGCTATACTCGACAACCATAGTAATAGATCATTTCCAGCTCAGCTTTCTTTGGCATCTTTAAAATCGAGGGACTCAGCTCGTCCTACTCACTGAAAACATGCACAGGAGTTAGTGAAGAATTTGGGAGGAGAGCAACAGGTTATCAAATCTAATCCCTGGATGGGAAGACATCCTTACCCCTTCCTACATTAATCGAGTGTATTCTATCCTGAACAATAGAGAAGAAATCCCCACTCAAGAAGCTGCACTGCATCATCCTCATTTGAGAAGCATAGCGCATCTCATTCCCGCACTCAATCCTCAAGCCAAGTTGGTCCTTTTGCTGGGGAGAGACATCATAAGAGAAACAGATAGATGGTCTTCATAACTCGCCCTACGCTCAGAAGCTAGACCTGGGATGGGTGGTATAGGGGACGTTTGCCTCGGAAACGCTCACAAACAACATCTACTCTCTCTACACAAAGACGTTGGAGAGTGGCCGTCCATCCTTTTTCCTACACTGCCCCAACAAATTCCTTGTGAAGGAGAAGCTCGTCAACTCGGCACACTTAAACGGGAGAGAAGACAGATATGCCATGGATTACTTGTGTGACGGAGACAAAGATCACCTAGGGTGTGCTGTCTCCCAAAGGACTCAGAATGCACTTGCTTGTTCTAATCTCAGATTACATAAAATAGCTTCAAATAGCAAAACAGTGATGGAAGCCTTTCCAACCAAAGACTACGCCACCAAATTGAAAGACCTAGACTAACCTACAAACTCTCTTCCTGTGCAATGCAGTCCAGGCTCAATTGGGACTTAAAGTCTGATACTATCACGTTTTAAGTCAACCTAGAGCAAAAATCCTTCACATGACAAGGTGTCCTGTCCACTATCAACAGGCTAAATGACCCGCTCGGATACTCAGCACCAGTGATCATCCAAGGTAAGACCTTGCTACGAGAGTTAATTGTAGACTCGGTTAATTAGGACACCCCACTTTCTCCTGGGAAAGAAGTTTCGTGGGTAACCTGGAGGGACTCTCTAAGGACATTATGTGACCTACATATACCCAGGCCGTACACATATATCTGCTCAGAGAAAGTTCTCTCTAGGAATCTGGGTGTATTTAGTGATGCCTCAGTTAAAGCCATAGACGCAGTCGCCTACTTGAAAACTATACATGTCACAGGTAATGCCTACATAGGGTTCGTCATGGGAAAGGCCAAGCTGACGCCATGTCCCGAATCCACCATACCCAGGCTAGAATGCTGCACTGCTGTTCTTGCCATAAAACTGGCAGAACTTATCACATCAGAACTCAACATAAAGCTTGAAGATGCAGAATTCTTCACCAATAGCAAAGTAGTGCTAGGCTACATTCATGACAAGACTAAGAGATTCTATGTCTATGTAAACAACTGAGTACTGAGAATTAGGAAGTCTTCACAGCCTTCTCAGTGGAGATATGTACAGGCCAACCAGAATCTTGCAGACCATGGGACCAGAGCAGTACCGGCATCACACCTTACAGACACCACCTGGCTAGCCGGGCCTGCACTTCTGTATCAACCAGTACCCACTGCTCATGAGACTCTCACAACCTTCATGGCTGAGGTAGTAGCCATTATGAATGTGAGACCACTGGTACCCATATCCAATGATTATGATGACCCATCTCTACTCGCTCCTTCAACTTTGCTCACTCAGAAATTTAATGTGAGCACTTCAACTTCCAGAAAATTTACTATTAAAGACTTGTATAAATCCCAATGGAAGAGAGTTCAAGATGGACAGGTTAGGAAGGTGGAAAATCAAGATCCACAAGCACAGTGAAAAGCTGTTTCTTTGATTTGTTTCTGAACTTATTCTATTGCTCTACTTGAAGTTTATGTGCATCCCCCGAATACCAGATGGGGAGTGTCATGCCTTTCTTAGAAACACATATATTTATATATTATACTTTGCTTGTGACAATATTCCATTGCTGTTCAATTATAACTTATCTAACAGCATCATCTGTTGACAATGTTCACTAATTGTATTATTTTTTACGGTACAGTCTAATTTTTCCTCCTCAAGGCCACTGTATTTTCCCATCAGCCCTTGCTCTATCCTTCAGAAGCCATTATAGCCTCATACATGCTGACATCGTGGTATGCTGATACCTCTCTCTGGATTTCAGCTCATATGTTTCCCTCTACATAGAACAGTCGGTGAGTTTTGATATGCTAGTTTTATAATATGCTAGAGCCCACCTAATTGTATAATGTAGCTATACTGTTTTACATGTTTATTATCAAGTAGTTTTCTACTGTTATAGCTATTGTGTGTATGCCAGATTGTGCAATTACACTGTGTGTCCTATAACAAATGTAATGCTATGTATTTCAGATATGTCGAATGTTGTACTTAGTATTTTTATTTGTTTCTTGTAGTTTTACACTATCCTATCAATAAACTTTGAAAAGGACCCCCGTGCGTCTAAGCCAATGCATCGATGGGAAAGAGTTTAGCTGTCTGTCAACTCGTTCTTCAGGGGTACAGAGGGAGGGTGCCAGAACAGGAATCACACTCGGCCATTCAAGTCTATGGATCCTTGAAAAAGATCGAATCAGATGACATCACATTTGGATGCTCAATTTTTGCGGACTGAGAGACTAGAGACGGAGAATTTTTTTATTCTTCTCATCTGAGAAAAATGGATCCTACTCTGATCAAAGACTGATTTAATTGATCAGAGTCTGATTAGCATAATCGGACTGTTTTCAATTGTGCTCCAAAAATTAATAATATTAATTAATATACATTTTTTAAATCATATAAAAACTTGATTTAGAGGGTACCTGAGAGGAGCATTTATCAGGAATTGGCTCCATGAATTTTGCCATGTATATCTGACTCTGAAATGTTGCGGCATTTCATAGAAAAATATACCTTAAAAGCCACTGGGGACTGAGTTGCACAGAAGACTAATTGGAAAGGCCAGTCCCCGGCAGCTTCTCCCCTCTTGTGTGGGACCCCCCCCTCTCAGACTGGTTGCCTGTACAGCTTTTAAAGTATGTTTTTTCTCTGAAACACTGCAGCTTTTCAGACTCAATCATGCATGGCTACATATATGCTGCCCGTATCAGCTGTCTGGTTCCCTTTAAATAATAGGTGATTTTCTGGTAGTCTCTCAAAGGGGATGACGGTAGCAAAGACAAAACATGCACACATGTCAACAAGCGAGGTCCAATACCATCTTATCAGCTACTAGTAAAAAGGCCCGATGCAATTGCATCGGGAGCGCGGTGAAATTAATTGTGTGTATACAGGCGGGTCAGTGGGTATCAGAGTATACAGGCGGCTCTGTGGGTAGCAGAGTATAGAGGCGGCTCTGTGGGTAGCAGAGTATAGAGGCGGGTCAGTGGGTAGTAGAGCATGGAGGCGGCTCTGTGGGTAGCAGAGTATGGAGGCGGCTCTGTGGCTAGCAGAGTATCGAGGTGGCTGTGTGGGTAGCAGAGTATCGAGGCGGCTGTGTGGGTAGCAGAGTATCGAGGCGGCTGTGTGTGTAGCAGAGTATCGAGGCGGCTCTGTGTGTAGCAGAGTATCGAGGCGGCTCTGTGGGTAGCAGAGTATCGAGGCGGCTCTGTGGGTAGCAGAGTATCGAGGCGGCTCTGTGGGTAGCAGGGTATCGAGGCGGCTCTGTGGTGGAGGGGTGAGGAGAGATGCGGCTCTGTGGTGGAGGGGTGAGGAGAGATGCGGGTCTGTGGTGGAGGGGTGAGGAAAGATGCGGGTCTGTGGTGGAGGGGTGAGGAGAGATGTGGCTCTGTGGTGGAGGGGTGAGGAGAGATGCGGCTCTGTGGTGGAGGGGTGAGGGGAGATGCGGCTCAGTGTTGGAGGGGTGAGGAGAGATGCGGTTCAGTGGTGGAGGGGTGAGGAGAGATGCGGCTCAGTGGTGGAGGGGTGAGGAGAGATGGGTGTCTGTGGTGGAGGAGTGAGGAGAGATGCGGCTCAGTGGTGGAGGGGTGATGAGAGATGCGGCTTAGTGGTGGAGGGGTAAGGAGAGAAGCGGCTTAGTGGTGGAGGGGTAAGGAGAGAAGCGGCTCAGTGGTGTAGGGTTGAGGAGAGAAGCGGGTCAGTGGTGGAGGGGTGAGGAGAGAAGCGGCTCAGTAGTGGAGGGGTGAGGAGAGAAGCACACAGTATATACATACATGAGACATTGTATAGACAGACAGTATGCAGAGATTACACATATTATACACACAGTATAGACAGAGTATACACGCATTACAGAGAGTGTAGAGAGACATGAGAGGGACAGAGTGTAGAGAGACATGAGAGGGACAGAGTGTAGAGAGACATGAGAGGGACAGAGTGTAGAGAGACATGAGAGGGACAGAGTGTAGAGAGACATGAGAGGGACAGAATGTAGAGAGACATGAGAGGGACAGAGTGTAGAGAGACATGAGAGGGACAAGGTGTAGAGAGACAGCTCCTGGGATCACTCCTGTGTGTAGACTGTCAGCTCCTGGGATGACTCCTGTATGTAGATTGTCAGCTCCTGGGATCAGTCCTGTGTGTAGATTGTCAGCTCCTGGGATCAGTCGTGTGTGTAGACTGTCAGCTCCTGGGATCACTCCTGTGTGTAGATTGTCAGCTCCTGGGATCACTCCTGTGTGTAGACTGTCAGCTCCTGGGATCAGTCCTGTGTGTAGACTGTCAGCTCCTGGGAACAGTCCTGTGTGTAGATTGTCAGCTCCTGGGATCAGGGATCACTCCTGTGTGTAGATTGTCAGCTCCTGGGATCAGTCCTGTGTGTAGATTGTCAGCTCCAGGGATCAGTCCTGTGTGTAGACTGTCAGCTCCTGGGATCAGGGATCAGTCCTGTGTGTAGATTGTCAGCTCCTGGGATCACTCCTGTATGTAGATTGTCAGCTCCTGGGATCAGTCCTGTGTGTAGATTGTCAGCTCCTGGGATCACTCCTGTGTGTAGATTGTCAGCTCCTGGGATCAGTCCTGTGTGTAGACTGTCAGCTCCTGGGATCACTCCTGTGTGTAGATTGTCAGCTCCTGGGATCACTCCTGTGTGTAGATTGTCAGCTCCTGGGATCACTCCTGTGTGTAGAGTGTCAGCTCCTGTGATCAGGGATCAGTCCTGTGTGTAGATTGTCAGCTCCTGGGATCACTCCTGTGTGTAGATTGTGAGCTCCTGGGATCACTCCTGTGTGTAGAGTGTCAGCTCCTGGGATCACTCCTGTGTGTAGACTGTCAGCTCCTGGGATCACTCCTGTGTGTAGACTGTCAGCTCCTGGGATCACTCGTGTGTGTAGACTGTCAGCTCCTGGGATCAGTCCTGTGTGTAGACTGTCAGCTCCTGGGATCAGTCCTGTGTGTAGATTGTCAGCTCCAGGGATCAGTCCTGTGTGTAGACTGTCAGCTCCTGGGATCAGGGATCAGTCCTGTGTGTAGATTGTCAGCTCCTGGGATCACTCCTGTATGTAGATTGTCAGCTCCTGGGATCACTCCTGTGTGTAGATTGTCAGCTCCTGGGATCAGTCCTGTGTGTAGATTGTCAGCTCCTGGGATCACTCCTGTGTGTAGATTGTCAGCTCCTGGGATCAGTCCTGTGTGTAGACTGTCAGCTCCTGGGATCACTCCTGTGTGTAGATTGTCAGCTCCTGGGATCACTCCTGTGTGTAGATTGTCAGCTCCTGGGTTCAGTCCTGTGTGTAGATTGTCAGCTCCTGGGATCACTCCTGTGTGTAGCCTGTCAGCTCCTGGGATCACTCCTGTGTGTAGCCTGTCAGCTCCTGGGATCAGTCCTGTGTGTAGATTGTCAGCTCCTGGGATCACTCCTGTGTGTAGATTGTCAGCTCCTGGGATCAGTCCTGTGTGTAGATTGTCAGCTCCTGGGATCACTGCTGTGTGTAGCTCCCGGTGGCTCCCGCAGGCTGCCGGTGTCAGCACAGGTCTGCTACTGCAGTTCAGGACCTGTGGTGATGTCAGAGTCACGTGACACCAGGTTACCATGGAGTAACCTGGTGTCACGTGACTGTGACATCACCACAGGTCCTGGACTGCCCTGGACTGCAGTAGCAGAGCTCTGCAGACACTCGGAGCCTGCGGCAGCCACCGGAAGCCTGGAGGAAGACGGCGGAGACGGCGGGGGCTCGGGGAGAGGTGAGCATATGTTTTTTTTTTTTTTTAAGTGTAGTGCGGCTGCGGCTCGTGATGACGCTGCGCGTCATCACTCGCAGTCGCGCAAAGGAGCTTGGGATTCGGCTACAGTGCCCGAATTCCCAACTCCCGATTATATAAGTAGATGTAATAAATATAGTAGATATTTATACCTTTGTGTCTCATCCACATCTTGTACCTCCAAAAGATCATTTATTTGTGAAGGAGAAAGGAAATCTTGGAATGAAACATCCTCCATTGTACTGCCAGAAATGTCATCCTATTGAGGAAGGAAAAAAAACCACTTCTACATCATTTTGCAGCGATAAATGGGTGTGAGTCCTCCATGTCTCCTACTGTGCGTCCTCGAAACACTTCCTGAGTAAGGTGATATGTATGGCAGCCAAAACATTGCGGAAGGTAAATAAAGCCAACACTAATCTTCTTCACCAAATTTCGGGGTGCTGCCTTAGTGTAATATATACCGTATATATGTATACAGTATAATATATATATATGTATATATATATATATATATATATATATATATATATATATATAAAAATAGTAGACTGAGAGTCCTCAGTGGTTGATACATTTTAATGGCTAACTGAAAAGATGGTAACATAGCAAGCTTTCGGGACACTGTGGCCCCTTTGTCAGGAGGTAATGACACAGATTCTAAAGAAACATACATAAATACAAATAAAAAACAACAGTCTTAGGCCCCTTTCACATCAGCGGTTTTTTTAAATCGCGGCAGATCCGGTGAAAAAACCGCATCTGCCGCGATTACCGCATAACCACGACACTTGCGGCACAGTTGCGGCAAGCCCCATGCAATGTCTATGGGGCTTGCGGTAAGTGTGCAGCAGGTGAGGCAAGTGCGGTTTCGGCACTTCTGGCAGGTGTGGCCACGAAAAAAAACGCGGTTAGCCATGTTATATAAAAAGCCATGAATCCATGTGATACATTTAATCCTGTTTGAAACTGGCTCACATGAGGACCGCCCCAGGAAAGGAAGACCAAGAGTCACCTCTGCTGCGGAGGATAAGTTCATCCGAGTCACCAGCCTCAGAAATCGCAGGTTAACAGCAGCTCAGATTAAAGACCAGGTCAATGCCACACAGAGTTCTAGCAGCAGATACATCTCTACAACAACTGTTAAGAGGAGACTTTGTTGTGCAGCAGGCCTTCATGGTAAAATAGCTGCTAGGAAACCACTGCTAAGGACAGGCAACAAGCAGAAGAGACTTGTTTGGGCTAAAGAACACAAGGAATGGACATTAAACCAGTGGAAATCTGTGCTTTGGTCTGATGAGTCCAAATTTGAGATCTTTGGTTCCAACCACCGTGTCTTTGTGTGACGCAGAAAAGGTGAACGGATGGACTCTACATGCCTGGTTCCCACCATGAAGCATGGAGGAGGAGTTATGATGTTGTGGATGTGCTTTGCTGGTGACACTGTTGGGGATTTATTCAAAATTGAAGGCATACTGAACCAGTATGACTACCACAGCATCTTGCAGCGGTATGCTATTCCATCCGGTTTGCATTTAGTTGGACCATCATTTATTTTTCAACAGGACAATGACCCCAAACACACCTCCAGGCTGTGTAAGGGCTATTTGACCAAGAGGTACGCCAGATGACCTGGCCTCCACAGTCACGAGACCTGAACCCAATCGAGATGGTTTGGGGTGAGCTGGACCGCAGAGTGAAGGCAAAAGGGCCAACAAGTGCTAAGAATTTGTGGGAACTCCTTCAAGACCATTTCCGGTGACTACCTCTTGAAGCTCATCAAGAGAATGCCAAGAGTGTGCAAAGCAGTAATCAAAGCAAAAGGTGGCTACTTTGAAGAACCTAGAATATAAAACATATTTTCAGTTGTTTCACACTTTCTTGCTAAGTATATAATTTCACATGTGATAATTCATAGTTTTGATGCCTTCAGTGTGAATCCACAATTTTCATAGTCATGAAGATAAAGAAAACTCTTTGAATGAGGTGTGTCCAAACTTGCCCGCTAAAAAAAAGACATGAACAGTCTATACTTTTATGGGTAGATTAATTTTAACAGTGAAGGTACCTTTACACGCCGCTACAGAAGGTTAGAAACAACCGGGTGTCTCACGTGCACGAGCACGTAGCAACGGTTGCAAACGGTACCCGATACCGCCTTTACACGCCGATACAAGGTGCTCTACAGAAGGTTTAATCTATCTCTGGTTGCACCGCCGGGTGCTCAAGTTACCTTCTGCAGAGCACCTTACCTCATTTACACGCCGCTACAGAAGGTAATATGGGAGGACCTGGGGCAGCAGGGACAACACATAGGCGTGCCAGAATTGTAGATTACGAGATGCTTGTACGGTGATTGGACGAAGCAATAGCATCATGATTGGCCAGCCAGCGCAGGAAGGCTGGCTAATACATGACGCTAAAGCAAATGTGTAGTGTGACTGGTCAGCTCCTTAAATATGCCGCCCTATGCAGCGACAACCAATCGTAACGCAGGAGCTTCCACCAATGATCGCAGAAGGGGCGCGGTATCCCAGAGGCTCTGTCACGCCCCAGGGAGTTAACTAGGAGGCGAAAAAACCCTCCTGTTCCTTATTTAGACGCCGCTACCATCGGGTTGAAATCAACCTGTTTTAGAGCACTGCTCTGAAACAGGTGCCGAAAGTGACGGGTAGCAACAAGCTAGTTTACATGCTGCTACCTCGGGTTGATTTGACGGTGCAAGATACAGTTGTCTCCGACACCCTTTCAACCTTCTGTAGCGGCGTGTAAAGGTACCTTGAGGGATAGAATATAAAAAAAATCATAAATAAAGTCCAGAAAGTCACATTGTCTAAATTATATAAATGTATTTGTATTTTACAGAGGGAAATAAGTATTTGATCCCTTCCAACTATTAGAAGTTCTGGCACACTGGGATATGACTCAGTGAAGCAGCAGCCACATAAACTGCAAAGCACCTCTTTACCAATCCTCTAAAAAGCTCCCGCACACTGTACCCAGTATACAGAGCAGGAGGCCGCACACAGCCCCAAGTATATAGAGCAGGAGCCTGCACACAGCCGCTCGTATACAGCATGAGGCCGCACACAGTCTCCGGATACAGCAGGAGACTGCACAAAGCCCAAAGCATACAGCAAGGGTCTGCATACAGTCATCAGTATACAGCAGGAGGCCAAATACAAACCTAGTATACAGCAGGAGGCCGCACACAGTCCTCAGTATACAGAGCAAACGGTTGCACACAGCCCCCTTTATACAGAGCAGGAGGCCGCAAACAGCCCCCAGTATAGAGAGCAGGAGCCTACACACAGCCCCCAGTATATAGCAGGAGGCCACACATAGCCCTGAGTATACAACAGGAGGACACACAGCTCCTAGTATACAGCAGGAGCCCACACACAGCCCCCAGTATACAGCAGGAACCCGCACAAAGCCCCAGTATACATAGCAGGAGGCCGCACACACCGCTCAGTATACAGCAAGGGGCCATACATAGCCTTTAGCATACAGCAAGTGGCTGCATACAACCCCTAGTATACAACAGGAGGTCACACACTGCCCCAAGTATACAGCAGAAGGCCCACAAAGTCTCTAATATACAGCAGGAGGCCACACAGCCTCCAGTATACAACAGAAGGCCACACACAGCCCACCAGTATACAGCTGGAGCCCACACACAGCCCCCAGTAAAAAGCAGGACGACGCACACAGCCCCAATATACAGGAGGCCGCACACAGCCTCCAGTTTACAATAGGAGCCCACACAAAGCCCCTAGTTTACAGCAGGAGGACATATACAACCCCTGTATACAGCAGAAGGCCACACACAGCCCCCAGTATAAAGCAGGAGGCTGCACACAGCCTCCAGTATACAGCAGTAGGCCACACACAGCCAGTATACAACAGGAGACAGCACAAAGCCCTCAGTATACAGCTGGAGCCCACACACAGCCCTCAGTACACAGCATGAGGCCACACACAGCCCTCAGTATACAGTGGGATGCCGTACACAATCCTCACTATAAAGCAGGAGGCCACACACAGTGCTTAGTATACAGCAGGAGGCCACATACAACCCCTGTTTAGAGCAAGATGTCGCACACAGCTCCCAGTATATAGCAGGAGGCCATAGAGCCCCCAGTATACAGCAGGAGACTACACACAGCCCTCAGTATACAGCAGAAGGCCACACACAGCCCCCAGTATTACAGCAGAAGGCTGAACACAGCCTCAGTATACAGCAGGAGGCCTCACATAGTCACTGCATTACACCATTGGTTCCACACTATCATTTTTCGAAATGCGGGAGAATGTGGGTAAAACTTGCATCCCCGGTATTCCCCCACAATTGTTAAACATGATGCAACTGGATGCACCCACACCGATATTATCACATCCGTCTCACAGATCAGTGATAACACCGATGTGTGTGCATCCCATTGCATCAGGTTGTGGGTTTTTTTTTTAATGGATCCGGTTGTAAATGACGCGCCCCCTAGGGGATGTGTAATTTAAAACAGGGTTCTGGGCATACTCAATCCAAAAACCCAGATCCACGTCCAGATCCAGCGGATCTGGGTCCCATAGAGCCACATTCTAATTTATTCTGCATTGCCCCGAATCCAGGTGTTCTTGGTTTTGAAACAGACACCCAAATCGTTACAAAATGTATTTTTGGTTTCAGTATAAAAATCATGGACACTCGAATCAGGTGGAACCATAAACAACTGGATGCACCCGCAAGTGCCTGCATCCCCACTGAAAGTTAATGGGGCAAAAAACATATGCGGGTGCATCCAGTTTCAAGTGGATTCACACAGAGTAGGCCGAGGGTGCTGACCAGCAAAGACCAGCAGCAGGCTGAGAAGCAAAGAGGGAAACACACGTCTTGGAGGAGTGGGGCTGATAGAGTGCAGAATCCGAAAAGCCTGTGAAACCACGGAGAGAAAGTAAGTCTATAGCCAGAACCCCAGGAATGTGAGGAAAGAGGCAGATCAGCAACACCAAGTCTGAGGAACACAACTGAACCGACCAACTACAGGCGGAGTAGCCTTCCATATTGAAACCAGAGTCACACGGGGCAGAAGGGAGCCTGATAGAGCCTTGCAAGGAAGGACTATTGGAGGCTAGGCTAGAATCAGAGTGTCGGCTCTGAAGGGGACCGACGATTTACCCGGTTTCCCCAGATTCACCGACGGGGAGCTCTAACTCCAGGTTGGAGTTCCCACCCAAAGGACAGGCAGCTCAGTGGCAACCACGAGGACCCACAGGGGTCCGAGCTACCGCTATACTGTCCGGAGACACACACGCAGAGAGAGAGAATAAAGCCTGGAAAGGACGACAGAGGGAGTGAGGGGTCAAAGAGAGTAACGACCTGGCTGCAGGGAATAAAGGAACCCGGAGGGGAAAAGCCTGTAACCCATGTAAGGACTGAACTGTAACTGAACTGCTGTACTGAAAGAACTGCAAAGTAAACACGGTGAACCCTGCTTTTGACTCCCTTGCATGATTATCTGCGGACAGAACTGTATAATCACTTTGCTCCCTTGTACGTGAATGATTCCTCCCAGCAGGATAACCGAGAGTTCCCACCTGGAGAGCCACAGCCTGTCAGCTCTGGACGCTGGCTGGAAGAAGGCTGCAGCAGCAGAAAAGTAAGTGAACTGCACTTATCACAACCAACAATCATACACTTCAACCATTACTGCCCCGGGGAACCCAACTCTACCCGCGGAGAGCTATTCCATCTACAGCTGCCTAACATCGTCCCCGGAGGTTCTGCAGCAGCGGTGGTCCCATTACTGATCACAAGCTGTGGGTGGTGTCAAGACACACATTTAATCCCTTGTACATATTCCCCTTTTACTTGTACGGGCCCGGAACACGGTCCGGACCAGGACCTCCGTGACATCCCCCAGCAGCAACCCGGTCCGGCACCGAGTACCCCGTCCCAGTGGGCTCGACATATCCAAACTAATGTAGCTGCTCAGAAAGATTAATTAATTTTCTCTATCTCAGCCCATAATTTGGGCTCCTTATCAGTGGAGTAACTTGAAGTTCATGGGCTCCACATGCAAAAGCTCCAATGGGGCCCCTAATTATTGCAAATATTTAATAGCATTCATCTTTTTCTATAGGCCAAAGGTACTTTTGGGCCCCCCTAGGCTCCAGGGCCTAAGTGTGATTGCAACCCCTGCACCTATTGTAGTTACACCCCTGCTCTTTATCTCTAAATTTCTATTTTAGACGGAACCCACTGGTAGTGACATTATATGCCTGGTCCGGCAGCTAACAGTCAGGGTCCTGGCATCTAGGACAGCAATGATGGCATCTTCTCATGGTGTTATTCTCTGTGGGATTCGGTCTCGTTCACATTTACATTTTATCAGTTCTGGATTTCTCTTGAAACATAGGAACAGTAAACTGGAGATGATGATGTGGCACCCCACTGGTCAGGATGCCACGCAGGGGTATTGCACCCACAGGAGAGTGTGTGGTATCCCTGTGGCCAGGGAGCGTGGGATGTCACATAAGGGACCCTCATTACACCCATCCACACACCTTAGCCCAGTGGACCAATGAGTTGACCCGTTGCTGGGAGGAGCTGAGGTGGGTAGTGGAAGAGCGGGAAGAATGTTAGTGAGAAAGAAACTGAGATGAGCTCCTGTAGGGAGCGAGGAGTCAGATGGCAGAGAAGCTGATGAGAAAGAAGGGGGATGCTAGGGTGTTGAGGTGCACTTGAATCCGGGCCGACCACCGGCCGGAGGGACCCAGTCCAGGAACGGAGGACCGGCTCTGATCCTCGAGCCGCCAAACCGGAGAGCCACGAACTTCTCAGGGGAGTCGTGGCCAACACCCGGCGTACACCCCAGAAGGTCACATAGAGGGTCCAGAGGTCCAGGAGAGGAACCTTCCAAAAAGGATCCGTGAGAGCCAGCTGAGGGCTCTGCGCGTGGGAGCGCTAAAGAGAGGAAGACAGGGAGAGTGCAGTTAGGGACAAGAAAAGGAACATCAGGCACACCATCGAGGGTCCCAAGTGAGATGTCCCGGTCCCCTGGCGACTACCCAGGCAAGCAGTACCCGTGAACTGTAAGAACTGAATGCTGCCTGAAGTGCCAGTAAAACCCGTGCAGAGTTTAAGACTGTGTGACGTGTCTCATTTGCCTGCGCCTGAGGAGCTGCACACTTGTTCCCTCAACACAGACTGTTTACCAGGACCTCTACCTGCAGATCCACCTCCCTGTGTAAATCCCTATCAGCACAACTGCCCCGGTGATCCCATTCCACCTTCGAGAGCGTCACCAACTACCTGCATCACCATCACCCCGGAGGTCTGCAATCAGCGGCGGTATCATTACCGGGAACCGCAGGTGGTGTTGTGGCGCCCCGGCATCCAGGAGGCCACAAAGGGAACTGCAGCCAGGCAGGTAGGACACTTGTTGCACAACAACACCCTCACAGCCCACACAACCCACGTACAGTAGATGGCAGCATCCAGCCCTAAGATTGGATACTCTAGGCAATTGATGGGTGGTGGATTTAGAGGAGTGGGTTGGGCACACACGTAGTCAGGTGACTTGACAGTAGAAATAGGAAGGGGGAGGAGGAAGGAGTTCAGTAGGCCGAGGTAGGCTGAGAGGAAAAGACTGGAAATCACACGTCCTGTGAGTGTTAGGTGTAGGAGCGCAGAATCTGTACCAAGCCAGTGTGAGCCAGAGGAGAGAGAAAGCACGTCCGAAGCCGATACCACCAGGAGTGTGAGAGGACTCAGAGGGACGGTGATACCCGGGCCCTAAAGGACAGCCGAGACAACCAGACTGCAGGCAGAGAAGTCCCCTCCTACTGGAAGACGCAGAGGGAAGGAGCCTGGTAGAGCCTCATATTGAAGGACTGCTGGAGGCTGGGCTGAGTAGAGTGTCGGCTCTAGAGGGGACCGTAGTTTACCCGGAATCCCCAAACAACACGACGGGGGACCACAGCTTCACGTTAGGGTCCCTACCCCAAAGGACAGGCAGCTCAGTGACAAACAGGAGGACCCACAGGGGCCCGAGTCACCGCCATACTGTCCGGCGTTTCTCACACACACACACACACACACACACACCCGTAGATACGGAGACCGTTAACAGCCCGGAAAGGACACAGAGACTGTGTGAGGGGTCATAGAGAGAGAGACCTGGCTGCAGAGTAAAGGGAACCCGGAGAGAGGGAGAGTGTGCCTGTGTACTTGTACTGAACTTTGTAAGAACTGTAACTGACTTGTGAACTGTCTGAAGAACTGAGAGTAAACACGGAAAACTCTGAGATTGCCTCCCTTGTGTCTCTGCATGAAAGCGATTCTCTCCATACAGGATTACAGAAAGCCCTCCACCTGCAGAGCAACAGCGCAGCCTGTCAGCACCAGCACTGAGGAGAGATCCCTGCAGCTTCTGCACAGTAAGTGTACTGAACATTCCACAATAGACTTAACCCTTACTGCCCCGGGGAACACAGTTCTACCCACTGGAACTATCCCATCTAGCTGCTATTCCATCATCCCCGGAGGTTCTGCAGCAGCGGCGGCCCCCATCACTGGCCGCATATAGTGGGTGGCGTCACGAATGACAACTCCCTGTAAATACCCCCCTTTTATTGCCGAGCCCGGGACATGGACCGGACCAGGACCACCCGTGACTTCCCCAGCAGCAGACCGGTCCGGTACCGAGTACCCCCATCCCAGTGGGCCCGACAGTGTCATAAACACTTTTTATTTTTATTTAACCCCTTTTTCAGCAACCAACAGGGCCATGGGCCGCCCGTGACATTCCCCATGACATCCCCCTGGGGTGGGTTAATGACAGCATCGGGAACCATCATTTCATTAAAGTATATGGAGCAGCATGTGAAATCTGCAGCCGCGGCTCTAACACAGGAGAACGCAGTTATTTTTGCAGAAAAGGAAAACATTTGCAAAAAAGTGACATAAAACATTGGATC
This sequence comes from Allobates femoralis, assembly GCA_033576535.1. Classification (NCBI taxonomy): domain Eukaryota; kingdom Metazoa; phylum Chordata; class Amphibia; order Anura; family Aromobatidae; genus Allobates; species Allobates femoralis. Next base: position 338,044,848 of record JARQOC010000006.1, read on the forward strand.
AATCTGCCTCATAGTGAGACATGTCAGGAATCACCATCATACAAGGACATGTATTTCCTCCCCTTTCAGCCTGTCTGTAGATCACCTTGGAGATATTTCTCCTGTTCTCTGTACAGAACGAAACAGATGATGAACTACAAGCCTCAGCAATCCCACGCAGCCCGGGTTCAGTGTAATGACGTGTGAACACACAGTGATGATTACAGTGATCGCTCATTACCGGCTGATCCGTCTCCTGCTCCTGAGCCGCCATGTTGCTTCCTCGTTTAGCGTCCTGTTGCTACGGTAACCAGGCAGAGCCGCCCACGGGATTGGTCATGTGACTCCCCGCTCTGCTCGCGGCGCTCCTGCTGTGATATCTCTCCAGGTGTGTGCGGTACCGCAGCGTCTTATGAGGCAGGAGGAGGTGACATTCTGCGGTGCTACCAGTGGCTGGCGATTGCATCCAGGATCCTTTCTTCTCTCTGCTGCCCCTGACAGATTGATTTTGTTGCAAGTTCAAGTTCATTTAAGTAAATTTCTATCCCATAAAAAATAAAAAGTACTGTCATAATGGTGCAGCAGTGTGAGGGTTGTGTGCCTTTGTTAGTTGGGTCAGTGCACGGGGCAGGGTTGTGCCAGTGATTTTGGCGGTCATTTTGGGTGTGTGCACACGATCAGTGTACGCAGCGTTTTGGGCACAGTGTCTTGCAGCGTTTTGGACGCATCTTTGCGCTGCGTCCAAAACGCTGTGTCGTACAGTACTAGCATAGTGGATGAGATTTCAAGAAATCCCATCCTCACTATACGTAACCTTCCCGCAGCGTGTTTGGAGCTGCAGTGCGGGTTGCCGTGAGTCCGCTCCTCCGCAGCATGATCATTTCATGCTGCGGAGTGGAAAGCAGCCTCCATTGGGAGACTGCATTGAGAAGCCACCCCGCACCCACCGCACACGGTGAGTACAGGGTGGCTGCGGTCTCCCTGCGGCCACCCACGGCTTCACTCAGGTCTGGAGGAGCTGTGTCCAACACAAAGCTCCTCCGGACAGTGTGCACGCACGCTTAGCCACTTTTCACACCAGGTCTCTCCATCCGGTGCTGCTCCAGGGGCAGATGGTCACCGATCTGCTTCTCCTTACAAGAACCTTTGTATATGTTGGTTCACACGAGCTGTCTATAATGTCCCCATTTGGGGTTCACTTGACTTTAATTCCTTTCTTTTGGGGGGTAAATTGAACAAAGAAAAAAAATAAATTCTGACATACTGATTTTTTCCTGTTTGCAGTGAATGTTCTGTTTATTTTAATGCTTTAGGCAGTGATGCACGCAGCGATATCAAGTATGTTTACTTTTTGTATTTTTTATTGTCTGTATGACTCGCTCCTGCTCAGCACTGTGGGTTACTCAGAACTGAGCTGTCTCGTTGTCATCTGGGGCTGTGGGATGTCACGGTGGAGTGACCCGGTCCGTGGTCCCCTCATCACAGTTAAAAAGAGGAATTGGAAAAATGGCGAAAAATAAAATAAAAGTTTAAAAATATAAGAGTGTTGTGACGCCACCCGTGGAATGCGACCGGTATAGCCGCTGCTGTAGTCTGGACCTCTGGGGATGATGGGGGTAGCAGCAAGGATGGTTTCAGCTCTCCACGGAAGAGCAGGTCCCCAGGGCAATTGTAGAGTCTGTGTGGGTGATATAGGGAATAGGGGAGCCAGCAGAGCTGTGCTGCTGGCAGAGTTCACAGTCACACTTTGGTAGGCCGCTGCTGCCGACTCACTGATTCAGTCTACCTCTCCTCCCGTGCGGAAATCGCAGTCTCACACGGTGCTGACGTTCAACCGGGTTTACTTCATTTTCTCGGCAAACAGTGCAGTGGCGGTACCGGTATGTTCATAATGTCGAGCCCAGGCTTTGGGGTACTCGGGTATCAGGCTTCAAGGGGTTAACGCTCCTGTTGTCACGGGGAGTGGTGGCCGCGCCTGATCCCGTGTCCTGGGTATATCTTCAAAAAGGGATATATTTACAGGGGATTTATATACAGTTTGTCGTGACGCCACCTGTAGTTTCTGGTGAGGTGTCACCAGCGCCGCCACAGTCCGCCGGAGGTAGATGGTAGTGCGGCAAGTTAGCAAAAGTCCCCTACAGGTAGGGCTGGACCTCCGGGGCAGCGTAGTGTAAAAGGGCAGTGTGTAGTAGAGCCGTAGATGGGATGGGGAGTGTTGGAGCAGTCTATGAGGGGCACCGGGAATGGAGGGGAATAATACACGCATACAGCAGAAGTCTCTTTTACCTTTTACTGATGTTACGGCAGGTAAAGATGTCTAGGGCACTGACAAGTGACCAGGTTGCATAATGGGTCCCCACAGCAAGTGGGTATAAGGCCTCCTCTGTTCCTCTGTTGTTGCTGAAGCCCAGCTTGCATGCAGCCTGACTTGCCTCCTCTCTCTTCTTGACTCTGATGTCTGTCTCTCCTCCTGTGCGGTCTCCGGGTTACCCTCTCTGATCATTGCGGTGGTACACTGTTGTGTCTGGCTCCCTCTCTTGACGCACAGGGGGACCGAGTGGCTGAAGCCTCCACGGTGTGACGGGGTTCTCTGTGGTCCTAGAGTATTCCACAGGTGCGGATCCTTGATGTCCAGTACGTCTTCGGCTGAACTCCCTCAAGTTCCTTGCTCCCTTTAAGCTGTCTGCTATTTGCCTTCTGTCCCCACTTAGGCTTGCTGGACGTCAGAAGGGCCACTCCGGGTAACTGGTTTGGGCCTAACCGCGGCACCGACCACCAGGACGTCTTCGCAGCTCTCCTAGCGTCTGCACACTCTAACTCCTCCCCCAGCAGCAGTATTTATAGGGGATCTTGCCTAAGGTCAGCAAGTTGAGCTCCCCCTACTGGGCCGGAGTGGAAGGTGTTGCATGTAGTAGGTACCTGCTGTGGAAACCCAACTGTGCACTAGAGAAGTCTGTGGCTACCTATGTGAGCAGGGCACCACAATAACAGCTGGGATGGCTCATCTAAATCACCCCCCTTTCATGGGCCTCTCGGTCTGTCCACACGCTAGCTATGATCCTCTAGCCTTAGTACAGCGGCTTTCTTTTTGCTGCAGCAGAGGTTGGGTCTCAGGACATTAAGATGTCGAGCCCCAGGCCCTGGGGTACTCGGGTATCAGGCTCGGTGGGTGTTCTCATGGGGGATGTCATGGGTGGCAGCGCCTGATTCCGTGGCCTGGGTGATACTTCAAAAAGGGGTGTATGTACAGGGGATTACAGTTTGTCATGTGACGCCACCTGTAGTACCTGGTAATGGGTCACCAGCGCCACCACTGTCCTCCAGAGCTCGATGGAAATAAACTTGAGATGGCAAAGCTCCCTACTGGTTGACGAAGATAACCACACATAGGCAAAGTCACTTTCTCCTGGGTACTTTACTGTAAACGTTCTGCAGCAAAATACAGAGTCCACAGTTCAGCAAGATGTTACTCAAACAGGTAGCTCTGCTGGTGACTGCAAGTGGATGCCAGGTGGTATGGTGGAACCCGTGGTAAATTTTAGTTGACAAAACCATGTCCTTTCTTCCCCGCCGAGGATGAGTCTATACCCAATGGCTCATTGTAGGTAGACTTTGGGCTCCCCTCCCTCGTGGTGAGTAAGCAGACAGACTGCTCCATCTGGCAGGGTGCCGCAGCCGTTGAACAAACCGCAGCAGTCGGTTGACGACTTGTTGGAAGACACGTGAGGAGGCCACTGTGCAGGTGCGAAGTGACCAAGAAGCCGCGGGAAACAAGCCCGCGGTCTCCACAGCAACGGTATACACTACCGAGCCTGCACATGTGCAGTGGGACTTCCGTAACGCTAACACATGGAAATAGTGAGGTATGGGCTGATTAAAGGTTTTTTAATATGATGATAGAGGTTATGAACAGCAGGTGTGCCAGGAGTACCCCAATAAAGAGAAAGGTGATTTATGAGAAAATGTATGAATCCTAAATTTAATGTAAAAGAATCAGGTTGTACACTATTATAATGAGCACTAATGGTAATAAGGTTTGAGGAAAAACATACTGTAAAGAAATGATTTTATGGAAAATTGAATAAAGGATGTAATGATTATAGTAATGAGAATGTTTGCATAAATACTTGGGTTTTCCAGTTAGTGGTTTCTGGAAAAAGGTCGCTGGTGACCGAAACGTAGCCTGACTGTACCCATGGCCAGAATAAAGGCGTAAAATTACACCTGAATTGGAGTGCTGCAACTACTTTATTTGTCTATCTATCTATCTAGTTAAAAATAGCTGTAGCACTCCAGGTAAATGATGTAATCTGCCTTTATTCTGGCGTCATATACAGGGTATGGCTACGTTTCGGGCTCCCTCGCCCTTCTTCCAGGCTGGTACTTGGCTCTCAAGCCTATACAGCTTGGAGTAGAACATGTATAAAAAGTATCATGTGATCAAAAAACTAATTTGCCTAATAATTCTGCACACAGTGTATAGATGGCTCCAAGAAACATTTGGAAGCTGTCATCAATGCCAAAGGGCTTTCAACCAAGTATTAATTAAGGGACTTTATTGCTGCACATGATGCTTATTCTGTTTCTTCTTTGAAATTGCAACATGTAGGATGACAAACAATGTTTTATTGTTGTATTACTCTGGACACTAATTAAAAAATCCTGAGGATATAACTTTGGTATATTTCCATTTATTTCTGAAGATATTGTACAGTCTATGAAAAAAATGAAGGGAGGGCAATAATGGTGAGCAGCAGGAGTGTAACTACAAAAGGTGTAGGGGTTGCAATTGCACCCGGGAGCCTAGGGGGCCCCAAAAGATTTTTTGGCCTAGAGAAAAAGACTAATGCTATTAACCCCTTCACGACCTGTGACGTCGTGGGACGTCATAGAAGTCGATGCGTTTCCGACCTGTGACGTCCCACGACGTCATGGCAGGATCGCGTTCCCGCGGCACCGGTGATCGGGGCCGGTGACATGTCACTGGTGCCGCGGGAACATGAGGACCTGTACTTTGTCCTGGGGGGGTGGCTTTTTCCCCCTCGTGGCTGAATTCGCTCTGATTGGCAGTTTAATCTGAACTACCAATCAGAGCGATTCTCCCCTCCAAATCTGATTGGATTTCTCCAATCAGGCTTGGAGGGGTGGGTGCGCGGGTGCCCTCCCCCTCCTCAGCCCCTCCGACTCCAAAGTTAACCCCCCCCACCCACCACCGGCACCGATCCCCTCTCAGCAGCCTCCCGCATGCCGGCGCTGCTGCAGGCGCCGGTGCAGGCACCGGCGCGGTCTGGCGCCGGTGGGTGCCTAGTGCCCCACAACCCTCCTGCCCCGGGTGCCCCCTCCCCCCCGTGTCCCCTCTCACCCGTCCTCCGTCGTCCTCCGTGGTGCCGCGGCTCCTCGGTGTGGCGCTCCTCCTCTTCTCCCAGGCTCCACCTCCTCACTGGAGGATCTTGAGAGAGAGGTAAGTGTGTGTGTGTGTGTGTGTGTATATGTGTGCATGTTCATGGGTGGATGCATGGGTGCGTGCATGGACGCAAAGATGGATGGGTGCGTGGAGGGATAGGCGCATGGGTGCGTGCATGGATGGTTGGACGCATGGGTGCGTGGATGGATGGACGCATGGGTGCGTGGATGGATGGGCGCATGGGTGTGTGCATGGGAGCATGGGTGCAAAGATAGATGGGTGTGTGGATGGATAGGCGCATGGGTGCATGCATAGATGGATGAGCGCATGGGTGCGTGGATGGATGGGCGCATGGGTGCGTGCATGGATGCGTGGATGGATGGGTGCATGTGTGTAACAAGGGATCAAGTGTCCTCTTGTTGTAGTCACTGGTGTCAGTCATGGTGCACTGTATGGCAATGATCTGCCATACCGTGCACCATGACTCTGACCCCAGAGACTACAACAAGAGGACGCTTGATCCCTTGTTGTAGTCTCTGGGGTCACAGTCATGAAGCACGGTACGGCAGATAATTGCCATACAGTGCACCATGACTGACCCCAGTGACTATAACAAAGGATCAAGTGTCCTCTTGTTGTAGTCTCTGGGGTCAGAGTCATGGTGCACGGTACGGCAGATAATTGCCATACAGTACTTCATGACTGTGACCCCAGAGACTACAAACAAGGGATCAAGTGTCCTCTTGTTGTAGTCACTGGTGTCAGTCATGGTGCACTGTATGGCAATGATCTGCCGTACCGTGCACCATGACTCTGACCCCAGAGACTACAACAAGAGGACACTTGATCCCTTGTTGTAGTCTCTGGGGTCACAGTCATGAAGCATGGTACGGCAGATAATTGCCATACAGTCTTTCATGACTGTGACCCCAGAGACTACAACAAAGGATCAAGTGTCCTCTTGTTGTAGTCACTGGTGTCAGTCATGGTGCACTGTATGGCAATGATCTGCCATACCGTGCACCATGACTCTGACCCCAGAGACTACAACAAGAGGACGCTTGATACCTTGTTGTAGTCTCTGGGGTCACAGTCATGAAGCACGGCACGGCAGATAATTGCCATACAGTACTTCATGACTGTAACCCCAGAGACTACAACAAAGGATCGTGTCCTCTTGTAGTCACTGGGGTCAGTCATGGTGCACTGTATGGCAATGATCTGCCGTACCGTGCACCATGACTCTGACCCCAGAAACTACAACAAGAGGACACTTGATCCCTTGCTGCAGTCTCTGGATGTAGCAGAGGTGATCGAGCGTCGTGGGACCTTCGTTGTGGACTACGTCGGAGGCGATCGAGCGTCGTGGGACCTTCGTTGTGGACTACGTCGGATCTTTATGATAAAGATGGAGTCCGAATTTTGTTTGTGTTTTTTTTCAAATAAAAAGATTTTTCTCTGTGTGTATTTTCTGACTATTAACCAGAGATTCCTAATGCGGGTCTAACATTGGCCCTATATTATGAATCTCGGGCTTAGTGCCAGCTGCCAATAAAAAGCTGTCATTAACCCATTTATTACCCAGTTAGCCACCGGCACCAGGGCAACTGGAAGAGCATGGGTACAGCGCCAGAAAATGGCGCTTCAATGAATGCGCCATTTTCTGGGGCGGCTGCGGGCTGCGATTCACAGCATGGGGGGCCCAGAACGCTTGGGCCTCACTATGCTGAGGATTCCAGCCCCCAGCTGCCTAGTTGTACCTGGCTGGACCAAAAATATGGCGGAGCCCCACGTAATTTTTTTTCTAGGATTAGTTCTAGAAATAAAAAAAAAATAGGCTTCGCTGTATTTTTGGTTCCAGCCAGGTATGACGAGGCAGCTGGGGGCTGGGGGCAGTCCGTAGCTGCCAAGTTGTACCTGGCTGGACCAAAAATATGGCGGAGCCCTATGTCATTTTTTTTCTAGAAATAATTCTAGAAATATAAAAAAAAAAATAGGCTTTGCTGTATTTTTGGTTGCCAGCCAGGTACAACTTGGCAGCTAGGGGGCTGGAATCCTCAGCATGGAGAGACCCAAATGTTTTGGGTCCCCTATGCTGCGAATTGCAACTACTAGACTAGTATGTTTTTCACAAAAAGTTTCTTTATTCATTTATACGGCTCAATTTGTGAAGCACATGGGGGTTCAAAGTGCTCACTGTGCATCTAGATAGGTTCCTTGGAGGGGTCTAGGTTCCAAAATGGGGTCACTTGTGGGGGAGCTCAAATGTTTAGGCACACAGGGGCTCTCCATACGCGACATGGTGTCCGCTAACAATTCCAATTGTTGGCAAACACCAGGTCGCGTATGGAGAGCCCCTGTGTGCCTAAACATTGGAGCTCCCCCACAAGTGACCCCATTTTGGAAACTAGACCCCCCAGGGAACATATCTAGATGCATAGTGAGCACTTTGAATACCCAGGTGCTTCACAAACTGATTCGTAATGAGGTAAAAATACTTTTTTTTTCCACACAAATTATCTTTTTTAATTTTTACGGATCAATTTGTGAAGCACCTGGGGGTTCAAAGTGCTCACAATGCATCTAGATATGTTCCCTGGGGGTCTAGTTTCCAAAATGGGGTCACTTGTGGGGGAGCCCCAATGTTTAGGTACACAGGGGCTCTCCAAATGCGACATGGTGTCCGCTAACAATTTGAGGTGATTTTCCATTCAAATTGTTAGCGGACACCATGTCGCGTTTGGAGAGCCCCTGTGTGCCTAAGCTTTGGAGCTCCCCCACAAGTGACCCCATTTTGGAAACTAGACCCCCCAGGGAACTTATCTAGATGGGTGGTGAGCATTTTTAACCCACACATGCTTTACAAATTGATCTGTGAATATGGAAAAAGTACTTTTTCTTCACAAAAATGTTCTTTTAGCCTCAATTGTTTCATTTTCGCATGGGTAACAGGATAAAATTCATCCTAAAATTTGTTGGGCAATTTCTCCTGAGTACACCGATGCCTCATATGTGGTCATAAACCACTGTTTTGACGCGCGGCAGGGCTTAGAAGTGAAGGAGCGCCATTTCACTTTTTGAATGGAAAATTAGCTCCAAAAGTCAAATTGCGCTCTTTCCCTTCAGAGCCCTGCCGTGCGCCCAAACCGTGGTTTATGATCACATTTGAGGTATCGATATACTCAGGAGAAATTGCCCAACAAATTTTAGGATCCATTTTATCTTGTTGCCCATGTGAAAATGAAAAAATTGAGGCTAAAAGAACATTTTTGTTAGAAAAATTAAAATATCAATTTTTTTGTTTCCAATTTGCTTAGTTCCTGTGAAGCACCTGAAGGGTTAATAATCTTCTTGAATGTAGTTTTGAGTAGCTTGAGGGGTGCAGTTTTTGGAATGGTGTCACTTTTGGGTGTTTTCTGTCATGTACACCCCTCAAAAAGACTTCAAATGTGACGGGGGTCACAAAAAAAATGGTTTTGTAAATTTTGGTGGAAAAATGAAAAATTGCTCATGAACTTTGAACCCTTACAACTTCCTAACAAAATTTTTTTTTTTTCCAAAATTGTGCTGATGTAAAGTAGACATGTGGGAAGTATTATTTCATAACTATTTTGTGTCACATAACTCTCTGGTTTACCAGAAGAAAAATTCTAAATTTGAAAATTGCAAAAGTTTCAAAATTTTTGCCATATTTTTGATTTTTTCACAAATAAACGCAAAAACTATCGACCTAAATTTAATACTAACATGAAGCCCAATATGTCACGAAAAAACAATCTCAGAATCACTAGGATCCGTTGAAGCGTTCCCGAGTTATAACCTCAAAGGGACACTCGTCAGAATTGCAAAAAATGGCCAGGTCAGGAAGGCCAAAATAGGCTGGGTCATGAAGGGGTTAAAGATATGCAATACTTGGGGGCCCCGGTGGAGCTTTCACATCAGGGCCCATAAGCTTCAGGTTACGCCACTGGTGAGCAGCACTATATTTGTATAGTCATAGTGGTCACAGACATGAACACCTCATTGCCACAGCTCAGGGTCGGCCAGTACAACTAAAGGCAATCTTTTCTATACATATAAGTTGACTACTTTCTTACTAAAAGGATCTGTAAGAATCCCTAAAAGGCTTAATTATCACTATGGTTGTAATTCCAACTTTGATCATCTTTCTTATAACTGCATATCATGCTAAAAGGTTGCTAGTGACCAGGGATCTGGAGGTAATTATAGACCATGGAATAAGTCACATCTCTTAATTCCATATAGTTTATTATGCTTTATATAAATACTAGCTGTAGTACCCGGCTACGCCCGGGTTAATAAATAACTGATGTTAGCTATAACAAAATAGAATTTGAATATGTCATATTAATGACCTGTAAGAAAATAGAAGCTGAGCTGTGATAGATTGCTATAGGCAGCCTAATAAATCTCCAGTCAACAGTAAACCCTCCCCCTGGCCGGGCAGTATATGTTACCTCACACACACACATAATAGACAGCTCATGTGACTGACATCTGCCTTAATTCCCTATATGGCACATGTGTTGCACATTGGCTGTTTTTAATCAGATGTTTATGTTTGGAAATTAAAGATAGCACACGTACGAGGCGAGTTGTGTGAGGCGATTTGTGCACATCTGTGTCTGTCTGTGTGGTGTGTGTGTCCCTGGGGTGTGTGTATGTGTGTGTCCCTGTGGGGTGAGTGCATGTGTCCCTATAGGGTGTGTATGTGTTCCTGTGGGGGGGGGGGTGGGAGTCTGTGTGGTGTGTGTATCTGTGTTGTGTGTGTCTCTTTGTGGTGTGTGTGTGTGCGTGTCCCTGTGGGGTGAGTGCATGTGTCCTTATAGGGTGTGTATGTGTGTGTGTCCCTGTGGGGGGGTCTGTGTGGTGTGTGTCTCTTTGTGGTGTGTGTCCCTGTGGGGTGAGTGCATGTGTCCCTATAGGGTGGCTATGTGTGTGTGTCCCTGTGGGGGGGGGGGGTCTGTGTGGTGTGTGCGTCTGTGTTGTGTGTGTCTCTTTGTGATGTGTGTGTGTCCCTGTGGGGGTGAGTGCATGTGGTTGCTACAGGGTGTGTGTGTGTCCCCGTGGGGATGTGTGTGTGTGTCTCTTTGTTGTGTGTGTCTCTTTGTGGTGTGTGTTTGTGTTCGGGTGCGTGGTGAGTATCCAATGTTGGGGCTGCACCTTAGCGACTATACACTTGCTGTTACTCTTTGTGTGCATGTGGTGTGTATACATGTCCCCGTGCGTATTGAATATCTCATGTTGGGGTCCCACCTTAGTGACTATATGCTGGTATGTGCTGTTAGTCTTTGGCGCTATCATTTGTAGATAGGGGCAAAATTGTTTGGTGAATTGGAATGCGCTGGGTTAAAATTTCGCCTCACAACATAGCCTATGACACTCTCGGGGTCCAGACGTGTGACTGTGCAAAATTTTGTGGCTGTAGTTGCGACGGTGTAGATGCAAATCCCGGATATACATACATACATACATACACACACACACATTCAGCTTTATATATTAAACTAGCTGGGTGCCCGATGCAGATGCATCGGGATTCTAGAAGAGCGAGTCTCTGACTAGCAATGGCCGCTTCGCGGCCAATGCTTCGAGTCTCCTTAGAACTGCTCGCAATGGCCGCTGCGCGGCCAATGCTTCGGTCGTATCCACATGACCACGCTGACTCGCAGCGAGAACGGACTCAAAAGGGGCAAAAAACCCATTCGTGATTATATAATAGATACATATACTTTTCCATACAGATTGCCCCAAAATAGAGATTATGCTGTAAAAGAACCCAGTTCTATTATAGCAATCCATGAGTAGAACTCCTTGATCAGGTATTGCTCAATCTATTTAGGCTATGTCCAGACATGTTGGTTTTTGGGGTGAACAGAGCTGCAGCAAATCTGCAGAAAATCCTAGGAGCTGCTTTTTTCTTCTGATTTCTTGGAAGGTTTGCTGCATTTTTGCTGCAGATTTGCCATAAAAACTATAGCAGAAACGCAGAAAAGAATTGACATGCTCATTTTTTTCGAAATCCAAGATGGCCTCGGTCTGTGAGGGGTGCATTTGAAGGGCTCCTGCTAATCTGCCCAGAATCTGAGCGATTCCAGGACTGTGGCAACCTGCATTGCCTCAAAAAATGCTCCATTACTACGGGACACCCCTGAAGCACCCATTGCTGTGCTCTTTTTACCCAGGAGGGTAAAGGAGGTCATATACACCCGTTCTGCGGGTACCAACTCCCCCCCTCACCCACACCTCGTGGCCTATCTACTGGCCTTAACATCCTGAGGTGCTTGGAGGACGTCTGGTGACCGCGATCCAGACCTGAGGAGCTCTTTCCCGGCTGCTGCAGCTCCTGCCTCGGTTACCACGGTCGGGAAATCCTGGTGCGTGCCGTGCGACCTTCACTTCCGATCAGATCCTTGACCTGGACTGGCGGCCCTTGGAGCATCCCGGTAACGGACAGCTTCATACCGCAGGAGACCATACAAGCCTGTACTGTGGGCTCCACCCTCCCGCAGCCCACATCTTGCGGGCGCCAGCTCCGCAAACAACCTTAGCAGAGGCCCATCCATGCACCAGCCTAACAGCCCGGAGGTACCCGAAGAACGACTGGTGAGCTCAGCCCAGATCACAGGAGCTCTTTCCCAACTTCTGGAGCTCCTGTCTCGGTGACCTCAGGTGGGAGACACCGGAGCGTGCTGTGAGGCCTATATTTCCGGCCATATCCACGGCCTGGATTGCCAGTCCCCAAAGCCTCCTAACAGGGCATTGCTTCATATCACATCCATCCCAACACCATATAGCCCTGGCTCGCCATGACTGGCCTGGAGGTCGGACAGGGGAACAAAGCCCTTCCACCTGCTAATATCCACGATCCAGAGATTTTCAGACCGAGATCCGAATGCCAACCAAGGGATCCCCACTCCAACCCAGAACCTGACCACGATCAACAACCATAGGACTCTACAGGACCAATCTAGCCTATTATTAACTTTACAAATGGCTGTACATCTCGAGGTGACCCTGCCTTACCCCACTAGAAGACCAGTATCCAAGGCCCCAGAACAGGCTTCTAATTGGACTGACACCCCACTTGCACCAAGGGTTTGATGACACATGTACAGACAGCCTTCAACACCCCTTCTTTAAAGTAGGGTCACTTGCCTTGTCTATACTACATATACTGCAGCGCAACCTGCACCTACAATAGGCTAGACTGTACCTGTTACCATATACAATCTCCTGCCCTATAACATCAGCTGGATCTCTTCTCATCCCCCACCACTCTCTGGCCCTAGGACATAGTTGAGCCCATTTTAAACTACCATGCAGCTCCAACTTCACTCTGACTTTTGGTATATTTCATCCTAGTCTCAACTATGTCCCGTGATAGACTGATTGCATATGAGGGGCTGATTAAACATCAGGGATACGCACGCTTTGATCCCCGAGACACCTTAAAATGGTGAGATCTACTAGCAAACCAGAAAAAAAATAGTTGCCAAATCCAGTGGCTCCACCACCCAAGCTGACCTTGACAAATTCCTTCGAAAACAAGCCGGCATGTCTGCTATCCCTAAATCTTCTAGCCAGCTAATGGTAGGTGATCCCACAAAGTCAGAACCTGAGGATGGACACAGAGGAGTCGTGCAAAATACCCCAGGTTACCAGATCCTTCATTAAAAGGAATCTAGGTAAAGCTCTCGAGCCTATTGGCAAAGACCTCTCAGACATTAAGTACGAGTTATCGCAGCCTGTAAAGATCTCAACATTGTACTAGACCACTATCCGGATTTGGAGGCTGTCAACTCTGCCTATCTACTGAAGCCCATCCCACACCTGCCCCCATGGCAGACAAATCTGACTCCCAAGTCCCAAAGGTCCAAAAGACGGTCCACCAAGATTTCTGTGAACCGGGACGATGAATACCCAACTGGCTGAGGACCACTGCCGATACTCTGGAACTTGCATCTGTTCTCACCTGTTACTACTTCTCTTTCTATATACAAGTTAATTGATACATGTTTTTTATTTTTTTTTACCTCTGGACACTAGCACATATAGCATTTTATGTAAAGTTTTGATTAACTTGTACCCTACTACAATTAATGCTTGGGCAACCGTATTGTACCTCAAGACTGCCGAGGATTCTCACATGACTTTAAGGTTTTCTGATTAACCTTGTTTCATACTAAGTGACTCCTAAGCTGTTAAGGTAGCCTTCATTATTATATAAGTCACAATCATATACCTCTCTCCACTCAACCTCACCCCTTCACCCTCTCCCCTTTTTTTTTTCTTTACCCTTATATGATTGCCTTTGACTCTTTATACAATCTTTCGCGTGATCACCCACCTAATTATCTTCTAATTTGTTACTTGTTATTCCTTGATGTTCACCATATTGGCCCCTCAATGATATTTCCTGATCATCAGACGGCCTATGGATGTATGCAAGTCTATTCTTTTTGAATAGAGTTCACTGTTCTTAGTATGGTATTACCCCGTTTAACAATTAATCTTTGTTACCTACCCTCAGATCCTTCTCTTTTCTTCTCTTTTTCTACCCTTGCTCTACTTCTTTGCCTTATCAACTTCATTGGAGGACTACTATTGCCAATGACAGGGCACTGTCTCCATCCACTATAACATCGATCTGTAAGTTGTTTCATGTTGTCTCTCATAACGTTCATGGCCTAAATTCGCCCGTCCCTATGTCTCAGACACTACACCACTTCAAGAAAGCCAAATACTATATACTGTACTATTCTTACAAGAAACTCATTTTCTAGCAGGGAAAACTCCCACCTTTGAACAATGTTTCTACGACAGATGGTATAATGCCTTGTCACTCCAAAAGGGCGCAAGAGGAGTAGCAATAGCCTTTGCCAGAGACATCCCTTTCCTCCTACATGAGAGCCTCATTGACCCTAAGGGTACCGTTACACGGTGCCACCTCGCCGGCGATGTTGGCGGGGAATCACGGGAGCGCGCATCCCCGCCGACATCGCCGGTGAGCTGTCACACGTAACCTGGCGATCATTCTGAGGCGATTTTTCGCCATAGAATCGCCCTGTTACACTGGGCGACTCGCCGGCGATGGTGCCACGATTAGGCCATGCCCCTGCATCGCCGACACAATCGCCGGCGAGGTGGCACCGTGTAACGGGCCTCTTAAGGTTGCTATTTGTTTCTAAAAGGCTTAAATTGGGGAAGCTTGGTGACCCTGGGCAATTTTTACACTTCTAATAAACACCTCTTGCATGCCTTAGAAAGGTCCTCCATAAACTAAGTCTATTTCGGGAAGGGGCTGTTCTCCTCGGCAGAGATTTAAACATAGAACTAGAACCATCTCTGTACACCTCGACAAAGAAAAGCATTATACCCTTGAGAGACTTAACATAGATCAAATCTTTATTTTATTCACTGGAATTGATTGATGCCTGGCGATACCTCCACTCGCAAGACAGATTCTTAACATTTTATTCACACCTCCACAAATCATACCACCGAATAGATTACCGTATGTATTGACTCTAGAAATATCCTCCCCACCACATCATAAGTAGACATATTCCCGGCACTATATTAAATTAAAATTCCAATAACCATTATCTAACTTTAGGACATGGAGACTAAACGAATCTGTTCTTCATCTAGACAATGTTAAATCTAAAATTTGGGCCTCCATATCGGAATATTTTTCTCTTAATGCCACTTCTGACCTGGATCTGACCATAGTGTGGGAGGCCCATAAGGCTATGATTAGGGGAACAATTATAACTGCTGCATCCCATATCAATAAACAGGGCTGAGCTGGAAACTCTCTATAATGATATTGCTCAACTGGAGACTCAACAGCAGGGGACACTTGTTCCAGATTTACTGAGCCCACCTGACCAGACATAGGCAACAATGACGAGACTCACTGAATAAGCAAGCAGCTAAATATTCTTATTCTTGGAAGAACAGTCTTCTGGTTTATGGAGATAAAGCATCTAAATTAATGATGTCTCTGATTAAACGGTGCTAATCGCTCATGTTTATTCACAAAATTAAAACTGATAAAGGCCAGGTGACAAAAAACTATGATCAAATCATTACAGCTTTCCTATCCTTTTATAAAGACTTATATCAGCTCAAACTCCATTAATCAGAGGCGGCAAAATGCCAAAGATCTAGGGATATTGATTCTTTCCTCACGTCCATATCTCTACCGCAACTGTCTGATGATGCTATCCAAACCCTTTGATCTCTGTGAACTCCAGTCCATCCTGTTGAAAAGCCCTACAAGGAAGTCAACGGGGCCAGATGGCTCCTCGACTCTTTATTACAAAACCTTTTTTTCTGATTTGGGCCCGCACTTGCTGAATATGTGTAACGCAGTCTTGAATGGTAGCTCGCTCCATCCCCAATCTCTTGAAGCACATATATCTCTCTTGTATAAAGATGACAAGGACCCCATGCTGTGCGGGATCTACAGGTCTATCTCCCTACTAAATGTTCATCTAAAGATATATGCAAGCTTAATGGCAACATGTTTGGCGGGGATATTGCCCCAACTTGTCTCCTTGGAACAGACGGGATTTGTGCCGGCTAGAGAGGGGAGGGACAACGCGAGTAGAATTCTTCATCTGCTACAACGTGCGAAAATTCACAATTTACCGCTTGTCCTTTTAGATACTGACGCTGAGAAAGCATTCGACAGGGTGAACTAGACATTCTTACATCATACCCTGCTGTCAAGCAGCGGTGTTTGAATTTGCCATGTTGCTGGCACAGTATCCAATCATCTTTCACCGCTGTGACAGCAGAGGTGGGTGAAAGATGATTGATAAAACCCAGCTGCTGTTTGCTGTGTGTAATTGCCAGGTTGCTGGCACATTAGCCATTTAGCTATCACAGCTGTGACAGCAGCGGTGAATGCTGAATGGTTTAAATCGTGGGGTGATGGCTATCCAAGGTGCTGAAGTATTTCCTTCAGCATCTTGCATAGCCCGGACATTCAAACACCAGTGGTGTTTGAATTACCCGCTAATTGTTATCCAAGGTGCTGAAGCTGTTCAGATTGCGGTCAGCACCCAGCTATAACGATCAGCACCATGGAGAGGTCCTGTACTGTAACAGCGTGAACTTTCAGTACCAAGGACCAGGGCTATAAATTCACACTGTTGCAGTCCAGGACCATGGACTCCTGAGTCCTGCACACCGCCGGAGAATACAGTAATTTAATGAATATCGGTAATTGCCGGCTTTTATTAAAAAACTGCATTAACCCCTGCTGACACATTCTGAAATGTCAGTTTGTGTCCAGGGACTGTGGACATAGCTACCAAAATTGGTAATTATTTCATGTATTATATACGTGCAGATGCTCTCATAAAAGAGACGTGTTCAGTGAGCACAGTAATAGTCAGTCAACTTCCCCTGACGAAGCTGCACCTTTGCAACGTAACGCGTTGGGCCTGGGTGCCCCCTGGGCCATGCTGGCACTCTAACACATGGCTGTTCACAGCATCTTTGACTAACCTAGAACTCACCGTCTGTGGTGACTATTGACTGGTTTAGGTATTATCAATTTTTATTGGTGACAAACTCTTCTCTACAGGTTGCACATTTAGAGGCAAGGGCCATTTGTATCATCTGTCTAGATGCAATAGCATCACATATTGTATGCAGAGCTACCCTTTTGTGATATCTGTGCTGTGGTCATATATCTCTTTATATATGACATACCGTATATACTCGTGTATAAGCCGACCCGTGTATAAGCCGACCCCCCTACTTTTGCCCCAAAAATCTGGAAAAACCTATTGACTCGTGTATAAGCCGAGGGTGGACCCCAGCACAGTTATACAGCCCCCAGCAGTGTGGTATACAGGCCCCCAGTGGTAGTATACAGCAGCCCCAGTGGTAGTATACAGATTCCCCAGCAGCCCCAGTGGTAGTATACAGATTCCCCAGCAGCCCCAGTGGTAGTATACAGGAGCCCCAGCAGCCCCAGTGGTAGTATACAGATTCCCCAGCAGCCCCAGTGGTAGTATACAGGAGCCCCAGCAGCCCCAGTGGTAGTATACAGCAGCCCCAGCAGCCCCAGTGGTAGTATACAGGAGCCCCAGCAGCCCCAGTGGTAGTATACAGGAGCCCCAGCAGCCCCAGTGGTAGTATACAGGAGCCCCAGCAGCCCCAGTGGTAGTATACAGGAGCCCCAGCAGCCCCAGTGGTAGTATACAGCAGCCCCAGTGGTAGTATACAGGAGCCCCAGCAGCCCCAGTGGTAGTATACAGCAGCCCCAGTGGTATACAGCAGGCCCCCAGGGGGACATATAGCAGCCCCCAGGGGGTACCCAGCAGCCCCCTGGGGGTACCAACAGCCCTCAGGGGGGACCAACAGCCCCCAGGGGGTACCCAACAGCCCCCTGGGGGTACCCAACAGCCCCCTGGGGGTACCAACAGCCCCCTGGGGGTACCAACAGCCCCCAGGGGGTACCAACAGCCCCAGGGGGTACCAACAGCCCCCAAAAGCTGGCACTGTCCCCCCTTGTAAGGCCTCCCCCCCCGCTGCTTATACATTACCATCCCGGTGTTCTGATCGGCGCCGCTCCTCGGTGCTTCTTCATCCTCCCGTCCTCGCTCGCTGCATCCAGGATCTCCGGCGGACGCGCGATGACGTCATATCGCTGCGACAGCCGGAGAACCCGGATGGATGCAGCGAGCGCGGACGGGAGGATGAAGACGCAGCACCGAGGAGCGGCGCCGATCAGAACACCGGGATGGTAATGTATAAGCAGCGGGGGGGGGGCCCTTACAAGGGGGGACAGTGCCAGCTTTTGGGGGGGCCATATGCACTGCTTCCCCCTGCCGCTGATTGACAGGGGGATGCAGTGCATATATAATGAGCGGCCCCACGTGACGGGGCCGCTCATACAGCAGCCCCCCCCCGCCTCCACAGCCCCCGGGACACAGCCCCCCCGTATATGACTCGTGTATAAGCCGAGGGGGGGACTTTTCAGCCCAAATTTTGGGCTGAAAAACTCGGCTTATACACGAGTATATACGGTACATTGATCTAGGAGTATGTCATATGTGACCTACGGATATTCTAATCGGTTATCATTGTACGATATATACAGGGCCGTATTTAGAGTTCCTGCTGCCCTAGGCACTTTTATTGGTCACCCCCCCCCCTCACTGATCAGTCAAGCTAGGCATATGTGCACACATTTTTCAAGCAGATCCACTCAGTGTTCCGCCTGAAAAAAATCAACAAATAAATGCTAAAGGGAATGATCTCATGCATGGCAATGAGAAAACAAATCGCTGTTCTTATGTTCAGACTTTTGAGGTTTTTCTTTTTAACTGTGTGTCTGAATTCAGGGGGTTCACAGACATCAGAGTCCGTAGACTTCAGATTGTAGTTACAGTATACCGCAATACACATGAGACTAAGGCTATGTTCACACAGGTGTTTTTGCTGCAGCAAAAAATACACAGCAAAACCTGTACAGGTTTCTAGGAGCTCCAGATTTTCTGGCAGGAGATTTGCTGTGTTTTCCCTGCATTTTGGCCAATGAATGCAGCAAAAGCGCAGAAAAGAATTGACACTCATTCTTTTCAAAACGCAGCAAAACCTGTGCAGGTTTCAGTTTCTGCAAAGAAACTAAACCAGTGTGTGCACAGCTTTTCCCTGAATCACATTGGTTTTACCGGGAAAAAAAAAAAACGCAGGTTTAGATTCTCCATAGGGATGAGCGAGTATACTCGCTACTATTCAGTACTCGCCGAATAGTAGCGGTATTCGGCTACTCGCTACTCTCCGAGTATCTTATGTGTACTCGGGAGTAGCGAGTAGTCCTAATACT
This sequence comes from Allobates femoralis, assembly GCA_033576535.1. Lineage (NCBI taxonomy): Eukaryota > Metazoa > Chordata > Amphibia > Anura > Aromobatidae > Allobates > Allobates femoralis. The sequence goes on from JARQOC010000006.1 coordinate 338,064,107, forward strand.
CTCGCAGTGTGTCTATAGTTACACTGCAAAAGTAGCCTAAAAGTGAGAAAAAGATGTTAAAAATAATAAACTTACATACTCACCTGTCCGACGCCTGCACTGGGACAGTCCCAGAAGACATCCGATCACTGGACAAGGACCTGTGACTACCAGCCAATCAGATGGCCAGTAGCGATCTGGCCAATCAGATGGCGCCACGTCACAAACACGTGATCGCTAGCGGCCACCTGATTGGCCAGATTGCAAGGTCCTGACAGTACACCTAGGACCTTGCAATCTGGCCAATCAGGTGGGTGCTAGCGGTCACGTGGTTGTGACGTGGCGCCATCTGATTGGCCAGATCGCTACTGGCCATCTGATTGGCTGCTAGTCACAGGTCCTTGTCTGATGATCGCAGGTCTTCTGGGACGGTCCCGATGCAGGCGTCGGATAGGTGAGTATGTAATTTTATTATTTTTAACAACTTTTATTCACTTTTAGGCTCTATCTAGAGATACACTGCGAAAGTATTCGTACTCGGTATACTCGCAATGAATAGCGAGTACCGGTACCTACTCGTTGAGAGTATAGCGAGTACAAATATTACGGTACTCGCTCATCCCTAATTATCATAAAAACACAGTAAAAACGCACAGTGTGAACATACCCTAGTTACTTAAACCTGCCAATATCAACAGATTGTGGGGACACTCAGTCTAATGTGTATGGGGGCTCTAACTGATGATTGGCGGGGGAGATAAGAATTCAGCATGTCCAGGTTGTACTGTAGATCATTTTGTCCTCTATGTGATAAACTGCAGCCAAAGATGTCTAGCAGCAACTCCAATAGAGAATACAGGAACTTGGGAGAATGAGGCTGGGGTCAGACCTGCATCAGCCCTCAGCCTGCAAAATCCGTCTAAAACTTCATTTTTGGCAGGTTGAGCGCATAGCGTTAACGGCATGTAACGCTATGCGCAGGCTGTGTATTGTATCTCTATGGATACCTGATGGTTCTCGCAGCTGCCGACTCCACACACAAGGACTGGATATGCACTATTGCAGGGTGCACAGGAAATGTGGTTTACAGCGTTTTCCTGTGCGCTCAGCAAAACCGCATATCCGGTCCTTGTGTGTGGAGACGGCGGCTGCGAGAACCATCAGGTATCCATAGAGATACAATACACAGCCTGCGCATAGCGTTACATGCCATTAACGCTATGCGCTCAACCTGCCAAAAGCTAAGTTTTAGATGGATTTGGCAGGCTGAGGGCTTACGCAAATTAGACCTTAGCCTGATGGTGGGTTTACACACACCAATCATTGTATCTAATCTCTGAACCAATCTCTGGTTGCAGTGAAATCATGGACATATGGTTCCATTTTGTGGCTGTGTACAACATGGAGCAATCTGTCCATGATTTCACTGCAACCAGAGATTGGTTCAGAGATTGGATACAATGATTGGTGTGTGTAAACCCACCATGAGTGCTCCTGTATATGGAAGAGCCAAGCAAGATCGCTACCAGCCAAGCAATCAGACACCTATCTATAGAGTTTGGGGGCTTTAGTCAATTAATTAATTGGCTACATTCAGCTATATTTTTAGTCCACCACACTTACCCTATAATGTTTTACGAAAAAATCTGTTAAGTCAAAAATTACAACATCCGCATGACTACATCACCAGAACCACTGTCAATACCATAATACAACACTAGAACCTCCATCATTATATCATCAGAGCCACCATCAATACATCACCAAAACAGTACAACCCCTTTAAAAATGTATACACAGAATCATTATCATTTTTGAGGTACAAGACTCCTTTAAAATGTCATCAATCTTAGCAGCACATTGTCCTACATCTCACAAGACTACCCTCTTGCCTGGCCATCTGCAGCACATACCAAAGCAATGTCATTGTAATGTTTCTGACTAAAAAAACACCTTACATAAACCCTATGCTGTGCCCCTGAATAAATAATTGTCCCTCACTGTGCTCGCTGCACAAATGACTCCACACTGTCTCACTTATGGTACATGGTCCCCATATTATTCTCCCCTATAAAATATTTCCATTACACTGTCCCTAGTTAAATATAACCGCTGCACCACCGCCTTTTAAATGAAAACCACCACACCATCCTCCCTGTAATTAATTATACCCACCACGCCTTATAAACTATGATCTCCACTCCATGCAGTCCTCTCATGCTGTCCTTACTCTATAGTGAGCCCCCTTATGCGACTCATTCTGCATACTGAGCCCTACCAGTTTTTACTCAGCGCTCCTCACGCTACCACTTCTCCATACTGAGCCCACCCATGCTACCCAATCTCCAAACCATGCTCCTCCCATGTTACTTCTCTATACCGTGCACTTCCTCAGGCTACCCATTCTTCATACCATGTCCTTCCAGTTTAACCCTTCAACATGCTCCGCCCACTCATGTTCCAAACTGCTCATCCCCTCCCATCCCTCCATATGTCCCATGCTGCTCATCCTCCCCTCCATATGTCCCATGCTGCTCATCCTCTTCTCCATATGTCCCATGCTGCTCATCCTCCCCTCCATATGTCCCATGCTGCTCATCCTCCCCTCCATATGTCCCATGCTGCTCATCCTCCCCTCCATATGTCCCATGCTGCTCATCCTCCCCTCCATATGTCCCATGCTGCTCATCCTCCCCTCCATATGTCCCATGCTGCTCATCCTCCCCTCCATATGTCCCATGCTGCTCATCCTCCCCTCCATATGTCCCATGCTGCTCATCCCCCCTCCATATGTCCCATGCTGCTCATCATCCTCTCCATATGTCCCATGCTGCTCATCATCCTCCCATATGTCCCATGCTGCTCATCCTCCTCCCATATGTCCCATGCTGCTCATCCTCCTCCCATATGTCCAATGCTGCTCATGCTTCACCCAAACGATCCATGTGGTAGATCATCCTTCCACCCATCCCACTCATGTCCCATGTTGTTTAACCTCCACCTATATGTCCCATGCAGCTTATCCTTCTCATCTTCATTATGTCCCATGTTGCTCATTATCCCCCAATATGTCACATGAAGCTCATCCTTCTTTCAATCCCCCATCTATGTTGCATGCAGCTTCTCCCTCCCCCCCTTCCGTGTTCCATGCAACTTTTCTCCCACCCTTCCTCCTACTATCTTCCATGCAGCTTCTCCCCAATCCCCCTTCCATGTTCCACGCAGCTTCTCCCCCACCCCCATCCATGTTCGATGCTTCTTCCTCCCCATCCTGCATCCATGTTCCATGCAGCTTCTCTCCCCTCATCCCCCTTCCATGTTCCATGCAGCTTCTCCCTCATCCCCCTTCATGTTCCATGCAGCTTCTCCTCATCCCCCTTCATGTTCCATGCAGCTTCTCCCTCATCCTTGTTCCATGCAGCTTCTCCCTCATCCTTGTTCCATGCAGCTTCTCCCACCACCCTCATCCATGTTCCATGCAGCTTCTCCTCCCCATCCACTCACCAGCTTGTAGTAGCAGTAGCCTCTCCTACCCATCTCCAGCATGTAGTAACAGCAGCCAGTGCCCCCCCTCAACCCCAGCATGTAGTAATAGCAGCCCATGTCCCCCCTCACTCCCAGCATGTATAATAGCAGCCCATGTCCCCCCCCCACTCCAGCATGTAGTAAAAGCGCCCATGCCCCCCCTCACTCCAGCATTAGTAACAGCAGCCCATGAACCCCCCTCACTCCAGCATGTAGAAACAGCACCCATGTGTCCCCTCCTCACTCCCAGCATGTAGTAACAGCAGCCCATGTGTCCCCCCCTCACTCCCAGCATGTAGTAACAGCAGCCCATGTCCCCCCCTCACTCCAGCATGTAGTAACAGCAGCCAGTGCCCCCCTCAACCCAGCATGTAGTTACAGCAGCCCATGTCCCCCCCTCACTCCCAGCATGTAGTAACAGCAGCCCATGTCCCCCCCTCACTCCCAGCATGTAGTAACAGCAGCCCATGTCCCCCCTCACTCCCAACATGTAGAAACAGCACCCCATGTGTCCCCCTCACTCCCAGCATGTAGTAACAGCACCATGTCCCCCTCACTCCCAGCATGTAGTAACAGCAGCCCATGTCCCCCTCACTCCCAGCATGAGAACAGCACCCCATGTTCCTCCTCACTCCAGCATGTATAACAGCAGCCCATGTCCCCCCCCTCACTCCCAGCATGTAGTAACAGCAGCCCATGAACCCCCTCACTCCCAGCATGTAAACAGCACCCATGTGTCCCCTCCTCACTCCCAGCATGTAGTAACAGCAGCCCATGTGTCCCCCCCTCACTCCAGCATGTAGTAACAGCAGCCATGTGTCCCCCTCATCCAGCATGTAGTAACAGCAGCCCATGTGTCCCCCCTCACTCCAGCATGTATAACAGCAGTCCATGTGTGTCCCCCCCCTCACTCCCAGCATATACAAACAGCAGCCTGTGTCTCCCCTCAGCCCCAGCATGTAGTAATAGCAGCTCTTGTACCCCATTTCCCCCAGTCTTCTGCTCTATGAGCGCTCACCTGCTCCTCTCCTGCCTCCTGTGTTGTTCTCCTCCTGGCCCTCATGTCGTCATCTTCCTCCTCCACGGCACTGTCCTGTGACTTGTCAGCAGTGGTGAGATGAAGCCACTGCACAGCAGAGCTGCAGCAGCTCCTCGGAGCAGGGAGCTAATGACGCTCCTCTGACCCCAGAAGTGAAAGTGCTGGTGCTCCCGGGGTCAGTCTGCTGTCGGTGCCGAGAGCTATGCAAATACAAATGAATGGAGGTGCGTGCACAACCCGCTCCCCTCCAAACAGACAACGGATTTCCTAAATTGTCGGAGGGGAGGGGAAGTTTAAAAAAAATAAAATAATAATCCTTTTTTTGTCTCTTCCCTGACTCAGTGGGCCCTCTGCAGCCCGCCGCCCTAGTCACGTGCCTACCAGTGCCTAGTGGCAATACGGCCCTGGATATATACAGTGTGAATGCAGGTACATTACTGGCCACTGGCAATATACTGATTTATGGGCACAGATTTGGTGTATACGCATCTAGTTCTTTGTTACATATGTAATTATTGTGTCCTCCAGAGCTATATATAAGCATAGTGTAAAGCAGTGTATACTCCGTCCCCTGCTCCCAGGCCCCTGGTTGCTGTGGTGACGTCTCACAGTAGATGTTACCGTGCTGTGACGTCTCACAGTAGATGTTACCGTGCTGTGACGTCATCACCCTGCACGTTCTCTGTGTTGTGCCGGCCCCAACGGTCCTGCTGAAGATACCGGCGGAGCGAGGAGCTGATACCGAATCTGTCCCCGGTGGCTCCCAACACAGAGAGGAAGGACGACAGTCCGGAGGAGGAGGGGGAGAGCGGGGCCCGGAGGATGGAGCCTGGAAGACGGAGGCGCAGCTGTCACACGGTACATGTCAGGTATGGCTCCTGTGCGCCCTCTGCTGGTGGCTGCAAGCAGTCGTCATGTCATCTTCTATACACAGGAGGCAGAGCTCACATCCTGTATAAGGAAATGGATCAGCATTCAATTATACACCTGTTGCTGCAGATATCTACAAAATATAGAGGATTCATGGTTGGCCATTGCCTTTTAGAGTAGAACTGGCCACAATTAGGGTTACCGTCTGTCCAGGGTGTACATAGTTATAGATTTTATCATAAGCACAATTGTAGTGATTCTAGGTACATGCTGCTTTGTGTGTAGGGGTTGGTTGTTATAACAGAGAGAAATCTCTATACAAAAATTTATTCCAGATTACAAAAAAACATATTTTCAATGCAGTGAAAATAATGAATTTTGGGAGATTTTCCTGTCAGTCCCAGTCTGGGGCTTCTCTCTTTATGACATCATCGTGTTCTCCCTGATGACATCATTGTGTTCTCCCTTATGACACAGTTGCATCCTCCTCACACACCAGTTGCAGCCGACCCTTTGAGCAGAGCAGTCGTCTTCCCATCAATCTCTTCAGGCCATAGATGGAAGATCGTGATCTCATCATCTCAGACTCTACAGGAAAAGATCACAAAGTCACAGAGAAATATCAAGAATCCAATTCTACATATTTGTCATAAGGTAGGGAGCGACATACAGAGCTTCTCTCTCCTGGTGGTTCTCCCCTCCGCCATGTTCACTGTACTATAACTAAGTACGACTCCAATTAAACGGCCGTACTGCTACAGGTTACAAGGATTGCAGCAATTGCTAGACCATGTTCGCACTATGTGATTTTAATCCAGTTTTTGTATACTGAAGGCTATGTGCAGCCTCCTGCTGTATACTGAGGCCTTTGTGCGGCCTCCTGCAGTATACTGAGATGTGTGTCAGGCTTCCTGCCGTATACTGGGTGCTGTGTGAGGCCTTCTGCAGTATACTAGGGGCTTTGTATGGGCCTCCTGCGGTATACTGGGGGCTGTGTGCAGTTTCTGTCTGTATGCTATACATTATTGTGGCCTCCTGCTGTATACTGGAGGCTGTGTGTGGCCTCCTGCTGTATGCAAGGGCTGTTTGTGACCTCCTGTTGTATGCTGGGTGCTAGGTGCTGCCTCCTGTTGTATACTGGGGTCTGAGTGCGGCCTACTGCGAAAAACTGGCGGCTGTGTGCGGCCTGCGATATGCTGGGAGCTGTGTGAGGCCTCCTGTTATATACTGGGGGCTGTGTGTGACCTCCTGCTTTATACTGGGGGCTTTGTGCAGCCTACTGCTGTATACTGGGAGCTGTGTGTGACCTTCTAATGTATACTTGGTGCTGTGTGCAGCCTTCTGGTGTATACTGGGGGCACTCTGCAGCCTTCTGCAATGTTCTGGGGGCTGCGGGTGGCCTCCTGGTGCATAGTTTGGGCTGTGTACGGCCTCTTGGTGTATACTGAGGTCTGTGTGTGTCCTTCTGCTGTGTACTGTGGTCTGTGTGTGGCCTCCTGCGGTATACTGGGGTCTCTGTGCTGCCTCCTCCGGTGTAATAGTGTCTTTGTACTGCATCGTGAGGTATACTGGAGGCTGTGTGCGACCTCTTACGGTATACTAGTGGCAGCATGCGGTATAATAGGGGCTGTGTGCAGCCTACCAATGTATAATGGGGGCTGGGTGCGCCCTTCTGGTGTTTACTGGGGGGCTCTCTGTGGCCTTCTGCAATATGCTGGGGGCTGTGTGCAGCCTCCTGCTGTGTGCTAGAGGCTATGTGAGGCCTCTTGCGGCATACCGGGGATTGTGTGCAGCTTCTTGCTGTATAATGGGGACTGTAAGCAGCCTCTTGCTGTATACTGAACGCTGTGTGCGGCATCCTGCTGTACAGTGAGGGCTGTTTGCGGCCTCCTGTTGTATGCTGGGGACTGAGTATGGACTCTGGCTGTATAGTGGGGACTGTGTGCGACCTTCTACTGTACATTGAAGGTTGTGTGCGGCCTCAAGCTGTATACTTATAGCTGTGTGCAGCCTCCTTCTGTATACTGGGGGCTGACTACGGCCTCCTGCTGTACACTGAGGGCTGTGTGTGGCCTACTGCGGTATACTGAGGCAACCTGCGGTATGCTGGGGGCAGTGTGTGTCCTCCTGAGGTATACCGGGGCAGAATGCAGCTTCCTAATGTATACTGGGGGCTGGGTGTGGCCATTTAGTCTATACTTTGGGCTGTGTGCGACCTCAAGTTGTATACTTAGGGCTGTGTGCAACCTCTTGCTGTATACTGGGGGCTGGGTGCAGCCTTTTGGTGTATACTGGGGGCTCTCTGCGGCTTTCTGCAATATACTGGGAGCTGTGTGCGGCCTGTACAGTATACTGGGGCCTTTGTATGGCCTTCTGTATACTGGGGGATTTCTGCGGCCTTCTGCAATATACTGGGATCTGTGTGCGGCCTGCTACAGTATACCGCAGCCTTCTGTGTACTGGGGACTGTGTGCAGCCTCGTGCTGTATACTGGAGGCTGTGTGCAGCTGTTTGTGACCTCTTGTTTTATGCTGGGGGCTACGTGCGGCCTCCTGTTGTATACTGGGGGCTGAGTGCGACCCCCTGCTGTATACTGCAGGCAGTAAATCCTAAAAGTTATGTAATATCCTCCATAGATCCCAGACTAATATAATGTCTCCACAGACCTCAGTGTAATATCCACCACAGATCCCAGTATAATATAATGTCTCCACTGACCTCAGTGTAATATCCCCCACAGATCCCAGTATAATATAATGTCTCCACAGACCTCAGTGTAATATCCCCCACAGATCCCAGTATAATATAATGTCTCCACAGACCTCAGTGTAATATCCCCCACAGATCCCAGTATAATATAATGTCTCCACAGGCCTCAGTGTAATACCCCCCACATTCCCTCAGTGCACTGTCCTCCAGAGCTATATAAGCATAGTGTAAAGCAGTGTATACTCCGTCCCCTGCTCCCAGGCCCCCCGTTGCTATTGTGACGCCTCACGGTAGATGGCGCGTTACCGTGCTATGACGTCATAACTCTGCACGATCTCTGAGTGACGCCTGCCCCAACGGTCCTGCTTAAGAAACCGGCAGAGCGAGGAGCGGATACCGAATCTGTCCCCGGCGGCTCCCAACACAGAGAGGAGGAGGAGGAGAGCGGGGCCCGGATAACGGAGCCTGGAGGACGGAGAAGCGGCTGTCACTCGGTACATGTCAGGTATGGCTCCCGTGCGCCCTCTGCTGGTGGCTGCAGCCAGTCGTTGTGTCATTTTCTATACGGTATACTGAGGGCAGCATGCGGTATAATAGGGGCTGTGTGCAGCCTACCAATGTATAATGGGAGCTGAGTGCGGCCTTCTGGTTTTTACTGGGGGGCTCTCTGTGGCCTTCTGCAATATACTGGGAGCTGTGGGGGCCTCCTGCGTTATACTGAGGCAGCCTGCCGTATCCTAATATATACTGGGGGCTGGGTGTAGCCATTTGGTGTATGCTTTGGGCTGTGTGCGGCCTCAAGTTGTATGCCTAGGGCTGTGTGCAACCTCCTGCTGTATATTAAGGACTGTGTGCGACCTCCTGCTGTATACTGGTGGCTGGGTGCGGCCTTCTGGTGTATACTGGGAGCTCTTTGCAGCCTTCTGCAATATACTGGGAGAGTTGTGCAGCCTTTACAGTATACTGGGACCTTTGTACGGCCTTCTGTATACTGGGGGCTTTCTGCAGCCTTCTGCAATGTACAGGGATCTGTGTGCGGCCTGCTACAGTATACTGCAGCCTTCTGTATACTGGCGGCTGTGTGCAGCCTCCTGCGGTGTAGTGGTGGAAATGTGCAGTCTCCTGCTGAATACTGGAGGCTGTGTGCGGGCTGTTTGTGACCTCCTTTTGTATGCTGGGGGCTAGGTGCGGCCTTCTGTTGTATACTGGGGGCTGAGTGCGGGCTACTGTGAAAAACTGGCGGCTGTGTGCGGCCTGTGATATGCGAGCTGTGTGAGGTCTCCTGTTATATACTGGGGGCTGTGTGTGACCTACTGCTTTATACTGGGGGCTGTGTGCAGCCTTGTGGTGTATACTGGGGGCACTCTGCAGCCTTCTGCAATGCACTGGGGGCTGTGGGTGGCCTCCTGGTGCATACTTGGGGCTGCATACGGCCTCTTGCTGAATACTGAGGTCTGTGGGTGTCCTCCTGCTGTGTACCGGGGTCTGTGTGTGGCCTCCTGCAGTATACTGGGGGCTCTGTGCGGCCTCCTCCAGTGTAATAGTGTCCGTGTACAGCATCGTGAGGTATACTGGGGGCTGTGTGCGACCTCTTACGGTATACTGGGGGCAGCATGCGGTATAATAAGGGCTGTGTGCAGCCTACCAATGTATAATGGGGGCTGGGTGCGCCTTTCGGGTGTTTACTGGGGAAGTCTCTGTGGCCTTCTGCAATATACTGGGAGCTGTGTGCTGTGCAGCCTGTTACAGTATACTGGTGCTTTTGTGCAGCTTTCTGTATACTAAAGGCTGTGTGCGGCCTCTCGGTCTATACTAGGGGTTGTGTGTGGCCTCCCGTGGTATACTGGGGGCAACGTTCAGCCTCCTGCTGTATACTGGGGACTGTGTGTGGCCTCCAAATGTATACTGGGGGCTATGTGCAGCCTTCTGGTGTATACTGGGGGGCACTCTGCATCCTTCTGCAATATACTGGGGGCTGTGTGCAGCCTCCTACAGTATATTGGGGGCTGCATGCGGCCTCCTGCGGCACACTTGGGGCTGTGTCTGGCCTCTTTTGGTATACTGGGGGCTGTGTGCAGCGTCTTGCTCTAATCTGGGGTCTGTGTACAGACTCCTGCTGTGTGCTGAAGGCTGTGTGAGGCCTCCTGCGGCATACAGGGGATTGTGTGCAGCTTCTTGCTGTATAATGGGGACTGTAAGCAGCCTCTTGCTGTATACTGAAGGCTGTGTGCTGCCTCCTGCTGTATAGTGAGGGTTGTGTGTGGCCTCCTGCTATATACTGGGGGATATGTGTGACCTCCTGATTTATATTGAGGGCTGTGTGCGGCCTACTGCGGTATACTGAGGCAGCCTGCGGTATGCTGGGGGCAGTGTGTGGCCCCCTGAGGTATACTGGTGCAGCATGCAGCCTCCTAATGTATACTAAAGGCTGTGTGCTGCCTCCTGCTGTATACTGGGGGTGGGTGCGGCCTTCTGGTGTATACTGGGGGCTCTTTGCGGCCTTCTGTAATATACTAAAAGCTGTGTGCGGCAGGCTGAAGTATACTAGGGCCTTTGTGCGGCCTTCTGTATATTGGGGGCTCTGTGCGGCCTTCTGCAATGTACTGGGGGCTGTGTGTGGCCTCCTCTGGTGTACTGGTGGCTGTGTACGGCATCAAGAGGTATACTTGGGGCAGTGTGCTACCTCCTACGGTATACTGGGGGCAGCAAGTGGTATACTGGGGACTGGGTGTGGCCATCTGGTGTTTATTGGGGGCTCTCTGTGACCTTCTGCAATGTACAATGGCTGTGTGCGGCCTCCTCTAGTGTACTTGTGGCTGTGTACGGCATCGTGAGATATACTGGGGGCTGTGTGCAACCTCTTACGGTATACTGGGGGCAGTGTGCAGTATACTGAGGGCTGTGTGCAGCCTCCCAATGTATAGTGGGACTGGGTTCGGCTTTCTGGTGTATACTGAGGGCTCTCTATGGCCTTTTGTATACTGTGGGCTGTGTGCAGCCTCCTGCTGTATACTGGGGTCTGTATGAGGCCTCCTGCGTTATATAGGGGGTTGTGTGCAGCTTCTTGCTGTATAATGGGGACTTTAAATTGCCTCCTGCTTAGGGCTGGGCGATTAATCGAATTAATTCGATTAATTCGCCCCCCTGCTGTGGCCACGATTTGGTTTTATCACAAATCGTGAAATTCGATTAAAAATGGCGGCCGGAGCGCTGCTTAGAAGATCCGGGCGGCTAAGGGTTAATGCGAGCGTGTTCGCAGCAGTGAGCGGGGCTGACAAGGAATCTCGCGAGATTTGGTATGTTCCCTCCCCCGTATTCCCCATATCGGCCCTCTCGCCCCTCCGGTTTCCTCTCACCATGGTCCTGGTTGAATCCGGCGTACAGGAGGCCGTTCCCGTGCGGGTTGGAGGGCAGCAGGTTCATGTTTTCAGCTCCGGTGTCAGTGTATACCCGCTGCTCACTGTGAGGCCGAGGGTAGGGGGTGCTGTCAGAGCCCAGTCCCTGCTACAGTGGCGGGAGATGTCCTGGGGGGGGGGAAGGGGGAGAGAAGTGCTGACAGTGCCCCCTCGCCCTTGCTACAGCTGTAGCAGCCGCGGCCGCCCCTGCTACAGCAGCTGCGACCATGTTCCGGGAGTAGGAGCGATCAGTGCCCCGGCCACCCCTGCTACAGCAGCCGCGGCAGAGTTCCGGGAGTAGGAGCGATCAGTGCCCCTCCCCCGCCCCTGCTACAGCAGCCGCGGCAGAGCTCCGGGAGTAGGAGCGATCAGTGCCCCGGCCACCCCTGCTACAGCAGCCGCGGCAGAGTTGGGGGGGGGGTGGTATCAGTGCCCCGCCGCCCCTGCTGCAGTCGCGGGGGGAGGGGGGCATAGCTGTCAGAGCCCGGTGCAGGTCTTACCTGCACCTTGCCGCCGGCGCCCTGACAGGGATATGGCACCGCCCCCTTCTCCTAGGGCTAGTGTTAGGGCTAGTGCTAAGGCTAGGGCTAGTGCTAGGGCTAGTGCTATAGGGCTAGTGCTATAGGGCTAGTGCTATAGGGCTAGTGCTAGGGCTAGTGCTATAGGGCTAGTGCTAGTGTTAGGGCTAGTGTTAGGGTTAGGGCTAGTGCTATAGGGCTAGTGCTATAGGGCTAGTGCTAGGGCTAGTGCTATGGGGCTAGTGTTAGGGCTAGTGTTAGGGTTAGGGCTAGTGCTATAGGGCTAGTGCTATAGGGCTAGTGCTAGGACTAGTGCTATAGTGCTAGGGCTAGGGCTAGGGCTAGTGTTAGGGTTAGGGCTAGTGCCAGTGTTAGGGCTAGTGTTAGTGCTAGGGCTAGTGCTATAGGGCTAGTGCTATAGGGCTAGTGCTAGGGCTAGTGCTATAGTGCTAGGGCTAGTGTTAGGGTTAGGGCTAGTGTTAGGGCTAGGGCTAGTGTTAGGGCTAGTGTTAGGGCTAGGGTTAGGGCTAGGGTTAGGGTTAGGGCTAGGGTTAGGGTAAGAGCCTGGGCTGCAGACAAGAGGAGGGGCGGGAACACCCAAGGGAAGCAGGACGCTTCCCTCAGTTACCCTCCTCTCCTCTGTCACAGGGTCACGGGGGCCCCCTCTTTATTCATCAAAGAAAAGCAAATAAAAAATAGAAAAAAAAATCGAGATTTAAATCGAAAATCGTCCATAGCTTTAAATAAAATCGAGATTTTGATTTTTTCCAAAATCGCCCAGCCCGTCCTGCTATATATTACTGAAGGCTGTGCGCGATCTCTTGCTCCACAGTGACAGCTGTTTGCAATCTCCTGTTGTATGTTGGGGGCTGGGTACGGCATCCTGCTGTATATTGGGGGCTGTGTGCAGCTTCCTGCTGTATACTGTGGTCTGTGTGTGACCTCCTACTGTATACTGGGGACTGTGTGCGGCCTCCTGCTGTATACTGCAGGCTATGTGTGGCCTCTTCCTGTATACTGGTGGCAGTAAATCTGCCGCCAATCAGCAAAAAATGCTGATGTGAAAGGGGCCTAAAAGTGATCTAATATACCCCACAGATCCCAGTATAATATAATGTCTCCACAGACCTCAGTGTAATATCCCCTACATTCCCTCAGTGCACTATCCTCCAGAGCTATTTTTTGTGGCCAAAAGGATTGACACCCCTGCAATTCTGTTAGATTATACTCAGTTTATTCCTGAAAATGATTGCAATCACAAATTCTTTGTTATTATTATCTTCATTTAATTTGTCTTCAATGAAAAAACACAAATTGTCCTAAAGCCAAATTGGATCTAATTCCACACCAAACATAAAAAAAGGGGGTGGACAAAAGTATTGGAAATGTTAGAAAAATCATGTGATGCTTCTCTAATTTGTGTATTTAACAGCACCTGTAACTTACCTGTGGCACCTAACAGGTGTTAGCATTAACTAAATCACACTTGCAGCCAGATGACATGGATTAAAGTTAACTCAACCTCGGTCCTGTGTCCTTGTGTGTACCACATTGAGCATGGAGAAAAGAAAGAAGACCAAATAACTGTATGATTTATTGAGAAACCAAATTGTGAGGAAGCATGAGCAATCTCAAGGCTACAAGTCCATCTCCAAAGACCTGAATGTTCCTGAGTCTACCGTGGCGCAGTGTCATCATGAAGTTTAAAGCCCATGGCACTGTGGCTAACCTCCCTAGATGTGGACGGAATAGAAAAAGTGATGAGAGATTTCAACGCAAGATTGTGCGGATGGTGGATAAAGAACCTCAACTAACATCCAAACAAGTTCAAGCTGCCCTGCAGTCCGAGGGTACAACAGTGTCAACCCGTACTATCCATCAGCGTCTGAATGAAAAGGGACTGTATGGTAGGATACCCAGGAAGACCCCACTTCTTTCCCGGAGACATAAAAAAGCCAGGCTGGAGTTTTCTAAAACTTACCTGAGAAAGCCTAAAACTTTTTGGAAGTATGTTCTCTGGTCAGATGAGACAAAAGTAGAGCTTTTTGGGCAAAGGCATCAACATAGAGTTTACAGGAGAAAAAAAGAGGCATGCAAAGAAAAGAACAAGGTCCCTACAGTCAAACATGGCGGAGGTTCCCTGATGTTTTGGGGTTGCTTTGCTGCCTCTGGCACTGGACTACTTGACCATGTGCATGTCATTATGAAGTCTGAAGACTACAAACAAATTTTGCAGCATAATGTAGGTCCCAGTTTGAGAAAGCTGGGTCTCCCTCAGAGGTCATGGGTCTTCCAGCAGGACAATGACCCTAAACACACTTCAAAAAGCACTAGAAAATGGTTTTAGAGAAAGCACTGGAGACTTCTAAGGTGGCCAGTAATGAGTCCAGACCTGAATCCCATAGAAAACCTGTAGAGAGATCTAAAAATGGCAGTTTGGAGAAGGCACCCTTCAAATATCAGGGACCTGGAGCAGTTTGCCAAAGAAGAATGGTCTAAAATTCCAGCAGAGCATTGTAAGAAACTCATTGATGGTTACCGGAAGCGGTTGATCGCAGTTATTTTTGCTAAAGGTTGTGCAACCAAGTATTAGGCTGAGGGTGCCAATACTTTTGTCGTGCCCATTTTTGGAGTTTTGTGTGAAATGATCAATGTTTTGCTTTTTGCTTCATTCTCTTTTGTGTTTTTTCATTGAAGACAAATTAAATGGAGATAATAATACCAAAGAATTTGTGATTGCAATCATTTTCAGGAAGAAACTGAGTATTATCTCACAGAATTGCAGGGGTGTCAATACTTTTGGCGACAACTCTATAAGAATAGTGTAAAGCAGTTTATTCTCCGTCCCCTGCTCCCAGGCCCCCGGTTGCTGTGGTGACGTCTCACAGTGGATGACGTGCGCCATGCTGTGACATCATCACCCTGCTCATTCTCTGTGTGGCGCCGGCCCCAACGGTCCTGCTGAAGATACCGGCGGAGCGAGGAGCTGATACCGAATCTGTCCCCGGTGGCTCCCAACACAGAGAGGAAGGACGACAGTCCGGAGGAGGAGGGGGAGAGCGGGGCCCGGAGGATGGAGCCTGGAAGACGGAGGCGCAGCTGTCACACGGTACATGTCAGGTATGGCTCCTGTGCGCCCTCTGCTGGTGGCTGCAAGCAGTCGTCATGTCATCTTCTATACACAGGAGGCAGAGCTCAGATCCTGTATAAGGAAATGGATCAGCATTCAATTATACACCTGTTGCTGCAGATATCTACAAAATATAGAGGATTCATGGTTGGCCATTGCCTTTTAGAGTAGAACTGGCCACAATTAGGGTTACCGTCTGTCCAGGGTGTACATAGTTATAGATTTTATCATAAGCACAATTGTAGTGATTCTAGGTACATGCTGCTTTGTGTGTAGGGGTTGGTTGTTATAACAGAGAGAAATCTCTATACAAAAATTTATTCCAGATTACAAAAAAACATATTTTCAATGCAGTGAAAATAATGAATTTTGGGAGATTTTCCTGTCAGTCCCAGTCTGGGGCTTCTCTCTTTATGACATCATCGTGTTATCCCTGATGACATCATTGTGTTCTCCCTTATGACACAGTTGCATCCTCCTCACACACCAGTTGCAGCCGACCCTTTGAGCAGAGCAGTCGTCTTCCCATCAATCTCTTCAGGCCATAGATGGAAGATCGTGATCTCATCATCTCAGACTCTACAGGAAAAGATCACAAAGTCACAGAGAAATATCAAGAATCCAATTCTACATATTTGTCATAAGGTAGGGAGCGACATACAGAGCTTCTCTCTCCTGGTGGTTCTCCCCTCCGCCATGTTCACTGTACTATAACTAAGTACGACTCCAATTAAATGGCCGTACTGCTACAGGTTACAAGGATTGCAGCAATTGCTAGACCATGTTCGCACTATGTGATTTTAATCCAGTTTTTGTATACTGAAGGCTATGTGCAGCCTCCTGCTGTATACTGAGGTCTTCGTGCGGCCTCCTGCAGTATACTGAGATGTGTGTCAGGCTTCCTGCCGTATACTGGGTGCTGTGTGAGGCCTTCTGCAGTATACTAGGGGCTTTGTATGGGCCTCCTGCGGTATACTGGGGGCTGTGTGCGGTTTCTGTCTGTATGCTATACATTATGTGCGGCCTCCTGCTGTATACTGGAGGCTGTGTGTGGCCTCCTGCTGTATAGCAAGGGCTGTTTG
Organism: Allobates femoralis; assembly: GCA_033576535.1. Lineage (NCBI taxonomy): Eukaryota > Metazoa > Chordata > Amphibia > Anura > Aromobatidae > Allobates > Allobates femoralis. The sequence continues at coordinate 338,080,354 of JARQOC010000006.1, forward strand.
TGACCTCCTGTTGTATACTGGGGTCTGAGTGCGGCCTACTGCGAAAAACTGGCGGCTGTGTGCGGCCTGCGATATGCTGGGAGCTGTGTGAGGCCTCCTGTTATATACTGGGGGCTGTGTGTGACCTCCTGCTTTATACTGGGGGCTTTGTGCAGCCTACTGCTGTATACTGGGAGCTGTGTGTGACCTCCTAATGTATACTTGGTGCTGTGTGCAGCCTTCTGGTGTATACTGGGGGCACTCTGCAGCCTTCTGCAATGTTCTGGGGCTGTGGGTGGCCTCCTGGTGCATAGTTTGGGCTGTGTATGGCCTTTTGGTGTATACTGAGGTCTGTGTGTGTCCTTCTGCTGTGTACTGTGGTCTGTGTGTGGCCTCCTGCGGTATACTGGGGTCTCTGTGCTGCCTCCTCCGGTGTAATAGTGTCTTTGTACTGCATCGTGAGGTATACTGGAGGCTGTGTGCGACCTCTTACGGTATACTAGTGGCAGCATGCGGTATAATAGGGGCTGTGTGCAGCCTACCAATGTATAATGGGGGCAGGGTGCGCCCTTCTGGTGTTTACTGGGGGGCTCTCTGTGGCCTTCTGCAATATACTGGGGGCTGTGTGCAGCCTCCTGCTGTGTGCTAGAGGCTATGTGAGGCCTCTTGCGGCATACCGGGGATTGTGTGCAGCTTCTTGCTGTATAATGGGGACTGTAAGCAGCCTCTTGCTGTATACTGAACGCTGTGTGCGGCATCCTGCTGTACAGTGAGGGCTGTTTGCGGCCTCCTGTTGTATGCTGGGGACTGAGTATGGACTCTGGCTGTATAGTGGGGACTGTGTGCGACCTTCTACTGTACATTGAAGGTTGTGTGCGGCCTCAAGCTGTATACTTATAGCTGTGTGCAGCCTCCTTCTGTATACTGGAGGCTGACTACGGTCTCCTGCTGTACACTGAGGGCTGTGTGTGGCCTACTGCGGTATACTGAGGCAACCTGCGGTATGCTGGGGGCAGTGTGTGTCCTCCTGAGGTATACCGGGGCAGAATGCAGCTTCCTAATGTATACTGGGGGCTGGGTGTGGCCATTTAGTCTATACTTTGGGCTGTGTGCGACCTCAAGTTGTATACTTAGGGCTGTGTGCAACCTCTTGCTGTATACTGGGGGCTGGGTGCGGCCTTTTGGTGTATACTGGGGGCTCTCTGCGGCTTTCTGCAATATACTGGGAGCTGTGTGCGGCCTGCTACAGTATACCGCAGCCTTCTGTGTACTGGGGACTGTGTGCAGCCTCCTGCTGTATACTGGAGGCTGTGTGCGGCTGTTTGTGACCTCTTGTTTTATGCTGGGGGCTACGTGCGGCCTCCTGTTGTATACTGGGGGCTGAGTGCGCCCTACTGCAAAAAACCGGCGGCTGTGTGGGCCTGCGATATGCTGAGAGCTGTGTGAGGCCTCCTGTTATATACTGGGGGCTGTGTGTGACTTCCTGCTTTATACTGGGGGCTTTGTGCAGCCTACTGCTGTATACTGGGGGCTGTGTGGCCTCCTAATGTGTACTGGGGGCTATGTGCAGCCTTCTGGTGTATACTGGGGGTACTCTGCGGCCTTCTGCAATGTACTTGGGCTGTGTCCGGCCTCTTGTGGTATACTGGGACTGTGTGCTGCCTCCTGTTGTGTGCTGGAGGCTGTGTGAGGCCTCCTGCGGCATACAGAGGATTGTGTGCAGCTTCTTGCTGTATAATGGGGACTATAAGCAGCCTCTTGCTGTATACTGAAGGCGGTGTGCGGCCTCCTGCTGTACAGTGAGGGCTGTTTGCGGCCTCCTGTTGTATGCTGGGGACTGGGCACGGACTCCTGCTGTGTAGTGGGGGCTGTGTTCGACTTCTGCTGTATACGTTTGGCTGTGTGCGACCTTCTACTGTATATTGAAGGTTGTTGGTTGCGGGCCCTCATAGCTGTATACTTTATTAGTTGTGTGCATGCTTCCTTTCCTGTTATACTGGGTACGAATCGATAGGAAAGGAGCGGTGTTAGAATGCGGCGCTAGGTAACACAAGATCAAGCCTTCATATATTTACCTAGGTTTATTACACAAAACTGCAGGGCGCGACCACAACGCGTTTCGACACGCAAATCGGTATACTGGGGCAACATGCAGCCTCCTGCGGCACACTTGGGGCTTTGTCCGGCCTCTCGTGGTATACTGTGAGCTGTGTGCAGCATCTTGCTCTAATCTGGGAACTGTGTGCAGCCTCCTGCTGTGTGCTGGAGGTTGTGTGAGGCCTCCTGCTGTACAGTGAGGGCTGTTTGCGGCCTCCTGTTGTATGCTGGGGACTGGGTACGGATTCTGCTGTATAGTGGGGGCTGTGTGCAACTTCTGCTGTATACTTTTTGCTATGTGGGACCTCCTACTGTATATTGAAGGTTGTGTGCGGCCTCAAGCTGTATACTTATGGCTGTGAGCAGGCTCCTTCTGTATACTAGGGGCTGACTACGGCCTCTTGCTTACACTGTGAGTGGTGTGTGGCCACCTGCTATATACTGGGGGCTATGTGGGACCTCCTGATTATACTGAGGGCTGTGTGTGGCCTCCTGCGGTATACTGGCGGCTGGGTGCGACCTTCTGGTGTATACTGGGGGCTGGGTGCGACCTTCTGGTGTATACTGGGGGCTCTTTGCGGCCTTCTGTAATATACTGGGAGCTGTGTGCGGCCTGCTAAAGTATACTAGGGCCTTTGTGTGGCCTTCTGTATATTGGGGGCTCTCTGCGTCCTTCTGCAATGTGCTGGAGGCTGTGTGCAGCCTCCTCTGGTGTACTGGTGGCTGTGTACGGCATCATGAGGTATACTAGGGGCTGTGTGCTACCTGCTACGGTATAATGGGGGCAGCAAGCGGTATACTGAGGCAGCTTGCGGCCTCCTGCTGTATACTGGGGACTGGTTGCGGCCTTGTGGTGTTTACTGGATGCTCTCTGTGGCCTTTTGCAATATACTGGGAGCTGTGTGCAGCCTGTTACAGTATACTAGGACTAGGGCCTTTGTGTGGCCTTCTGAATACTGGGGGCTCTCTGCGGCCTTCTACAATATACTGGCGACTGTGTGCGGCCCCCTCTGGTGTACTTGTGGCTGTGTGCAGCCTCCCAATGTACACTGGGGCTGGGTGCAGCTTTCTGGTGTATACTGGGGCTCTCTACGGCCTTTTGTATACAGGGGGCTGTGTGCGGCCTCCTGCTGTATACTGGGGGTTGTGTGAGACCTCCTGCGGTATACTGTGGGCTGTGTGTGGCCTCCTAATGTATACCGGGCTGTGTGCAGCCTTCTGGTGCATACTGGGGGCACTCTGCAGCCTTCTGCAATGTACTGGGGGCTGTGTGTGGTCTCCTGTTGTATACTTGGGTCTGTATGAGGCCTCCTGCGTTAAACAGGGGATTGTGTGCAGCTTCTTGCTGTATAGTGGGGACTGTATAAGTGGCCTCCTGCTATATACTACTGAAGGCTGTGCGCGACCTCTTGCTCTACAGTGATAGCTGTTTGCAATCTCCTGTTGTATGCTGGGGGCTGGGTACGGCATCCTGCTGTATATTGGGGGCTGTGTGCGGCTTCCTGCTGTATACTGTGGTCTGTGTGGACCTCCTACTGTATACTGGGGACTGTGTGCGGACTCCTGCTGTATACTGCAGGCTGTGTGTGGCCTCTTGCTGTAAACTGGGGGCTGAATGCGGCTTCCTGCTGTATATTTTTGGCAGTGTGCAACCTCCTGCTGTATACTGCAGGCTGTGTCTGTCCCTTTGCTGTTTACAGGGGGCAGAGTGCGGCTTCCTGCTGTATATTTTTGGCAGTGTGCAACCTCCTGCTGTATACTACAGAATGTGTGTCCCCTCTTGCTGTATAGTGGGGCTGTGGTGGCTTCCTGCTGTATACTTTTGGCTGAATGCGACCTCTTGCTGTATACTGCAGGCTGTGTGCGGCCTCTTGCTGTATACTAGGGGCTGTGTGTGGCTTCCTGTTGTATACTTTTGGCTGTGTTCGACCTCCTGCTGTATACTGCAGGCTGTGTGTGGCCTCAAACTGCATACTTAGTGCTGTGCGCAATCTCCTGCTGTATACTGAGGGCTGTGTGCGGCCTCCTGCTATGTACTGGGGACTGTGCGTAACCTGCTGCTTTATACTGGGGGCTATGTGCGGCCTCATGCAGTATACTGGGGCAGTGTGCAGTATGCTGGGTGCTGTGTGCGGCCTCCTGAGGTATACTCGGGACAGCATGCGTATACTGGGGGCTGTGTGCAGCCTCCTAATGTATACTGGGGCTTGGTGTCGCCTATTATCTATACTGGGGGCTGTGTGCGGCCTCAAGCTATATACTTAGGGCTGTGTGCAGCCTCCTTCTGTATACTGGGGGCTGACTACGGCCTCCTGCTGTACACTGTGAGTTGTGTGTGGCCACCTGCTATATACTGGGGCTATGTGTGACCTCCTGATTTATACTGAGGGCTGTGTGTGGCCTCCTGCGGTATACTGAGGCAGCTTGCGGCCTCCTGCTTTATACTGGCGACTGGGTGCGGCCTTCTGGTGTTTACTGGATGCTCACTGTGGCCTTTTGCAATATACTGGGAGCTGTGTGCAGCCTGGTACAGTATACTAGGGCCTTTGTGCGGCCTTCTGTATACTGGGGGCTCTCTGCGGCCTTCTACAATGTACTGGCGGCTGTGTGCGGCCTCCTCTGGTGTACTTGTGGCTGTGTGCAGCCTCCCAATGTATACTGGGGCTGGGTGCGGCTTTCTGGTGTATACTGGGGGCTCTCTACGGCCTTTTGTATACTGGGAGCTGTGTGTGGCTTCCTGCTGTATACTGGGGGTTGTGTGAGACCTCCTGCGGTATACTGAGGCAACGTGCAGCCTCCTGTGGTATATGGTGGGCTGTGTGTGGCCTCCTGGTGTATACTGGGGTCTGCATGAGGCCTCCTGTGTTATACAGGGGATTGTGTGCAGCTTCTTGCTGTATAATGGGGACTTTAAGTGGCTTCCTGCTATATACTACTGAAGGCTGTGCGCGACCTCTTGCTCTACAGTGATAGCTGTTTGCGATCTCCTGTTGTACGCTGGGGGCTGGGTACGGCTTCCTGCTTCTTACTGTGGTCTGTGTGGGACCTCCTACTGTATACTGGGGGCTGTGTGCGGCCTCTTGCTGTATACTGGGGGCTGAATGCGGCTTCCTGCTGTATATTTTTGGCAGTGTGCAACCTCCTGCTGTATACTGCAGGCTGTGTGCGGCCTCTTGCTGTATACTGGGGGCTGAGTGCGGCTTCCTGCTGTATATTTTTGGTGGTGTGCGACCTCCTGCTGTATACTGCAGGCTGTGTGTCCCCTCTTGCTGTATAGTGGGGTTGTGGCGGCTTCCTGCTGTATACTTTTGGCTGAATGCAACCTCCTGCTGTATACTGAAGGCTGTGTGCGGCCTCTTGCTGTATACTAGGGGCTGTGTGTGGCTTCCTGTTGTATACTTTTGGCAGTGTTCGACTTCCTGCTGTATACTGCGGCTGTGTGTGGCCTCAAACTGCATACTTTGCACACAGCACTATCTCCTGCTGTATTCTGAGGGCTGTGTGCGGCCTCCTGCTATATACTGAGGACTGTGCATAACCTGCTGCTTTATACTGGGGGCTAAGTGCGCCCTCATGCAGTATACTGGGGCAGCGTGCAGCATGCTGGGGGTTGTGTGCGGCCTCCTGAGGTATACTGGGGGCAGCATGCGGTATACTGGAGCTGTGTGCAGCCTCCTAATGTATACTGGGGGCTTGGTGTGGCCTTTTGTGTATACCGGGGACTGTGTGCGGCCTAATGCTATATACTTAGGGTTGTGTGCAACATTCTGCTGTATACTGAGGGCTGTGTGCAGCCTCCTGCAGTATACTGGGGGCTCCCTGTGGCCTTCTTCTATATACTAGGAACCTGCTACAGTATACTGGGGGCTGTGTGCAGCCTTCTGTATACTGATGGCTGTGTGCGGCCCCATGCTTTAAACTGGGGCTGTGTGTGGGCCTCCTACCATATACTGGGGTCACCGTGCAGCCTCCTGCGGTATACGGGGGACTGTGTGCAGCCTCCTGCTTTATAATCGGGTCTGTATGTGGTCTCCTGCGTTATACTGGAGGCAGCGTGCGACGTCAGACCTCATATGTACTGTTTGCTTGATAAATCTTCCAGCTACTTTGTCTAAATTAGAGCTACAGAAATTGATGGAACATTACTTCTACTAAAAATGGAAAGAAACGCACCTATCTTGGCGAAAGATAGGGCAGCTCGAGGGGTTATGGAGGAGGCTGTTATGTTTTATTTTTATTTTGATAGATGTATTTCACCAATTTGCTGATAATTTATGGAAAATAACCCTAAATTTAACGCTGTAGGATACAATAGGGTGGTAGGAGATCTAATTCATTGTTGCTATGCAGCATGTGTATTAAGACATTAGTTAACAGCCTTAAATTAATGCCAACATTTATGTCACAGGAAAGACATTAGTTAACAGTCTTATACTGATCCCAACATTTACATGACAGCAAAATCATTAGTTTTAGGTTGATTATGATGGACGTGTCTTTCAATCTTAAAACTATTGAAACTGTCACTGTTTTGAGGTTTAGGGTTGTCAGCAAGAGGTTCCTAAGAAGCCTTTTCGAGCTGACAGCCATAAACTGATCCCAACATTTAGAAGACAGGAAACACATTAGTTGACAGCCTTAAACTGACCCCTAAAATGTACAGTACATTTGATTATAATGCATGTATGTTTTGTATGTTGTCACAGGTCAAAATCAAGAGTATTACCATGTCGGGTTCTTTTGTGGTGCCTTTTGCATTGATAAGTAGTTGAGATGTACTTAAAGGGATCCTGTCCCCTCCAAAACGCCTCCTAAGCTATCAAATTTTATTTTATTTATTTTGGATAGATGTTATTTTCACCAATTTGCAGAAAATTTAGGAGAAAATAACCCTAAATTTAAAACGCTGAGATACAATAGGGTGTAGGAGATCTAATATCAGTGTTGCTATTTGCAGCATGTTATTAAAGACATTAGTTTACAGCCTTAAATAAATGCCAACATTTATGTCACAGGAAAGACAATTAGTTAAACATCTTATACTGAACCCAACAATTATACATGACAGCAAAATCATTAGTTTTAGTGTTGATTATGATGGACGTGTCATTCAATCTTA